>OX459112.1:122963398-123685898 GCA_949775065.1 Brachyopa scutellaris
ATAGGTTCATCTATATATGTATATATAGATTTGCTTCACGATAGTCCTACGATCTTTGCACTTTTCCCATAAATTGATTGGATGCACACGGTATCCAGTATCTATTTCATATTTTTATTTTCCAATATAAAGTAAAAAACCCATCCTTAATCCACTCTACAGAGGATTCCATCAACAGTATGAAACCAGACTATGATACTCTCTCGCAGAAGGAGAAAAGTATTTTCATCGGTGAGAAGGATATTTTACAGCAGACCACCTATATTAAGGAAAATGACTTAGTAAGAGATTGTATCCAATCGGTTCCTGGTGTATATCCATTTTTGTTTTCTAGGAATCAATGACATGTACCTCCAGTTCGGGAAGCAGTCGTGAGAAATGGAGTAAAGAGATTGAGTTTCTTCTCTCGTGTATAGCACTGTCGGTTGGACTAGGAAATGTATGGAGATTTCCGTTTATCGCTCTGGAGAATGGCGGAGGAGCCTTCGTCATACCGTACATCATTGTTTTGTTGTTAATTGGCCGACCTGTATATTACATGGAAGTTATAATTGGACAATTCTCTAGTCGTGGTTGTATAAAAGCATTCGATATGGCACCAATTATGAGAGGTAAGTTAAGCGGTATGTGGCGAGTGGTCTTTTCATTAACATGTGTTGTTTTTTTCTCCCTTAGGAATAGCATATGGACAAGTCTATGCCACTGGACTGGCAACAACATATTACGCCTGTATTATGGCGGTGACAATAAAATATTTAATGGCATCATTTTCAGAGATCTTACCATGGACATACTGTCGTCCTGAATGGGGGCCGCAGTGTATTGATTCCAGAGAGATTGGTAATAACAATCAGACGTTGATTTCCAATTGGACATCGTCGGCGGAAATGTATTTTACGTAAGGGATTTTCATTGCAGGCTATTACTATTTATATTATTATTGAAGGGTGAAATGCACTGCGACCTTAAGGTCTATTGTGCTCCCTAGAAGTCCTATACGAAGAAACATCCCTTTCGTCTTTATTCCTATTGGAACTGGGTAGAGAGAGCTTTGCTCACACCTAGCCCAGGTGAGAATTGCCTAGGTCATAGCATCTCGTCCAGACCAATTTCCCTGGGTGCAATGAGTGGCAGATTCCCTGCTGTAAGTTGGTGTCTACCCAAGCACTTGAACCTTTTCTGGGTTAATACCCCACATTGCGCTAGTATATGTTTTGGAGTTTCACTGGACTTATTGCAGAATCTGCATGAGTCTTCATCTGATAGACACAGGTTCTTGAGATGGCTCCTAACTTTACAATGCCCAGAAAGAAACGCAGTCAGAATGCGGAGATTGTTTTTGGGCAGGCTAATGCTAGCTTTGAATCTCTTAAGGTTGTAATTACCCAGCAGTTTCTTCGTCTGTCTCCGTCAGTGGAGAAGGCTCGTTCCTCTTTTTTGATCCAATCGAATTCTGACAAATTGGTGTGGATTTTGAAATGATTCAACAGTCATTGCTTAAGAACGATGTTTTGAATTATTAAAAGCCATCCCTAAACTTCTAAAACTTTTATTTGCCCTCCCGCGCTGGTTCAAAGAATTTGACGTGTTTATTAGTAGACGCCGTAGACGCCGACTATAACTGGATCACTTAACTATCACCGAAAACATAGACTATACTATGCCGAAGCCCAAACTTAATAAAAACTTTAAAGTCACCATTACCGATAGGGGTGCCTATTGTTTCGTCTTTTTTATTTCGCTCACTGTTATTTCGTTTTGGTCACAATTATATCTGTTTACTTCGCAAAAGTTGTTTTGCTTTTTTTAAACTTTGATTCGCGATCATTTCGTCTCACTATTGTTTCGTATTTCTTCTTTTGTTTTTACTTGTTACGCATTTCCATTACAACTGCTATGGATTACTTAGGCTTAGGTTATCTCGTCAATGGTTGTTTCACAATTAGGCCGGTAGTTATCGACGGCTCATAAGTTAAGAGCCTCATAAACCTATTCACCAACCGCTATTAGTGCGTATTTACGAGCGCTCATAAAACTTATGAGTGGTCCCAACCACTCTTAAGTTACGAGCGCTAATATCAGAGACAATTATTATTATATCCGGTAATTATCTTAGATAACATCGAAATAATTTAAACTCTGTTGTCATTTCAAATTTAAATTATTTCTGTTGATTTTAAAAATGGGTAAAAATGAAAGAAATCCGAATCTATCCGACGAGGAAAAGAAAATTATAATGAGTTCAGTGAACCTATTCCTTATTTTACTATTTAATTGAATTGAATTTGATGAAAAACCACCACCATCTACAGCTGTGTTGCATCATCCCCATATTTAAATTGCCATTTGTCACTAACATGTTCGAAAAAAGCGCATCCGGAAATCCGAAAATCGATTCTCTCATAGTCGAAGTTAGCATAGACAAAAGCCTATTAGTGGTCCGTGAATACCAACCAAAAATTTTAACTTATGAGCCTCTTAACTTTAAGAACGATTTATGAGCGGTCGATAACTACTGACCTACATATGTCTCTATTAAGATCTAGCGTTTTGCAATTCGATTATTTTGTCATCAATGGGATTATGATTGATTGATAGTCGGTACGTATTATTTGGTAAGATGCAAATATTTAAATGGTATTCTTAAACAAATGGAAATTGGAAAGTATGTAATTCCGTCTGTAGTACATTTAAATAAATCAATAAGAGGAAAACATAACCTAAATAGTATATACCTAGTTTTGTTCTTTAAAATATATTTTTGATAAAAATAAACTTTAGTTAAACTAATACTCAAAAATTAAATGCATATGTATCTATCTAATTTTTCAAATCCTAACTTTAAAATCTTAAATTTTGCAGTTCGCTTCAATCATTTCATCGTTTGTTTTGTTTTTTTTTAAATTTCGAACATTGGATAAAGTAATAGTGGGAAAATTCGCGCAAATTTCTACAAATATAACGGCGATTTTTGGGCTCCATTGAAAATAAAAAAAAAGTAATCTAGAACATTAAATTACGCATATATTTTAAATGTTTGTTACAAAATATTTACCACAATTGTGAATCATTTGCAAACCAGAATTAAATCAAATCTAACTTCACCTCTGTCGCCAGAGGTCACAATGAGCTTTGTAAAATAAAGAGATGTTCAGCTTCCTTTCTCTTTTTCACTTAGGAATATATAGAATATTATTTGAAAGCATATGTGGGTGTCTCTGTGCAAATTCGTAATCCAACTTTACCGTAATCTCATTGCAAATAATCTTTGGCTGTGCTCCTCTCACAACATTTCAAATTGGGTATAACTGGCGATTGGCGAGTACACAATTATATCTGTGGCCAAGAGGAGAAAAAAACATAAGTCGACTTATGTCGAAAATGAGTTTTTTACACCAACGGATGCGCAATATTAGATTCTATTTGCCATATTTTTCTCTTATTTTTATCTCTACTGGTTGCATTAGTAATTTTCCCGTATAATATGCATAATGGAAAAACAGCATATAAGCTTTTGACATATGTTCTTATGCTCCAATAGTAACTGAAACTAACGCAACCATAAGTAGTTGTAGAAAAATATTATTTCTGTATCCACAACTTTCTTATACGATGCATAGTTCTTTTTTCTAAGCTAACATCAAACCTTTCAACTGCTCTCCTGAAAAGTTGTAAAAAACGATTTATGCTGTTTTGCCTTTTTGCCACAGAATTATTTTGCTAAATCGGGTGCGTAAATTTAATTACATACGTGAATCATTCAAATGGGAAAGTACTCAAAATATCTAAAAAAAATACACCCAATCTGGGAAAAACTTCCAGAATTTCAAGGTAAGAAAATATGAATTAAATTAATAACTAATAGTGACATATGTATATTTGTCTTTGAACTAGGCTGGTTAATCCTGTAAGGAGTTTCCGGTAACTAAGAATATGTTACAATTATTTAACAATGATATGTATCGAAACCAAATTGAAAGTATAGAGGAGGAAATGTTTGCAGAAGACTTTTTAGAGGCTTTGAATTTTTAATTTTTGTATGTATTAAATTATTTGTGTATTATTTTAATGAAGTCCAATTTTTGCAATTTTGAGTTTTGTATTTTGGTTATTTTTCCAAATAAATACTTTAAAATACGTTTATGTGTACTTTAGTTCAAATATTGGATATTGTAAATCTCATTCAAATAATTGGGCGATTTTTGGGCTACTATTGGTTACGGCGATTTTGGGCTACAATTTTTGGAAAATTGGCTCCTTCGTGTCAGGGAAACCGTGTCTACTATTATTTGGCCAAACGGCTCTAACTACCTTCTGTCCCTAGAAAGACAACGCCTATTGGTGTCATCACAGTCACAGGACACTGTCTTATAGACAAGCATGCAACTAGGCTTGTCATCCTTTTAAATGCCTTCTGTGGAACGTGGAAGTTGCAGAGACGAAGAAGAGGAAGAGAGCCCAACACATGTCCTATGTTCTTGGCAAGCTCTTTTCCGTAATAGAAAACTATACCTAGTAGGTGAATACTTCTGCAACGATCTCAGTGACCTAGCACAAAAAAAACATTAGAAGCCTATTTCGCTTTATACAAAGCTCCAAATGATTCTCATGAGTAACGGGGATAAACATCGCCAAGATCCTTGGTATCACCTTGCGCTTCTATATTCTTATTCCAATTTTAAATCCTGAGTGGTTCTGAAAAAATTTAACAAAAATTGTATATCTACAATATTTGCACTTTACGTGGAAGTAAGTAGATTTTATTTCTTTTTAATTTTTTTATACTTTTTTGTTCGGTGTCCACTCAGACTGAAGAAAAAAAAAAACAAATGTGAAAGGTTACACTTTGGATAGAGTTTTGAAATTGTAGACACGTGTAGACAAGCCAATTTATACATTTTCTGTTTCTCTGATTATTTTAAAATCAGAATAAAAGATAATCTCGCGCACCTTTTTGCAACCCCCATTATATTTTTTTTTTCAATTATTACTACGAGTTGTAGAAACTAGGTGTTTTTGAGCTATGACGACAAACTACGAAAGAAGAAAGACTCCGAAAGATAGTGCAACTAAATGCTTGTCAAAACGATATACTTTATCTCTCTACTAGAGAATTGGAGATGTTTGCAAGTTGTCTGATTGGGAGAATAAAAGTCAAATGGGATAAAAGTAATAGAAGGTACCCAAGATTCCTGTTACTCTAGATTGGTTACTTACTTACTTAGTTGGCGCTACAGCTCGAGGTGAACCTGGGCCTGCTTCTCGCAACCATTTGTGTGTGCGTGTTATATTTTTGCACGAATGGAAGGGACCTACAGTTTTTTGCCGACTCCGAACAGCGAGTTGAGAAGCTCAATCGTGACAAATGATACTCTTTGATGCTTGTCAGACATTCGAAAGAGGTGGGCACTGTGAAAAACTTTTTATTGGTTTGCGGCGGGATTCGAACCCAAGACCGCTGGCTCAGTAGTCCGACGCACTAACCACTTGCGCTACGGTGCCCACTAGATTGGTTAAAATAAAGATTGGTTAGAATAAATTTTACACAGTTAAATTCACAACTTGCATTGCTACAACACAAAACAGCTTTTTCGGTTAAATAAGGCTACAAGAGATGCTAATAGTAAGATTGGGAATTGAGATCCGCTAGAATGCCAAAATTTCACACTGTGCCGTATTCTGTTTTTCGATGATGTTTGGGACTTGGACTGATCCAGAACTCATGCTTCCGATCGGCCAAAACCAAATCGCCCAAAATAAAATTTGCTTCGAAATAAGGCAAAAGAAGAATTTTCGAATAATTTCGACAGCTTTTTGGCTTATTATGAGAAATTTTGGATACGAAAGGTATGTAGTACTTATATTTTTATGAAATGAAATATATGAAACGTATATTGGCGCGTGAAGTGGCGCGGTTACCGTTTCTCGTCGCGGTTCCTCGCGTTTCACTCTAATCTTTTTTTTTTTGGGTGCGATTGGGGCGATTTGGTTGAAGGCGATTTGACAAGGAGCCGAAATATTTGATCCAGAGATAGTCGAGATGTTTTTGTGCTCTATCTATCAATATTCTTAAATATAGAGGTTTCAAAATAACATTTCTTCTTCTGGCATCGACACCCTCGAAACATATTTGATAGGTCCGCCATGTCTCGATAGACGAGATCCGCCAATAATGCAGCATTCTAATATTTTATAGCCTAAGGTCAGATTGATAGATAAGACTTAAAATTTCATAACATTACCTTAAAAATTGCTTACAGAAAGGCTGTTCTACGTGAAAAGCCTAACATTGAGGATGGAATTGGTACTCCCAATTGGGATTTGGTACTATGCCTGGCTGTTGCCTGGCTTATTATCGGAACAAGCCTGATCAAAGGTGAGTGTTTGGATTAAGATTTATTAGTTAAACTTTATATAAATCTTTGCAGGTATCCGCAGCTCTGGAAAAGCGTCGTATTTCTTGGCAATATTCCCATACATTGTTATGGTAATTCTTCTTATACGTGCCGTCACACTGCCTGGATCAATTGATGGTATCATTTATTTCCTCAAACCTCAATGGGATCAACTATTGAATGCGAAGGTATGATAAATATAAAATCGGTAGCTTCGTCAAGTGCTTATCGTCTCTTTTTTTTTTATCGCAAATAGGTTTGGTATGCTGCCATTACCCAAATGTTCTTCTCACTAGCAATTTGCTTTGGGACTCTAGTTATGTACGCTTCTTACAATGACTTCCGTAAGAATGTTTACAAGTATGTTAGAATAGCTTTAAGCTTTGAGACCTTTGACATTTGACCAGACATTGACTGACATTTACATTTTTTTCTAGAGACGTCATCATTATCACGACCGTGGACTCGTTTACCTCCATCCTGGCCGGCTGTATTATCTTTGGTATCCTTGGCAATCTAGCCTATGAAACAAAATCTGACGACATATCAAAAGTTGTCCAAGGCGGAGCTGGTCTAGCATTTATATCATACCCTGATGCAATTGCAAAATTCAGTTATCTACCTCAAGTTAGTTGCCCCAAATTCAGGTCCCATCTTCAAATCCTTTAATTTTATTTTCCAATTTTAAAGATGTTTGCTGTTTTATTTTTTCTGATGCTTCTTGTGCTTGGCATTGGAAGCAATATCGGAATGACTTCTTGTGTTATAACAGTCATCAAGGACCGTTTTAGGCTTCTACCACATTGGCTTTTAGCAATTAGCATCTCGATTATAGGATTTATCTGTGGAATCGTGTACTTAACTCCAGGAGGACAGTTTATATTGAACTTAGTAGACTTCTTCGGATGTTCATTTATAGCTTTGTTTTTGGCAATCGCTGAGTTATTTGCTGTGGCCTGGATTTATGGTAGGACAGAAAGATTCTGCTTTAACAAATAATCAATTTCGTTTTAAGGAGTAAAACGTCTCTGCCAGGACATTGAATTCATGTTCAACATTAAGACTGGGTTTTACTGGCGCATATGTTGGAGTATTCTAACTCCGGGTTTGATGTTTCTAGTCCTGATGTACACTTTAGCGACTTATAAGCCATTAGATTACAAAGGCGTTACATATCCCACTGTGATATATCAAAAAGGATGGATTATTTGGGCCATTGGCGTACTACAACTTCCGATTTGGGCGCTATATGCGATATACAAAGAGCCTGGAAAAACGTTAAGCGAGGTAAGTTTAATTGGAGTTCTTAATTAATTTGTAAGCAAAGAGACGGTTTCTTTCCAGAAAATTAAGGCCACATTGAAGCCTACTCGAACCTGGGGACCACTTGAACCAAAGACTCGGGAGGAATATTTAAGATATCGAGCGCATTTGGGCGATGAGAGGCCATTAAGTTTGTGGGAGAAATTCTACGATAATGTTTTTGGTTAAAATTGTTTTCATTTGGCGTTCCGTTTTAAAATTTTGCACTCAATTAGAGAGTAATGTATTAAATTAGATGTAGCAAATAAGAGATGCATTTTTGAAAAATAAGACAGAGAGTTAGAGACGAATCTGTACCCTGGTAAATATCGTAGATTGTAGACTTGAAAGCGTCCAAGACAACCTGTATTGAGCATATACAAACGAGTACATACACCTGTTACAAATACCACAGCCAAATACAATGTTGTAACACTAAATGATATCTTAGTATGATCTTAGATGGCAAGCCTTACTGGAAGGAAAAGAAGAAAAAAGAAAAACTCTAGGTATATAAAACCTTCAAAAATAGAATGGCTTAAAGGAAGACATTTCAAGTTTATTTTCTCATTAGGATGTATGCTTATAGTATGTATGCGTATTTAACCGTTCTCGGTGCTACTGCACAAATTTGGGAGTAAAGACAACAAACACGTAGATCTTTTGGTCCATTGTACTTTGATGTAAGCCAACCCCATTCGATGAGTTAGCGATTTGATTCTGAGTAAAGCGTAGCAATTGGGCAAGATTGAGCTCAAGGAGCTCTTCATCTCGAAAGATGTAACTGACTAAGCTGACATTTCTGATCCGAGCAAATGCCAGACATGCACTTACGAAGTACATACTAGCTGATGTACCCGCTTCGCAGCGCATACAAAAATATTCTCTTTTTATGTCGGTATGTATTCATATTTGTAATAAATTGTCTACTGGAAGGAAAGTTTTATAGGATCGTATATAGACTGAATGAATATGGATAAAGGATTTTCCATAGATATTAATGAAAAAAGTGGCTCAGGTGGGTTAGCAATTTCTTCCAATCTAACTTTTCCGCTTTCTTAAATATTTATTTATTTATTATTAATTAGTATTAACATCATTTACAGTAGACTAATGTAATCTTTAAGTTATAAATGAAGATGCAATTCGGAAATGAAAAGAAGAGAAAAACGAGAACTTAATTTACATGTGAAGTAGTAACAGTTCAGAAGGTTTTAAGCTTTAAAAAAAAAAAATCAAATGAAAAACAACAATTTGCTTGTATTTAAATTAATCTTATTACATACTTTAAAATAATTCAATTATGTACTTAACTAATTATCCGCCATATGCCTAAAGAGAGTGAGTTCAAAAGAGTTCGCATAACAAGATCTTCTCATGCTGAGAGGAAGTGCATTCCAAATACGAATGGCATGAACGAAAAATTGACGCTCAGTGCAAAGATAGTAATACCGTGGAAGAACTAGAGTTATGGCCCGATTAGACTGCGCAAAAACTAGTTTATTGAACAAATATGAAGGCTGTTTGCGGGTTATAATCCTGTGAAGACATTTAATGGTGCAAAAGTTCAGGTACTGGTCTAATGAGCATCCAAGAATATTTTTGGCATAAGCAGAAATATGATCATAGCGTTTTAAAGCAAAAACATATCGAGTAATATTGTTAAACGCAACATTTAGTCTTCTTTTGGTACATGCTTTGATGCAGCAGCAGATTTCACATCCATAAGCTATGATTGGCACCAGGAGAGATTTAGCTAGCATGAGCCTAGTTTTGAGTGGTGTATAGCTTTGAGAAACTGATAAATTTCTAAGAGACCCATATATTTTACCGATTACCGAAGTAACATGATCATCCCAACTTAACTTAGAATTGAACCAGATGCCAAGGTTTTTAGCCTTGCCAACATACTCTATTGGATTATCTCCAAGGCATATGGTGGGAAAACCGCTTACATCTGATTCAGTTCTGCTGATGACCATGCACTTCGATTTAATGGGATTCAGTTTCAAAAAGTTTTCCTGAGACCAGTCCAAAATCCTGCGAAGATCCTCGTTCAACTTGAGTATAGATTCAGATATTAACCCAGGCTTACAGCTGAGGTATAGTTGAACATCATCTGCATACATGTGTGCTAATGAATGTTTAATTACTGTGGGAAGATCATTAACGAAAAGCATAAAAAGAAGAGGACCAAGAATTGAACCTTGTAGAACACCTGCTAATATTTCAATGAATTCGGAAAAGGCATTATTGTAGAAAACTGCTTGCTTTCTGCCCTGAAGGTAAGAGAGAATCAATTTTGCAGCCGAATTTGAAAAACTATATAACATCTTGAGTTTATTAATTAATATGCTGTGATTGACTGTGTCGAAGGCCTTGGAAAAGTCTAGTAGCGTGAGAAATGTTATTAGATTTTCATCTAAAGCTATTCGCAAATCATCCGTGATCTTAAGCAGTGCGGTTGTACAACTGTGCATTTTCCTGAAACCAGATTGGTTTGTGCAGAGAATCTTATTCTGTTGGACAAAAGCTGATAACTAATTATGAATAAGTTTCTCCATCACCTTAGATAGATAAGGAAGAATAGCAACTGGTCTGTACTCAGCCATGGAGTTAGCTGATGCCTTCTTTTTCAGTACCGGAATAATTTTTGCTAGTTTCCATGAAGCCGGGAATGAGGAAGTTGTTATTATACTATTGAAGACATGAGTCAAAACCGGAAGGATGAAGGGAAGTATAATTTTGAGAAATGAAGGGTGGATACCATCAACACCAACAGCTTTGGACTTAATGTGAAGTATCGCTTTGACAACATCAGTTTGCTCGACTCTGTAAAATTCAAAGGAGCTGTTCAGGGCAGTACTGAGAGGTTGGTTTGACAAAGATGATGCTGCTTGGACATCTGCAAACTGCCTATTGAGTTGGTTGGGATCAAGGTCCTCATCCTCCCGGACTGTCTTGCGACCAACTCCCAGCTCACGTAAATTTTTCCAAAGAGTTTTGGAGGGAAGATTTTTATCAAAATGCGTTTTATAGTATCTCCATTTAGCCTGTCTCACTTTGGAGGTAACCAGGTTTCGCAACTGGTGGAAGGCGTTATAAAACTCAGGAAGCCTGTAGCGCTTCCACCTGTTATAGGCGGCATCACGTTTGTTCCGCAGCTCATCAATCTCTTCAGTAAACCAACTATTGTGCAAACATTTTACCCGCTTTGTTACAGTAGGAACATGTTGGTTAAATAAATGCATGATTGCATTTTGAAGATAATCAACTTGAGCGTCAGAATTAGATTCAAAGTATATTGGTTGCCAGTAAATTCTTTGAAGATCGTGCTTCAGAAGTTCTAAGTTCAGGTTTTTAAAATCCCTATATGAATACATCAGCTCTTCCCGAGTAACTAACAGCTATGTCGCCTACAAAATTTTTCGTTTTATATTTAAAAATGCATGAAAAACTCATTTTGTGTAGCAACAAGTGACAGTGAAGAGTGAAAAATGTATTCTAAACGGATTGGCGAAGACAATAAACAAAAAAAAAAAAAACTTTGTGTGTGCTTTATTTCATTAATTATATTTTTTTTTTTGTATTTAAATTCCTTTTTCATTTTATCCTGGAGTTTTTAGTAATAAAATATTTTAAAACGAAATAGTGTACTTTTAATTTAAAGCTGAATACATTCTTCAATTTATGTCGGAGAAATGCATTATGTAACTAATTATAAAAGCATGAATTATATAATACATTAAAAAGAATGAATTCTATAATGCATTCTTAAAACACTTTCAGGTAATCGATTATTTTCCTAGGACATAGTCTGTGTTAAGTATAATGCATTCTGGAATCAATATTGTATACAAGCGATTGACTCCCTGTTCGATTCCAATAGATTACCTTTTCCTGCTGGGTAATCGCTTTTGGAACAAAACCTGTCGATTTGTTTTTGTTTTCCACTACAATGAAGATTATGACATTTCTCCAACTGTCAGTTTAACAGCGTTGCCGATGTGGCACGATCGAGCCTTTTTGACACGGTAATTTACTGTAGGCACGCAGGCACGAAAAAATAAATTTTGCAACGTTTTTCTTATTTCTGGAACTTAAACTCACAAAGATATCAATTTGAAAGCTAAAACGCAGTTTAACTAAATCAATAGAATTGGACGCGTTCATTCAAAATTACAGCATGAATACACTTGTAATCCTATAAATAATAGTAGCGTTAAATCGATTAGGCATCCGAGGAACACTGGCCGACTGGTTGGAAGACTACCTAAGTGAAAGATCTTTCAGGGTGAAGGTGGGAGACAGCTACAGTAACGAAACACCGGTTAGCTTTGGAGTACCACAAGGATCAAAGCTGGGACCAATATTGTTCATCCTTTTTACAAACGAGCTACTTCACGTCTTCAAAAATAGCAGCCCTTTTGCATTTGCAGATGATACGGCCTTAGTCATCCAACACAAGTGTCTTGATACTGCTACGAAAATAATGCAAAATGAATTTGATAAGGCTGTTGAGTGATGTCACGACAACGGACTTGTATTGAACCCCTCCAAAACCAAGATGATGCATACTCGCGGGCCACATCATAAGCTTATTCAACATAGGATCAGGTTTCGTAGCATTACCTGCCAAAGCACAATCTCGAGTCAGACCATAGAACTGGTTGAAATCTACAAATACCTTGGAGTCACTATCGACAGTCACTTCATTTGGGACAAGCACACTGACAAACTTCGCTCAGATCTCAAAAAGGCGATGTTCGCTCTGTTTCATTTAGAAAATTATTCGCTTCAGGTCCAGAAACAAGTTTATTATGCTTTAGTCGAATCCAAGTTGAGGTACGGGATACTTGCATACAATATGCATATAAACAAGCTACAAAGACTTCAAAATACCATCCTAAGGAAGATCAAAGGAAGGCACCCAACAGGCACATCCGGGGAAAACTCTTGGAAGGTACTAACAATAAAACATTTTCAAGCTGACGCTATGTCTAGAAAACTATGATGACACCCGCTTAAAAAGACCCATCAATCATGAACACAGCACGAGAAGACGAATTCAAGGTATGCTCCAAACACTACTATGCAACAACAACTATGGCAGGAGACAACCAGTCCACAGCGTTCTAACCTTGTTCAATGAGCTTCCCTCAAGTTTAAAAAATATTATGAATTTCAAAACTCGAAAAAAGCGCTTAAAAAATTTCTTTCTTGCTGAAATATAACTGAGATAGCTAATTTATATCTTAATTTTAAGTTTACTCTTATTTTTAAACTGTAATAATTATTTAATTTCCTTTATATGTTTCCCTAAATACATATGTATGTTAAAATGTACTGTAAAAATAATTCACTTATTAAGAACTTGAATTTAACCTTGATACGCAATCTTCTGCAGATAAGCCCCTAAGGCTTCGCAGATAAGTTAATGGTACAAAATATGATATTTGCTATGAAACCCCCAGCATTTTAAGCTAATATATAATATTTATGTGGGAAGTGAATGCACATAGTGGGCACCGTAGCGCAAGTGGTTAGTGCGTCGGACTACTGAGCCAGCGGTCTTGGATTCGAATCTCGCCGCAATGTCTGGCAAGCATCAAAGAGTATCATTTGTCACGATTGAACTTCTCAACTCGCCGCGCCGTTCGGAGTCGGCAAAAAACTGTAGGTCCCTTCCATTTGTGCAAAAATATAACACGCAGACACAAATGGTTGTGAGAAGCAGGCCCAGGTCCACCTCGAGCTGTAGCGCCAACTAAGTAAGTAAGAAAGTGAATGCACAGAAAAGCTTAAAAATTTAGAGACAAATGCAAAATTTAATGAGCTGAAAGATTGCCAAACATTTTATAAAAAGCTTTCGCAAAAAAGAAGATCTTTTTGATAAAATAAGAACAATATTAACTGAAATTTTTGCAGGAATAGAAAAACCTGTAATTTTTTTTACTAAGCGGACCAAACACATAGATGTCCGATATAAATTCATTCGAGAAAAATGTGAGGATGAGTTCTTCGATCTCGAGTATATTTCAACGCAGAATCAAGTTGGCGGTATTTTCACAAGTTTCAACAATTTTGTTCGATGATGGGAGTAGTAGCTTATAAATAATAATTATATTTTTTATTTTAAATTGAATTTTTGTTGAATCATTGAATCCAGCTTTCGTTGAAATTAAAATTTTCTTAAAATAACATTACGAATATAAGTTAACACATTCTTTATTTTTTTTTCATTACTGTACGCCTTCAATTTCACTTACCTTTGTAATATTATTCTTTCATTCAAATTGTTATTTTTGTTCCCATAGAATAAGTTAACGCATCGTTTTAACACATTCTTTATTTTTTTCATTATTGTACTCATTAAATTTCACTTACTTTTGTATACTAATATTCATTCAAATTGTTATTTTCGTTCCCATAGAATACCCGATTCCGCCGCAGTTCATTTGTAATCCGAGCTGCAGCATCAGCGTCTAGGCTGTTTTAAATGTTTAGTTGTTTAAAATCTCTTTGAGAAATAAAAAAAAAGAGTCAGTCTTGTGTTGACAGTAATCGAAAATATTGTGTTTTATTCCAATTGCACCCAAATAAAGTTGAAATAACTTAACTGGCGTCCAGAACGTAAGGCAGTGCGGTCTAGAGTGAAAATAAAATATCCTTATGAAAGGATAATATCAGTTCAACAGTTCGCGTTGTTAAGAACTCACTATAAAGAAAACCCAAACGGTGCAACAATCGAGTATACTTGTGCTCCAAGAGCAGAAAAGAAAAAAGTGATTTTAACCCTCAACCAACCCTTAATTTTTTTCCTTATCCAGATTAGTATCAGAAATGACCCTGCAGCTAAAATTTCAGTTCCGAAGACACGCAAACAACAAAATCAGAAAATCTAACGATGCAGTTTTGTTCGCCGTTATCCTTAAGCAGAACGATTTTCGAATAGGCATTGTTAATAATAAAAGACTAAATATAATTAACGAGAGTCAAAAATCGATTATTTGAATAAAAAAAATGGCAAAAAATCGAAATGAAGAAAAATCAAAAATTTAACGTGTGCATAAATGCGCGACTGAGTTCATACACACACATAAAAATCCATTTGGCTTATGCTAAGCATCATGCGCGCCAATATCAGACAAAAAAAGCTTCAATTTGTTTGATGCTCTTTACATTTAGTACTTAAATTAAGGCTAGGGTCATTTTTGATACTATGGGGCCTTTAATGTATAGAAAAACACTTTTGGTCCAGAATTTTGACCCCGTCCATCGAAGTCATCTACCGAAAGTGAAAAACTAAGTATTTCGATGATAAAATAAAAGTTATTAAAGCACGGGTCTAAAGCTCTGCGAGCAAAAAAGTTATTCAACATTTTTCCATGAAAAAGTATCAAAATTGATACTAGTTCTGTTGAGGTTTAATCAAAAAATTAATAAATAGTGTTAGTGACTTCATTGTACAGAAAAGCAGAAAATTAATTCAACTGAATAAAAAACTCAAGTGAAAGAACAATAAACTAGTAAAATAAATAAGAGATTTAAAAGCCGACGAATTTCCAAGTGGACCATCAGAAGAAATCTGCCGTAAACGGACACTGACTACTAACTTCAGTGAGATGCTCATCGCATTAGTGTTAGAATTGATTGTAAATGTAAAATTACTTAGTTATCATATTACATACTTGTAAACGTAGAAATTGCTCGATTATTAAAGTTCTTCAACTGTTACATGGTAATTATTATTGTATAAGATTGTACTGACCTAATATTTCAAGTATTAACCCTTACCGACCAATACAAAATTACATACTAAAAAGCCCATAGTTGGTACCGGGGTAACACCATATATTTCGGTGCGATTTACATGTGCGTAATAACGAAAATAACTAATTGTGATTACGTCTGAGTACTTTCCATCCTTAATTTTTGTAGTGATCAACGATCACAGGGTGAGAGTCAATGTCAAGTCTTCGTTTTGAATTGTCAATCGTCGATTGCAGTGTTGCGGTAAGAGATTTCTTAATTTCTTTCGTGTTTGTATTGTCTATATGTTACGAAGGAACAAATTTGTGAATTGTACTAGAATGTTTTGGCCGGAATTTCACCACAGAGAACGTCTTCACATCATTACCTCTGCTAAATAATCTCAAGAGCAATGGATTGACATGGCTGAGGACGCTTCGAAAAAAGAACCGTATATTCCAATGGCGATGCAGCCATGGAAAGACCGCAAAATCTATTCAAATTGGTTTGGTTTAGAGCCGAAGCAACGATATGTTCGTATGTTCCGAAGAAGAAGAAAGCCATTATTTTGATATCCAGCATGCATTACACTGGCAGCAATCGATACGACAACTGCATCTATAAAACCACAAATCATATTCGATTATAACTCGACTAACGGTGGATTAGATCATAATGGAGTTATACGACTAAACGTAGAACTAATTGGTGGCCTTTGGCGTTATTCTACAATATAATTGATGTTGTTTGTTGAGAGCATGATCCAGAAAATGTCCGAAAAGATCTTTGCAAACTTTTCTTGAAATAACTGGCTCTAGACATACATATGCTTGCCATCGATTCTAGATCGGAGCTTAGATCCACCGACAACGCGATTTGATTTATCAAAACAGCCATGCGAAGCGTACTCGGCTCGCAAATCGGCAGTGTGCACTTCCATTTTGCTTCCACAACCAATCGAAGAATGAGATAGCACCGGTCGTGTTTGAAGAAGCAATGTATTTGCAAGAAATGCTATAATGATATCCGAATCAAGAGAAAGTGTCGGAAACGCTGCCAAAATTCATGTAATACTGTTTACGACCTGCATATTACACCTGCTCTGGTTATTTGCTTAGATTGTACTAACAATAGCTAAATATCTCAAATATATCAATATCTCAAAAATTCTATACAAAATGTACCCGGGTAGCACCCATGGTCACTTCCGCCATTGGTTTGAAAAATGGTAAAAAACCACATGTTCCTTCACTTTTTTTAAACAACTTTTAGTTTTTATTACGTAAAAATGATTTTCTAGAGATGTCATGGAATCTTAAAAAAATCGGAACAGTCGAAAAAAAATTATTTAGGTTTGAATGTCTAAAAAGTACCCTGGTACCGCCTGTGGGTCGGTGAGGGTTAAAGTAAGTTCAAAGAGAATCAAAAGGCAAAATATAAATTATATAATTAAATAAAAACAAAAAAAAAACTATTGTAAATTAATTGATAGGAAATAAGAAAAAGAAAAAAATAATTCGTACAAATAAAATGCGTAGAAAAAAAAAAGAAAACTCCTCACGTCATTTTTATCATGAATTCCATCAAGCAATACTCTATGATGCCTGAATTAATTTGGGCGGTGTTAACATTGTTTTGATGACATTGAAATGTTGGTCGAGCCTCATATATGAACTGGTATCAAATTCAAGGTTCTATGTTTCCTGGTTTGACCGCTAGGGTGTGTTGACTCTAATCAATAATTATGTCAATGAGGTCATGATTCACTTATAATGTACTCACAACATACCAACCTGTCTTGTGAAAAAAATAGTAAACAAAAAATTAAAAAAATACGGTAACAGTGCGGGCATCAAAGGGTTTAATGAAACTAATATTAATGTAATTAATAAAAAAAGAGGAAAGGAAACAAATCAAAATGGATTAAAAGTTTCAACAAAATAATAATATTTAATAACGAACTTTTAGAATCATTATCAAACAATAAAATACAAAAGAAATAGAAGCCGTACTAAAAACAGTAAACTCAATAGATGTTAGTATTAATATCATGAAGAATTTCAAATTAAAGATTTTGCAGAATAACGATGTAATATTATTCATGATTAGGGATCCTAAGATTAACTTTATTTGCAACAAAATAATGATTTTTCCTGTAATCCATAATAAATGTATTATGTTACTAGAGTCAGAAATAGCTGCGGAATGTGGGGGTGTATTTAAACCTTTACGAAATTGTGAGGAAGCGGCAACTTTAACAATTCGCGAAGTAACATCGTAAAGCCTGTACGTTCAACATCTCCCCAACAACCACACCACTGCATACAAGACAACTTCGGCCCGCCATATATCTATTATTAATGAAGGTTCGAAGACAAAATCAACATTAATGGTACATCAAACAGCAACGCGAAACGGAGTAGTTACCCAAGTCCGGCTGTGTCCACCGCCCAGAAACTCAATTTCACGGATCATCTGACTCTGTTGTCTTTACCATACCTTCATGAAATCAACATCAAAAACTTGGAACAAACTACGCTCAATATGCACTGTTAAATAGAAGAAGAAGAAGCAACATCACATCGCCGATGCCCGAAACCAATCCTGCGACAATCATTCTGCAAACAATGATAATTGTAAGAACCACGATCATTATTGACCCAAGGGCGCCGTCATATTATCACTCGCCGTAAAACGAATGCAAACAAAAAGCAACATTTGGGTTTAGCTCTTGTTGTTCCTATACAAAGATGGGCAGGAGATAAGTCTACAAATGCATCGTTATCGAACTGAGTAGATAACGAAACTGAACAATTACCGATGACAGAGTATAAATAGATATCAGGAATGAAAAACGTGGTTTTGGGTTGTTGGGCACTCTAAGAGAAGCGTGTATGTAAATTGTCAAAACGAAGTTATAATTTAGAATAAAAATATATAGTAAGAATAGTGTAAACGTGTATTTTTTATTTCATCGTATATCGGAGCGGACTATCAAAAGAGATCTATCGCTATATAAAAACATTTGGTGACCCCGACGTGATTGTGAATACGTAGACTTGGCTATAACAAAGTCTTCGACGTGATTGTGAATGCGTAGACTTGGCTATAACAAAGTCCGACGTGATTGTGAATGCGTAGACTTGGTTATAACAAAGTCTTCGACGTGATTGTGAATGCGTAGACTTGGCTATAACAAAGTTCGACATGATTGTGAATGCGTAGACTTGGCTATAACAAAGTCTTCAACGTGATTGTAAATGCGTAAACTTGGCTGAAACAAAGTCTCATACGTACATAAGTGTTAAAGCATAAACCGACTGGCTATATCATTAGTTGAATCAAGGATGTTTGCGCATCGAGGCGGTAAAGAAGGGTTTTTAACGCTGGAGAACACAATACCAGTATGGAGGGCACAATTAAAGACCATCAATGAAGTTTTCCAGGAACTCATCGAGGATGACCACAAGATTGAGAAATACAAGGCATCGCATGCAGAAAACCTGTATTTCACAAACCAATTCAGAACCCATGTAGAGAATCTATATACCAACATCGCCGAGAAATAGAAGGAAGGATCGAAGTGTTCAGAAAAGCACAAGCTGAAGCTGAAGCGAATGAAAGGCAAGCTAAAAGGATACGGGGTATCCTTTATGAGATGAAGGTAGTGAGATGACGCATAGAGACAGTTACTCGAGACATATCCAAGCCAGAAGTAAGATCTGGTGTGTATCGGAACTATATGCTCGAGACCGTCAACAACAAGCGGATAGAAATAGAAAAGCTTTACAATGAGCTAATAAGTGAGGGTGAGGTCCCAGATGACCTCGAAAAATCATTATTCCACTTACAGGACGAAGTTATGAATGCAGTTGTTATACTGAAGGAACAAGAGGTTTCATTAGAGGTCCCACCAAGCGAAGGAGGAGGAGATAGTGACGGAGGGCAACAGCTTATAGGAGCAGAAGCAGCAATAAAATTGCCTACCATCAAAATCACAGAATTTGATGGAAATTACCTCAAGTGGAAAGAATTCAAGGATCTTTACACGGAGGTGTACCACAAGAGTCCCATAGCATCAGTACAAAAGATGATGTATTTGAAATCATTGCTAATGGGAGAAGCAGCAAAACTGGTACAACATTTGTCAACCACTAGTGACAATTATGAAACAGCGTGGACACTTCTACAGAAAAGATTCGACAACAAGCGTCTGATCGTAAGTGCCATCATCGACAAGCTCATGACACAACCAAGTCATACAGTGGAATCACCGATCCACTAAAAGAACTTGCACTACATCACCAGGGAATATCTGTGTT
This sequence comes from Brachyopa scutellaris, assembly GCA_949775065.1. Lineage (NCBI taxonomy): Eukaryota > Metazoa > Arthropoda > Insecta > Diptera > Syrphidae > Brachyopa > Brachyopa scutellaris. Next base: position 122,983,170 of record OX459112.1, read on the forward strand.
CGTTATCGAATATGGGAACTTCAACCAAGGAGTGGAGCCCCATATTAACACACATAATAATAAGGAAGCTCGCCAGGAACTCGCATGCGCTGTATGAGCAGTCATTAGAAAACCCAAAGGAGTTGCAGAGTATCGATAAATTGTTGGAATTTATCGAAAAATGATTCCAGTCTCTCGAAGCATTAGGCAATGAAAGAAAACCAGGAACTTCCACACAACGAGGAGATCCATTTCAAAGAAAGCCGGTTACTACATTATCCATTACAAAGAGTGAAGCACAAGCAGCTTCATGCCCAATGTGTCAGGGATCACACCACCTGTACCACTGTCAGAGATTCTTGCAACTCAATCCGTTGGCAAGGAAAGGCCAAGTCTCAACTTGGCGTCTCTGTCATAATTGTCTAAGAACGGGACATTTCGCGAGGGAATGTTCATTTGAGCATTGTCATAAATGTTCCGCAAAGCATAACACATTGCTTCATGTCGACCGAACCCAGAATTTACCAAACCTAGACGGTAATAGACCGAGCTCAACAAATCTCGCCGCAGGGATGAAGACCAGCAATGACGACTATGTGTTCCTAGCTACAGCTAAGGTCTACATCAGTGACATACATGGAAACATAGTGCAATGCCGTGCAATACTGGATACTGGATCACAAGTGAGTTTCATATCAGACAGGACGAGGAAACAATTAGGATTTGGGCGAAACGAATATGAAAAAAAAGTATCTGGGATTGGCGGACTTCAGCAGAAAATTCAAGGGAGAATCAACACCTGCTATCAATCAACGACTACAGCGTTTGCTACTAATATAGAAGCGTTGGTTATATATATTATATATCTCAGTACATTCAAGTTACTGATTGGAATATTCCCAGCAATATTAATTTGGCAGATCCGGAATTGAATTCACCAAATCCAATCGATCTCCTAATTGGAGTGGAGCACTTCAGCTCGATGATGGCAGCTGGGCAGATCAAGTTGGGAGCGGATTTACCTACGTTACAAGACACTGTGCTGGGTTGGGTTGTCATGGGAAAAACATCCGTCAAGAACTTCCACAGAAGGCCATACTGCGGAACAGTCACTTAACTCTCGCAAGGATTGGATATGTGGGTGCCCGTGGCGTAGTGGTAGTCGTCGTTTCTTGTCACGCTGAAGGTTCACGGTTCAAATCCAGATGTCGTCGACACATTTATTTCTCACGAAATAAAAATAAGTTGATCAGTTTCAGAAGCTAATATCAAAACCAACTGCGAAGGCATAACACTGGCAGTAGGATAGTGGTATGGCTGAAGAAATCGATCGCACAAACTATAATAGGAAAGATCTGGAAAAAACTTCTGTGAATCATAAGCAATGGCATAGCTTTCAATAATACACAACTCTCCAGTTATCCTGGACATCACCCATAGAGTTCGTTGAAACCTAACATCTGAGTTTCCTATCACCACGTCGATCTGTCTGTCTCTCGTTCTTGTGCTTCATGTGCTCGCGCTGTGTGTACACATTATACGGGTATTCATATCCCCTTTAGCGTGTGTAGATTATATATAAAAAAAAAAAAAAAAAAGGATTAGACACACAGTTGGAAAGATTTTGGACACTGGAAGAAAGAAAGGATGAGTTTTGTATCATTAATAAGCAGGGACATCAATGGCCCACAAAAACTGACAGAAGATGAAGCTATCCGATTCCCATTAGCAGATATAGTCGCGAAGGAATATTTCTACGTTAATGATGTCATGACTGGATGTGATACCGAAGAAGAATTAATGGAAGACCAACACCAGCTACTCAAGCTTACGAACCCAGGAATGTTAACGTTACAAAAGTGGTGTTCGAACAGCAAGAAAATCTTGGCGTCTATTCCAGAGGCGGACTACGGAGTGAATGCAGACTTCAGTGTTACGAAAAGGGTAAATGCGAGACGATAATACGGAGCCAGCTGACGATGGTGACGACTATAAAAATCTCTCGACAAGTGAGGGTAACTGGAGATCAGCAATATGATCTATATGGGTTTTCAGATGCTTCTGAAAAGGTGTATGTCCGTTCTGTATCAACCGAAGGAGATTTTATGGTACGCGTGTTATGTGCAAAATCAAAGGTGGCATCACGTAAAACAGCAAAGTTACCAAGACTGTAATTGTCACATATCGAAAAGGCGCCTAGTCGAACTAGGACGGACACGCAAATTGTCTTGTCATGGATCCAAGCGAAAACCTCGTCGCTAAATACGTTTGTCGCGAATAGAGTGGCAGCCTTACAAGAAGCAACACTGCCAGAGCAATGGCGGTACAGTAGCAAAAAAATGAACCTAAGAGATCTCGTCAGGGGGAATCTATGCACCTCAGTTGGTCACCTCCACTCTATGGTTCCATGGTACGGAGTTCTAGCAGAGGTCAAAACCTAAGTGGCCCAATGAAGAAATTAATATCATCCGCGACGAAGCAGAAGAGCGGGCATCAAGGACAGAATTATTCTGTTCTAAAAAAGAAGATAACATCATCTACAAAATACAGGTTTTGTCATACATAAGAAGATTCCTTCAACGCAAAGGCCAATCTAATGAAAGGTGGCAATTATCAACCAGCGAATTGAAGGAGGCGTTGAGCTTCATACTAAAGATGATGCAGAGCGATTATTTTGCTGAAGATTTTCACCAATTAAAGAGTCATACGAGGTCCGGATAATTTGGTGGGAGTCGCAGACGTGAAAACGGCCCAGTGCGAATTTCGAAGAGCGATTCATAAGCTTTGCCCAATATCGATTGATCCAACATCACAGCCAGCCGCAAGGTCAGACGATAAGGAAGTGGAGCAGAAGGTTCCGGACGCTGAACAAAAGCAAGTAACTACGGTAAGACGATCGACGAGAAACAAAACCCTCAATATAGCAACAGCTGTATAAGCGATGCTGTTGCATCTTGGCCAACACCACCAAGGGCTCATCTTAATTTAAATAAAGCAGTCAAGGTGTCACAGCTTAAGAGTATGCCGGGGTTATATTTTGAAGACATTGGCCTAGCCAACACCATAGCAGGCCAATGGAAGATTATCAGTATCACCTTTTCAACTTAACAAACTATTGGAGGGAAGAAAGTGGTCTAAAACGGTGCGTCAACTTGCTCGCAGTATTATGCCATTCAATGAAGGAGAACAAGGAGTTCAGCCAGGCAGTTTGGCAACAGTTGGTTCATCAGCTAAAAGAGGTAAAGGAAGTGAACAAAATTCTACACCAGCAAGATGACCGACGTCAACAACGTTCGCCGCTGGACATCATAGGATACGCAGCAAACCAACTCTTCGGTGCATTGGATCAAGATTATGCCAAGGAAATGAAGAAAACCATCACATCATTCAAATTGAATCAAGTACACATGCTCGATCTAATAACAAATCAAACGCTAGTAATCGAATCAACTTCGAACCTATTTAAGAAATCTGCAGACATGATTACCTATCAGTTAAATAAACTGGAACAGAAAATATCAGCTACATACTCAATGATCCATAATGTAACCGAGGATGTGAAGGAGATAAAGTTAGCTGAGGGTTTTAATGCCGTAGCTACCTACACATCACTTGTCATAACAAGTTATCAACAAACGCAAAGCGGGATTCTAGATATCATGACAGCAACCCGTCACAGCAGATTCAGTCCAAAGTTATTAACCCTAACACAGCTAAAGGAAACCCTCAACTTAATTAAGGAGAACATCCCCAGAAGTCTACTCATTCCACAAGAAGGAACTAATATTAATGTAATTAATAAAAAAAAAGGAAAGGGAACAAATCAAAATGGATTATAAGTTTCAACAAAATAATGATATTTAATAACGAACTTTTAGAATCATTATCAAACAATAAAATACAATAGAAATAGAAGCCGTACTAAAAACAGTAAACTCAATAGATGTTAGTATTAATATCATGAAGAATTCCAAATTAAAGATTTTGCAGAATAACGATGTAGTATTATTCATGATTAGGGATCCTAAGATTAACTTTATTTGCAACAAAATAATGATTTTTCCTGTAATCCATAATAAATGTATTATGTTACTAGAGTCAGAAATAGCTGCGGAATGTGGGGGTGTATTTAAACCTTTACGAAATTGTGAGGAAGCGGCAACTTTAACAATTTGCGAAGTAACATCGTAAAGACTGTACGTTCAACATCTCCCCAACAACCACACCACTGCATACAAGACAACTTCGGCCCGCCATATATCTATTATTAATGAAGGTTCGAAGACAAAATCAACATTAATGGTACATCAAACAGCAACGCGAAACGGAGTAGTTACCCAAGTCCGGCTGTGTCCACCGCCCAGAAACTCAATTTCACGGATCATCTGACTCTGTTGTCTTTACCATACCTTCATGAAATCAACATCAACAACTTGGAATACATCGCCACTATGAAGGGACAGATCAGGACTCAAGACTACGCTCAATATGCACTGTTAAATAGAAGAAGAAGAAGCAACATCACATCGCCGATGCCCGAAACCAATCCTGCGACAATCATTCTGCAAACAATGATAATTGTAAGAACCACGATCCTTATTGACCCAAGGGCGTCGTCATATTATCACTCGCCGTAAAACGAATGCAAACAAAAAGCAACATTTGGGTTTAGCTCTTGTTGGTCCTATACAAAGATGAGCAGGAGATAAGTCTACAAATGCTTCGTTATAGAACTGAGTAGATAACGAAACTGAACAATTACCGATGACAGAGTATAAATAGATATCAGGAATGAAAAACGTGGTCTTTGGTTGTTGGGCACTCTAAGAGAAGCGTGTATGTAAATTGTCAAAACGAAGCTATAATCTATAAATCTATATCTATAATCTATAAATATTATAAAACTGTAGAGGTTTTTTTGTTGGTTACCTAATGGCGTGAAAACCGCTGGACAGATTTCGATGAAACTTTTTTTGAAATGCTTCTTAAGTACCCGGGATGATCACAAGCTATGTAATTTTTTGCTCAGCCTACTGGGTCTTACATAGTAGTCAAAATAACTGTATATCGGAGAGGAATATTATCTTTATACAGCCCTAACTCAATAATGGCTTATCGGATTGAAAATCAAAAAAACAGGTGAAATTAGTAAATCTGTCGCTGATTCATTTGAGATATAAAACATCCTCATGCGTTATCCTGAAGCTGAGCACTGTTCAAAACAATTATTCAAAACATCGCCCACAATTTTCCTTCAGCGGAGACCACCGCCAGCAGTCGTGCAGCAGTGGGTATCGTTGCAATAGTGTGTGTGTGAGTATATGTGCGCGCTCTAACATGATCATATGCTTTGTACTTCAATGTGCTACAATCATTATCACCATTTGCGGCTCTCACACTCAACCAATCTTAACAAATGAGGTGTCAAAAGAAAGAGAATTTTCTAGAGCAGTGAATTGCATTTTCAGTTTATAAATATTATTAATAAATTAAAAAAAAACACGATCAAAAACAAATATTCTACCCAAAGTGAACTGCTGTTGCTAAGTTAACAAAGAATATGTTAACTTTTGTTTTTTCATTATTGTACGCCTTCAATTTCACTTCATTTCACTCATAATCTTTTTGAAAAATAAAGAGCCAGTCTTGTATCGACTTACTTACTTACTTAGGTGGCGCTACAGTTCGGGGTGAACCAAGGCCTCAACCAACAACCTCTTCCAGCTAGCCCGGTCCTTAGCTAGCCGCTTCTAGTTGCGCACGTCAAGTCTTGTGTCGACAGTAATCGAAAATATTATGTTTTATTCCAATTGGACGTAGTCCAAATAGACTTAAAATAATTTAACTTATATTTTGTTTAAAACATTTACAAAAGTGGGAGTGTTAAGTTTGGCCGAATTCGTAAACGCATGTATTGCGCAATATAAGCAAAATTTACTGCAAAGCAAAAAGTTCTAAAACAGTAGTTTGCGCAAAAGCAAGAGCATCTGCGCAGCTATTAAATAAACGGTTAGCGAGTCGAACGAAAAAGTTGGCGAATGTGACTATTTCGTATTACGGTTAGCGACTCGCCGAGATTTCATGTGACTCAAATGTCAGAGTTTAGGCGAATTGTGACTTCACTCTATTACGGTTAGCGAACGTTCGACTAGAAATCAATTTCTTCTGTCAAAATCAGTCGAATGGAATTTTCGAAAATTCGAAAATTAATTAAAAATTAATAAAATTACTATTAAATAATATTGTTAACAATAAAATAATGTGTTGAAATATGTATCTTAATCTTTTAAAAACCATAATGGCCAGTTTGAAATCGTTGTGTTGATGGAGTCGGTCGTGTAAAACTGGCAAAAATTCAACATCCACTTGCCAAAATTAAAAGAAGGACCTGTTAACATTCTCCAGGAAATTGTGAATAAAGAATAGATACTTGAAAGCAACCAAAATCACCAAGGAAAGATGCAAGAACTTAAAGACGTGATAAACATCTGGAAAGGAGTCATCCATTGGAGAATTTTTTTCCGAGATAGAACCAACAATGGAAACCAAAGATCTTATTGCTACACTAGACATTCCTTTTTAGATCATTGAATACACGTATACATATACCAAACAATTATAGAACAATGTATTTCTTCTTTAATAAACACAACATTAGTACAATATTTGTGACGGTTTAACTGGTTTCCCTGGATCGAATAATTTGGGATATTTTCCAAGTGCTTCTGATAAGGCATCGTTGTAGAATTTTGATAATAGTTTTTCTACTTGCTCTTGCTTTGCTTTTCACAGTCCGGTGATGTGTTGACCAGAAACGCGGCCGGTGTATGAACTCTGAAACTGCGAAAGTAACTAAGCGTTCTTATAGAGAGGTGAAATTCTGGGACAAATCATCACAAATAATAATTTTGCTTAATTTTTTTAACCACCGAAATCAATTTAAACTTTTATCTCAAATTAAATTGCAGTTTATTTCACAAACAATCAAAATAATTCTGCTTTCTGACACTTCACAGCTGATATTTGAAGTTTTTCCTCAGACAGCACTGAATTCTCTTAGCGAATGAAAACGTTCGCTAACCGTAATACCTCGACAGCAGAAATTCGCCTGGGAGTTCGTCTCGAGTCGAACGTTCGATTCGCTAACCGTAATAGGGATAAAAAGCTGCTCATTTCACTCTGCATTTGGTTTTGTATAAGGCAAACATAATATGCTTCTGTCGTTGCAACTGCTGTACAACATTTGCTTTGCAAGTCTTGCGTTTAAGAATTCACCCTACCCAAACGGTCATTTTTTTTGCAACAATATGCAGCAAAGGTGTTTGAACGATGTCCTTACGTGACACTATGGTGCTGTTTTTGCAGGACAACGCGCCTATTCATATGTTCAAAACTTCGTACAAGTTGACCACTCACCAATGATTTTTTTCCATTTTTTGTAATCCCGAAGTCGAAGATTGACAGATGAGCAAGAAGTCAGAAAGGCCGTGAAGTTATTTCGAAACCTTAGACATTTAACAGCTACCGCACATAAAATAAGCATCACCAGTATTTTCGTAGCTTAATCTCTAGCCTCTAGGTATGTAGTTCGAATGATCAATTATTATCAGACGTCAGTCAAGTTCAATAACAAGAGCACACGGCTTTTGGTATATGTATATCACAGACATCATTCCTGTCATTATATTTTATTATTATATAATTTCTCTTACAACACAATTTTTCTCCTGTATTTGTCAAAAATTATTTTTCATATTTTTTGACATTGATATCAATATGTCGTTTCCTACGCCTCTCATCGATGTAGTAACCCAGATTGTCATTTAGATCACCGTCGCGGCTAGCCTCTGCCATTAGAAGGTTTTTCCTCAGCGCATTATTTGGCAGCACAGCATCTTGATAAAGTGAACTGTCAACAGAAATTTAGGCTCATCTCCTTAAAAATCTTAATGAGCAACTCACATTGTTTGCTTTAATTGTAAGACTTCCTCTTCTAGTCGTCCAATTTTAGCCTCTTGCCTGACACGCAGGGTTTGGGCCCGCTCGTTGCTCTCTTGCAGAAGCTTTATCATATGTTCCTGCCGTGTCAGTTCCAATTGTTTTGTACTCAATGTGGAGAATAAATTTTGAAATTCTTCGGTCTTTGTTAATAGCTCCGTCTTTAACTGAAATGGATTATTCTGAATGCTAAATTATAAGTCATAGGATAGTGGTTTTAAAAAAAATTCTTCTTTGGCCCTAAAATCTTATTTGCCTACAGTCTAGCCTAAAAGGGTTGAACACCTTAAACCCTTAAAGAACACACCATTTGAATATCATTGTTCCTTTCGCCAACCTCAGCTAAAAGGTCTTCCAAATGGGTCTTCTGGGTATGTTCCTTAGTTTGTAGAGATTCAATAATACTGCAACGTACTTTAAGCAATTTCCGATCCATAACGATTTTCTCCTCCAGTTTCTGATTTTGAAAGTGTGCCTTAGTCAATTCCATATCTAATGATTCGATCTTTTGTATTTTTTCGTTTTCGGATTTTTGAAGCTTAGTTAGCTGCAATTAAAAATACAAATTTGAACAAGTGTTTTCGTGAAACATATTCAAAACCAACCTCCTCGTGCATATCCCTCGAAACAAATGACTGACTTTCGCTAGCTTGAAGCTTCTTCTCCAAGTCCCTAGAAATTAGATTCACATTTAGTTTTCATTTAAGAAAGAGAAACAAGTTAACTCACTTCACAGATTGACGTAAGTTTTGATTTTCAACTTCCGTATATTTAATCTTATCCTTGAGTACAGAAAGTTGAGTACTCACTTCGTTATGTTTTTCGCCATCCTAAAACCAAATTATAAAAAAACGTACTCATCTTGCAAGGGTTTCAAACCTTTTTCAAACGTTGTACTTCAAATTCTAGCTTATCCTTTTCCCTTTTGAGATTCGAAAGATCACCTTTAAGGATCTTGATTTCATCAGCATATTTAGTCGCTTGGTCTTATAATAAAATATCAGTTAAGGAAGACGCAGTTAAAGACGATTTATACACTAACCACCAATAGAATGCTCAATACTAGCACGCTTTTCAACGTCCTTAAGAGCATTACTCAAATCAGCAGCCAGTTTTTTTATCCTTGTCTCGTGCTCTTGATTTTTATCTTGCTGAGCGTTATTTGATTGGACACATACTTTTAGTCTAAAGGGGGTTGATAGCATTTTTAAGAAACTTTTAAGTATACTACATATTTGAACTTACTTCTTTTTCAAATCATCAACTTCGGCGGTTTTACTGTTGAGTTTTTCTTGCAGCTCCTTGTGGCTCGTTTTGTCCTTGGCGGTGTCTTTCTCAATGTGCTCAAGCTTTTTCTTTAACTGAAAGGAAGAAAAGGAAAACTGTCAAAATATTTATATTCCTTCTTATAGCCCCCATACACCACAAAAGCATGCATGCACATTCAAAAGCTTGCGTAATCACACCTCGCCCCTACAATATACATGCATATCGTTGAGTAGGTTGTTTCGTTGAACGATGGCAGATTCGCCTTGTACTGGTTCTGGATAGAAATAAGAAGCACTTAAACGAATGAAATATACAAATTATCAAAAACTAAGTAGAGAAAAAGGAAAATGTCAACAATGCGCGTATGCGAAGAACGAAAGGGAAAACTTACGGCCAGTGATGGAGATGGGTGCCCAAAAACATAATATCAATCAAACAACCTCTCTCACAAGACTCACGATCAATGACAGTGGTTGACCGAAGAAAATTCGAAGGAATTTTTTCTCTTAGTGGGACATCTTAGTGGATGTCTATGTTATTATATGTAAGGAATCCACTGTCCAAATTTCAGCCCTTTAGGTGAAGCGGTTTGGTCTGTGTGTCTGTCAGTCAGTCAGTGGACTGTTTTATATATAAAATAGATTAAATAAAGCTAATTCAATTATTGAAAAAAAAAAGAACCTATTAAGAGAGCCTATTTCTCCCCATGAGCGGTTGTCCTTAACACTACGTTTTCTAGCAATCGGACAAACATTTCAGAATCTGAAATTTGTAACAACAATTGCTCCACAAAATAGGAATTTTTCTATAAAGTTCTAAAAATTCTCCCAAAACTTTTTAGTGCCGCTATTTGCCATGTTTACTCGGCGAATTCTTTACGCAACTGAGGAATTTTCACCATGCATAAACAAAAAAATCCGGTCAAGTGCAAGTTATACTTGCGCAATAAGTGGGTGGGTGGCCGTGGCGTAGTGGTAGTCGTCGTCGCTTGTCACGCTTAAGGTTCACGGTTTAAATCCAGATGTCGCCGAAATATTTACCTTTTTCTCACGAAATAAAAATAAGTTGATCAGTTTCAGAAGCTAATATCAAAAACCTACAACGAAGGCATAACACTGGCAGTAGGATGGTTTGGCTGAAGAAATTGATCGCACAAACTATAATAGGAAACATCTGGAAAAAACTTCTGTGAATCATAAGCAACGGCATAACTTCCAATAATACACAACTCTTCAGTTATCCTGGACACCACCCATAGAGTTAGTTGAAACCTAACATCTGAGTTTCCTATCACTACGTCGATCTGTCTGTCTCTCGTTCTTGTCCTTCATGTGCTCGCGCTGGGTGTAAACATTATAAGGGTATTCATATCCCCTTTAGCGTGTGTTGATAATAAAAAAAATTAAAAAAGGTCCGTACTCTGTATCAGTTATTTTAACTACATACATACATATGTATGTCATAGATTTATGATAATTGATCTATGAACCCTTTTTTTTACGATACGATTCCTACTAAAGATATAATGATACTTTGTTCGATACTACATATGCACTTGTATATCTGCAGACACGAGTAAGTACATACACATACATAGTTTTATGGTGCACAGCACATTTCAATATAAACAAATTGAGCTAAATTACCTATGTACATAATGCATGTACTGATGACCTTTCTCATCTGCAGAGGAATAATTATACACACACAAAAAAAAAAAAAAAATAAATAAAGTATGTATCTACATACATTTATGTATGTATTTACAAGGAATGTATGCTTGTGCATCAGATTTAATTTTTTGTCTCGTTATTCGTTTAATTGTAGGTCTGTTTGGTAACATGCTTGTTTTCGAAAGTTCTACGGAAACTACATAGAATCTGACAGTTTCATGGCTCTCAATTTTTTTACTCTCATTTGGCTCTCTCTTTGCGATGAATTATCTGCAAGACCAATTCCTCGGGGTGGGCCGAGCCAACTCTGTCAAACCAGCCATCTGACAGTTTGTGAAATGTCATAATCTTCATTGTTAGTGGAAAACAAAAACAATTTGATAGGTTTGACCAAGTGTTGCTTGAAAAGCGTTTGTTTACTTTTGTGCAAGTTTTCTGTCTTTGAGAGGAGTTCTCTCTCTTTGAGAGGATTCTACTATTTGACAGATCTCAATTCCGTGTGCCAAAAAAGATACCAAACACACCTTGTATTAACTGCGTAGAATTTTGGGATTTGTCTTCCTCTCTGTGTCTGTACTCTGTTTATACACAAATTCAATTTTTCCCAATTTGTAGCGCCTATGTAGCTACGATATAATATTATACTTGAAATTAAACTAAACGGTTGAACATATACTTTTTATCAAACGAAAAGATTTAGCATAAATAATTTTATTAATCCAAGATTGGTTATTTTTCTTAGGAACGTGTCCGCTCAACGCAAATGAAAAAGTAGAAGTAAAAGTAAAAGAATGGAAATTAAATTAAATGAAATTCTTCTTAGCGCATGGTGGTGCCTTCAATCAACCAGTGCGTTTGATCAGTGCTGCCACAGTAGCCCCCCTCGAGTGACTCGAGTCTCGGATGAGAGTTGCGAAATGTACTTTTATTTTTTTCATGTATGTTTTTGGCTGTGTGCTGTTGTCTCTGCTTCTTAATATTGTTGCAGCTGGTGTACTGTTGTCTCTGCTTCTTAATATTGTTGCAGCTGGTGTAAGCAACGTAGATGAACTATCCATGTTGTTTGACATTGTTTCTGTTGGTGTGAGTGAGATCGATTGATTATTCTCCATGAATACCGGCTTTAAACGTTCTGTGGATATTGTTGTCGGATTTCCATCGATGTTTATGTTGAAAACGTTCCAATGTTCCAATGGTTTCTTTACTTCGTCGACTCGAATAAATACGTGCATACATGTGTATAGTGTTTTGAATAAGAAAACTCGTGTTTTATTATGATGTGCAACGGGTGCTGCGCGCACTTCTCTCATTATTGTGCGAAATTTTTCCAAAAATATGTGACGCTCAGCTGCAACTTTTTCGTTGACGAAGTATTCAGGCAGACGGAGTGTTGTTCCGTAAAGCATTTCAGCTGCGCTCGCTTTAATGTCTTCCTTTAGGCTGGTGCGTAATCCCAGAAGTACCAGGGGTAGTACGCTGGTCCAATCGTTTGTACTGTGACACATGATGGCTGCCTTGAGAGAACGGTGCCAGCTTTCTATCATCCCATTCGATGCGGGATGATAGGCAGTGGTTCGAGTGCGATTGCAGCCAATTAACTTGACAAGTGCATCGAATAATCGCGACTTATCCATCCTGCGAAGAAAGCGTTGACCACGGTATCAGCTGTTATGTCTTTCAGTGGGATGGCTTCCGGCCAACGCGTAAACCGATCGATTAGTGTCAAGCAATATTTAGTCGTGTGAAGGTGGCATTACGATGATGTCGACATGAACATGTTTAAAACGTTCGCTGGGCACTTCTATTCGTTGAGGTATATTCTTCACGTGGCACTGGACTTTACTGCGCTGGCACGGGAGACAAGTCTGTGTCCATCTGACGATATCTCGGCTCATGTGCGGCCAAACAAAGCGTTGTGCGATCGCTTTCCTGGTAGGTCGGCTGCCGGTGTGACATGGGTTGTGGATATTTTCGAAGATTTGTCCTCTTAGCGCTGACGGAATGTATGGACGTATTTTTCACTTGCCACATCACAGTAGATGGTGTTGTCTGAATCGTCTACCTTGAGCTTACGTAGTTTCAACGATGTTGACTCGGATTTGAGAAGATGGTCGAGTTCTTCGTCGTTAACTTGATGGTCTGCGATGTCTTTTGCTGAAATGAGAAGTGGCATGTTAATAACGTTGATTCTCGACAAGGCATCGGCGACTATATTTGATTTTCCGGGTACGTGAACAATGTCGGTCGTAAACTCGCTTATCAGCTGAAGTTGTCGTTGCTGTCGGGGTGATGCTTTATCCGAGCGTTGTGTGAAGGCAAATGAAAGCGGACGATGGTCGGTGAGGATGGTGATTTTGCGACCTTCGAGAAGATGTCTAAAAAACTTGATTCCTTTGAAAATCGCCAGTAGTTCGCGATCATAAGCGCTGTAGTTTTTCTCAGTTTTCTCTAGTTTTTTCGTAAAAAAAACCGAGGTTGTCTTTTTCCATCGACGAACTGATCTAGTGCTGCGCCGATAGATGTGTCAGACGCATCGCAACGTAATGTTAATGTTGTGTCTGGTGCGGGGAAAGCGAGTTGTACAGCATCAGTTAAGATTTGTTTACATCTATTAAATGCTTCATCTGCTTCTGTGGTCCAAATAACTGGTGTTGTGTCACTCTTTTTCACAAGGTCAATAAGCGGTGCGTGTATCTCGGCTACATCTGGCATATTTAGCCTGTAAAAATTCCACGAACCCAAAAATCAACGCAGCTGTGCAACAGTTTGAGGCTTAGGGTAGTTACTTATGGCTTGGATTTTGTCTTGGTGGTTTAATGCCGTATTGACTGATGGAATTGCCGAGGTGTATGACTTCTGGTTCTGCAAAGACGCATTTGTGGATGTTGACTGATAAACCGTGTTGTTGTAGCTTACTAAGGATGAGGTGTAGGTGTTTGTCATGCTCTTCTCGCGTTGATGAAGCGATTAAAATATCGTCTATGTAGGCTTGACAGAATTCGAAGCTTCTGAGTATGGAGTCCATCAGTCGTTGGAAGTACTGTGCTGCATTACATAAACCAAATGTCATCACTTTGTACTCGAACAACCCGAACGGAGTTATGACAGCTGTCTTCGGCCTATCCTCTGGTGCGACAGGGATTTGATAGTAGGCGCGTGCTAGATCTAATGTTGTGAACACTTTGCATCCGTGGAGATTGAATGTAAAGTCTCGTAGATATGGAATGGGAATGGGGTAGCGATCGGAACGGTTATTTTGTTAAGCCGCCGGTAATCGCCGCAAACTCGCCATTCTCCGTTCTTCTTCTTCACAAGTTGTAGAGGACTGGCCCACTCGCTGTTAGAAGGTGTACACAGTCCCTGTTGCATCATGTATTCGAAGTCTGCTTTTGCGGCTCGCAGTTTCCCTACCGGTTAGACGTCGTGCTCGTCCTGCTACTGGTTGTCCTCGTGTTGTGATATAGTGCTGAACACATGTGCTGCCGGTTTGCATCCTAATGGTTTACGGATCCGAATTCCTTTAACAGTTTGTAGTAGGGATGGTCGGAGTAAACTGTCATAACTGATGGTTGTGTAGTGTGTACGAGTTGTACTTTCTGCGGCGTAGATCGACAAGAAGTCCCTGGTGTTTCAGAAAATCTGCTCCGAGGATCGGTTGGGTTACACTTGCGATTGTGAATGTCCAAGAAAACGGTCGATGTAGTCCTATGTGATGGAACGTGAGCCGAAGGTGTTTATAACTGAGCCGTTTGCTGCGAAGAGTTTTGGGTTGTGTGTCCTGGGATGCTCGGGTGTTTTTACACGTTCCAGGTTGAGCTTGAGCTTGAATGACCGAGACATCAGCTCCGGTGTCTACCAAGAATTTCAAACCACCTCTCTTGTCGTTAACTTGCAGGCGTGCAGTTGTTTCACCTTCAGAGATGCCTGCTAATTTGTCTGAAGGCTTTACTGGTTTAAAGGTTTTGTAGAGCTGACAAAACTGCACCGCTCGTCACACTTGCGTGCTTTGTTGCCGAATCTAGCGTGATAGCGGCATATTTTGTTGTCAGTTTTCTGTGTGCGACTATTGGATCTAGTGCGGTCATTCTTAATGCGTCGTCGTAGCTGTTCCAGTTCCTTAGCCATAGCGTTTACTTGTGCTTGCAGATCCTGGTTTGCTGTCTGCTTGGCCGATGATGCGACGTGTGAGTTTTCGAGCGATATGATCTAGGGACGCGAAACCTCAATAATTTTGTCCGCTTGCATGGCCAGTTTGCTTTGGTCGGTAACTTCGCTGATAGCTAAGATAGCTCGAATTTGTTCTGGGAGCTGCTCCAGGAACTGGGTTTGAAGGGCGTAGTCTGAAAATTCATTTCCGGCTAGGTTTCTTAAACGTTGCAAAATATTTGACGTTTTTTCATCGCTGAACTCGCTGCCTCGAAGAAGATGACGGAGTTCTGATTCGCTTGTTTCAGCGAAGGAAGCGATAAGACGTTCTTGAGTGTTTCATATCGATCTTTTGTAGGTGGAGAACTTATTATGTCTGAAACGAAAGGCAAGGTCTGTGTATCGAGATAAATGAATGCATACTTATATTTGGTGGCGTCTGCTGTGATTCGTGCAAGATCAAACGAAGCTTCGATCTGGGCGAACCAGAGGTATGGGTTCTCTCTCCAAAATGGCGAAATTTTAACGCTGCGAGAAAATTTCTTGAGAGCCATCATGATTTTGTTGGGGCTTCGGTTGTTGGATGGATGAATCATGTGGGTCGATTACTTGGTCGTTGTTTGCGTTTGCCATTGTTCCGTTATCGAATCGACAGCATATAATCCAAATGGTATTGCGACGTTAGTGCGTAATTAGTGGTGGCTTGCGCGCGGAATTTTCGATTATATCGATATGGCGTTTAGTTCTTTTTAGTCTTAGGGGTCACCAGTTTGTAGCGCCTAGCTACGATGTATTATATTTGAAATTAAACTTAACGGTTGAACATATACTTTTTGTTAAACGAGAAGATTTAACATAAATAATTATTAATCCTAGATTGGTTATTTTTCTTAGGAACGTGTCCGCTCAACGCAAATGAAAAAGTAGAAGTAAAATTAAAAGAATGGAAATGAAATTATATGAAATTCTTCTTAGTGCATAGTGCTGCCATCAATCAACCAGTGCGTTTGATCAGTGCTGCCACAAATATAGTAAAAGTAGAGACACCTACATTCTAATGTAAAGGAAACCATCAAGCTTAACAAGCTTATAACAATTTTGCCATCAATTATTCAATTTTTACTCTCGCACATACAAATGATGGCTGGATGTTGTAGAAATAGGGTAGGCACTGACTGGTTTTAACTTGACAAAGCCCAGTGTTGTAACTATTGCTAAACATCAATTGTGCTTATTTTACCTCCAAGTGGTAGGCATCGGGTACTGGTCGCTGCCCACCCGGGCACGACTTGTTAAACTTATAAGCGCGAGTGCTGACCAAGCGAAAATAGCAGCACTATAATACGCGTCAGCGGACGAATTCCACAGATGTTACCAATGGTGGCGTTAAATTTCCAGAACGAAAACAAAACCTTATCTGAGCTACTTCGACATATTCGAAGCTCAGGTCGATAAGGATTTCTACGTACTAGTCAGGGTCGTGGAAAAGATTTGGTGGCGGATGAGCCCCTATTGGGCCAACGGCAGCACTCACACCCCCGTAGTGAGTTACTGACACCGGTGGACCCGGCCCCTTGTCCTGGGGGTATATAAGGATCTGGCCCTCGACGGAAAATATGGTTCCGAAACAACCAAAAGCCTCGGAAAAGGACGGATCTACTGTTGACAACCATGCTAAACGAAAAAAGGACAATGACGTTCGGATCTACACCTGGAATGTGCGTTCACTGAACAGTGACGGTGCACCCGAACAACTGGCAGAGGTCCTAGACTGCTATAAAGCGGATATAACCGCCATCCAGGAAGTGCGATGGGATGGGCCAGGCAGAAAAAGAATGAGAAACTGCGACATCTACTAAGGTGATTGCTACACAGAAAATAAACAGCGCTTATTCGGATGCGGATTTGTCATACGCGGCAGACTTAGGCAAGAAGTCTTGAGCTTTCGGCACGTGAGCGAGCGTCTTATGACAATCCGTGTCAAGGCAAAATTCGCCAACATTAGCCTAATATGCGCTCACGCCCCACAGAATCAAAAGACCCGACACGCCTCCAGTATCCTGGATGTCCGAACCTTCCGGACGGCCAACATTGGCTCGGACCACTACCTTGTTGTAGCCAAGGTACGAATGCGGATATCCACAACGCCACAACAACGAAATACTGTGAGAAAGTATAATGTCGAAAAGCTACAATCGCAAGACACCGCCAGAGCCTACAGAGAACGCATATCCCGATCCCTCACTACGAGTCCTACCGCAGCAACAGCTAGTACAGAAGACCAGTGGCAACACTGCCAGAATGCCATCATATATAATATTCATATATATATAATCTGTGAATAAAATTAGTGAATGACATTCATAAATTAGCGCGAGCACATGAAGGACAAGAACGAGAGACAGACAGATGAAAAAAAAAAAACAGATCAGCGCGCCGCGGCGGAGTGATAGGGAACTCAGATGTTAGGTTTCAACTAACTCTATGGGTTGGTGTCCAGGAAAACTGGATAGCTTTTTTTTCTTTTTCTTTTTCCAGATGTTTCTTATAGTTTTTGTGCGATCAATTTCTTCAGCCACGCCATATCAATCCTACTGCCAGTGTTATGCCTTCTCGTAGTAGGTTTTGTCATAAAATAAAAATAAATATACGGCGTCAGCAGTCCTACACAGAACCAAGCCTAGCTTTTCGCAACCATTTGTGTGTGCGTGTTCCTTCCACGAATGGAGGTTTTGTCATTAACTTCTTAAACTTACTTACTTAGTTGGCGCTACAGCTCGAGGTGAACCTGGGCCTGCTTCTCGCAACCATTTGTGTGTGCGTGTTATATTTTTGCACGAATGGAAGGGACCTACAGTTTTTTGCCGACTCCGAACGGCGAGTTGAGAAGCTCAATCGTGACAAATGATACTCTTTGATGCTTGTCAGACATTCGAAAGAGGTGGGCACTGTGAAAAACTTTTAGGTGTTTGCGGCGGGATTCGAACCCAAGACCGCTGGCTCAGTAGTCCGACGCACTAACCACTTGCGCTACGGTACCCACTTCTTAAACTGATCAACTTATTTCAGTGGCGATTCCTGGTCTTTAGCCTTGGGTTGGCTACTTGCTCTGGAGAAATTAAAAATCGTTAATTTTTAAAACTTATTAATTAGGTACAATATATGTATGTACTTAAGAAAAATGTTTTTATGGAATAGTGTATACAAATTGCCAATTTATCGAAGCGTCTCACGTCACAAGTAAGCACGCACGCACTGCATTTTTGTAACAACTACATATACGCATACGCATCTACGAAACTAAAATAAAAAAGACAAAGTTCTCCGCTGCACGGAAGTGCATAAGGAACATTAATATTACCTTGTAGTTATTTTTTTAAAAATCATTTACATATCAAAATAATCGTAAAAGATTTTGAGAGAAGTTAAGACTAGGGCTAAGCTCTCAACATCATCAATTCATTTCATCATGTGCCGTACTTTTCAGTTTTCCCCGTAGTCGGCAGCTTCCCTTGTCAGCTCATAGGCAAACTCGTTGCCTTCTAAGTACTACAGACTGACCAGACACCCAACATAGTCTTACAAGGTTTTCTATAATGCATACAGCATACCTAATGCCCTTAGCATTATTCGGCAGCTCCTGATTAGTGCCATTTGAAAGTGAACTATTTTAGCGCTTTAAGTGCTGTCTGACTGTAAATGTTAATTTCATTATCATGGAGTACGACTAGAACGTCTGCCTTAAATACGCTGCAGGCAACCGGGAGTCTTAAGGAAACTTTTTGCTCTGGTTCCATGCAGTAGTCCGTGAGGACTAGGTACATAGCCGGGTAAAAATAGAAAAGAAACAAAAAAACAATAACAAAACCAAAGGAAACAACTTTCGGTTCTATCAGCACAATTGAAAACTAGAAAAGAAACAAAAAAAAAACAAAAACAAAACCAAAAAAAAAAGAAGAATTAAATTGCCCTAGAAACGAACGTGGGACCCGTGGATGAAAAGCCGACACGCTATATACTGAGCCAAAGCTCTAAAGCAAAATTCGTATCCAATTCTCACATATGTTTCTCTGGTAACAATTTTGAAACGAAATACATAATCCAAAGGAACACATAAAAGTATGTATGTATACGAGTATACCTTACCTACCCACCACTTCCAGCCTGATGTCTCGCTCGTCTCTCATAGCAGTTGGCGCTTATTTTACTGGGCTTTGCATACGACAAATCAAACACCAACACTATGGTAGAGATATGTATGGAATTGGTTGGCGCAAATTTTAGAGCCAAGCCATATTTCAAGGGATATTTTTTGCATTTATTCATCTAAAATCTTGGTTTGGCGCCGTCAACCCAGCCAACTGAGAGAAATCGCCACTGACTTATTTTTATTTTCTGAGAAATAAACACTTACATCTGGATTTGAACCGTGGACCTTCCGCGTGACAAGCGACGACGACTACCACTACTTCACAGCCATAAAAAGTACGGATGCATTGTGTGCATAGCTAAGTATTTAAATATTCGCAACCTTTGAGTATGTACATATCCATACTTACAGTTTATGAAAAAATACATACCCCTTATGAATCGTTACATTGTTTATGACTTGATACATACTTTTTAAGACTTTCTTTTTTCTTTAATTTAACTTAATTTTCATTAATCCAATGTATTTATTCTTAAAACTCGTGATCGACAGTTGTATGAATAGTTAATACGCCTATGAAAAAATTCATTAAAATAAGAATAAGCATTCATACCCAAAATCCGTTAAAGTCTCTTTTTGAGATCTCCATATCAACTGGACATTTCCCTAGCTTTTGGAAGCAATCGTTTATTACGCCCGTCTTTAAGAAAGGCGATAGAAATATTATTACGAACTACAGACCGATTTCAAAGTTGTCATACATACCAAAATTATTTGAGCAAGTGGTGTGTGAAAGCCTGACTTTTCTTTGTCGGGTTGTTATTTGTACAGAATAACATGGATTCGTTAGAAACAGGTCTACTGTCACAAACCTGTTAACATTCTCCCATAACTGTTCCAATGCCTTAGAAAGTGGTCATGAGGTCGACTGTGTGCACACTGACTTCTCCAAAGCTTTCGATCAGTTTTCTCATGATATTATTATCTACAAACTCGAGGCGTTAGGTTTTCCCCCAATATTTATTTCGTGGGTTGGCTCTTACCTCAAGCAGAGGTCATATCAGGTTAAATTTTGAGGTTGTCTTTCAGACTCCTTAGCAGGATCCGGCGTCATCTATACACTGAAGTGTAATGTGTATACTAAGATACACTTAAGTGTCATCTTCTTTTTCATACGTACAGACAAAAGTATACTAAAAGGCACATTAGTGCATCCAACTTCCAAAAATTCCATGCAAAAAAATACTATGTCAACATAGTATACATGCGTTCATTGGAAAATTTAGTGATAAAAATATTGAGAGCGCTTAGTATGATTTTGCTTGGGATAAGTGTTTACATAAGACATTATTCGAAGTGCTATTATAGCTCTATTTTCAAGGTTTTTGGTTCGTTTCACACGAAAAAAATTTGAAAAATAAAAGACAATGTACAAATTTCGTGTTCTTTGAAATTCTGCTTAAAATCGATTCCAAGACAGAAATTTAACAGTCCTAGATCCTTAATTTTAAAAGATTTTGACAACTCGTTCTTCAATTGGATTAAAAAGTTTGAGTTATTCGATGCCACAATCAAGTCGTCGACGTAGATTATCACAATTGTGATATCCCCTTCCTTCTTGTGAATGTACACACATGGATCTGCGTTTGATGGCTCTAGCTTTAGCTATTTAAATTTTTCATCCAACTTTTTGTACCACTGCCTACCCAACTGCTTCAAACCGTAAAGTGCGCGTTTAAGTAAGCAAACCTTGTCCCCATCAAATTTCTTTAATTCATTAAAATTTCTTGAAATTCGTTTGGGATTTCCATAAAAATTTTTTCGTCGATGTCACCGTTTAGGTAGGCGCTCACGAAATCCAGCTGGTACACTTCGAGTTTCATTTCTACGGCTAGTGCCATCAACATTCGAATGGATCCAATTCTAGCTACAGGCGCAAAAGTTTCATGGAAATCAACTTTGCGTAAAACCCTTCGCGACCAGTCTGGCTTTCCGACACTCAATTGATCCATCCGCCTTGAACTTTGTGCGCAGGACCCACTTCGATTTGATTACCTTTTTCGTTTTTGGATGCTCGACAACCACCCAAGTTCCGGTTTTACTCAATGCTTCATATTCTTTCTTCATTGCACTTTTCCATTCATTGGCTTCGGGACTGGAGAGGGCTTCTGTAGCTGACTGAGGATCAGTATGTTCAATTAACCCAGCAGTTTGATATTCTTCGTCGGTTGACGAGTCTCCAGATGTGCCTTCGTCCACTTTCACTATGTTGAATAATTTTTTGGGCCTTCCTCGTTTTGCCGTACGAATATTCTTTGGACACTTGGTCCTCATTTCCAAGTTGTACGAGTTCCATCGCCGTTGAAATTATTTTCTTTCTTCTTTGTTCCCTGTGAACCATCCGGATGATATTCGGTTAGTTCTGTTTGTTCATCTTGGAAAATTTCGTCGTCTATGAAATCTGCAAAGTTGTTTTCTGGCTGATATAATTCAGTAAATGTGACATTTCTGCTTCGTAATCCTGCCTCTGCCCAAAATCCTGCCGATGGACCAGACTGAATCATCATACATCGTGCCATTTCCGCCAATGTACGGTTTTCCTTTGTTGTTGTGGTGTGTACTCCACCGTGAGTTCATGCTTGACACCTTCTTGATGACTTGTGTATTCGGATCCATTGTCCGATCGAATTGTTTTAATTACTCTTCCCGTTTTCTTTTCAACAAAACTTTTGTATTCTTTGAACTTTTCGATGACTTCGCTTTTCTTTTTCAAAAAATAGATTTCGCACCATTTGGACTTGTCATAAATGAATGTAATAAAATATCTTATGCCGCCAAGGGAGTTCACACGCATGGGTCCACATACGTCTGTATGTCCGAGTTCTAAAATATTTTTGCATCGAGACTCATTAGTCAGTCGCAATTACTCTGAACAATAAAATAGGTTATTGGCCCAGAACGCTTTGCACTGTGCTGAAGGTTATCAATTTGTAAGGATTTGCAAAGTAAGGATTTGCAAAATAATATGCAAAACGAACTCCGCAGGCAAAAGCCAAATTGTACAACATCAAACTAAAATTTGAATACTCAAACGAAAATGAGCTACATAAGCGTAAAAATTGAGCTCGTTGGTAAAGACAATTTTGATACATGGAAAATCCAAGTCGGAGCCCTACAAATCAAAAGCGATGCTTGGAAATACGTAAACGGGACCCACAGGAAGCCGATCGAGCCTCCAGCAGCAATTCTCGAATGGGAAACCAACGACGCGAAAGCGAAATCTGACTTAATTTTAACCATTTCTCCACCTGAATTAAAACAAATAAAGAACTGTTCTACTTCCAGGGAAATTTGGGAAAGATTGCACAGTATTTATCAGTCCAAAGGACAAGCGCGAAAGGCAACGCTGTTAAAGACATTAATTTTATTGAAAATTAAAAATGGAGGTGACATGAGAGACCACACCCGAAACTTTTTTGACATCGTAGACAAAATTCAAGAAATGGGCTTGGAGATAATTGACGACCTCCTTACCATCCTCCTACTTTACAGCATTCCAGACGAGTACGAAACATTCCGAATTGCCATCGAAACTCAAGAAAAACTGTTGAATCCTGAAGCACTGAAAATAAAACTTCTAGAGGAATATGAAGCGCGTAAAAGAAGTGTTACAGAAGAAGCTCCCGGTGCGATGTTCGTCAACAAGAACTCCGGCTCATCGAATTCAAACAAGAAACTGTAATTACCCAACAATTTCTTCGCCTGTCTTAGACCCTAAGTTTTTGTGTGCTGTAGTTGGTATGCATATTATACTACATAATTTGATTTTAATTTATAAGTACATACTTACATATGTATGTAGGACATTATGTATTTGCATCATATGTCACAACTGATTTTCAGTCCTTCTGGCGGTAATGTTATTTACCTTTCTATGCCTCTAGCTTGTGATTTCTGATCCAATTTTTATGTTTGACCCACTCTCTGTCTCACCAGAACCACGATGTGGACGTGGTGGACCAATGGACCACATTTACCATCTTTAGCGATAGGAGCGTTTGCGACAGAACAATTTCTTTTACGGTTTTAGTTCCTCTGATGTGTGTCCATAAACACAAATATAAACTTATTCCAATTGGTTAAAGTTTTTTTTATGATTTTGGAAGACAGGACCTTATGAGACAGGACCTTTTTCTCTGTCGGCTGCCCTTTGTCCAAAAAACAATAGATGATGCAAACAAAAATATACTCTTTTTGTATGTATAGTACAATATATTTAAAATTTGAGGAACCTATACTCTGTTCCACAAAAATTGTCAGTACAGGCCTTATGGGGGAGCTTTTTTCAAACACTGGTGCCTGTACATGTCTTCACGGCACTCAATTAGAGAAATCGCCACTGAAATAAAAACCAAAGCACTGACTTACACAGGTTTTGTTTTTGTAATTTACCACAAATTCGCATACAGCCACCATAGCGACCAGCCAACTCCACAGTCGGTGACTGAATGATCAATGATTATGTGTGGCTGCCAATCACTGTCTACATAGAAAACAGCAACATCAGAACAGTGTTACCATTATTAAGTTAAAGCTAATCGTTAATCCTTTTTCTGTGATTTTTGTCAAAGAGCTTTGGGATTTTGTGCTTTGAGAACCAATAAAATTAATTTGAGTATGTGAGGGTATTGCCACTTTATTTTTTGAACTTTCTTGTTTTTCTGGTGAAACCGTTAAAATGAAGTTGAACGCAATTTAGATTTTTCTGATTTGATTTAAAGGTTATTTGGTTATTTGTGCGAGATGAATTTTGGGTGTGGAAACGAATAGTGACTTTTTTTTTGTTTTTAGCCTATATCTCGTAAGCTAATTGTTTCCGATATATAACATTGACACACCAAAATACTCGAAAACATGCCCTTTACAACATATTAAAATTTCATCAAAATCGAGGTGGCGTCCTCTATGTACACAAAACAAAATTCGCTCAGCAAATTCTGTTGTTTTCAAATCAGCATATGGCAGCCCTATGGGTATTGCTCTTCGATTTGCGGCGATTTTTCATGCATACTATGGTAACCCAGTGAGAGCTTAAAAGTAGGACAGATTTGTGAAAGCTATTGCAACCAGAATGAGAGGCAAACGTCCTATCTTCCCTGTACTGACAATTTTTGTGGAACAGAGTATAAATACATATGTATGTATATTGATCAAAAATATTTAGGAATATTTTTATTTTTTGTTCTCATCACCCAATACATACTTCTTCAGTGGACTACACAACACACTATCATTTTTGAAATGGCATTCTTGCTAGAATGATGTAAGAATGACAGTGTGTAGCTTGGAATGAAAAATGACGATTGGAATGATGGCGAGAATAATGAAGGTTACCATTTTACGTGGATTTTGCCGGAATGACAGAGAACGATGAATAAACAATATTATTATTATTATTATTATTGAAGGGTGAGATGCACCACGACTTTAAGATCTATTGTGCCCCTTACAAGTCCTAGACGAAGGAACATCCCTCTCGTCATTATTCCTATTGGAATCGGTTAGAGAGAGCTTCGCTCACACCTAGCCCAGGTGAGAATTCCATAGGTCATAGCACCTCATCTAGATTTCCCTGAGAAATCACAACAGGAGATTTAGTGCTATGAGTGGTAGATCCTCTGCTGTAATTTGGTATTTACCCAAGCACTTGAATCTTTTCTGGGTTAATGCCCCACATTCCACCAGTATGTGTTCTGGAGTTTCACTGGACTCATCGCAAAATCTGCACGAGTCTTCATCTGATAGACCTAGCTTCCTGAGATGTCCCCTGAGTTTACAATGCCCCGTAAGAAACGCAGTCAGGATGCGGAGTTTGTTTTTATCAATTCTGATGCAAGCTTTGATTCTCTTTAGGTTGTAATTGCTCAGCAGTTTCTTTGCCTGCCTTAGACCCTGAGTTTTTGTCCAGAACCAAGCCCTCTTTGTCTCCGCCAGTGATTGGAGCTCCTCTCTTATAGTGTGTTCCCCTAAGCCGCAGAAGGGTTCACGGCCCACAAAGGGTGCGTCAGCCCCTTTCCTGGCAAGTTTGTCCGCCTCTTCATTTCCTTTTATCCCCAGGTGTCCTGGCACCCAGTATATGTTTACGTTGATTCATTCGCCCAGTCTGTTTAGTTGATCTAGGCATTCCCAGACAATTCTAGATTTGATGATCTGAGCCCCTATTGCCTTGGTAGCTGCTGGGCTATCTGACATTATTGCTATGTCGCGTCTGTTGTAGTGCTTATCAAGATTCAACGGATATCAATCAACAAAATATAGAAATTATCCGACTTTCAAAATGGTTCCAAAAGCACTGATAAGAATCGGATCATGTGGTCCATGTGGTAATGGACCATCTTTGGTCTTAGATCTAAGTGAATCCTAGCGAGTACGGTGCGGTGGTCAGGTAAATTTAAAAAAAAACGGAAAGGCTAGTTTGAAGCTTTTGTTGCATGATTGATATCTGCCCTGGAAGTTCAAACGGATTGGAATTATCTCGAGTGACTTATTATTACGAGTGACTCGAATTTCAGGCAATTCGATTCACTCGCCAATGATAATACCAAAAATCGAATAGTTGGCCTAGAGAGTCGATTCGCCAACATTAGGCGAATCGCCAATCATAATAGCCCCCTAAATGTAAAGTGTTTTTTTTTTTCTGAAAATCACTAATTTCTGAAAAATCTTCAGCGACAACATACCTTTTTTTGACAGTTATATGAAAGAGCATTTTCAAGCTTTAATTTGATGTATAATAATGTAAGATTCAGCCATAATTTACTAAGAAAAACACTTTCAAAATCCTACCTGATGCAAATCAATCACCAATGCTCAATAACCAATCCTCAATGGTGAGTTCTTACATGTTTTTTTGATAGAAATTAAAAAAAAATCTTGTTGATTTGTTTTTAAAATATAAAGATACATATTAATGCAAGAACTGCTATGAACAAACATAATATATAGAAAATTAAAAAAAAAACAGTAATATTACTTTTTTAATAAAGAGGATGTTGTATGTATAAGAAACCATGTTTCAATATTAAGATAAAAAGTTACGGCCCATTATAATATATATTCTTCATTATCTTGGTCATCTATTAAAATATTATGCAGAAAAGTGCAGGTGGTATTTCTAAATTTGTTTGATGACGAGCATACCCAAGATAAAGCAAAACACTTATAACGTGAGCATAACATCCAACAGTTCTCAATCCAACCTGACAACTGCAATAAAAAACATTGATAGAATTGCTTCTATTAGCACTATTTTCCTCATTGCCAACAAGAATTTATATACGTGTAATATACTCTAGAATTTATATGTCGAGATTTTATACGACCGTATATAATTGTTTCCTTTTAAACTCTGGTATCCTGTGGTAATTCTATCTATATTTGGACACACTTCTATTTGGTAGCTTCCATTTGGCTTCAGTTGTTCTCCACAGTATGAACCAGCTTTCTTTATTTGATAATTTCGTAGGGATATTTTAAGTATAATAACTCTGGCAAACTTAGTATGTATAGGAAAGTTCATTAATTTAGCAATATGCCCCTATGGTTTAAAACACTGCCCTTCTTCAATTTAGGTTATCTCCTATCACAAAATCACCTAGGTGATTGGTAGTATTTAATCTGCTTAAAGCGATTTGCAACACCTCATAAGCATAATCGGTGTCTTCGATCAGTGGGCGAAACTTGTTTAAAATTTTCTGAAGTTATTTTAAAATCATCCGTCAAGTGAGGAGAAGCAATGTTGAAGAACTCCTGATGGAACAGTTTAAAATCCCTTGCAAGAAGTCCATTTACAACTTTTACAAGCCACCTTCACATCGTTATACATCGCGATTTGTTTGCTTGTAGTGTTGTTAATTGCTGATGTCTTTCCAGCAGAGATTCGGGCTTATGCGCTCTATACCCATGCGATTCTAGAGTTGAAATGGAATCATCTCTATTGAGATTGAAGACCCTTCTGAAAAACTGCCTCATCGCCCCATTTTCGCTTCTGAAGAGCCTTTTCATTTTTGAAGCATCCGAATCAGTGGCAGCATACGGGCCGAACTCTTCAAGAATATACCATTACTGTACGTTATAAGAAATAGTTTAACCAAATTCTGATATTTATGTAAATTCTACGTTTGCTTTTGAAATGCGTAATTAGAGCTCTTTTGGATGTAAACATAAGTGCCGTTACAAATGACTATAAAGGGTAAATAAAAATAAAATAAATATACGGCGTCAGCAGTCCTATACAGAACCAAGCCTAGCTTCTCGCAACCATTTGTGCTATTTTTCCATGAATGGAAGGGACCTATAGTTTTTTTGCCGACTCCGAACGGCCGGCGAATTGAGAAGCTTCTCATGAAAAATTACACTCTTTGATTGCTTTTCAGACATTCGGAAAAGGTGCCGACCATGAAAAACTTTTTTTTTAGGTGTTGGACCCGGGCTGGAGTTGAACCCGAGCAGCATGCGTAGTAGGTAGTCCATCGCACTAATCACCACGGCCACCATCAAATGACAGCTCCTAACGGTGAACAAATGACATTGTAGTATCCTGCAGGATCATAATCATCTTTGTTAAAAAAGTAATATTATTGTGGTTTTCTTAATTTTCTCTATATTATGCTTGTAATAGTTCTTGAATTAATATCTTTATATGTTGGCCCAAAAACAGCCCCTCTCCTTTATTACGAAAAAACATTATTACCTATACCTACCTACGTTCTCTTTTTTTCATTCGTAAACCGTAAACGGTTATAGGGTTTCTGCATGCGACTAGTTTGATTTATTTATCTTCAAAG
The DNA here is from genome assembly GCA_949775065.1 of Brachyopa scutellaris. NCBI lineage: Eukaryota > Metazoa > Arthropoda > Insecta > Diptera > Syrphidae > Brachyopa > Brachyopa scutellaris. The sequence goes on from OX459112.1 coordinate 123,011,231, forward strand.
TTCTATCAACATTCTTGAAGACAAACCTTTATTTTCTGGCCGCAGAGTGACCGACACCGTATATCGCGAGATTTTTATAAAAAAATATGTAAAAATTACCTCATCGAGTTCCAGCTGCTTTTTCAATAACTTCTTGTCCTTCTCACTCAAGTCCTTTTTGTATAAATTTCCTTTGTCTTCGTCACTCTTTTTAATTCTTGATAATTCCTTCTGGCTTTGCTCAAGATTTTTCCTAAGCTCCTAAAGATAATATAAGATGTATTCACTTGTCTTTTACGATTCGGTTGAAAGCATAGGAAAACTTACATCGACTTCTTGCAAAAGTTTAGTGACTTTGACTTCAAGTTCAGAATTCATCGGCGTTTCTATACACTTTTCGCTTTGTTCGATGCATTCGATTTTCTTTAAAATATCTCCTAAGGCACTTAACTATAAAAAATAAATCAAAATTTAATAAATTTAATTTAAGTTTCCTTAGTTACTTACATTATCGGATTTTATTTTTTTCTTAACCTCTTCAATTGCAGTTAGACTTTCATAGCTCCTTACAGAATTATCACCAATCTAAGGTAATGTAATATTTCAAAATATTAAACCCTTCCTTGGAAAGATTTTTGAACTTACCTTTCCTGATGTGCTCTTCAACTCATCAAGTGAGTCAAGGATTAGATTTAAATTGTTGTCGACATAGTTGTGCATGTCTCTCTTGAACTCTTCTAAGGTTTTTGGAGCTAGAGATTAAAAATAATTTCGATATAATTAATTAAAGCTTCTTTGATCCGTACACCAAAAAGGCATTCTACGTTAAAAACGCAGAGAGAAACTCTAAAAAACCCTGGCCTTTTTCAAAGTTGGAAGATTGTTAATTGGCTAGAAATATTTGTCCAATACAATAATTGAGTATCCCAATGAGGTAAAATATTTAGAAATGGTTCTGGAACTCGCATAATAAAATAAAATAAAATAAAATGGCCAAAGCAACTAAAAGCCATGTGGGTATGTCGTCGTATGTACGGTTAGATCTATTCATCATCACACACTCATCAGTGGTATGGTGAAGTAAGGCTTGATTCACCATTATTCAGAATTTCAAGACTGGCATTCCTCAGCATTACCGGTGCAATAAAAGCGTTCATTGGCTTGACGCGACTTTACCGTTAAACCGTCATAATTCTATCCTACTTTCAGAATTTGCGTCGAGGGACGTTGTTCCCATTCAGTTCATTCCAAGAACTGAGGGGGCTGTCAGGAATATTGTGGTAGCATTAGCATCAGTCTATTGTGCCGGGGCTGGGCCGGCTGTACTAGATTAGTTGCAAAAACTAGTGGCGCACTATAGCAAACTACACATGCCACTTCTTCTGGACTGTGATGCGAAAGCACACAACGTACTATTTATTTATTTATTTACATTAATACAAGCAAAAACTTAAACAAACTAATGTCGGCATTCACCGACCGCTCATAAATCGCTCTTAAAGTTAAGAGGCTCATAAGTTAAAATTTCTGGTTGGTATTCACCGACCACTAATAGGTCTTTGTCTATGCTGTCTATGCTACTTCGACTTTGAGAGATCTCAATTTTCGGATTTCCGAACGCGTTCTCTTTCGAACATTCGGAGTCAATAGCGCTCTTTTTCGAACAGTACAGTGACATTTGGCAGTGTAAATATGGGGATGATGCAACACAGCTGTAGATGGTGAAATTGATGTTGGTGGATTAATTTTTTTTTTGGCAAATTTATTAGGAATTAAATACTAGTGGAATAATTAACATGTTCACTAAATTCATTATAATGTTTTTTTCTCGCCGGATGAAGACACATTTCTTTCTTTTCTACCCACTTTAAAAATCAACAGAAATAATTTAAAGTGGAAATGGCAGCTGAGCGCTCATAAATACGCACTAATAGCGGTTGGTGAATAGGTTTATGAGGCTCTTAACTTATGAGCTGTCGGTAATTGCCGGCCTAAGACATAAACCAACTACGAAACTTGGACTAAGGCCGGCAATTACCGACAGCTCATAAGTTAAGAGCCTCATAATCCTATTCACCAACCGCTATTAGTGCGTATTTATGAGCGCTCATTAGACTTATGAGTGGTCCCAACCAAAATATATAATGAAATAACATTATAATGAATTTAGTGAACATGTTCCTTATTCCACTATTTAATTCCTAATAAATTTGCAAAAAAAAAAAAAATGAATCCACCAACATCCAGGTTGAAAATCTGCAAAATCCAGACAAATCTGCACTTATGGCAACGCTGCTGCCAAATGTCAGTGACATGTTCGACAAAGAGCGCCATTGACTCCGAATGTTCGAAAGAGAACGCATTCGGAAATCCGAAAATTGAGATCTCTCAAAGTCGAAGTAGCATAGACAGCATATACAAATTACAAAAACCTATTAGTGGTCGGTGAATAGCAACCAGAAATTTTAACTTATGAGTCTCTTAACTTTAAGAGCGATTTATGAGCGGTAGGTAATTGCCGGCCCAAAACTTAAAACTAACATTTACAAATTTAAGCGAAGTCGTGAAGAGAAGAGGGAAAGGACGGAGAGGTGTAGAGGGAATTTCTAAGGGAGGATATACTGGAATGAAAGTCAAGGGTGTTCTGTGAGTTGTTGGCCAGACGTAATATTAGGCGCGTTTTTTTTCAAATCTATATAGATTTCGAAAAAGCTTTCTATACAAAAATAAGCCTGGATAATTATTTGCTTTGTTGTATTTTACATTGAAAACATGTTGCGGAAACATGTTTAGCCTATATAGGTTTGAAAAAAAAAAAACGCCTATTCTTGAGATTGGTTCGAAATGGCCAAAGTTGGTGCGGTGGTGAGGAAGATAAAAGAGTGGTACAGACAGCGTTGCCAGATTTTTTTTTTTTGGGCAAAGCTGGAGTTTGAAACATTTTGATTAAAAAAGCGGGATTCTTAGGTCGAAAGCGGGACATAAAAAAACATAAGTTAGTAGTTTTTTATTACTTATCCTTTTATTTGAGATTTAAATTAAGTTTAAAATGATGATAAACATTTTAATGAAAATACGTAGCTATACTAATAACAATAACTATCTGTAAGTCTTAGGCTGCGGCCACGCAGTGAGCGACAAGCGGCTGAGCGACTGAGCGACAAGTACTGAGCGATGCAAAAAATTTAAAACATCCTATCCTATCCTATCCCATCCTATTTATATATAAATGTGAAAGTTTGGATGTTTATTAGTTTGGATGATTGGATATTTGGATGCTTGTTGCTCAATAACACCTTAACGGTTTAATAGATTTGAATGGAACTTTCGGGAATAGATAATCTACTTCCTGGATTAGAGATTAGGCTACAAAAAATACAATTCCTTCATTCCATAATTCGCATTATTCCAATTTCCGCTTTTATTATTTGCTCATTATTTTTGGGTAAACCATTGTCATTGATCGCCAGTCTGTTGGGAGAGGGTGGTTCGTGTAGATTAGAGCATATCTAATAATGAGTAGGGACACTCTTCACGTGTTTCTTATCAGTTCCATTTTCAGTCACACAGGCACGGAGAAATAGACGGTAATAAAGAAGTGTTGTCAGAAAAGAGAGATAGAAGAGAAGCAAAATTATTTCAGAATTTGAAAAAGGGTGTTCTTTTCAAAATCGGAAAAAATGAACTTGTAATACATTATTGTTAAAAAATATTGGTGTACATTTTTGCGCTTCGATAATCGTTAACAGGAGGTAGTTCTGTTATATTAGCTTTTTTTTTTTAAATTACCAAATCAGGTGTTCCCGAATATTTCAAACACTTAAAAAACGTGTCGAAATGCATTACGTAGAGACTTTTCAATCCTTCGAAAATCCTCTTGTTTATGTTAAAATTCTGGTTGCTTAAGACAGTGGAACAACTTTCGCTCATCCAAAAAATTGAAAAGGACGATAGTTTTCGTATGCACACATGTAATTACAATTATCTAATTTTTTTTTTCCGTAAAAAAAAAGTGAAAGTCAATATTTTGCCCAAAATCTAAAAAGCCAGAAGTGTGCAGAAGGGGTGACGGAAGATAAATAAAAACCAGCTTTTGTAAATGCATGATACGAGTTACAGCTCACGATGGCGCGGATGAGAAAGACGTCAAAAAACATTTTATCAAACGTCATTATACCAACTCCGTCAATTGAAAACCTTCAAATTCGCGAAATAAGATTCAATAATGCGACAGCTAAGAACTTTATTGTCAAACTTAAATCAAGACAACAGGTGATCACAGCTCTTAAAGCATCATCTACACTAAAAAAAAACACAGGTGTATCCATGTCGAAAGATCTCCCAAGGTCAATACGATAGAAGCGGACTAGGCTTTTGCAGATACGAAGCAAACTACTAGAAATAAATCCTCAAATTAAAGTGTTGGTGAGGGATGACAGGATGTACGTGCAGAAAAATGTTTTTTGTTGGAGTCCAGCTTTCGGGATTTTACAAAACAACACAAATGGAATTGCTGTGTTTAATAACATCTATCAGACGGATCTAAGTAATCAGCTGGGTGCCAGCATGACAGATGACAATAGCAGTGCGGATGCAGCAGCGACAACGTCTTCTCAAGCCAGACACATCGAAGCAATGACAACAACCAAATCGAATATGCGAATGTAGGGTAGTTTTGCCGTCAGTCCAAAATATGTAAAACACGTAGAGTTAAAAATATTTAAAATACTTAGTTATAATATATCAGGTCTTAATAATAAGTCAATATATGGTACATTTTATGAATTTCTCAATAATTATGATATAGTTTTTCTTTATGAAACTTTTTTGGTCGGAGAAAATCATAAATTATATTTCAACTATTTTCAAAGCTTTGAATTTGTTTGGATACCTGCTTTGAAAAAAAATACAAGAGGAAGAGCCAGTGGTGGATGTTTCTTTGGGTATAAAAAAAATATGAACAGCATATCCTGCGACTTTGAAAGAGTTAATGAGCTCCAACTCCTAAAACTCGCTTTGGGTCCAACCAAGCTAATAATACTGCCGAGTTATATTAATTGTAATCACTGGGAAAGAGATTTTGGAACATTATGTGAACTACTTGAACACAGTCGTTATGACAATTTTATGATAATTGGGGATCTGAACGCCAGAATTGGAGAAGAGGAGGGAAGAGAAAATATATTCGCTGGCAAAGTGAGGAAATCAAAAGACGAAACAAAAAATACAAGAGGAATGAAATTATTGGAGCTTTGTGATTCGTTTGGATTTCGTATTATGAATGGAGTGAGTGCATCGGATTCAAATGGGGAATACACTTTTGTAGGACAACAAGGTTTTTCATTCCTGGACTATTGCTGTGTACGGGGCGAGTGGATAACGTTAATGAATGACTTTAATGTTTTGAGTGAGCCGTATTCAGACCATATGCCCATAGTTGGAGAGTTATGTTCTGCACCAGTAAAAAAAGGAAGACACCCAAGTTATACGTTTACCCCCTAAACTGATATGGAAAGAGTCTAATGGAGTCGAGTACAGACGCAACCTTAATGATCACTTACACAACGGTATTCAATGCAGCACTGAAGGAATTGAAGAACTAATAAAAATATCGTATCCGCCTAGCATATAGGCCAAGGGAAAAAGCGCTACTTCAAAGGAACAATGGTTCGACAATGAGTGCAAAACAGCAAGACAAAAATCCTTTGGTTGGCTTAAGGTCTTTCGAAAGTTTGGTGATCAGTTCTTGAAAAGAATCTACACAGCAACAGCTTTTAAAAAAATCTGCAGAGAGAAAAAGAAAAGCTATCTTGAAAATGAAGCACTGAAGCTAACTTGCTGTAAGGAATTGAAAGAATTCTGGTCGGCGGTAAAGAAGTTTAATGGTAAAACACCCCAAATCGGAGTACAGCTGAATGCCGATGTATTGATGAATCATTTTCGAACCCTCTTGAATCCAGCAAGGAATACTCCTGCCATCCAGTACGCAGCGCTTCTCATTACCAATGAAACATTGGACATGCCTATCACACAGAATGAAGTCTGCAAGGTGGTAAAAAAAACTCAGCGACGGAAAGGCACCAGTAGTGGGATTCCCAAACACTTAACGATCGTTATTCGATATCGTTAACTACCGATAGCGACAATTATCGTTAAGTGGTATTCTCAAACTATATATTAACGATTTTTATCGTTAAAACTGATAATAGTTAACGATATTTTTCGTTGACGTAGCTACGAAAATTTTACCCTCGTTATCTCTAACGAATTCTTTCTCTAAGCAACTTATATGTGAATTTGTTGATTTCGTGTGTTCATAAGTCACCAAAAGCTGTAATAAAATGGCACTGCAATATTTAGCAATTGATGCCGCTGCGCTGTTTTGGGAAACGAAAATGCCATGAGGGAATATGTTGTATACATCCGGTACTTCTGCGACGTGTAGTAGATAGCCCATTCGATTTAGATGAAATGAAAATGAAAAAAGAGGTTTTGATAATGCAAACTGAAGGAAATGTATTTTAGCGTGGTCCAGACTAGTTTTATAAAACTTTTTGGCCAATATGAGCCTTATTTTGGTAGAACTTAAGCTTTTTAATAAACCCCTAATTTTGTTCGCTTTTCTTCTAGTTCAATTTGACGTTTAATAATGGGGCTCTAACAGTTGTCATCTCGGTCATGATATTTATTTTAGAGTTAATCACAAAACACTGATTACCTCCTTAACTAAGCGACTTTTGATTTTTTTTAGTACTGAATAATTTTAGATCACCGAGATGTACATATAAGAAAATGTTATCAAATCTCCCCAAAGATACATACGATATATGGGCCAAAATATTTTTTTTTGCTGTCACACACAGGATCTGACACATTCGACTTCATAATTTTTAAGGGTTGCCAAGATATGTATGTTGTTTAGTGACAGAAATCGTTAATATTTTGTAGCGACAATTAAGCGAATATAATCGTATGTTTGAATTTGGGAATATGACTTTCGCTATCGCAAGCGACAAACGATTAACGATCGTTAACATTTTGGGAACTCCACTACTGGGACTGATAGGATATCCATGGAATTTCTTAAATATGGGACCGACAACCTCATCATTAAATTAACCAAAGTATTCAATCACATATTAGAATCGGGCCATATACCGCAACAGTTTAATGAAGCTATCATATACCCTATCCATAAAAAAGGCAATATAACAGATCCAGCAAATTACTGAGTAATATCATTTCTGAACTCGTCTTATAAGGTATTCACAAAACTTTTAAACAATCGCATGTCAGATTGGATTGAAAACAATAAACTCATCGAAGAGTACCAAGCAGGATTCCGGAAGGGTTATTCAACGGTAGACAATATTTTCGTACTGAAAAGCATTGCCGGGTCTTTTATCGAGCAAAAAAGGAAATCATATGCATTTTTCGTCGATTTCAAGGCAGCTTTTAATAACATGGATCGAAGAGCCCTATTTTATAAGCTCAGCAATGCCGGAATAAGTCAAAAGTTTGGAAGAGTTCTCGAAAATATCTATGAAAATAATTAATCAGCTGTATGGAGTGGAATCGAGACTTCGGAAAGATTCGAAACAACATCCAGGGTAAGGCAAGGCTGTGCACTCAGCCCGAATCTCTTTGCCATATATATAGATTACCTTGTCGACTTTCTTCCTGGGGGAATCGAGATTGCTGGAACGACAATAAAGGCTCTTCTGTTCGCAGATGATGTGGTTGTCCTTGCATACTCACCAGAATCCCTACAACGCATGATTAACCGTCTTCACTCGTATTGCCAATGGTGGAACCTTACGGTGAACCTTGAAAAATCAAAAACGATGATTTTTAAAAAGGGAGCTGGTGGCAGATTATGTAGAAACGAAAACTGGCATTTCAACGGACAACCCATTGAAACTGTGAAACAATACAAGTATCTTGGAGTGATAATAACTAGCAATCTCAATATGGAAATTCATCTGAAAGATAGATTAATAAAAGTGCCATAGGTGCGACTTGGAAGAGATGTTTTGCAAATAATCTCATCGACCATCGTGTGAAGTTCAAAGTCTTTCAAGCGGACGTCCAGGCAATAATGATGTATGCAGCACAAGCTTGGGGATACAACCAGTATGAAACCGTGGAAAAACTGTTAAGGTATTTCATCAAAAGAATATTTAGTTTACCGAGTACAACGCCTAATTACATATATGATCAACTAAGAAACAGGATTGTCACCACTGTTCATCAAAACCTTGAAACCGCACGCGGACTACAAGGTGCTCTATAATCTCATTGCACAAATTGACGAACGATACAGAGCAGAGTGTCTAGAGAAGGCTACTGCATCAGTACACAGAGCTACATACAGCATTCTAAAGCACAATTTGTGTGAGAAGAATTACTTCAACAACAACAACAGCAAAGAAGTTTTATCGGCACTATTTAAAATGAGAGGAGAACTTCTACAACTTAATTAAATCCCGCATCGTCCAGACCTACCAATATAGTGCAGCCTTTGTAACCTTTCAGAAAGGGAGGATGTAATCCATTTTATCGGCAGATGCCCGATCTTCAAAGAAATACGAAGACACTTCTTAGGTAGCGACACAAAATCAAAAGAAGAAGTTTTAACCCTCCTCAACTGTGAAAGTGATGTTAAAAAACTATTTTATTATTATCAGTGAGCAATAACGTATCGAAATAAAATTATTAGTGAAAACTTTTAGGATACTATATAAAAAATCAAGCAAAGTAGGTACACTTAATATGAATTGTTTAATCTATTGCCAATCAGGCAGACGGCAATGCCATGCTAAACGATTTTATGTAAAACACATTTGTAACATGAAATGAATTAATAAATCAACTATCTATCTATCTATCTATCTATCATTGTTTATTCTACCATCATAAGCATACTCTCAATTAGTCATTATCTACCTACCTAACTAATTTCGCAACTGTGCATTTTCATTCATCACAATAGGAAATCCCGAAAACAAAGATCGCGATTTTATTTTTTTATACCTGACCATAAATCCTTTTACTTATTTTGCCACATGCATGTAATAAAAGTGTCACCCTATCACCCTGCGGTTTGCTGTCTCTCGCTCAACTGATAAACACTCTGAGGGGCACGCATATAAAACTACGTGTATAAAAAATGTAAACAAAACCCACCCCAGTGTGACTACACAAGTAGTGTGACAAGATGCTATGCTATGCTGTGCTTAATGTAACTCCTGAAAAGTGTTGAATATCAGACTAAATATAAGCTTTAGAGAATTTATTGTAATGTACGAATGTTAATTTTCATATTTCAGATTGAAATACTTATTTTAGTAATCCATATCTACGCCTATTTAATCAAAAACAAATGAAAAAGAAATATAAATTAAACCAATTTCACAGCAGCAGACTTGGTCACATCATATCGATGACAGCGCAGAGCGACTACCACATTGACGTTCTCCTGGCACGAGTTACATACTCCGCCTAGCACCGTATGCACCATAAACACCATCAGTGCATAGCAACAGCGGAGTATGCACCACGCACAGCTTAATGTACATACATGCTCTGTACACAACCGCCCAGTACATCGAACCAAGCAAGAGCTCTCTGCGCTTAGAGTGAATAGCAAGAGCAGAGCCACGTACACAAGTGCCCCACACCTCGGATTTAACATCGGTTTAAGAAGAACTAAAAGCTTTTATCACCACGCTCAGAAGCCAGCTCTCCCACTGTATCAAGCCGCTTACTTAGCTGCGTGAAGTTAAAAAAGTACAAAGCTCGTCCTATGTTATATTCTATGTATTGTATTATGTGTCTTGTCATATTAAACATATTCATCTCATTCCAATAAAGATCGTCAAGCTGATTAGTTGATTAGTTCTGAATTTGAAGTGTTTTACTCTTTATATCTGGGAACAAACCCATAACTCACGAAATGGAAAAAAGCATTATGGGAAAACCACACGCAATTTATCTTACGTAGGTAGCCGCGTGTGGTGGTGCTGCTAAAAAATATCTCCGACTCTTTTCATTATATGCAATATAAGGGTTGAAATCAATCCGTTTAAGCTGCTTTTACTTATTGGGCGATTTTTTTCTCGCTTTTCTTTGTACTAGTAGCAGTTGCATGTGTAGGAAGAGTGTCCCTACTCATAATTAGGTATAGTAAAACCTCCTAATTGGGACACTGCGTAATCGGGACAACCCATTTGCCAACCCTAAAAGTTTTCATACAATATACCCTCTGTAATCGGGACACTTCTTAGTTGGGACACTCAATTTAACTTTCCTAGAACCTCCATAATTGAGCCAAACTTCCGAATTGGGACATATTATTAAAAAAGTCAGGAAATATGACTTCTCTAATCGGGACAATTGGAGTTGAACCTCTCAATTGGGACACTAGACCCGGAAAAAAAAAACAATTGTGACTTCTCTAATTGGGACAGTAAAATTCCATTAACTAAATGTTCGCAACTGCATCTCATTCTACAAATTTTCAAAACGTTATATTTTTACAAAACAGTGACTATATCGGAGACAAAACCCAACAGAGCAACGTTTTTTTATTTTCATTGAATATTGGTACCGTGCAGTTGCAGTTGTTTTTGTGGAGAACAATACATTTTTTAAACTTTTTCGTATGCATACGCGTTGAATTTCGCGTAATGAGATACTACTACATAAATTTTCATAACTTTTCATAAAATAAATGTGGTTTTATTTCAATAAGGTATGATTTTATAAACGAGATAGGGCGTTCCATACTTGTTTTAATTGAAAATAGCAGTTTTTTCTTAAGTAGTTGTGTTTGTATACTTCTATAATTGGGACACCTCCTAATCGGGACAGGAAAGAGTGTCCCAATTAGAAAGGTTTTACTGTACTCTGATATTTGCTACCGACTAGTGCTGTAAAAGTAACAACAAAATGAATACCCGTATGTATACGTTATTTTCGGTCGGACTACTTGTTACAAAAATATCGTTACTCGTTACTTTCGATACTTCTGTTAGAGGCGTATAAATCACTACACTAGACAGCAGTGTTCGAAAAAAAAAAAACACCAAAATAGCGTATGGTATTGTTTTATTACTTTATCCCTTTGTAATTATCTAACACGAAATTGCAAAAAAAAAATCCATTCATAATCGTAATGCATACACATTCCATACAACACTAAGGTACGGTACATTAGTGTTTTTCTTTAAACTCTGCTAAGCAGTACACTAACCAAACCAAAATTAATAGAAAAACAAAATAAATCGACTCACACGTCACAACGTCACACTACGATTCTACTATTTTTTTATTTACCGACCGATACAATTCAGTACAGCACACACAACAAAATAAAACAGAATCGTAAGTAACGAAACGATGCGAATTCACATGCTTGGGATATGGTATGTCTCTTTACTTGCACGATCTCGTTACTCGTACGAAATCGTACGAATAACGAAAAGTACCATATACGAAGCATATACCAAAGAAGAAACATCCCCACACAAATGTTTTCGCATACCAGATCATGCGAGTAACGACCCAGTAGGGAATCGTTGGCGATTTCAGCAGACCTTGCCAAATCACCACTTACTTCATCAATGAAAATCTTAAAAAATAGGAAGGCCTTCCCAAAATCATGCCAAGGAAGCGAGTTGGTAATGGCTCTTGTTTGAAAATTCCCACCACTTTTAAAACTTGAGCATTAATTGTATTACCACTTCGCTTCTAAGGGAATGAACGATTTCAGGCCTGTGGTTAAGCATTGCCAAGGAAGCGAGTAAGTAATGGAACCTGTTTTAAAACTCCCACCACTTTTAAAATTTGAGCATCAATTGTATTACTACTTCGCTTCTAAGGGAATGGCCGTCTTCAGGCCTGAGCTTAGGCATTGCCAAGGAAGCGAGTTAGTAATGGAATCTGTCTTAAAATCTGTTTTAATGGCATTACCGCTCCGCTTCCTATGTTCTACTTTTTCAGATCTTCTTTTCGAATGGAAATATGTATGTACCTAGGCAACATGTTGGATCACGTTCATTTTTTTTTTCGCTTATTAGTGTTCCGTCCGTACCAAAATGGAACACTAATGGAATCATTTCGGTGTCTGTCTGTCTGTCACAGGCATTTTTCTCAGAGACTATTTGACGTAGACTATTGAAATTTGAAACAGTTGTAGCAATTAGTGGCCTTAACACAAAACAGAACTTAAAAAGCTGAATTTCGACTTTGGGAGGGTAGTTTCCTAACATTTTTCACAAAACGTTAGAACTTGCTGTCCGGAGCCTTTTCTCGTTGTTTGTTTTCGTTTTTTTTTATTGTGATTTTTTCGTCATCTGCCCTGCCTCGCGGAGTTTCTTTATATTTTTTGTATTTTTGTTTCCCGACAAAATTTAAATTTTTTGATTTTTACTGGTACTCTACATAATTATGTAGGTTGAACTTTTTTTGCATTTTCCAGGCACAATGTTTTCGCAAGGGAACAAGCAAAGTAAAAAAGTTATTTGCGATTCACAGTGCATGAGTTTTGCTCATCAACCCAGTCTGAGTCTCTGATGTTTGTTAATCTTATACATTCCAAGGCAATTAACACAGTTACTGCAAATAATAGAAAATAGATTTCCCAAAATATGTTCTAGGTGCGCAATTAAGTTCTCGCTGTTTTTTTTTTTTTTTTTTTTTTTTTGATAAAAATGCATCTTTAACCCTAGGATGGGCAACTGGGTCTGACCAGACCAAATTTGACTTTGTCGTACAATCACTTTTTTTCCATCCAATATAAGAACCTGAAACAACTTCGACTTCTATAAACATAGTTTTCTAAATCAAATACAGCCATTGTTGGGTCAAATCGGATTAGTTTGTGGTAGAAACTTTTTTTTCAAATAAAATAACTGCTAAATAGACCACTTGGTCTGGACCACAACAATTTTTCTAGCAACATATTCGGGCATATGTACATAAAATGATAGCTTTTTAGGCAGAGACATGTCAGACATTATCTTTGTGATGGTTGCCAAAATTCATTAAATAATTATTTTCTATATTTTACCAATTTCCTACCTTATATGGCGGGAATAAGCAGCATTTAGTATTGAGTCAAAAATAACAAAAATGGCGTTCATTAAAATTTTTTTTTTAATTTGTTTTCTCTAATTTTTGTAAATAACCGTGTAATTTCTAAAGCTGTTACCAATAAATACAAATATGTAATTCCGAAGCATAATAGTACAGCTGGCAAGCCAATAAAAGATTATATAGGTCACATCTCATAACAAAAAAAGATTTGGTCTGGCTAGACCAAGTAGTATAACTTACCGCCCTCAAAGTAGTTGCCCATCCTAGGGTTAATGTGAAAAAATGGTTACAAATGAATCATTTAAAGTATTGCCCATCGCTATCTACAACTTTTTTCTATCCCGGCGGAGGTTGAAAGGGCGATACGGTAAAAGTGTTCATCTTTTAATGCTATCCATGAATCAAGCCATTTTTTGATGTCTTCATATGAGCGGAACTGCTGATCAGCAAGACCATGTGTCATCGCAAGGAACAAACAATAATCAGACGGCGCAATATCTGAGGAATATGGCGAGTGCGGTAGGTATTCCCATTTAAGCATTCCCAGGTAGGTTTTTAACGGGTTTGGCAACGTGAGGCCAAGTGTTGTTATGTTGTGGAATCACTTTTTCGTGCCTCTGCTCGTATTGTGGCCGTTCTTCGCACAGTACTCGGCTCAACCACATCAATTGAAGTCGATACAAGCTTTTCTTGCGTTCGGCACGGATCCTCATCGAGCAATGCCTCCAATTCACCGTCTTCGAAGGATGTTGGCCTTCTTTTACGCGGATGGTCGTCAACATCGAAATCACCATCTTTGATGCGACGGAACCAATCACGACACGTCATCGCACTTAGGACAGCAACTCCGTAAGCTTTTTGTAACTCTCGATGCACTTCAACTGCCGTTTTCTTCGAATGAAAGAAGAAAATCAACACTTCCCGCAAATGACTATTATTTGGCACAAAATCAGACATTTTCAAACAACCAACAATATATGACGCCAACACAAAATTACTAATGTGTCGAAACGGTTTGTTTACCATATGTCTAAGCTTGGTTCATTATGTTTTGGATATGTCAAAATCTACCAGTACCTACTTACTTAGTTGGCGCTACAGCTCGAGGTGAACCTGGGCCTGCTTCTCGCAACCATTTGTGTGTGCGTGTTATATTTTTGCACGAATGGAAGGGACCTACAATTTTTTGCCGACTCCGAACGGCGAGTTGAGAAGCACAATCGTGACAAATGATACTCTTTGATGCTTGTCAGACATTCGAAAAAGGTGGGCACTGTGAAAAACTCTCTTTTTTTAGGTGTTTGCGGCGGGATTCGAACCCAAGACCGCTTAACTTTGTAGTTATTTTTTTAAAATCATTTATTAAAGTAATGGTCAAAGATTTTGAGAAAAATTGAGAGCGGGCTCTAGTCTCAACATCATCATTTCATTTCATCTTGTATGTGTATCGTACTTTTCAGTTATTTTTTCCCGTAGTCGGCAGTTCCTCTACTTTCCTTGCCAACTCATAGGCAAACTCGTTACTTTCTACAACAGACTGACCAAGCACCCAAAATAGTCTTACCTGATTCTGCATAATGCATAATGCCCTTGGCATTATTCAGCAGCTCGTGACTTGTGCCGATTCGGTAGTGAACTAATCTAGCTCCGTAAGTGCAACCAGATTGTCAGTGTTAATAACAATATACTTACTGGATATTCGTTTCATTATCAGGAAGTACGGCTGGAACTTCTGCCTAAAAGACGCTGCAGGTATCCAGGAATCTAAAGGACACTCTTAGCTCTGGTTCAATGCAGTAGTCCGTGAGGACTGCAGTGTCTATATTCCGAGTAACTGTATTATTTGTCCACTCTTCCCGCACGGGAAAACTAACTAAAAAGTACGAAACAAGATGAAACGAAACTATGATTGTAACAACAATTTTATTAACTTTTTAGTTTCAGAAAATATGAAGTGTATGTAAGTAAGCAATGTCGTGTTCTACTTGTCAATTCCTTTCATTTGATACCCATATTATGGAGGTATTAGGGACAATGGAAATCCGCCATCTTGGGGTGTCGTGAATTTAGAATGACGTCATATTGTATTGTATTCTACTCGGTAAGCCCTTTCATTTGATACCAGTATCCTGGCGGTTTTAAAGAAAGAGAAAAGAAAAAGAGGTAATCCGCCATCTTGCTTGGTGCACCCGCCATATTGAACTTTTCTGTGACGTCACATGGCCTAGGAGACTCTCCGGATCAAGACGAATCCAAGGACACCCCATTTGTTGAAATCGGCTCCATAGTTTAGGTAGACTGTACGAGATGACATCCTTACATATGTAGGTGTACATACAAACATACAAAAATCAAAATCATTAAAACTTTTCCTTTTGCCTAGTCGGGTAAAAATAGAAAAAAAAAATAAAACCAAAAAAAAAATCAAACCGCCTGGGCCGAGAAACGAACCTGGAACCCACAAGGCGGAAAGCCGACGAAAATGAAATGTGCAAATAAAATCAAACAACACAAAAATATGTTCATTCGTTCGGTTCGATAGAAAGGAAATACGAAATTAACGGTTGCATCAAAAGGGAATATAAAAAAAATGTGTGTATACCGAAGTCACAACCAGTGTCCCCACTTCATTTTTTCCAAATTGTAGTGAACAGCTCCAAAAATCGTAGTGTTTCACAGTAAAACGTAGTGTTTCACAGTAATTCGAACTACACTACCCCCCTTTCACTAACACACACCCCAACCCTTTCTTCTCATCACAATTCTAGAGGGGAGCACAACGGGCCCGATCCGTGGCCTACGTGAAGAAGAGTGATCCTCACCCTCACAAACCAACCAACCAAATCGAAGTGATAATGGTTTTTCCAATTTAAAAAGAGTAGAAGAACTTATACTTGCGATTGCGACGGCTTCGGCTTGAAAGTATCGCTTCATGGTGATTTTGGATTAAATATAGTAAATTATATTATGTGCTGCAAACGTTACCAACCAGTAACTACCAGACGGCGCAATACGCTAATAACAAAAACCGTTATTAGTACATTGTTGCGCTTGTGGCGCGGGTTCGACTTTTGACATTTCTACAAAATATTCCACTGAACTGTAAAGAGAAATGCAGCTGAACGTTATTGTGAAATGGTGCATTCAGTCCGAAATATTGAATCGTTAAAATATTTTAACAAGAACTATTGCATTTTCTTCAGAGCTATCATATTTTTTCTCAAATTGTAGTGTTTAGGAATTTTTCGTAGTGGCGTAGTGAAAAAGTTGAAAAGCAGAAAAAGTGTAGTGAAACACTTCAATTGTAGTGAAAGTGGGGACACTGGTCACAACCCACTGGAGGACGGTCGACTCGCACGACCATACAACCAAAAATGGTTTGAATCGAATCTATTAGATTGATGCAACAATCCTTAGGTTGCGAGTAATTTTTGTCGCTAAAAATGTGGTCATTTTTTTTTACTCTGCGTGCGATATCTATGTAACTATATTATCTGTGATACTATGTACATATGTGCGTAGATGTGTTTGTACACAGGTATACTACATTTCCATAGATTTTTTATGCAACCGTTTCATCTATAGGGAACAACTACTGTTAGGGTTGCTTTCGGGTAGCTCTTATGTTGCTGGTTAAAAAATGATAATCCTCGCCGATGGGTGAAGGGGAAAATCGTGGATAGTGAGAATGAAACGCAATAAAAGGGAAATGTTTAGTTTTCTGATTATAGCAGATGGAAATAAATCAAATAAGTTTACAGAAATCATTAAATTCATAAAGAAAATATTTAGATATAATAGTTTATACCTTATTACATACGGGGATCAATTTGTTTGCGGAGGTGCTCCACTCACTCCGTTTGGGTAGGATATATTAGTAGAGGATAGTAATGTACATGTTTATGTTATACATATGCATAGCTTTGAATAAAAATTCTAACATTTTTACTTAACTTTAATAGAAACAAATACGTGAAGTTCATTCCTAATCAGTGCAAATAGGAAATATAATATATTAGTTACCAATTTCTTTCGTCTCTAACGACTACCAAATCATCGAGTGCCACATCTCTTTCAGGATGTTTCCATTTATATTTCTTATGCAGCTCTTTGAGATATTCATCCTTCCATCGAAGGCAAAATTGATGGTGTAGTATCTTTAAGCGTTCGCACCGTTTAACACAGCTTAGAAACCGGTCGTTTAAATCAGGTTCTGGAAAAGCCAAAAGCGGACCACCTCGTAAAAAATGCCCAGGAGTTAAAGGGGTTCATTAGGGTTCTCGGAAATGAGTGAAATAGGTCTTGAGTTGAGACAAGATTCAATCCTAGCCAGAAGAGTTGAAAACTCCTCAAAGGTAAACTTGTGATCTCCGGCGAATTTTTTGAAATAGGACTTGAAACTTTTGACTCCGGCTTCAAAGAGTCCTCCCATATGAGGAGCGCCCGGTGGAATAAACTTCCATTGCAGCCCACACAGTCTCTCCGTCACATCTGAAGAAAAGGGTTGCAGAAATTGATCGAACTCCTTAACGAGGATTTTACTAGCACCTACAATGTTCGTCCCGTTATCAGAGAAGAGGACTTTGGGCAATCCTCGCCTTGAAACGAGTCCGCTCAGAGCGGCAAGAAAGGATTCCGTGGTTAGGTTACTTGTTACCTCCAAATGTATAGCCTTTGTGGCGAAACACACAAAAACGCAAACATATCCTTTTGAAATTCGACAACTTCGACCAGAGAAAATCTTTATTCTGAACGGACCAGCAAAATCGAGACCTGTGTGAATAAAGGGCAAGGAGATAATGGTTCGTTCGAGCGGTAAGGCTGCCATAATTTGAGCTTGAGTCCGTTTTCGATTTATTTGACAAGTCTTGCATAATCGAATGCATTTTTTCACGAGGTTTTTAACTCGGGGAATCCAAAACTCACTTCTTATTAATCTTAGGACCAGCTGATTGCCAGCGTGCATCGATAGCTGGTGAAGAAATGTTAGTAAAAGTGTCGATAAATGTGCGTTATATGGCAGGAGAATAGGAAATCGTTCACCGTAGGAAAGAGTAGAGGAAGATAATTGTCCATTAGCACGGATGACTCCATCAGTGCCAATCATCGGATTCATATTTAATAAAGGGCTTTTAGTGGGAATTATTTCACTTCCACTTTAACAAAAATAGTCTTTTTCGAAATATGAGCTTTGGGTACATCTTAGAAGGAAAGTTTTCGTGTTAGATACTTCAACTTGGGAAAGAACTATGGAGTTATAACTTAACGTACCCTTATGTTTCGTATGGGTTTGGTAAACGAACTGCACAACATAACTCATTACATGAAGACATTTGGACCAAGATGAATATTGAAGCTAGCTAAAAAACTGCAGCTCATTACGAAACATGAGCCCTTTGAAGTCTCAGGAATGGGAAAGAGCCGCTCAAAATAAGCAAAAGGGTCAATATTTGTCTACAATCTCAAGTCACTGGGTACAAAACCCAAGTTCAAGCTTTTGTACTTGATAAAATAACAACGTAACAACCCACTCAGTTCATCGATACCAGCCAGTGGGAAATGCCCAAGAACATCCAATTAGCAGAGAAGGGTTTAATCAACCTCAAAAGATTGAGGTTCTTATCGGAGCAGAGCTATATCCCGAAATGCTTTCGGTAGGCCAAATTAAAATAAATCAGACTGGTCCTACTTTACAAAATACCTTACTGGGATGGGTAGCGATGGGAAAAACTATCACTGGAGATGCTTCATCACTATTTTGCGGAATAGGAGTGGATACCTCTTCTTATAACTTGGATACCATGCTGGAGAAATTTTGGATGATCGATGAAGCTCCAGCTGCTACTCCGAAAAAGAATCAACATTTAACGACGGACGAACGTCGTTCCGAGGAGATATTCGAAAAAACTACCACTAGGACAGAGACTGGACGTTACGTAGTGACATTTCCATTTGATAACAGCCCCAATAGTCTTGGGAAATCAATTGCCATTCGAAGGTTTCTTAGTCTCGAAAAGAAATTGCACAAGAATCCGGAGCTCCAATGAATACATTGCGCTAAACCATATGACGGAAGTGGATGACTCAGTACTAATCAAAGAGCCTCATTATTTCTTGCCTCATCACTGTGTTCTTCGCCCAGAAAGCAGTTCTACTAAGCTACGGGTGGTTTTTGACGGATCTGCGAAGACATCGACCAACATATCACTTAACGATATTCTGCATACCGGACAGCTCTACAAAATGATCTATTCTCAATTCTGTTACGCTTTAGGTCTCATACATGTGTATTTACCGCTGATATTTCAAAAATGTATCACCAGATTCAAGTCGATGACAACAGTAAGCAGTTTCAGCTTGTAATCTGGAGAGCATCAACTAACCTGCCACTCAAAGTATATCAACTGAATACCGTGACCTACGGAACCAAATCAGCACCATATTTGGCTATAAGATGATTGCGAGATCTCGGTGGGATTTCAGACGATCCAAGGGCATTGGGGGCTAGGTTAGGTTAGGTTAAAAGGGCTGATGAGAATGATAACATCCCCATCACACTTAGGTCCATGTGGACCCATTGTGATACCCATGTTGTTTTCCCGCCCGTGGTATTAATTTCTTGGTTTCAGCCATCCAGACGCCCTGGCAAATTCAAGTATGACCGATGGTGATTCATCCGATAGCTCGTCGATGTCCTCGAAAAAGAATTTGCCCAAGGTTTTGTTTCTAAGTTGGCAGAGGCCAGGGCAGTGACAGAGGAAATGGGCTGTGTCCTCATGAGCCTCTTCATCACCACATCCTCTGCAGATGTCATCATCAGTCAGGCGTAGTTTCTTCATGTGGTATCTTAGCAGATTGTGGCCAGTTAGTACACCTATCAGCATCGACAGCGATGTCCTATCTTTCTGTAGGAGTTTTCTTGTTCTTATTTTATTGTACTCCGGCCACAGTGTTCTTGATACGTTGCAGGTGGTTAATGAATTCCACCTGTTATTTGCTTTACTTAGTGTTTTTTGTTCAATTTTGGTCTTGAGGTTACAGAGTGGAGGTTTAACCATACCATCTGCCTGATCTATGTCTAGGGCCGAGCCCCTTCTGGCTAATTCATCTGCAGCTTCATTGCCTGGTATGCCGCTGTGACCAGGTACCCAGCAGAGTTATTTTCGTAGCAGCTAATGCTTTTAGGGCCGCTTGGCTATCAATGTAAATTGTGATATCCTCCGACGATATTGTCATCATTGACACCAATTGAGCAGCCTTTGTCACTGCTAGAACCTCAGCTTGGAAAACACTGCTGTGATCAGGGAGCCGTATGGAGCTGCTTATACCCAGTTCATCCGAGAAGCAGCCTGCCCCTACGCCTATGTCCATTTTCGACCCATCGGTGTAGATGGATTTAGAGTCTTTAATTACTTAATTTTTCCCCCACTGTTCTCTATTTGGAAATTCCCACGAGAAGGGTTTTTCGAAATCCATGTATGGGACAGTGTAATCTGTGTTAATGTTGTCATTTAGATAATTGCCAAGTATCCTGGCATGTCCATATAAATTAGACTTCCAGTATTTTGACTGGCTTATTCTGAGAGCGCTCTTTGCTGCGGTCTCTTGTATATAAAGGTCTAAGGGTAGAAGGTTAAGAATTGCTTCCAATCCTGCTGTTGGTGTTGTTCTCATTGCGCTGGTCGTGCCAGTGCATGCTATTCTTTGTATTTGGGTCATATCCTTAAGGTTGCAGGCCTTGGTGACAGCATGCCACCAGACCAATCCTCCATATGTTAATATCGGTCTGACTATTGCCGTGTACATCCACAATATAATTTGTGGTCTACATCCCCAGTTCTTTCCGAAGAATCTACTGCAGGTATAGAAGGCAACTGATGCTTTTTTAATTCTTTCTTTAATGTTCAACTTCCAATTAAGTTTTCTATCTAGTATGAGGCCTAAGTATTTCGCACTCGCGGACAGCGTGAGGGGGGTACCCTCGATAGTTGGTAGCGCGAAGGGTGGTATAACTCTTTTGTTGGTGAACAGCACTAGTTCGGTCTTCTGGGGGTTGACCCCCAGTCCACATTGTTTTGTCCAACCGATTAGTGTGTTCAAGGCTCTCTGCATTAGTTCACTGATAGTGGTTAGGTATTTACCTGTAGCGAGCAGCACTACATGGGCATTGGGGGCTACTATTATTTAACGGGATACCTACATGGATGACATCTTGATAGGCAGTAATAGTCTTCAAGAAACTCTTCAAATGCAAACCGAACTAACTAATCTACTGAAGGAAGGCAAATTTCACCTGAAATTCGAAAGGAAGATCGAGAGGTGGAAAAAATTCTACATACCCAAGATGAGAGTTTCATCAAAATGCTGAGGATCACTTGGCTACCAGCATCAGATCAATTTATCATCAGGACAAAATGGAGAGAAGTGACGAAAGTGACCAAGCCGACATCGCCCACATCTTTGATCCACTTGGAATTCTCAGTCCAGTAGTAGTTCTTGCAGAAATCTTTATACAAGAGCTATGGATGTCTAAATTGGATTGGGATGCCGCTATACCAATGGAGATGCATACTAAATGGATGCACTTCAGAAGAGAAATACTACAGCTTGATAGCTTAAAAATACCACGGCACATCATACTACCTGAGGCAACAAAAATTGAGCTACATGCCTTTTCGGATGCTTCACAACGAGCGTATGGCGCAGTGGTCTATTTAAGGTCCACAAATCATCAAGGAAAAGTAAATGTCCAATTAGCCTGCTCTAAGTCGAGAGTTGCACCTACAAAACAGCAAACTATACCTCGCTTAGAACTCTGTGCAGCCAAGCTGATGGTCCAGCTAGTCAAGGTCGTAAAAGACAGTTTAACAATAAAAATTGATAAAATAACATATTGGATAGTTTGGATATGCACTCAGTCACCTTTACAAACCTTTGTAGCTAACCGTGTCTCGTTTATTCAAGATGAAACTACTAAGGGACAATGGAAATTTATCAAGTCAGAAGCAAATCCAGCGGATCTTCTATCGGAGGGAATATTTCCCAAGCAACTACTGAAGTCAACGGCCTGGTTCAGGGGACCTGAATTTCGAAGAAATTTAAAAATTGTATGGCCAACTCAACCACCAGTGACAAACGAAGAAAACATACCAGAAATCAAATGCATCAAGGCAGTATTAGCCGCTGTAAATCTGAAGTCCCATCGAAATTTTGTGGGTGGCCGTGGCGTAGTGGTAGTCGTCGTCGCTTGTCATGCGAAAGGTTCACGGTTCGAATCCAGATGGCTTCGAAGCATTTATTTCTCAGGAAATAAAAATAAGTTGATCAGTTTCAGAAGTTAATATTGAAACCTACTGCGAAGGCATAACACTGGCAGTAGGATGTTGAATATGGCTGAAGAAATTGATCGCACAAACTATAATAATAAGAAACATCTGGAAAAAACTCCTGTGAATCATAAGCAAGTACAAAAATAACACACAACTCTCCAGTTATCCTGGACACCACCCATAGAGTTAGTTGAAATCGAAACCTATCATCTGAGTTTCCTACTACTACGTCGATCTGTCTGTCTCTCGTTCTCATGTGCTCGCGCTGTGTGTGAACATTAAGAAGGGTATTCATATCCCCTTTAGCGTGTGCAGATTATAAAAAAAAAAAAAAAAAAATTGATTTCATACCTTACAGAAAATAACAGCTTACATTATACGTTTTATCAGCAATTTGAAAAGAGCACGAACATATAGGAACATATCATAGACTACTAGATAAGGTTCTATCTGTCCAAGAGCTAAAGGCTGCCAACACAATCATTCCGATACGTGCAAGAAATTCCATGATGATATCACAACACTTAAGAAGATGGGCTATGTATCAGATAAGAGTCGCTTGAGCCCAGTCTCCCCGTTTCTGGATGATAGAAATTTTATTCGAGCCGGATGTCGACTAGAGGCTTCGGAGCTACCATGCGAAGCCAAACATCAAATCATCTTACCCAGTTCACATATCTTCACCAGGATGTTGATGACACAAGTCCATCAAAGAAACTTGCATGCCGGCCCACAAGCGTTGCTGGCTATAGCCAGACAACAATACTGGATTCTAAGAGGGAAGCAGCTAGCTCAAACAACAGTTCATAACTGTATTCGCTGTTTCAAAGCGAAACCAAGAACTATGGAACAACTAATGGGCAACCTCAATCATTGTGCCGGTCAAGGGATCGATTGGAAACCCATTCCTCCACGATCACCACATTTTGGGGGCTTATGGGAAGCAGCAGTTAAGTCTGCTAAACACCACATGAAACGAATATTAGCTAGCGCATCATTAACCCATGAAGAACTGGTAACAGCACTGGCCCAAATAGAAGCAGTTCTTAATTCGCGACCATTGACACCAATGTCAACGAATCCAAACGATTTGGAAGCACTTACACCAGGGCACTTCCTTACTGGTGCACCATTGACGGCGATAGTGGATCCAGATTGCAAACCGATGAACATCTCGAACTTAGCACGGTGGAATCTTGTCACACCCCTGCATAGGGAATTCTGGCGCAGATGGACTAGGGAATACCTGCAAGAGATCCAGGCCCGATATAAATGGAAACATCCACTAGAAAGTGTTCACCCAGGAATGCTAGTGCTGGTAAAAGAAGACAACTTACCGCCGCTAAAATGGCAAATGGGAAGAATACTCGACATCATACCTGGTAAAGACAAACTTACTCGAGTTGTCAACATCAAAACTGAAAAGGAAGAAATAAGAAGATCCATCTGTAAGGTTTGTCCCTTATCTATAGAGTCGAAGGAAAAACCAAAAACAACGGAACCAGCAAGACTTTAACGTTTACCCGAAAAGAGGAGATCGAACCATCCGCTAAAGGGCAGGTTTTGTTTTATACAACAGCCGATCTCCAACATTAGCACAGTGACCGATTCTCAGAACGCAAAGCGTCTTTACGAAGATCAATCCTCTCTCTTCACTTTTCCTGGGACTATTAATCATGGGAATGGCATTTGGACCAGTGATCGCTCAAAACCCTGTCGAAGTTAAAGAATTTAAGGATAACCCAGGGATCTATTTTGAAGACTTAGGGCAAGTCAACTTAGTAACCGATGAATGGAATTTGTTCGTGTACTTCAACATGTCCAGCTACTGGGTTGAGTATCAAGGGTTGAAGAAAGGTATCGAAGGACTAAGAATAAAATGTGAGGCATTGAAACAAAACCCACATAACTTTTGTGAAGCAGTTATTAAGCAGTTGGATCATCGCCTTAGAGAATCTGAGAGTTTGAATGAAATCTTAGAGCATAGGAATGGAATGGCTATTCGAAGCAAAAGATCGCCTCTCGACTTCATTGGCATGATGGCAAACAAACTCTTTGGGATTCTCGACCAGGACTACGCGCAACATATCGAAGATCACATTCAACAAGCCAATAAAAACGAAGAGCATCTGCTACAGTTGAACAAAAACCAGACGTCCATAATTGAATCAATAGCAAACGTCCTAAATAAGTCAATGACATCAATTAGGGAACAGTTCAAGTTGATAAATCATCAATTAACTCGAGGTAACAACACTATCGAAAAACTCAGCCAATCACTAGATGAAAAGGAAGTGTTCAACCACGTCGCGATTTATATATCACAACTGATGGATAGTTTTCTGCGATCCCAAGGAACTATACTGGATGCCATCACAGACACGCATCAAGGAATGATTAGCTCTTTACTTTTATCACCAAGGTAACTAATTAAAGAGCTTGACAATACCCGTAAGCATATACCATCTACCAAAAATATATGAGCTCTTGAGGGTAAAAACACGAGTGACAGCATCCACCATTATCTTTGTTGTCAAACTACCATTACTCAGCAATCAAATGTTCAAGATCTTCAAGCTTATACCGCTATCCGTTCCAAATGACGACGCATTCACATTTATCCAGCCATCTACAGCATTTCTCGCCATAAGCCCTTATCGAGATCAATTCTTTCCATTATCACAGGAGGAATTCTGGGAATGTCTACAAACGGAACACCAAAGATATCTGTGTAAGCAACGACATCCCATCTTTAATACTCATTCTACAGAACATCAATGTGAAATACATTTGTTAAATCATAAGACACAATAATTGTCACCACTTTGTGTGCTTCAAACCTCTAAAGCAGAAAAAATGAGGATCCAGCTACACAACCCCAATCACTGGATATTCGCTTTTCAACGTGAAGAAGTTTTTTCTATAGTATGTGGATCAGACGTACTTAGCACCAAACTAAAGGGTGTAGGACTATTAAGATTAACTCCAAATTGCGTTATTAAGCAGCCAACAATGACCATTAATGCTCACAACTTTTATGCAACGAAGTCGGCTACGTCCTTTGTGCCAGCGTTTAATTTAAGCCAGATTTTAATGCTGTCACGACAACAAATACCGCCCAAAGGAGCTGTAATGAATAATGACTTCATAATCCGTGGAGGCGAAGATCTAGAGTTGATCAGACAGAGGATTGCAGAATTAAAGCCTCAACAAACACTTCCAAGAGCCCTCACGCACCATGACGTACATCAATACTCCATCGCTATTGATTGTAGTCGTTCATCATAGAAGGAAGACGAAGACTGTCCAATCTTGAGCTCAAAGATCTCAATGCCGGGGAGAATGTTAAGAATTAAGTTAACTATAAAATATTATGACCACCCTTTTTCCTCATATCGACCACCCTATACCATTCACAATATTGTCAACCACTCTCAGATATCATACCCATTCCCATCAAATTATCATCCATGCACCTTTACAGGCGCTTTCCTATCACATTACGAAATTATTCGCATAGAATAATTTTGCTGACTTATCATTTTAGCTTGTAAAATTAGAGTATTAATAGCCATAAGAATAAAGAAATAAATCACTTTGCATTCAGAAGTCATTCGTTTAATTTGCTACCCCCCACCAGCGGTAAGGAGCATTTTATATCAACTCTGGAATCAAAAAAAGTTCCAGGGCAAACAATATTCAATAAATAAAATGTGGGTTATATATGTCTTATATATGTATATGTATGTATATGTATATACTAGCTGACCCGACGGACTTCATCCCGTCCAATATTTAGTCAAAATAGAATAAATTTTAAAAATTCTAATCGTTTTATTAAAATCTAAAAAAAAAGAATAGAACGATGATGATAAATTGATGAATGATATTTAATTTAAGGCTGCATGATATACAATATTTTTTTGTTTTCTGATCCGGAGCGTACATATATGAAGAGTGAGGATGGTTTCCCAACTCGGTCTGTTTGTCTGCCTGTCTATATATCTGTCTGTCTATCTGTCTAATTTTTTTTTAATGACTTTTATTTCAATACATAAAAAAATTAAAATAATTAAAATTCAAAATTCCCATAGAAAACCCAAGTTTCGATTTATTCGATTTTCCCGCTTTTCCTTTTGGGTTTTCCAAATTTTCTTTTTTCCTAAACCTTCACGTAGCAATTACGAACAAACCCGCAGAAGGAAGTATCCAATTTGGTCCAGTCGTTTTCAAGTTTTACGCGTTCGAACAAACCACGATTAATTTTTATATACAGGCTGTTTCCAAGTTAAATGTCAAGACCTCGGCAACTGATTCTTGGGTTTATTCTTAGAAGAAAATCGTTCTACAGCAAGGGTCTATCTCCAATTTGGACATCATTTATCGAGAATTTAAGAAAACACCTACTTTAGTGTACCTTGACCCATTTTAACTCAAATATCTCCGCTAATGCTTACTGCAGAAACTTCTTTTAGGGCTTTAATTTTAGAAGAAGTAACACCCTCTAACTGCGTTTAAATAAATTGGATACCTTTTTTTGCTTTCCAGATATTTTATTTTTAATTCAATATCATTAATCTTGCCCATACATTTTTTTTGACTTTCAGGTCGCTTTTCTACAAGAAATGCGTAATAATCATACCGTTTTATTATTTTTTTCTTATGAACGTAACAATTGTTAACAAAAAAATCTATACTAAGTATGCTGAAAAACTCACAGATTTTATGATACTTGGAAAAAACCGCAGCAGGTTAAAAGCGGAAAAATGATTTTTTACTTATTTTTTTAACCACAGTTGGAAATTAGTACGATTTTCTAACTTAACCATAATTTTGCAATTTGTTTTTTAAATAAAGTATGACTTTACGAAGGTTTTAAAGTATGCTCATTTATTAGAATACCCGTCAAAACCCTAATTTCCAAACCATTTCCCCCTTACCATCCCAGACTCAAACCTAACTGAGTATGTAGGCCTAGTTGGAAAATTTATCTAGGAAAAGTGGTATAAATGATGTAGTAAGCATTAGCGGAGATATTTGAGTTAAAATGGGTCAAGGTACACCAAAGTAGGTGTTTTCTTAAATTCTCGATAAATGATGTCCAAATTGGAGATAGACCCTTGCTGTAGAACGATTTTTTTCTTAGAATGAACCCAAAAATCAGTTGCCAAAGTCTTGACATTCAACTTGGAAACACCCTGTATATATGCATAAGCTGACCCACGAACTTCGTACCGCCTCAAAATTAATAAATGTTGTGTCAACTTATAAGCTGAACCTTAGTTTTATTAAGTTTTTTATTAACGTAAAATAAATACTCAAAATGAATTAATTTCATAAATGTACAAAAATCAAATTGAAATGTCTGTCTGTATGTCTGTCTGTCTGTTTGTCTATCTATCTGTCTGTCTATCCGTCTGTCTGCCCGTCTGTTTATATGTCTGTCTGCCTGTCTATATGTCTGTCTGTCTGTCTATCTATCTATCTACCTGTCTGTCTATCTGTCTGTCTGTCTATCTGTCCGTTCACTAAACCAATCGAGATTTTTATAATTTTGTGCAATGCCGGGGAACACTTCGGTGGTGAGTTCCTCCTCCGATGATGTGAACTCGCAAAAATTTGCGCCAGCAGTTGTCTCGAGAACTCAGCAGCCGATGGGTCGTTCTGCAATGCGACTCTCATGTTCGTAGTCAATTTCAACTTCTTGACATGTCACCACAAAGACGACGATTTCACGATTTCAGGTATGCATTAAGTTCATCGGCAGCAGTAGATTTTGGTATGTCGACAAAGTCATTTTTGACCACAATCCTATTCAAAAGAAAATTTTTAAAAACAAAAAAAAACTTACGGAATGAATGTTTTGCAATGAATGCCCGCAACCCAATTGGAAAATCTCACTTCTTACACGCAAACTTATTTTCTGAAAAAATGATCGAATTGATAAATATCGCATTGAATTTCAATTGATCGTAATGCTTGCACCGTTTGCGGATGTGATGCATGATATACAACTATCCGGAATCAGTGTAATAATACGCAAATACTCGAATCAATTGCAGCAAGAAAAATAGCACATTTCCTCAATAGAAAATGACATTGCGAAAAGGATACCTGTCAAATTGCCCACAGTCTAAATCAACGTATAACGCCATCTATAGCGTTGTGGCATTGATCGCAGCACAGCGCCATCTATTATTTATCTCGTTAACTTCTCCACCCAAAATGCACGCAAAACGTCTTTTATCATAATGAATTTCACAATTATCCGAAATTTTCCAAGCTTCACAATCATGCGATAAAATGCAAAATTTCGTCGAAAAAAAAATTCAAATTTTACGCGTTTTTCCGGGAATTTCCGAGTTTTCCACTTAGAATTTTATATTTTTCCATTCGAAAAGCCATTCCGGAACAATTGCACACAAAATTTTATACATTTCGATTTTTCCGATTTCCCGAATTTTTCGGAGGGTTTCCCAAAATTTTCTTTCGCAAAAACCTTCTCCTGGCAATTACGAACAACTGAAAAAAATTGTGAGTCAAATCGGCCCAGCCGTTCTCAATTGATGAATTACTATACTTTTTTTTACACCATTTTTATAAAGGGTGATTTTTTAAGAGGTTGGGAACTTTTTTTTAAAAAAAACACAAAAAATTCGAAAAAATGAATGAAATATTTATTTGAATCGATAGTTTGAACCTTGCAATTTAATGTTTAAAGATAATTTCATGCAAATGTTGACCGCGGCTGCGTCTCAGGTAGCCCATCCGCTGAGTCCAATTTTGGCATACTCTTTCACACATATCGGCCGGTATCTCACGAATGAATGCATGGATGTTGGCTTCCAGTGCGTCAATCGAAGCGGGCTTGTCTCTATAGACATTAGCCTTGACATACCCCCACAAAAAATAATCTAATGGTGTCAAATCGCACGATCTAGGCGGCCAATTGACCGGCCCGAAACGTGAAATTAACTGTTCACCAAACTCGCCTCGCAATTGCGCCATTGTTTCGCGTGCTGTGTGGCA
The DNA here is from genome assembly GCA_949775065.1 of Brachyopa scutellaris. Classification (NCBI taxonomy): domain Eukaryota; kingdom Metazoa; phylum Arthropoda; class Insecta; order Diptera; family Syrphidae; genus Brachyopa; species Brachyopa scutellaris. Next base: position 123,040,666 of record OX459112.1, read on the forward strand.
TGTGGCACCGTCTTGTTGAAACCACATATCATGCAAGTCAAGAACTTCCATTTCGGGCAAAAAAAAGTGCTGTAACAAAGGCCTAACTGCTGGGAACGGCGCCGAATCGACATTTCGCGGTCTTCTGTCACACTAGCTGATACGGCCGCAATATTTTCTTCACTACGCACAGTACGTAAACGTGTTGGTGGTTTAATGTCCAACAAAGTAAATTTGGTGCGAAATTTGGTCACAATCTTCCGAATAGACTGCTCAGAAGGTCGAGAATGCCGATCATAAAATGGAAGCAGCGCGCGATGAACATTTCGAACCGAGCACGAAATTTGATAGTAAAATTCAATAATTTGCAAGCGTTGTTCATTTGTAAGACGATCCATGGTTAAATTGCAAACCAAACTGAAGCTGTTTGACAGTGACACAAGGTACTAAACACACGTCAGCTGTCAAAACCAGTGTTGCCAAAACCAAACCAGCTAAAAAATCACCCTTTATATGTAACGACGGACTTCGTCCCGTCCAATATTTGGTGAAAATAGAATAAAATCAATTACTAATTTTAAAAATTCTAATCGTTTTATTAAAATCTAAAAAAAAGAATAGATCAATGACGATGAATTGATGAATGACATTCAATTTAAGGCTGGATGAAACACAACATTTTTTTGTTTTCCGATCCGGAGCGTATATGAAGAGTGGAGTGAGGATGGTTTTCCAACGCGGGAACATGCCACGTATAGCTGGCCGTGTGAAAAGCATGAGATTTCTAGATTAATGCCGCGCTTGCCCTTGTTTTCGGTCATCGCAAACGCATGTTTCATTGGGAACTGAATGCGTTTGAACTGGAACGGCAAATCGCTTGAAGTCAAGGGAATTCGCGGAATTAGGCATCCTTCTCCCTTGAACGGCCCTTTCAAAACCCTTGCCACTATCACATTTTTCAGTAGCTTCGTTAGAATCAGACGGGTTCCATTGCACAGTTTCGGGGCATAAAGATTTCGAGGCATAATTATGACAGATCCAACTTTAAGACGCAAATGATGAGGCGGCATGCCAGGCAAATCCAAAAAGTTCAGTAACTCCACTGGATAATTGACGACTTCGTCTTCGTTTTCAACGCGATTGATCGATTTGTATGAACGCAATTCTCCCAAAATTTGATTCTGAATCGTCTAATTCAAGTCATTGACATTAATTTTTTTCGCTGCTAGAATTGCGCGTGCGCTCAACCAATCGTAGTTGCGATAATTTTGACCAATATTCGGATACACGTAAGTGATGAGTTCATCTTTCGTTGAAGGGAATTGGCAAATGGTAGGTGGAATCTACATCAAACCACTTGAAGTATCTACCGGAATTTGTCCATTTCCGATTCTCAGCAGTTCTTTGGAGAAAACTTCTGCGGTTATATCCTGTTGCAGGAACACTCGCATATTAATACTCATTGGAATGGTTTTAACGTATCGCCACATATATGATTACTTGAGACACGCGTTTAATTCATCAGCCGCTGTTGATTTCGGAATCACGGGAAGTGTTTGTTCTTCCACCTTCCAACAGTGTTACAGCAATTCCTGTAGTTGCGAGAGCTTACGCAATTCCACTTTGAGCACGTATTGCTGCTAAGTCAGGATTTAGATGAAGCGAATTTTCCAGGCGACATTTTTTCAATTCTCTTTTGTTCTCGTATGGATTGTACATACGAGACGATTTTTTCCGGGCGACAAACAACAACAAACAGCCCTGTCTAGCTCAATTCGCATATGTTACTATGGTAACCACACAAGCAAATGTCAAAAACTGGAAAGAAAACAAAAGAGAACAGAGAAATCGCCTGGAATTCCAGCGACCCAAACGACATTTTCGTTCTCCGCTCTTTTCAACCCCTTCATCCACAAACAGAGGCGACAAACTGGAAAAATCGCTTCATCTAAATCCTGACTAATATCATCGACAACCTTCATCAGTTGATCATACGCACTCTTTTGCTGTTCATGCAACAGTGGAACATTTCTTTGTACTTGTTGTTGCAAAGTTGTCGTGTCGTAAGCACGCTCGCGTTCTAATACACGATTCAATACATCTCTAGTTTGACGATTTGACGATGTCATATGAATTTTAGTCAATAGTCTGCCACTCATAAGCAAACACAAATCTTCAATCAGCACTAACGCTTCATTGTAGATGTCAAAAAGAATACAAAAGAATAGTTTTCCAACAAAAAAAGAATCATAAAATTCGGTGTTGCCAAACTCGAGATATATATTTGTCTGTCTGTTTGTCTATTTGTCTATCTATCTATCTGTCTGTCTATCTGTATATCTGTCTACCTGTCTGTCTGTCTGTCTATCTATTTGTCTGCCTATCGGTCTGAATGTCTTTCTATCTGTCTGTCTTTCTATCTGTCTGTCTATCTATCTGGTCTGTATCTGTCTATCTATCTGTCTGCTTATCTGTCTGTCTGTCTATCTATCTGTCGATCTGTCTGTATCTATCAGTCTGTCTGTCTATCTCTCTATCTGTCTGTCTGTCTGTCTATATATGTATCTGTCTGTCTGTCTGTCTATCTATCTGTCTGTCTGTTTGTCTATCTATCTGTCTGTCTGTCCATCTATCTGTCTGTCTGTCTGCCTATCTATCTGCCTGTCTGTCTGTCTATCTGTCTGTCTATCTATCTGTCTATTTGTCTGCCTGTCTACATATCTGTCTGTCTATCTGTCTATTTTTTTTAATGACTTTTATTTCAATACATGAAAAAATTAAAAAAATAAAAATTCAAAATTCCCATAGAAAACCCAAATTTCGATTTTCCCGCTTTTCCTTTTGGGTTTTCCAAATTTTCTTTTTTCCTAAAACTTCGCGAACAAACCCGCAGAAGGAAGTATCCAATTTGGTCCAGTCGTTTTCAAGTTTTACGCGTTCGAACAAACAACGATTCATTTTTATATATATATATACATAGACATGGAGAATTGACAGCTGTCAAAAAGTGAGAAGGTCAAAGTTTTGTGCGGTCATCTTTTTTCGATATATTTAAGCTAAAAATAGTTCAATTAAATATAAAACTGATTTAAATCGTTTGCCTAGTTAACTTTGAGGCGAATCAAAAGTTTTTATTTGGTTGCTCTGTACGTTTAAGGCATAATTTCATACATTTTTCTCGCTGCATATATGCGGCCTAAGCGAGGAATAGAAGAAACTTCCCCAGAAAAATTACCTAGTACTAAAAAGGTTTCTTTCGAGAACTCCAATAATATGGCAGTTGGAAATATGTCCATTGATCAACTAAAAGTAATGCTGGATGAATGCATTAACCCGAAGCTGATAGACATCGCGAAAAAAGAAGACGTTTTAGCAATTTCATCCCAAATGTAGTTACTAAAGTCTCATAATGACTATCTGCTTCAGCGAGTTACGGCAATGGAGAACTACTGTCAACTATTGGAGCGGCAACTAGATGTCATGTCGCGTAAAAACTATGAAAACTCTGTTGTGGTACATTTTCCGGCAGAAGGGAAGGCCAATAAAGTTGAATTCGCCAAACAAACTTCATCTTCAAGAAAACGCAGAATTACCAGTAAAAAGCGCACAAGAATTCACAAACAACAACACAAAAAAATCCACTGTGACACTCAACTTTCGCCCGGGAGACACTGCGAACAAAATTATTGATGCCAGTCCGAAATTAAGAGGCTCAGGTATTGTGATACACCGTGAACAATCACTGATAACTCGCCAAAAAAGGAAATCGCTTTGTTGCGTTCAAAAAACGCAACAAAAAGCTCCGGTCCTTTCCCTCCCTCCGCTTCCTTTTCGACTCTCTTTTTCTCCCCTCCGCTATCTTCTTAGAGCAGTGTGTTTGTGGAGAGTCACTATCTTCACGCCGGTGCTTTCGCTCTCACATGGTCTTTGAAGGTAGCAAAGCAGGTGCCCTGGATTAGAGCCCGAAGGAACTCGGGAGACTCTACTTAGGACGGACGGTCCTCTCATCCCCAAAACCCTTATTCTCGGGACAGGTGGTCCCCAACCCAGATGACCCATCGTTTAAAAGGCCTTACTTGAGTTAAAAAGGTCCAACATATTTGATTATTGTTTGTTGATACAAAAGAATATATGTTCTTGTTAGACTCCAAATACACCACACAAGTGTATGTAGAATTTGTTAAGGATAGCTCCCGATTCCCTGGGTTGTTAGTAATTGTTTAACTCTCTAGCGGAAAATTCACTCGACAGGTAGGGTTCGCGTGAGGGTTTATCTTTCCATCGGGGGAGTAATTAATTATATTTTGGTTTGGTTGTCAAGGGTTGGAGCTACGTGCGAACCCAAACAGTCACTGGGTTTAGAAAACGAACAGATCCAAGTTCGAAAAATAGACTATGGTGAATTTCTCTTCGTGTGTGTGATCATCTGGATGAGGGGAAGCTGTCGGAGCGCTGGATGTGATTCCCTTTGCTCTGACAGCTGAATCGACGACAGAGAGGATGGGCGAAGTCAGCCACCAATACCATCAAATCTTTTCCCGCCAAAAAGACGGTGCGGCGAAAAGAATATATTTTTATTCAGAATCGCGCAAAAGACATTATTAAAAATGCAAAAAATTAAGTTACAAATAAGTGTGAGTTCGAAACGCCAACTTTAATTAAATCTTAAAAGCTATTAAACTTTATTCAAAAAAAATATGGCTGAATTCGCCGAACCATTGTATGTGTGCGTATGAGTGTGTGGGGAAGTGGGGCCAGCTGTCACGCCGGCTACCTCACTTCTTGGTTGACCGTGTGAGGAAGAAAAAGTGTTAATAGAGGAGTTCACCATACAAAAAAAAGTAGGAGAGAAAGAAGTTTTTTTGTGAAAAGTTAAGAAAGGTGGAAAAAAAAAGCTAGCAAAAGGAAAATTTGTGGAAGATAAAATAGTTGATAGAAGAAAGTGCGGAAACCGAAAGGAAAGTGGGAAAGGAAAACCTTGGATTGACCCAGTGACTGTGGCGGAGTACCACGGCCACTCAAACCCCACGACCCAATTGCCTCGCGCACCCCACTGGAAGGATAACCATTTTAAATAAAAGATAAGTAGTGATTTTATTTGGTTGGTTAGAAAAGAAAAATTAGCGTTTTTTTGATAAACATACATAGTATAGTTAAAGGTCGAGTTAGTTTTCTGTGCCCCATTCCGTTTCTTTGTACCGTAGTTATTCCGGTACTCCTTTTCGTGACCCGTTGTCCGTTGGGACAGTGTTCATTCGTTTTACCGCAAGGGAATCTGGAGCCGTTCTATCGGCGATTTTGCGTTTTTTTATCTTTTGTTTTGATAACCGAGTTGGTTTTTTTCATCCACCTCGGTGGATTTTTTCCAACCCCATCGTAAATTAAATTTCGCCTATATAATATTTCCCATCATACATTTATTTTATCTAATAAATCGGCCGTTATAATTATAACGTAGTTCAAAAGAAACACGTTTGTTTTCTTTTTTGACTTTGTTTATTTCATCAACGGGACGAAAAATTCTTGCTTTTCCCCCGGTTTCACAATTTCCCCCAAAGTAGAAAAAAAATTGTGTGGCGCCCAAACCCACCTTTCTCCCACTTACACACTCGCGAATCCACCCCAGCTGAGCAGCCGTCGGCGCAGCGAAGTTACCTTCGTTGACAGTTGCGGAGTTTACGTTCGGTTCGGTCGAAAAACATTTCTGTCGGTGATAATCGATTATCGGTAAAATAAACAATTTTGCAACAAATTGGCGCCCAACGTGGGGCTCGACTTCTAATTTTATTAACAAATTGTGTTTGTGTCGTTAGTTCAAATCTGTGGGAAGTGTCTGGTTCCTTTTGCTTATTTTCTTGTGTTGGTCAAATTTACTGCCGTGCATTTTTTTTTCAGAACCAGTGATCAGTGTTATTCGGATATATCAACGAAATCAATTGGACATCAGTGTTCATCAATTCAGAAAAAAAAATCAGAAATCAACGTTGGAACAGGTGGATAATAACCAGGTTGTATATACCCTGGGACACAAGTAGGTGTTATTTTGGTTTTGTTTTTTTTGTGGTTATCTGTCAAACGGTCTGAAGTTTGACTGACCCCATATATTTTATTTTCACTTGGTGGTTTTTATTTTAATTTTTTTTGTTACGAGTGCAAATACCCGATAATAATACATAAGTACCCACACATTTTACGCTATATTTGATCGTGCGTTTTGATGATTTCGGTTTGACACCTTGTGTTTTTTTCGGTCTTTGTTTTGGTTGGTCAACTGTGGGCTAAAGAACTTTCTTTGTGTGTCTTATTCGTATTTGAAAATACGTACATATACATTATATACGTACATAGGTGCATTTGTACATATAAACTTATATTATATTATAAAGGCGCGATAAATATAGACATAGACAATATTGTCGGTAGATTTATTTTTGTGGAAGCTTTTTTGACAGCTGGGTTATTTGTCTTCTTTTCTTTTCTTTCGGTTTGTGTTTTGGACAGTTTTCGTGTTTTAAAACTTTTTCTGATCGTTCAGTCAAATTAGTGGAAATTTTATAAAACAAATTGTATATACATAATACATAATATATACATACATACAACAGTGCGATAGTAAACATACACAATATTGTGCCGATTTCGTTTCCTTTGTGTAGCAATAGCAAGTGATTTTGACAGTTCGTTTTTTTTTGCATTCTCTCGGTAGTGTTTGTTGTTGGCCTCGATAGAGAGATTTGCGATAGGGTTACCATCTGACGAAAACTGTTTCTTTTGTGGAAAACAAAAATTTTTATTTTCATATCCGAGGAATTTTTTTTCTAGCGTTTTTTTTTGGAGTTATTTATTATTGTGTAAATCGCGAGTAGGGTTGCCAAATTAATATTTTGGTTTCGGCGTATTAAAACAAAAGAAAAATAAACGTTATAATTTTTTTGTTCTTTTGTTCGATATTTGTTAGAATAATTTTAGTCCGGAGTGGTGTGACCAGCTCCTCAAATTTTTTTTTATTTTTGGGGACTTTGTTTCCAACCATATTGTTTTCCCTTGTTCGGGTGGTTTATATTAGTTAGGACTATTGACTATTAGTGTAACCCTTCCCAGTTGGAATTTCAGTGCTTTCTTTTTCCAAAGAATTTTTTTAAAAAAAAAAAAAAACTTTACTTTTGTTTTTGTTTTGCTTAGAATCGATTAGGATTCATAATTGGGGTGACCAGAGTTGGTTTATCGTCATAAAATAAATTGTTTCGTGTTATTCTTTTCTCTCAGTCAATTTTATTTCGGATTTAATCATGGAGATTAATAGGTTATCTCAAGAAGAACTGTCCTACGAGATGCAGTATAGGGGTTTAGAACCAGGGACAGTCGATAAAATGCGGAAGTCATTGCGGGCAGCGAAGGTCCTTGAACGACGAGGTTCGCTGGACGCAATCGAGTACCCGTTTGATTTCGAAACAGATAGGGCAGCGGTAGATGGGAAGTCACTCGAAATCGAAACTTTATTGCAGATTCATCCCAAGCGCGACTCACCGGAATACTTTAAGATTTTAACGAAAATCGAATGGGCACTGGCAAGGATCGGGAGATCACGACCAACTACAGAAGAAGAGGAAAAGGAAAAGAAGACGCTGAAGACAGAGATAATGATGTTACTAGCGAGCCTAGAGGAAGCAGCCGAACCTGAAGAGGAAGCAAACACCGAGAAAAGGGAACAACAGAAGCAGCAGCAAACAGAACCAACAACCAACCAAATCCCTTCCAATGCAATCTTCGGTGAGCGAATGGAACGCGTGATCGTTCCAGAAAAGTTCGAGAACTTGTCCAAGTGGGACTTGAAGTTTTCAGGAGAGCGTTGTGGAGCATCGGTCAACTCTTTTCTGGAAAGAGTTGAAGAACTTCGGGAAGCTAGGGGGGTTAGTGAAACCCAATTGTTTAAATCAGCAGTGGACCTATTTTCTGGGAAGGCTCTCATCTGGCTTAGGGCGATTAGGCGAACAGTGAGTTCATGGCAGGAGTTGATTAGGGAGCTTAAGTCGGAGTTCTTACCTCCAAATTATGATGATCTCTTGTTAGAAGAGATCAGACGTCGAACCCAAGGGAAGGAAGAGTCAATAGGTGTGTATGTGGCCATCATGCAAAACATGTTCGGCCGGCTTTCAGAGCCATTAGGTGAGCGGCGAAAGTTGGGGATGGTGCAGCGGAATCTGGCTCCCTTCTACCAGACGCAATTGGGCTTGGCCGAACCCCGATCGATTTCAGATTTGGTTGCGTTGGGTAGAAAGTTGGAAACGGTGAGAGCGAACGTAGATTCATTTGCACCACCGCCGTCTCAACGATCAAGGAACCTGTTGGAACCCGACTTGGCATATGTCAGAGGTCAGAGGTTTGCCGTGCAAACGGACGCTTCGGACTATGGAGTCGGAGCAGTACTCAGTCAGACATTTGACGATGGTGAGAAGGTGATTTGTTATTTGAGTAGGTCGTTGAATAGGAACGAGAGGAACTATTCAACCACGGAGAAGGAGTGCTTGGCAGTACTTTGGGCGATAGAGAAGTTGCGACCATACATCGAAGGTGTTCGGTTCACGGTCGTAACGGATCATTACTCGCTGGTATGGTTGAGCAATCTCAAGGATCCGTGTGGGAGGTTAGCGCGTTGGGCAGTTAGGCTTCAGCAATTCGACTTCGAAATCGTGCATCGTAGTTCCCGATATGCTCTCTAGGAACGTTGCGGAGATAGCGGAAATAGATGAGCAAAGTTCTGATCCTTGGATCGTAAAAATGATTGCGAAAGTAGAGTCGAATCCTTTAGCTTATCCTGCCTGGAGGGTCGAAAATGGAGTTCTGTTTAAATTTGTTAGGGCTAGCCATGTGATTGTTCATGACAATAGTTTAGAATGGAAACAGGTTATCGCGAGAGGAGATAGAACTAGGATTTTGAAAGAGTGTCATGACAATCCATTAGCAGGACATATGGGGGTTAGAAAAACGTTTGCGAGAGTAGGTGGTAAATATTACTGGCCCAAAATGAGGTCAGATATTACCAAATATGTTAGGAATTGTAGGGTTTGTCAAAGTGTGAAGCCTGTGAATGAAAAGCCAGCTGGTTTGATGGTTGAGAGAAGAGGGATTTCAAATCCCTGGGAGATGGTTTGTGTGGATTTGGTAGGCCCTCTTCCAAAGTCGAGTAGGGGTTTCGTGTATATTTTAACTGTGGTTGACTACTTCACAAAATTTCCCTTACTGTTCCCCCTTAGGTCTGCGACAGCGAAAGCGGTATGTAAAGAGGTAGAAGACAATGTCTTCTTACTCTTTGGAGTACCGAAGTGGATCGTCTGTGACAACGGTCCCCAGTTCAAAAGCAAAGAACTGAAAACGCTTTGTGAAGCGTACGGGTCACAAATCAGGTTTACGGCACATTACCACCCTCAGGCTAATCCTGCGGAAAGGATTAATCAAATAATTAAATCTACCCTTCGCGCTTACTTATCTGAAAACCATAGGACCTGGGACTCCCATTTAGCGAAAGTAGCATGTTGCATACGGACATCGCAACATGAGGTTTTGAAAGTTTCTCCTTATTACGCGAACTTCGGGAAGGAGATGGTCACCAACGGTGGTGATCACGCGTCCGCGTCCACTAGGGCCACCCGCGAAAATATAAATGTTAGGATAGATAGGGATATAGACTCAGAAGATGTTACTATAGGCGAACAAGATAGGGACATAGATTTAGGAGATAGGGAACCAGAGGGATTAGATAGGCAGATAGATTCAAGAGATAGGGATATAGAGGTAGGAGATAGGGAAGTAGACATGTCTGAGCTAGGGAAACGTTTTAAGGAGCTGAGAGAAGATATCGGTAGAAAGTTAGCCACGGCAACCAAGAAGGCATCAAAGACATACAATCTTAGGAGGCGAGATGTTCAATATCTCCCTAATGAGGTCGTATGGCGTAGGAATTTTGTTCTATCCGATGCTGCTAACTTCTACGCAGCGAAATTGGCTCCGAAATACGTCGGGCCTTTCTTTATTCGTAGGAGAGTATCCCCTTGGACCTATGTGTTAGCCGACGATACCGGCAAGGAGAGAGGAACGTGGCATGTCAAGGACCTTAAGCCACATCATGATGATGGAGAATAGATAGCGTAGGTTTACAACGTAGGAGTAGGGCTTCAGCCTGTGTTGGTTTCGTCTTACCTCCCTTGTAGTTTCCTTGACTTACCTTGAGAAATGTGCAGGCACATTTCCATGGAGGTAAGGGTGGGGTTTGTTGCGTTCAAAAAACGCACAAAAAGCTCCGGTCCTTTCCCTCCCTCCGCTTCCTTTTCGAATCTCTTTTTCTCCCCTCCGCTATCTTCTTAGAGCAGTGTGTTTGTGGAGAGTCACTAGCTTCACGCCGGTGCTTTCGCTCTCACATGGTCTTTGAAGGTAGCAAAGCAGGTGCCCTGGATTAGAGCCCGAAGGAACTCGGGAGACTCTACTTAGGACGGACGGTCCTCTCATCCCCAAAACCCTTATTCTCGGGACAGGTGGTCCCCAACCCAGATGACCCATCGTTTAAAAGGCGTTACTTGAGTTAAAAAGGTCCAACATATTTGATTATTGTTTGTTGATACAAAAGAATATATGTTCTTGTTAGACTCCAAATACACCACACAAGTGTATGTAGAATTTGTTAAGGATAGCTCCCGATTCCCTGGGTTGTTAGTAATTGTTTAACTCTCTAGCGGAAAATTCACTCGACAGGTAGGGTTCGCGTGAGGGTTTATCTTTCCATCGGGGGAGTAATTAATTATATTTTGGTTTGGTTGTCAAAGGTTGGAGCTACGTGCGAACCCAAACAGTCACTGGGTTTAGAAAACGAACAGATCAAAGTTCGAAAAATAGACTATGGTGAATTTCTCTTCGTGTGTGTGATCATCTGGATGAGGGGAAGCTGTCGGAGCGCTGGATGTGATTCCCTTTGCTCTGACAGCTGAATCGACGACAGAGAGGATGGGCGAAGTCAGCCACCAATACCATCAAATCTTTTCCCGCCAAAAAGACGGTGCGGCGAAAAGAATATATTTTTATTCAGAATCGCGCAAAAGACATTATTAAAAATGCAAAAAATTAAGTTACAAATAAGTGTGAGTTCGAAACGCCAACTTTAATTAAATCTTAAAAGCTATTAAACTTTATTCAAAAAAAAAGATGGCTGAATTCGCCGAACCATTGTATGTGTGCGTATGAGTGTGTGGGGAAGTGGGGCCAGCTGTCACGCCGGCTACCTCACTTCTTGGTTGACCGTGTGAGGAAGAAAAAGTGTTAATAGAGGAGTTCACCATACAAAAAAAAGTAGGAGAGAAAGAAGTTTTTTTGTGAAAAGTTAAGAAAGGTGGAAAAAAAAAGCTAGCAAAAGGAAAATTTGTGGAAGATAAAATAGTTGATAGAAGAAAGTGCGGAAACCGAAAGGAAAGTGGGAAAGGAAAACCTTGGATTGACCCAGTGACTGTGGCGGAGTACCACGGCCACTCAAACCCCACGACCCAATTGCCTCGCGCACCCCACTGGAAGGATAACCATTTTAAATAAAAGATAAGTAGAGTGATTTTATTTGGTTGGTTAGAAAAGAAAAATTAGCGTTTTTTTGATAAACATACATAGTATAGTTAAAGGTCGAGTTAGTTTTCTGTGCCCCATTCCGTTTCTTTGTACCGTAGTTATTCCGGTACTCCTTTCCGTGACCCGTTGTCCGTTGGGACAGTGTTCATTCGTTTTACCGCAAGGGAATCTGGAGCCGTTCTATCGGCGATTTTGCGTTTTTTTATCTTTTGTTTTGATAACCGAGTTGGTTTTTTTCATCCACCTCGGTGGATTTTTTCCAACCCCATCGTAAATTAAATTTCGCCTATATAATATTTCCCATCATACATTTATTTTATCTAATAAATCGGCCGTTATAATTATAACGTAGTTCAAAAGAAACACGTTTGTTTTCTTTTTTGACTTTGTTTATTTCATCAACGGGACGAAAAATTCTTGCTTTTCCCCCGGTTTCACAATTTCCCCCAAAGTAGAAAGAAAATTGTGTGGCGCCCAAACCCACCTTTCTCCCACTTACACACTCGCGAATCCACCCCAGCTGAGCAGCCGTCGGCGCAGCGAAGTTACCTTCGTTGACAGTTGCGGAGTTTACGTTCGGTTCGGTCGAAAAACATTTCCGTCGGTGATAATCGATTATCGGTAAAATAAACAATTTTGCAACAGCTTTATGAAATCAAAACAAATCTACTTGCTTTAACACCAACTGCAAAAATTTATATCCGAGGAGTGAAACTTCACATTAATGATTTCGCGTTTTCCTTTAATGTTTCCCGTGGTCTCGTGGTAGTCAATGCGGAAGAGCTTGCATTTGTCAAAAACACATTTGGAGATGGTGCCTTACGTTATTTTGGCAGCTGCAACAAAAACAACGACAACTTTGTGATGACAGCACCACCTGGACCTGTTCGTGAAAAAAATCCCCAACCTGCATCCAGCAATCAGTGGAGTCAGCGTTATCAACAAAGTTAGGATAGTGTTGCCGTCTGCCAAGTAATTTTAAATTTAAATATTTTAAGTTACAATGTTTCTGGCCTTAAAAACAAATTGACAATTCCAGATTTTTTTAGGTATATACTAAAATTTGATATAATTATTTTATTAGAAACGTTCCTTGAAGATGGTCAGGAAACACAATTTATTAAATATTTCAAGGATTTTTTTGTTAAAGTAATCCCTGCCACTCGAAATAGTATTTTTGGTAGAGCAAGTGGAGGTATTTTGTTAGCAGTAAAACATAAGTTAAAGAATTTTGTTAGTTTTAGGTCAATTAATAGGAAGACTGTTATAATGCTAAACCATAGGCATGATCAATATTATATTCTTCCAACCTACTTGAATTGTACCAATTGGAATAACGATTTTGATGAGCTTCGCACTTTTTTAAGTGAAGTTGAATATCAAAACATTTTAATACTAGGTGATCTAAACGCAAGAATTGACAGATTTCAGAACCCAGCCTCTCTGCTAGAAAATACCTCACACGTCTTTGATAGTCTGAGAGAGTCGTTGGATGAAACGGTAAATAATTGTGGCAGGCGTCTAATGGAATTGGTTGAAGACTAGGGTCTGATGGTTTTGAATGGAATTACGAAAAATGATAGAAGAGGAGAGATGACATTTGTTTCGGGTCAGGGTTGTTCCGTTATAGATTACTGTTTAGGAAGAGGAGATTGGCTTACTGCATTAGAGGATTTTGAGGTACCTGCTGTAAGCTATTCGGCCCAGCTGCCAACTGTGACTTCTGTCAAATTTCAGGACTTTGATTCCATATTGAATAGCACAGTCCGTAAATATAAATGGGTCGAAAGTCAGCGGGGTGTGTATAGGCGAAGACTTGATGCGAAAGTCAATTGCCTGGTTTATCAAGGGTCCTGGTCATGTGACCAGGTAGCGGAACAAATAGTCGAGATAATCAAGAAGTCAGCCATAATAAACAATGCTAATCGTAATAAAACTTTTGCAGCTGAGTGGTACGACTGGGAATGCGTAAAACTTCGCAAAAAATCGTTTACGCTTCTTAAACTATTTTTTTTAAATCACTTTATCTCAAAGCAAATAAAGCATATAAAAGGACCTGTAAAGGTAAACAAGAAGTATTCATGAATGGTGTAGCTGCAAGTTTGTCAAAATGTAGAGACTCAAAATCATTTTGGTCTAAGGTCAGGTTGTTGGGTGGCTGCAGAAATGTGTCAGCATCGTCAATAGATGTTGACATACTTGCAAATCATTTTAGGGAACTTCTTAACCCTCCAGGAAGGCTACCAACCTTCCAATATGCTCTCCCCTTAATTTCCGTTTCTGATCTTGATGAGCCTATAACAATCATTGAATTGCAAGCAACATTAGCAAAACTGAAAAACAACAAATCTCCAGGGCTAGATGGAATCCCAGCCGAATTTTATAAAAACTCCTCTCCGTTATTTTGTAATCTTCTGCGTATCTTTTTCAACAAGATACTTGAAGAGGAAGAAATGCCCCAGAATTTTTTAAAATCACAGATCTGTGCAATATTTAAAAAAGGAGATCCTAAGTCTCCAGGAAATTATAGGGGAATTTCGATTCGTGCCTGAGGAAAATATCTACCCAAGTCCTTTACTGCAGACTAATGAGATGGATTGAAGAAAACAAAAAGCTTAGCATCTTTCAGGCTGGTTTTCGCGCTGGTCTATCGACTGTGGACCAAATTTTCGCACTTTCAACCATCGCAAAAAGATTTATTGATAGAAAGCAAAAACTTTATACATTTTTTGTTGACTTTAAGGCGGCATTTGACACAGTGAACAGAAATTCATTGTTGTATAAACTTTCAACTCAAGGTATATCAACAAAATTCCTTAAACTTTATAAGCTTCTCATCACCAACACTTGCGCTAGTGTTTCAAATGGTAGTTCCATGTCCGCCTCCTTTAGCACCAACGCCGGTGTTCCCCAAGGTTGTCCATTAAGCCCGATAATGTTTTCTATGTTTATTGACGATGTGTCTTGTGAATTTCCTGGTGGCGTTAGGTTTGGTGACCTGGTTATCAAGGTGCTGCTGTATGCTGACGACCTTGTCATTTTGGCAGACAACCCTACTTCCTTACAGCTGCAAATTAACAGCTTGAAGCGATTTTGCGATAAATGGAGTCTTGAGATAAATACATCAAAATCAAAAGTCATGATATTTGAAAATATCCTCCGAAGAAGAGTCCCACAAGAAATGTGGTCATTGGAAGGTGAACCTTTAGAGATTGTCACGCAATATAAATATTTAGGAGTGCTTTTCTCAAGTAACCTAGACTTCCGTCCTCATGTTAAAGAAAAATGTTTGGCAGCAAAAACGGCAATAAACCTTATGTGGAATAAAATCTTTTGCAATAAACATGTGGATATCTCAGCTAAGTTTAGAGTTTTTGACGCCACTATAAATTCATGTTTATGCTATGCCAATCAGGTTTTCGGTTACCAAAACCTAGATGAGTTTGAAATTGTGCAACGCTTCTTTTTGAACGCATATTTAAACTTTCAATCTGTACACCAACGTATGCCATTCACGTAGAGTCGGGCCTCCCCCCAATATATTTAAAAAACCTAAGATCCAATGCCAACTATATCGTTAAGGTCATGCAAAGGTCGGATACAAGCCTCCAAAAGAAAATTATGGAGTTTGCGTTCCGAAGGAAGCTGTCACCATTCAAAGAGTGGTATGAAATAGCAAATTTTCATGGTTTTGAGCTTAATCTTAATGACGTACCACCCGCAAATTGGCAGGACAAATTTTATGAGTGTATCGCGATCGTTGATGACTCCTCTTATCTTAAATCCTTGCATAGAGCCCAAACTTCTCGAAGTAGATTGATCTACAGAGAGCTTAATCACACGCTTTTTGTACATAATTATTTTCATAGAAAGTTTTCTGTAAATCAAATAAGCGCCATATTTAAAGCACGGACTGAGATGTTACATTTAAATTACAAACCGCATAGAAATAACAATCCAAATTGTAACCTCTGTAACCTAAATGAAGCCGAAGATATCAACCATTTCCTAGCTGTGTGTCCAATTCTTCAAGAACTACGTAGACTTTATTTTTCAAAGAGTTTTCTCACGCGTCAAGAAATGAAAGAAATCTTAAACGGAGGATCAGGTTGGAAGGCTCTTTATTATTTTATTAATCATGCCTTAGGTTATCGCAACAGTTTTCTAGAATAAATGATTAAAAACATGAATAAATGTAAATTTAAATTTTGTAAAGCATAAATAAAATTTTTTAGTTTTTTTTAAATTATTATAATGTACACATAACAAACATTTTGTATCTTCAACTTCAAAACTAAAACTTTCTTTGTCTTACACTCGGTTATGTCAATTTTCAGGCAGACGGCAAATTTTTTGCCATGCTAATGTTCTTTTAATTTTACCCAATGTAAAAATCACGAGTTTGTTTAAAATACAGAATTCATAATAATAATAATAATATACATAAACATAGATGAAACGCACTGTATTATGATCGACGGTATCGAAGGCATTTGAGAAGTCAACCACATCAACCTGGAATCCAGATTCAAGGGCATCTAGAATGTAGTTACAGAATATCATAAGGTTTTTAACCGTTGATTTCCCTTTGACAAAACCATGCTGTTGTGAACATATATGGTTCTGTACCTCGAAACATAATTTATCTTTGAGAAGACTATCAAATAGTTTTGTAATACCCGACATTTCGGTATTCTTCTATAGTTCTCAATCTCAATACTTTGTCTACAGCCAGATTTGAATATTGGGGTTATAAAGGAATTTTTTCAAGTATCCAAAAATTTCCCGCTGGATAATGAAAGATTAAAAATAATTCTCACAGGAGTAAATAGAGAAGATTTACAATTCTTTAGACCTATAGCAGGTATATTATCTGGACCTGCAGTTATATTGGCTTTTAAATTATACCATTGAAAACTTCGGCTTCAGATAAGAGGAAGTGGTTAACATGAAGGGAGTGACTACTGGGTGTATTTTCAAAACCATCAATAAAATCTGAGGTGTCTGAATTGCGAAAGACAGACTGGAAAAAACTCGCAAATAGGTCACAAATTCTTTTTAAATTGGCCGATGTTGTACCCTTATATTTAAGACTCGACGGAAATCCTTTGATCCTTTGACCTTTTCTTAGATCTTACGAATTTCCAAAAAAAATTTGAGTCATTTTTAATGCAAGATTCAGTGTGAAATACATACTGATTGTACAAAAACTATTCAGAAAGTCAAACTCCAGGGCTAATCTTTTAAAGTATTCATTATCAGCATCCGCGTTCGATTGTTAAAACAACTTAAAAACTTTGGTTTTTGCCGTTTTTGCCGTTTTGAGATTAATAAGGCGTTTGTTACTCCAATGTAACCTATAAAGACCATTGCCTTCTTTAAACTTTGTCACGAAGATTAAAACGTATTATAAACCGAATCTAAGGTAGAACCAGAAGACATTTTTTCCCAATCAATATTACTTAGATAAGAATCTAAAGCGGCATAATCAACTTTTTTGAAATTATAAACGTATTGGTATTAGTGGTGGCTGATCCTAATATTTTTATTTTTTTTTTTTTCTGTATCCGAATATTTTTGATATTAGTATCAGTGGTGGCTGGAGATAATATTTGTGTTTTCTGATATTTTCGGTATGTGTCAGTGGTTGTGGCCGTAGATAATATTGTTTGGTGAATATCGTTGAATCAATTCACCCCTATTATTAAATCCGGCGGCGGGAACGCTTCACCAAAATTCGAAAATTCGTATTATTAAATCCATTCAAAGGGAATCGTCCACTTGTCGGTAATGTGAATGAGATTCACTTGATTATTAAACGAGCGGATCGAATCTCCCATACATTTGACATCAGCAACTATTTTAGTGCAGATTTGGTTGTTGTGTGCATAAATGATTGTTTAAAAGCTGAACATACAATCGACTTTTCAAAAAAAAGATACTAAGTGCATTTTTGCTATTTTCCAGGAGAAGCGTTTAAAGTTTTTTGACAATAACTTCTTTGTTTATTAACGGATTTTTAAGCTGAATGCTTTGTTACTCTCATAATTTTTATACAATTTTTTAGAGATGGAGTTAGGTCTGCAATATAGTGGTTTATTATGTTAAATTGCAGTTAGTATTATTGTGACTGTCTTATTCAAACTTTTGAATATACTATTTGATGTTAGTTCTGTTTAACACGGAACAAAACATATCAAAAACTATTTTAAGTGCACTTAGTATTAATGTGGCTCGAAATCTATACACTGAAGAGTATACTAAGATACACTTAAGTGTCATCTTCTTTTTCATACGTACAGACAAAAGTATACTAAAAGGCACATTAGTGCATCCAACTTCCAAAAATTCCATGCAAAAAAATACTATGTCAACATAGTATGCATGCGTTCATTGGAAAATTTAGTGATAAAAATATTAAGAGCGCTTAGTATGATTTTGCTTGGAATAAGTGTTTACATAAGACATCATTCTAAGTGCTATTATAGCTCTATTTTCAAGGTTTTTGGTTCGATTCACACGAAAAAAAATTGAAAAATAAAAGACAATGTGTGGATTCTTATGGTATAATTAACTCAAAACTATACTAAGTGCACTTAGTATCTTTTTGCATGGGGCCATCGAATTGATCTCAAAACATAAAAAGCGAAGTAGATAAAGTAGTGTATCCGGCGGATTTAATAATCACAACCGTAAGTGAATGTGAACCGAATGAGTGAAGGGAATCTCCGATCCGGCGGATTTAATAATAGGGGTGAATATCCTTGATATTAGGTTTTGTGGCGGGCAGAGTAATTTTTTTTTTGTGAATATCGAAATATTATAATTGTCTTCGTTATTTGTATTATAAGCCCCATACACCGCACAAGCATGCATGCACAATCCAGTGATTGTGCATGCAAACTGAAGGTGTATGGTGTTGATTACGTGATTGCGCATGTTGATTGCGTGATATCAAAAAATTTTGATAGTTTTTTATTTGTGCATGCATGATTGTGTAGTGTGTGGTGAAAGTTGCTCAGTTGCGTGAAAAATTTGATGAGTCTATTCTATTATTTTTCAAGGAAACACCCTTTTCAGAGATATGATGACGAATGAATATTGCACAGTTGCTTGTATAGTGTTGGGGCGATGTGTGATTGCGCAAGCTTCTGATTGTGCATGCATGCTTGTGCAGTGTATGTGTATGGGGCCTATTACTATTAGTGATATTGAATAATTTGAAAATATTAGTACTTATATCTTAATGAATACTAATATATTAGGCACATCCCTATATGACACTATGGAATCAGCTGTTGTTGTTGTCGAAAAGCGGGATAGATGAAGCCATTTCATTTATGATAAAACAAGAAGAGACAAGTAGTTTTCTGATGCATCGGTCCCAATGATTTGCCTATTGGAACGTTTGATTTTTTTTTGTCCAAATTATGGGAGTGAATACAATTCGGGTAATTGATGGTGGTGGAGTTTTATTAGAGGTCGAGCTATAGCTCGAGTCGAGATGACAGGAATCGGGTGACAGATTGCAAGAACACGGGTATTAGAGATTTTAGGACGGGATGAGGTAGGTTGAAGATAATGTGGACAAAAATAGGGAAACACTCCGGTTTTGAAATAAAGAGTCACCAGCTACATATATAAAACGCAAATTGAAATTGAATACTTAGTAATTATGTCATGCAAATTCGTGTGGTATTAGACAGCACATCTGCTCAGTATTTACCATTTAATAATGGACTCCTTCGACTAACCAACTAGTTTTAAAGGATGCGTTTTGGGCTATTTGAAAGCATTTACCAGTACCTACAACTCACCGCATTTAATTTTGACCTTTTGTGCAGTTTTCGTCACCAATTGTCCATCGTTATCCTTAACCAAAGTGATGAGTTTATACTCGCCTGCTTCAGGTGGTAGCTCATCCTTAACAACTTCCCATTTCTTCATAAATTCCGTCTAGAAAAAAGAAGATCATATCAACTCAGAAAGGACTATTGGTGCAAGGCTTACTTGGTAATTGCGAACTTTCTCCTCCATACTCTCAAAGGCTAATACATTTTTCTTAGTTGCATTACGATCGGAGGGCTTTGGAAGCTTGGGACCCGTTTTTTCCGAAACCTGCGAGCGTGGTGTCTGCTCTCTACTTTTAACTAATAACAAAATAGCCAAAAAAAAATATTTAAACAATTAAAAAAAACACCATTCCCTTCTCACCAGCTCGTTGTGTATTCATATTACTTCGACTCGAACCTAATGTGTGCGGTCTTGGTGTTTTAGGTTGATTCAAGCTAAGCATAGATTTGGACGAGTTTCTGCTTTCGATTGGCTTAGCACGCTTTGTCATCATCGGCTTGGTTGACGCTTCGAATGTTTTCTTGGTTATAGAAAAAGTGCAGACCTATCAAATAATTTGGAAATAAATATTTTTAAGTTTTTTTTTTTGTAGAAAAATGTATTTTACATCTCTTTTTGGAATTTTGGATAGCGTTGGTAAGACCTGTAATATACAAAAATTAAAAAAAATATTTCAATTCAAAGTACAAAAAAAAAAGGGAATACAAACATTCTTATTATTTATTTTTGAAATCACCGCTTTAGATACATTTGAAGCTCGGGATACTGCTGGAATTTTTGTCGGTGCATCTGCATCTGATTATAGAAAAAAAAAGTTGGATGTTCAGAAAAAAAATGGTTTTTGAATTTTTACCGTTCTTCTGTGGTTCGCTTTTAGCTGAATCCATTTTGAGCCAGTTAAGAAATCGATCAATTTTTACTTTTAATAAAGATTTTAGAAAAAGAAAAAAATGCTTAAATCAAAAAAAAATCCCGTGAGGTTACAAACGAACAAAATTGCGTTTCATTTAAATTTTTCAAAAATAAAAAATGACTTATTTTTCAAATGAAGGCACGTATTTTATTTTCTTAATAGTTAAGTCAGTACGATGTTTTAAGAAAATAAGCTTTCAGTAAACGAGCGATGACAAGTGGTGGTAAACAAATAGTTACTTACTAACTTACTTATGTGGCGTTTCAGTCCGGGGTGGACTAAGGCTTCAATCAACAACCCCTTCCAGTTAGCCCGGTCCTTATTCTCCGAACCGGAGCGTCAATGTCCATACACTCTACATGTCCTAGCCATCTTAGACGCCCAATGCGCCAGGTCGATGTCGCTGTACAGCTCGAATAGTTCGTGGTTGAATCTTCTCCTCCAAAACCCGTCAACACAAACGGGACCGAATATGTTGCAAAGGATCTTTCTTGAAACAACCCAGGATATCTTCATCCGCTTTCGATAAAGTTCATGCTTAGGCTCCATATAGCAGGACTGGAATGATAAGGGTCTTATATAGAGTCTGCTTACTCGATCATGAAAGGGCTTTACTACTCAATTGCCTTCTTAGCCCAAAGAAACAGCGATTAGTAAGAGAGTTTGATTTTCGATGAGATGGCATTTTGTGATGTTATAGCACTGCCTATTGTGACTTTGTGTCCAATTCGTTGATGTTGAGTGTCCCTTTTCGTAGACGAAGATATAATTTGTTTTGCCCTCGTTTACCGCCAAACCCATTTTAGCCGCATCCATTTCTATACTCGCAAACCCAACGGAGACAGCTCGCTGTGTTCTACCAATGATGTCAATGTCGTCCGCATGTAAGTAGTTGAACGGACTTTTAAAAGATCGTTCCCCGTGTGTTGGCTTGTGAGTTTCGAACAATTCTTTCAAGTATGATTGATGTTGAAAAAGTCGCATGACCATGCGTCACCTTGCCGGAATCCTTTTTTGACGAAGGTCTCGGTGAGGTCTCCATCATCATCCTGCACAGAGGGATGAGTTTGGCAGGGATATCAAAACTAGACATGGCTCTATTCAGTTCATCTATCCAGATGGCGGCCTTGAAATCGATGAACAGGTGGTGGGTATCGAGTTGGAATTTTTGGGTCTGATAGCTTCATTTACGTTGACCATTAGACCAACTAATTTTGCGCACCTGTTCAATCAAGGAAAACAGTTCCTTCATTTTGGCATTTTTTTCATAACTGTTTTAGACATTTTTTCCATATATGAAATATGAAGAAACACAAAAAAAATTGTTTGCATCACTTGTGAACAAATTGCTCAGCCAACCGGGTCATGCGTCACAACAACCATCCGCTACCGACATCAAAGTCTTGCATGATACAACAAAAGAATGCCTATTAGGTTTGGAAAATCTAAAGGTTTCAACCTCAACATGGGACGCTCTTCTTCTACACATTCTTTACAAGAAATTGGATCGAAGTACGCATGCCCTCTATGAACAAAGTTTGACCAGCCCCATGGGGTTGCAGAGCAGATCCTTGAGGTACGCTTTCAGTCGCTCGAAGCTCTTGGAAAAAAAGGAAAATGGACTGATGAGATTAGGAACCAACCAAAATCGTCAGCAATATTGATATAACAAATAAGAAGCAACAGACACAAACGGGATGCATTGCATGTAACGGCAACCAGTGTATATATCAGTGTACCAAATTCGAAGAAGTGAATCCAGCTAATCGTAACCATCTAGTATCGCAAGAAAGGCTCTGTAAAAACTGCTTCAGGAAGGGACATTACGCCCCCAATTGTTCTTACTACATACTAGTGATATTCAATCACACCGTTTATCATTCAACGCTAATAAGAAGTCACTTCACAAGCCATATACTCTCCTCTCACTACTTTCTGCCGCATCATTGCGTCCTAAAGCCAGACAGCAGTTCTACGAAGATTCAGATTCGGATTCTTTATTGAGACTTTTTATAAGCGATCTGATATTTTATTTTGACAGTTAAATTGAATACATAAGAGGCTAGAATGTATGGCTCTCTCTTTCAGTTGTTTTTTTTTCGATTGCCGACATGGCGTTACTATAAAATTATACTTTGGAAAGCTATTGCTCAACTATAGCTATATTACTATCTCTTTCGACTCTTTTGATCGATTATATTTACATATATACAGACAATATAAGGTGTGTTTGTTATCTTTTATTAACACAAATGGCACATCTGTCAAATGGTAAAAGTGGGGGAAAATCCTCTCTTCTTATTTTTTAACTATTGAATATTTTCACGAAAAACTAGTTTTCTTTTATTTTGTTTACAAGAAGTGATTGACGTTTCACAAATTGTCAGATTGCTGTTTGAAGGATGTGCCTCGGTGACTCCATGAAAAAGATATAGCACGAGGTCTGTTCCTTTACTTTTTGCTCCAAAAATAGTAAATTATTGAATTTCAAAGAGTGGGGGTAAAATTCTCTCAGAGTAAGGCAAAATTTCCAAAAAGTAAAGGAACGCGATTAACCACAAAAGCTGCTACAAACGAAATGTCATAAACATATGTGAAGCAAAAGTAAACACAGTGTTGTTGTATGATTTTGGATTTTACAGAAAAGTCCACCCCTGATAATTTCCAGAACCAATACAGTATGCAATATATTGCGAAATGCAAATTTCAACATCCAGAACGTTCAACTTTCATCATGTTCCTTTTCTCTCCATTTTTTACTTTTTGAATTAAAATAAAAAAATGCAAATAATGCAAACAAGTGAAACAGCTGACTTTGACAGATAGTTCAATTTCTACTGGAAGAAATTTGTCCAGTAAGAAATAGTAAGATTTTTTAGTGATGGGAAATTTTTACTCTCTCGTTGCCTCTCTCTTTTACTACTTTTTTGTGTAAAGGAACGCGATTTATCTAAAACCAGTAAGAATCAGTAACAATTTTCAAGTAAAGGAACAGACCTACGATTTCGATAGAGGGGAAATTTGTTGACACTGTCATATGGCTCTCTCTTCTCTTGATTTTTGACAGTTAAATATAAATTTTCATAAATTAACAGGTTACCAAACACACCTATATACAATACTACAGTCGAACCCGGATATAGTCACATCAACCGGACAGCCGAATCTTGTGACTATAAGCGGGTTGTGCTCTTATCGGGAAAGGAAATATAACTAAATTTTTAACAGTATATGAAGCACATTAGTTCATCCTGTTGATTTCTGATTAGAATCTAAACATTTTTTATTCAGAGAGCAACAAAATATTTTTGAATTTGATATTGAAAACAAGAATCCAATAAGTGACAGTCCTAAGAAAAAAATACACATAGAATGTAAAGTGAAACTCAAGTAGGTATAGTCGTTTCAAATCACGGTGGACTTTTGAACGGATGTTTTCTTTTTTTTGCGCACAAGGGCTTACTCGAAGAAGTTGTACTTGCGAACAACGCTTTTGGATTCCATAAAATTGTCTGGATTTTCACTGAGCCAATTTTTAAAAAGCGATTCCACTAGCCATTTTTTCCTGTTCATACTTTGTCTTTTACCTGAACATAGCCAAGTAAAACTAAAATCACGGAAATTAGCATCGGTTAACTTTATTTTATTCAAATTGTGAAATAAATGAAAATCCCTTCAATGAAGTGTCAATGTCAATGTCACTAGGTCCGTTTGCGTACTTTTTGCACCAAATACCTATGTGTTTTGTGAAATTCTCTCAAAGATAGGAAAATTACGAAAAATTAAACGAACGCGTTGAACAACAAAAAATGCAAAATGTATGTGATTTGACAGCTACTGTCATTGTAGACTTGTAGTGCTAATCAACAACCCAGGAATATTATTGCTTTGGGTTTACACAGTAGATTACTTGTTGCTGTTTTTTTATATTAGCGCTCCATTTCGAACATTGTATTAGCTTTGACTACACATAAAATTATACTTCCAAGCCAATATGTGTTGCAACTGCATTTTCTATAATAATGTGTGATATTAATTTACTAAGAAATTATTTTGTCAGGCTTATTTTTGAATGACTCTATGCCGGCTGTGATATTAAACGAGATGCTATAAAGAGGTTTAATTCCAATATGAATTATGTAAAAAAGACATCTGGCTTCAACATTTTGTGATAAAAAGCGATTTGTGCTTCTAAGCGATGTGATATTATTCGGGTTCGACTGTACACTTAAGACTACGAGAGGGTTAGAAGTAACCGATACAATTGTTGGTGATTCTCTAACGCATTTGCTTCTAAATGAAAAAAGAGAATGTGACAAAAATCGAAGATTCCTTTAACATTTACCTCCTTTTTTTTTGTTTTTGTAATTATAGTTTCATTCGAAGTTATTTTGTTTGTAATCTATCATACAATTATATTGAAAATTTATGCCCGGTTTCACCAACATTAGCTAAAAGTGGTTTTAGCTAACAGGCCGTTAAAATATATCTACCTATTAAATTAAATTCTGTTTTACTAACGCCATTTATTAAATTTTTAACTAACATGCTGTTAGTGTATTTGGAAAAAAAATTGTTTCTAGTGTACTTCAAATTCTCATGGGGAAAGAGAGAAATAGAAATAATATCAACTTATAAAATAGACAAAGTCAACAAATTAACGAAGTACGTTTTGAAAATGCTAAGGATTGTGTCATGGGCTAAGGGTTGTGTCTTGTGCTAAGGAAAAAATAATGAAAAAAAATTACATAATAATAAAGAATGTGAAATGCTTAAAAATGGATAATAAAGAGGATGAAATGCTAAAACGAAAAAAGGGTGACATTTTACTGATAGCACTTCCTAATGAAGAAAATGTCACAAATAATGTGAAACAATTTATTTTTTTAGGTCGAAATCACGCTTTTAAATTTTAAATGGGCGTAATCGGCCTGTTAGTTTAAGGGGCTGTTTAACGCGATTTTAAAATTAAAAGTGGTTGGTGAAATGGAAAAATGTCATTTTAAAATTAAACAGCCTCTTAAATATTTAAAAGTGGTTGGTGAAACCGGGCATTAGTCATTTACGTTAAAAGAAATTATGTATTCACAAGTTCGAGAAAGCCATACGGTGATAACTACATTTAATACAATTATAAATCACAGAAGTTTTCATTAAATAATAGTTAAAACGAATACATGTATGCTAAAATCTAGAACTCTGGTAAGTTTTGTCCATCAATATTTATGTTTGAATGACTGGTTTAATTATTTACAGAATAGACGAATTCGTGGTTAGTCTGGCATTAGCCCCGATTTTGGCCCGTTTGGGCGAGTTGATAGAACGGTATGGGGGGTCCATCGGGAGATACGTTTGGATACTCCACGAGTAAGCTGAATGGAGATACATACTCTGAGCTGTTTAAATTTATACTTATTTGTGACGTGTAAATATTTTTAATTGTATCATTTTCATTGTACCCCATTTTATTTAACGATTTGTGCATTAAAGAGATTGCGTATCTTGTTAATGGAATTGTTTTAGCTTCTATATATATATGTGTCGGAGAAACGTTTGTTACGCGATTCATAATTTTTATTTACACAGGTACGCAAGATCCTCTTTTCGAGAAGCTCCAACTCCTTGGCCGTGGTGGATGAAATCGAGAACCACACTGGGAAAGCATATGTTAATATTGGTCTTATCATTGTTTTGTAAAATAGAATTTTTACCTTCTTGTTCAGAGACCTGTGTTTCAGTAATGGCATCAGCATGTAAGAGATTTTGTGTGCCTTTGTCTTTGTTATTCTCGCGTGTTTGTTAAATTTGAATAAGGTGTTAAAGTTAACTCCCAGATATTTTGTGCTGTTTTTAAACTGTATGTGGTTGTTGCCCAATATTAAAGTTAGGTTTTTACTTTCCCTCACTACACCCTCTTTGCCTTTCCCGCTAGCATTTCTGAAGCAGATGCATTCTGATTTCTGTTCATTTATCTTAATACCCCATGTTTTATAATATTCTATAATCGATTCAAGGTGTTTGTTTAAGAATCGACGACGAAAACTCCAAGTTGTAGAGAAAAAAAATGAATCAGCGAATCGAATTCCAACTTAACAATTTATTACAAATAGTATTGATACAATATTACCAATGTGTTGAGTCGGCTGTGTCTGCAATCGAAGTGGACGAGAATTCAGTTGGTTACTCTCAATGCACTGTGTACAGAGAAGATGTGCTTGACCATTAACGTTAATCGCAACAACAACACCCACGATGGTTAACTCTAATCTTAATCAGAAATATGATAGCAAATGAGTTGTTGTTGTGATAAAGCGGCACAAGAACATCTTTGTTTGACCAGTGCAGTGAGTCACAGAATTATATACAGAATGTTTGGCAAAAATAAATGTTTTTAAAGAATGAATGGAGTTGCTAACAATGCATGAAATATAAGTTGTTAGTGAATGAAATTGGTAATAAATAGAAGATGAAAATAACTTTACAATTAATTAATAAATGTTATAATGAATAATCTTAAACATCCCGGCCCCCCTGGAACGAGTTTCAGGACAATGGCAAGGCTGCCAGTTTGGTTATTGGACGGATGAAGCTTCCACGATTGGTTTTGACTGTAACAACTCGGATGTGATTATCAGGACCTGGATGGACGGAGTCGATTCTGCCAAGGAGCCACTTGGTTGGCGGAAGATTAGGTTCCTTGATCACAACGACATCGCCTACCTTCAGCTCAATCTTCGGCGTCTGCCATTTAGGACGTTCTTGAAGAGTCGTGATGTACTCAGCATGCCAACGTTTCCAAAACCCTTGGACCATGCTTTGGAGGTTGTTCCAGTGGGATAGACGATTTGGTGGTGTCTCCAACAAGCTCGGCTCAGGAACAGCAGTGTAGGGTTCGCCTATAAGGAAATGAGCGGGTGTTAAAGGGTTTAAATCTTCATCGGACAAAACACAAAGTGGACGAGAGTTTAAAATAGCTTCAATTTGAGTTAACATTGTATATAATTCTTCAAATGTAAGAATTGTCGACCCAAGCACCCGACGCAAGTGCAGCTTCACTGACTTCACACCAGCCTCCCAGAGGCCACCAAAGTGAGGTGCAGACGGTGGTATGAAGTGCCACTCGATCCCGTCCATAGCCAAGCTAGCAGCAATATCTTCGTTGAATGTTGGTGACATGACCAACCTTTGCAATTCGTTGAGACACCGACGGGCCCCTTGGAAGTTCGTTCCATTATCGGTGAATACGTTCGAACATTTTCCTTGACGAAACATAAAACGTCGAAAAGCTGCGAGAAATGCATCTGTTGTTAAATCACTTACCAATCCAAATGAATTGCCTTGGTGCACATACAAATAAACAAAGCAAAATAGGCCTTCGACAATTTTGGGTTGCGACCACGAGAAAGTTTGATTGTGAATGGACTAGCATAGTCACATCCTGTGTTGGTAAATGGTCGACTTTGGCGGACACGTTGGGCTGGCAAATCACCCATAAGTTGCGTACTGGTGATCTTTCGCTGCAGGAAACAAACTCGACATCTATGCACAAATTTTCGAATGAGGTTACGGCTCCCCAATATCCAATATTGTTGGCGGACGATAGCAAATGTTTCTGATACCTCTGTATGGAGATATTGGCTATGTATCTCAGTGGCTATAAGAAAAGAAACATGGTTATTAGGCAACATAATTGGGTGTTTTAGATTAAGAGAAATATTGGCATGTTTGCTACGGCCACCAGCGCGTAAAAGTCCATCTTTGTCAAGGAATGGCGAGTATCGTAGAAGTTTGCACTTATTTGGAAGCTGTCGATTTTGGGTTAGGCTACGAATTTCACTACCGAAGGCTTCTTGCTGGACATGTTTTAGGATGAGTCGCTTTCCCGACAGAAACTCATCTAGCGAGATACCGCGCGAGGTTCTTACGAATTTAGTTGGTCGACAGTTTTTGGAGAAGCGAATGCAGTACATCACAATCCTAACCAACCGAGTCTATGATGAGATCCTTGGGATAAGCATGCTTAGAGCATTTGATTCGATTGATGACGTTAAAACTTGCTTTGGTGTTGGTCTTTCTTCCGCGGAAATCTCTGCTTCGTCTGGTTGAGGCACCAAGAATTTTGATGTAGGCCAAAGTTCTTGTGACAGGGATAGCCAGGATGGACCTGTCCACCAGAGATGATGATCTTTTAGATGTGAGGGTAATACTCCACGCGATGCACAATCTGCTGGGTTGGATTCTGAGGCGATATAGTTCCAAGCATATCGCGGAATCCCTTCAAGGATGGCAGCTGTACGATTTGCGATAAACGTAGTCCAGTGACGGGGCGGAGAAGATAGCCAGTAAAGCTCGATTTGTGAATCGCACCAAGCGAAAACCTTAAAGTTGTGTGGGACAGAAGATTTTATGAGCGTTATCAACCGGCACAAAAGAAGAGCCCCACAAAGTTCAAGTCGGGGAATGGAAACGGGTTTAAGAGGCGCTACTTTTGTCTTGGCTGCAACGATAGTGATTTTGAATTGATTTTCGGCGATTTTACAGCGAGCGTAGACTACAGCAGCGTAGGCCAACGATGACGCATCTGAGAACCCATGAAGTTCGACTTCTCCCACCGATGATAGCACATTTCGCGGAATCCGTAATTCTTCGAACGCGTGAAGCTCCTGTTGATAGCTCGTCCACTGATGGGCCAATTGTGATGGTAGAGTGTAGTAACGTTCGTCTGGTGGGTAGGGTACAGAGTCGAGAGTTAGACATTCGAAAGGAGAATTCATCAGAAGTAGGACTCCAGTGCAGTCCGAGTACCTTAATCATTGACTGTGAACGTTCCGTGTCAAACCATGAGAACTCACAGTCCTCCTTGGGTAACCGAGCAAGTAGTGGCCAACAATTCGAGTTCCACTTTCGTTATTCCAGTTTACCTTGCGACAACAGTGATACTAGCTCCGATTGCAACTTGATCAGCTCATCAGCCGAGTTGGCTCCCGTCATGATGTCGTCAACATAAACATCGCTTAACAGGACACGTGATGCGTTTGGATATTGCGTTTGGTAATCAATCGCGATCTGTTTCAAAACCCGAACCGATAAGAAGGGAGCCGATGCAGTTCCATAGGTAACAGTGCGTAGTTTATAGTTCGCAATATCATCTGAAGGATTTTCGCGCCATACGATACGCTGAAAATCTGTATGCTTCTCGT
Source organism: Brachyopa scutellaris (assembly GCA_949775065.1). Taxonomy (NCBI): domain Eukaryota; kingdom Metazoa; phylum Arthropoda; class Insecta; order Diptera; family Syrphidae; genus Brachyopa; species Brachyopa scutellaris. Next base: position 123,070,216 of record OX459112.1, read on the forward strand.
CAACCTATATTTGACGGAACATTTTGACGACGTCAGCCGTGAAGACGTACCTGTGCTGACGAAAACGCAATGACACTCCAACTAGATCCCGTTGAATAGGAGGCCCAACAAGAAGTTTGCTATTTAGTGAATTTCCGAATGAATCCTTAGCTGATCCATCGAACACTACACGGAGTTTCGTTGTAGAGCTTTCCGGCTGCAAAATGGCATGGTGGGGCAGGTAAAAATGCTGTCCCAGGGTAGTATCTAACTCATCTGCGGGTATGCGAACCATGTGGCCGAGACGAAGATATTCGTCCATGAAGTTTCGATACATGTCACGAAGGTTTGTATCTCCTTGAAAACGACGCTCCATTGAATTAAAATGACTAACAGCGGATTTGAGCGAACTACCGAAGCTAGGAGAAGGGGCGCTGAAGGGTAACTGAATGACATATCTACCATCGGGTGCGCGTGAAAATGTCTTACGGAAATGTTGTTCAGCGTCGTTGTCATTAAAGGAGTCATCTGTCAGTGGAGTAACCTCTTCGAGTTCCCAGAACCGTTGCAGTTGCACGTCAACATCCAAAAGTGAGTGAAGAGATGAAAGAGGAGAACAAATTGATTGGTTAGAGTCCAGCAATTCTCCTGTAACAACCCATCCAAAAGACGTTCTTTGAGCAACTGGCACCCCTTCGGATCCTCGAATTTGATCCCCTTTCAGGATGCACGAAAGTTTGTCTGCTCCGAGCAGTATATCAATTGGGCCAGGAACATTAAAGCTCGGATCTGCTAACTCAATATTTCGGATATGGTGCCAATCAGACGCATCGAACGGTCGGAATGGCAGATTGGAGGTCTACTTGTTCAAGATAAAGGTATCAACGAATAAGTGGTTATGATTAATACGCGAGCAGAGTTTCAACGAAATGCGGCCTTTAGTATGATCAACTTCTGTGGACGATGCCCACAGAATAGAAATTCGCGCATGTCTACGAGGAAGCCCCAATCTCTTAGCAAACGATTCAACATCGAATGAGACTTGGGACCCCGAATCTAGCAATACCCTACAGCTTATCTCCTTGCCCTGGTTATCCACAACCTTAGCCAAAATGGTTGGTAATATCGTTTGCCTAGAAACGCGAGCATCGATTGAATGGTTATTCAGTAAGGGTGGATCGACCTCAGGTGATAAGGGTTGATTTTGAGCTTGGTTTTGAGGTTGGTTTGAAGGGAGCGACGAGGAGTTGGAAGAACGAGAAGGCGATATATTGTCAGCGTTCGGCGGGTGGACGAGCGAGTGGTGACGTGACTTACATACGCGACAACGAGACGACGAGCGGCATTTGTTTGATGTATGACTGACGCGAAAACAGTTATAGCATAATGATTTGGATTTTACAAATCTACGACGCGATTCGATATCAAGTGCCGTAAATTGTTCACATTGAGACAACATATGGTTAGATTCGCACTTTGGACACTGTGACGTTGGGTTCTGTGGTTCAGCGAAATGGGCTCGACATGGACCCGGCGGCTTACTACGCGATGAAATAGGACGGGATAATGTTTGACAAGCTTCAAGCGCGTCGCACCTTGCTTGTAAAAATGTCAAAAGATCGTCAAAGGAATAATCATCTCGTGAACCAACGTGTTCCGCCCAGCTTTGCCTACTTTCACTATCGAGTTTATTTAGCAACAAAAACATTAACCACGGATCGCGACTATTAGACCCCAGTGCATTAAGTCCGCGTATAACCTCATCCGCACCATCCGTAACCTTGCGCAAGGTTTGGGTGTTACCGCCGGTTATGGTTGGAAGCGCCAAAAACATTTGGATATACGACTGAATAATAAGATGAGATCGATCATACCGTTGCTCTAACCGATCCCAGGCCTCAAGATAATTCGCTTCTGAAATCGGTATATGCTTAATCAAATTTTCAGCATCATCGCGTAGGAACGATCGCAAATAATGAAACTTTTCTGTCGCTGAGAGGTGTTTTTGATTATCGATCGTACCCGTAAAAGAATCGCGAAACGACGGCCAATCTTTATAATTTCCCGAGAAAGGCGGTACGGTTTTGGTAGATGAATGCGCGAGGAGGTTTCCGAAGTTGCGTTCAATTTTTTTAAAAATGTCGATTGCTGTTGAGCTAGCTGCTCGACCGTGGATTTTTCACTTTGTCGGTTAACCGGCTGCCTTTCACGAATGGACTTCACTAATTTTGCATGCGTATTAAAAAACCGATCTTCGTATTCAACAAATTCGACTTCAAGTTCATCTGCTTCACTATTTTCTACCGCGCTTTGCAAAGCCGCCTTATGCAACCTGGAAAATTCTGCCCAGGTTTCATTTAAATTTGTTAATTTTATTTCTAGCATTTCCAAAGAAATCTCAGCACCAATTGCCTCAACGAAAGCTGCAGTACGTGTTAACTGACCTTTTGCATTTCCACGAACATGATTTGCGGAACTCATGATTGATTAAAATATGTATGTCTATAATCTACCAATAACCAATATTCGCAACCACAAGACACGCAACCACAAGACAAAAAATTAATTTTGATTTGAAATCTATAAATTCACCCACTGTCTATATAGTTTATATAAACGCACGACACGTGTAAATCGCCTACTTCATACACCTGATAAACGAAAAAAAATGTCTAATAATTGTCTAATTAGAATTAATCAGTTCAATGAAATGTTCAATTAAATCCGACGATGAAGGACCAGTTTTATGTTTAAGAATCGACGACGAAAACTCCAAGTTGTAGAGAAAAAAAATGAATCAGTGAATCGAATTCCAACTTAACAATTTATTACAAATAGTATTGATACAATATTACCAATGTGTTGAGTCGGCTGTATCTGCAATCCAAGTGGACGAGAATTCAGTTGGTTACTCTCAATCCACTGTGTACAGAGAAGATGTGCTTGACCATTAACGTTAATCGCAACAACAACACCCACGATGGTTAACTCTAATCTTAATCAGAAATATGATAGCAAATGAGTTTTTGTTGTGATAAAGCGGCACAAGAACATCTTTGTTTGACCAGTGCAGTGAGTCACAGAATTATATACAGAATGTTTGGCAAAAATAAATGTTTTTAAAAAATGAATGGAGTTGCTAACAATGCATGAAATATAAGTTGTTAGTGAATGAAATTGGTAATAAATAGAAGATGAAAATAACTTTACAATTAATTAATAAATGTTATAATGAATAATCTTAAACAGTGTTTTTTAAGGAGTCTTAATGCATCTAGTGGGTAATCGGCGCTAGCATACGTGAAAGTGTCATCTGCGTATAGGATGGCCTGTGATTTGAGGGTATTTTGTGTAAACATGGTATGGGGAAAGTCATGGATGAACAGATTATGTAACCTTGGACCTAGAATCGAACCCTGGGCCACTCCTCTAAATGTCTGGGTTAAAATGGACTTTGTTTCTTGAATTTGGACAAAGAATGATCTGTCTGAAAGAAAACTGATTATCACGTTTGTTATATGGCGAGGATAGTCGAGCTGTAGTAACTTATATATTTAGCCATCTCTCCAGACACTATCAAAAGCCTTTCTACATCTAAGGAGCATGCCACTGTGCATTTCTTTTCCTTGAGGTTGCTTGTAATATCGCTGTGCATCTTAAGTAGAGCGTGCTCCGTCGAGTGTCCCTTCTTGAAACCAAACTGGAGGTCTGATATATAATCTATGCTATCTTCGACATGATTATCTAGTTTTTCCAGAATTTTTCTTTCGAAAACTTTTGAGAGAAGTGAGATTGGCCTAAAATTGTTGATATCTTTTAACCATATTTTCCATTTTTCCTGGATGATTCGTTTCAGTAGTATTATTTTGTTGGAGACAGTCTGATATTCGGGGCTAATGCGGTTGTAAGTTCTATGGAAGATGTTCTTCAACTTCCTCGGCCACTGTTTTTTAGTTCTGAAAAGAACTTTTATGTTCTCCGGTAGGACGGAATACTTTTTGAACTCGCATAGTGAATTTGACGCGTGTTTGTTTGTTATTTCTGATATTATGTTGTTAAAGTATTCGATATGTGTGTCAATTTCAGGGTTTGAGAGACAATCATTAACTGAGGGCATGAATGGCTCGAGTCTGGTGTCTATGTCTCTTCTGAAGGTGGGCCAGTGGGTATTCTTAAAAGACTTGACATGGTTCGGATTAGAAGCCGTTATTTCTAGATTTGATATCTTTAGGTTTAACTCTAGTGGGAAATGATCTGAAAAGGACGGAAGTGTGTGATAGTCTTACTTATCTTTGTCGAGGTGTTATCTGTAAGGAACAACATAGATTCGTCAGAAATAGGTCTACTCTCACAAACTTGTTAACATTTTCTCATAACTGTTCCAATGCCTTAGGAAATTGACATGAGGTGGACAGTGGACTGTGTCTACACTGATTTCTCCAAAGATTTTGATCAGCTTTCTTATGATATAATTATTTACAAACTCGAGGCGTTAGGTTCTTCCCCATTATTTGCTTCGTGGATTGGCTCTTGCCTTAACCAGAGGTCATATCAGATTAAATTAAGAGCTTTTCTTTCAGACTCCTTCTTAGCAGGATCAGACGTCCCTTAGGAGTCACCTAGGTCCACTTTTTTTTATTTATAAACTCTTTTCACTTTTGTGGTAGATTCGATATTCTGGAGGTCTATGGGTATATTACCCATGATACACTGGCCTTTGAGGGGTATTTTGCTGTGATCAACGGTGATACACTGGGAGCCAACGTGTTCAAATATGATTTGTGTTATTGATTTCAATGTAATAATACTAAAATTATAACAGTCATCGACAATCTTTATTCCTGTGAGGAACACGAGGAAGAGAATACAAAAATTATTTATCACATCAGTAAGATAAATGATAAATCAGAGGTTTTGATTAGATGCTATGATACGGAACGGATTTTCTCATAATACGTCTCAGCCACATGCCAGTGTTATGCCTTCGCAGTAGGTTTTGACATTAACTTCTGAAACTGATCAACTTATTTTTATTTCGTGAGAAATAAATGTTTTGGTGACATCCGTGAACTTTCAGCGTGACAAGCGACAACGACTACCACTACGCCACAGCCACCCACATTGATGTATAAAAATTATATCTCTTCTTAAAAGAACCATTATAAAGTATATTACCAGGATTTCACGCTACAACTGGTTGCGATTATAATCCAGTATTTTTCGGAAAGGAAAATGGCAAATGCCTTAGAATATCAGACTGCTACCTATACCTATAGGAGCTGTTAAGGGCAATATTCTCTCACACTTTTTAAAACTAGCTGGTCTCAGGTGGACCAGTCTGATAAACTGTGTCATATCCAAAAAGATATGGCCAAATTACAATAGGCTCAAAACAAATGAGCTGCTACAAGGAATCTGCCTAGACCGGAAGTTGTGGTATCAAAACGACGCTCCTTTGTGCTTTTTGGGAAAATCTCTCCGCTGAAACGACCACCACATTAGACTGCGCTCAGTAAGCTAGTAAAAACTAATATTAATTACTAGCTGTAACCCGGTGTGCTTTGCTCCACCTATCTTTTCAAAATTTATGATAGTATGATAGAAAGGAAGTACATAGTAGGAAGCAATCACTACTGCTCTATTTTCAACTTCGATTTCCATTTTGTTCTCTATCTGTTTGTCTATCTATCTATCTATCTATCTATCTATCTATCTTCTTTTTTTTTGTAAGAAATGTGGAAAGCATCAAAAGCCTGTGTGTGGGACTTTAACCCACTAAAACCACCTCCTGCCTCTGTTCCCTGGTCCCCACGGTACCACTGTAAGTATTTCGTCATGGGGGGACTTCAGCCGTAGCTTTTCCTCATCTTCACATGTCTTTGTCAATGTGTAGCCGCAGTTAATTTGTTACACGTTTGCGTCCCTCTGTGAGCGCATGTATATTCGTATGTCCACCTGTCTGTGACTTTGCGTAGGTGCGTTTTGGTACACAGCAGCGTTACCGCTCGTTTCCACTCTGTGGCTTCTTGCATTTTCTTCAGATTCTCTTCTTTTTCGCTCTAGTCTCCTCAACTCTTGGCATACATCTTTGGCATAGAAACTCACTGCGTTCCATCTATCTTCCGATTCTAGCATGTGATGTACTAGATTCTCCGGAGTTGGTGTTTCTCCCAGTGCTGTTTGAAGTGCAACCCTTTGTAGCTGGAATCGTGGGCAGTGGAAGAATACATGCTTCACGTCTTCGGGGTACCACTGCATGATGGTCAAGTGGGAGAGTTATCGATCTTGTATTTGTAAAGATATGAACGAAAACAACCATGTCCCGTAAGCAATTGCGTTAGGAAGAAGTTAACTTCACCATGTCTGCGGTTTATCCAAGTCTCTATACTCGGGATAAGGCGGTAATCCAACGGCCCTTGGAAGAAAGACTCCAGTGTTGCTGCCACTCTATCAGTCCTGTGCTTCTTTCTCTGGTGCCCGCTTCACTGTAAGTCAGCCGCCCATCCTGTCTGCTATCTAGGAGTGCGGAAAGCACTACTAACTCTTTGTGCACATACTCGATTTACTGCTATGATTCTTCTTTTGTATGAAGTCACTTTCATAGCCTCGGCCCAAACTGGTGATCCATAAAGCACTACGGATGTGACTACTCTAGCTAAGAGAAGTCTACGGCTGTATCTTGGCCCTCCTATATTTGGCATATTCCGCCCAATGGGGGCACCCACACGGGAAGATTTGTCGCTTACATACTCCAGGTGTTCTGTAAATGTAAGTTTTGATTCAATCATAACGCCAAGGTATTTGATAGCTGGTTTTGATACTTTCTCATGCTTCCCTACTGCGAGCGTGATGGTTTCTCGCTGCTTCCTACTGGTTATTAGTACCGCTTCTGTTTTGTGTTCAGCTAGCGTGAGGCCGACTGATGCTAGCCATCGTTGAACTATTGAAATGGTTTCATTGCTAATTTGAACAAATTCTTCCAGGAGTTTTGCAGTTATAACTACTGCGATGTCGTCCGCAAATCCCACTATTTTAGCCTCTCCTGGTATTTGAAGATGAAAGATGCCATCGTACATGAGGTTCCATAGTATTGGTCCCAGGACTGAGCTCTGGGGGACTCCTCCAGTGACGGCGTATTGCTTTATACCGTTATCTGTTTCATAGAGCAACAGTCTTTGTCGGAAATAGCTATTCAGAATTTCCCTGATACTGGTTGGTACTCTCATATTTCGAAGCGCCTCAAGGATATGTTTCCAGCTCGCGGTGTTGAATGCATTCTTAACGTCTAGTGTTATGACGCAGCAGTACTGCTTTGCACCTCTTCTCCATCGTCTTCCTTCTATGGCCCTTTTCGCTATGTCAACCACTTCCTTAATGGTATGAACTATCGACCGTGCTTTTCGAAATCCGTACTGATGTGTTGATAGTTCACCAGCTTCTTCAATCGCCACTTCCAACCTGTTACCGATGATGCGCTCCAAAACTTTTCCCGCGGTGTCTAACATACAGAGCGGGCGGTAGGCTGATGGATCTCCAGCAGGTTTACCTCCCTTCGGTAGTAGTACAAGTCTCTGTTTCTTCCATTGCTCGGGAAAAATTCCTTCACTCCAGCAGCGTTATAAATATCCACAAACAGGTCCATTCTGGTTCTAATCGTAGCTTTCGGGGCTATATTTGGGATCCCATCCGGTCCAGGGGCTTTTTTATTTCCAAACCTGTTGCTTGCCAAAAGGATCTCGTCTGGAGTTATCCTAGGAATTTGTTGAGTTGCTAAAGATGACTCGTTCTCCAGTAAAATTTCCGGTTGCCTTGGAAATAGGCCTTCGACTATTTGCTCCAATACATCTGTGCATGTGGGGGATGGGGTTCGAAAAACTTTCAGTTTTTTCATCACCACTTGGTACGCTCTTCCCCAGAGGTTTTCATCTCCTCCATTGCATAGTTCGGCGAAGCTCCGACGTTTGCTGGTATTTATTGCCGTTTTCAGCTCTTTTCGCGCTACTTTATACCGATGGTGGAGTTCGGTGAAATCGTCTCTTCCTCTACTGCGCTGGCACTGTCTCCTTGCGCGGTGACATCTTGCACGCAGCAGTGCAATGTCTTCATTCCACCAATAGACTGATGAGTAGCATGTATTCGTCGTTATTCTTACCATAGATGTGTCGCACGCCGTTGTAATGTGCGTAATCAGTTGCAGAGATTTCTCATTAGCCGAACCCGTCAACGTAGCATCCGCGATCATAAGGACGAAAGCTTCTTCATCGAATGTATATGTTTTCTACCCTAATCTGTTAGTTATTCTCGCTGATGTATTTTGACGTCGCCTTTCTTCATTCCTTGTTTCATACAATATGGCTTGGTGATCACTGTGAGTATAGTGTGAGCTGACCATTTGCTGACGCATCAGAAAAGGCATATGGTGCTGTCATATATGTATATCTGTTCCACTGATGCTCAGGGAAAGATAATCGTACGACTCTTGTGCTCCAAATCTAGAGTGGCTCCAGCCACTTTCTTATCAAAGAAAATACCGCTCCCAAGACTAGGGAGCAAAATTAGCAGTCAAACTTCTTGATAGAGTAAAGCGCTGCCTTAGGCCCAATACACACGGAGCAACTGAAAAACAACTAAACTGGTTGGCAACTCGAGTTGCAAACCAGTTACGGACTCAGCAGCGACTCGACTCCACACACGTGGAAACTCATTAGCAATCCAAATCTCTAGTTTGTTCAGTGTTGTCATGGATACCGGGCGTGAAAAACCTCCCACACCAGCAACAGGCTGGTCTGTTGTTCGCTCATATTCGACAAACTACCAACTGAAATCAATAGGCAACTCGACAGGCAAATCAATAGCCGACTGGTTACAAACTGGATTTTGCGAATCGCAAACGAGTTTGCAACCAGTTGCCTCGTGTGTGGCGTCCCATTTGATTACACAGGTTACGACTCAAAGCAAACTAGTTGCCAACTCGAATCGCTAATCAGTTTTTTTTCAGTTGCTCCGTGGGTATTGGGCCTTAGAATTGAAAACAAGCCAATGTACCTATTAACTTACTCGGAAATAAAATAATACCGAAAAAATGTTCGCACCAAGAGTTACATTTCAATTTAGTTTAACCCACTTATTGCCGAGCTTTTTATTTCTTTTAATTTTGGTTTGGACTAAAATATCCGGTTCAAAATAGCTTCCCGGTGATAAATTAAGACATTTTTTTTTTTTGAGTTTGTGCATAGTTAAGTCAGTAATGGGCGTCCTTTTAAAAGGACAGTGGCAAAATGCACTACCAAATTTAAATTCCAAAATGTTATTTATTATATTTTTCACATTCATTTTATTCTTCTTCTATGTGACAAAAACAAATATTTTTTAACCAAGAAAACAATTATTAAATATCTTACAAAACTGTATGATATACCAAAAAACTATTTTTTGGGTGTAATGTGACATCGCATTTCCGACAGATAAAATTGGCTCTTTTATGGCAGCGAATGCATTGCATTTGGGTCATCTTATATTCTACTAGCTAGATGATCGTGTCCGTCAAATCGTGAATGCACATGTATGTAGGTTCAAACTTTGTCTACATAAACTCTGCTTGGATGATTTTTTAAAAGATTGCAGCAGGCCAGTTGCAATCTGCCTGTTAAAACCTAGTTGATCCAACTTTTTCGATAAAGATGCCACGCATTTGGACATATCCAAACAGTGACTTATTAGTGGAAAATACCACTTTTTTCCACGTAAAGCCGTCCTGTACAAACTGATATTCTGATCAGCTCTATCAACTCACCCCATGTTGTCATTATGTATACTTCTTTATTATCTTTGGTTGCTGAACATTTACTCTCTTTTTTTCCCTTCGTAAATAGCGTTGGACTGTATGCGTTGGGAAAATCTCACAATTATTTGAAGCAATTGTCATGACGCTATTAGCGGGGTTCACATTGAACGATTTGTTTGACACACTTGTTTGACGACCTACCAAATCGTTCAATTCGAACGGCGTTCAAACAAGTCGTCCAACTTATCGTATGATTTTTCAAATCTTTCAACTTTTTGCCATGCCTGACACACATATCGTTCAATGTGAACGCTTGTTGTCAAACTTCAGGTCATTTTTTTATTTTTTTTGTGTATTCAATGAGTAAACATCGAAAATATGGTTTCGAGCGCAGACAAAATGTTTTAAAATTTTTGGTATTTCAAAGATTTAAAATTCCAAAAAAAATAGGAAACAGATATGGAAGGATTATTTACTACTGATTTGGAATTCAAAGACGAAAATGCTGCAATTAAAGAAGTAAATAAAATACCCGCCCCATGTTCACAGTTCAACATCTTATCAGAAATGATGTGTGTCAAACATATCGTTCAATTCGAACGCTACCCTAATATGGTCGTCCAACAAGTGTGTCAAACAAATCGTTCAATGTGAACCCCGCTATTGTCAACCATTTGAAAATAACGGTGTCTCTCAAATTTCTAGACCACAGCTCTTCCAATCATCATCATTATATAAATAGGCGAAGGCAAAACAGTTCAGGCCCTTTTTAACTGCCTTAAACACAACATATTCGGTTGATTTTTGTTTTGTGTAAAAGGTTATGAAGAGGGGCAGTGCAGTGTGAAATTTTTTTTCCAATATTTTATGTCTAAGCCAGGTAAAAACCAGGTTAAATAAATTAATAATACCAACGCAAGCACAGATTTGACACATACGTAACATAACTTTGTACTCTTTGTGTTGATTGCACTGGAAGTTGGGTGATCACAGTAGTTAAGCTTGCAAAAATCTCCACTAGATATGCTCTCTTTGAACTGGAATTAAGTGTTTCTTTGTTTGTTTCTACAGAGTCTACACTCAAGACTCAGTCTCAGCTTTGTGCACAGCCCAGCTCAGTCGGGCGGCCGCTGGCGCAGTGTAAGTGCCTGTGTGTACTACTTGGTGGGGTTTCGGGTGGAATGCATACAGTGCTAGCGCGCTCATACATGATAGCATTGTATGTGAAACCACTCCGATCAAGCTCTTTTCGAACTGAAATATTGAGAGCGTGAGGAATGAAAATATGAATGAGATTACGAACTAAAATATTGGATTTGACTTTTACTACGTACGAGCTGTCGAGCCTACGACTTAAGAGTATGACGGATTTATTTATTTTTTCAAGTAGGTAGGAGAAATTTGAATGAAATCATATGAGTAAGACCCATTCTATGTGTATGTGTGTGACACATACTTATTAACACAGTGAATAAGCCAAAACAAAAGTCATAACATTGCGCAGGCTATAATATTATGTACTCATTATATTTCTTTGTCTGGATTTCGGGAAAATATGAATTTTGTGTTTTAGTTGATCTGTTCTGTGCCAAAAATACAAAGTATGATTATTGACTGTTTGAACGAGAATAAAATTGATATTTACATGTAAGATGGTACTATTGTTTGTTTTTTTTAAATATAGTACATATGTACATACATACATTCATAAATATGTACATAGTATGTGATGTATTATTGAGCCTGGCAACACTTTATACCATACACGCGTGCATAATATGTTCTATCCCAATGCATTCCAATATTCCAATATCATGCTGGTCTCTATCTTTGATTGAATATTATAAGCTGACATTTGTAATCTAATACTCGACAAATGAAGATTAGACTTATATAAATTGAAAACACATTTTATTATACCAGAATACAACATGGCGCAGCCTGTACTAATGTAAAAGTAAAAAACATGAAAAAAAAACATACATGCGTTACAACAAACAAAATTCTAAAATCTAAAATGTCCAGTGACTACCAGAAACCGGATCCACTACTAATGGACGGCAATGTGAAAGAAAATTGGCTGAAATTCTACAATATGTGGACGATCTATTCTGTGGCCACAAAAACTTATAGTGAGGCTGAAGAAATCAAGACTGCAAGATTTCTATCGTGTGCTTGAGAAAACGCTATTGAAGTCTATCAAACACTTCCAATAGCAGAGGCAGAAAGAAATAACCTTGAAAAAGTTATTGAGGCATTTCAACTGTACTGTGTACCGAGGAGCAATGTAGTGTACGAACGGTACATTTTCTTTTCTCGATATCAAAAAGAAGGAGAACCGTTTGAACAGTTTCTCTCTGATGCTGTGAAGCCAGCAGAAAGCTGTGAATTTAAAGACCAGAAGGAGTCCATGATTAGGGACCGTATCGTGATGGGCATAGCTGAACATAACATTAGACTGCAGCTTCTAAAGACGGATGGACTGGATGTATCAAAGGCAAAAGAAATCTGTCGGGTGGCTGAACAAGCGAACATGCAAGCGAAGGATATGCAAACCGAAAGAGGATCGTCTGTAGATGCTGTTAAAAATAAAAGAGAAAAACAATTTTATTCCAATTCAAATAACAACACTTTTCGACAAAATTCTAATATTTCATCTTTTTCTTATTCTAGAAATTTTGTAACAAGGAATAGGGATCAGCATGATAACATGGAACAGAGACGGGTCAGTTTAAAGAACACTGGCAATGGTTGTTACAGGTGCAATAGACATCATGCTCTGGGTAGTTGTCCAGCATTTGACAAAAGGTGTCAGGCTTGTGGAAGATTAAATCACTTTGTATCTATTTGCAAATCTAAATGGATTAAATGTATTGATGAAGCTGGGAACGAGAGATATGATAGTGATGGCAGTGGTGAGTCAGTTGCTTATATTGGTGCGATAGGTCAGATTCGGCATGGGTTTGGTAGTTGGTGCGAACATATAACAGTAGAAAATAGTTCTGTAGAATTCAAGCTTGATAGTGGAGCTGACGTAAATATTATAGCTTTTGAAACGTTAAAAAAAATTAAATGCGAAACGAAATTGAGTCCCGTTAAACATAGATTTGAAGCGTATGGAGGTTCTCGAATTGTAACAATGGGTTCGGTACACAGTATAAAGATTTGGTTTATGATGTTGACTACGTTGTGGTCGATGGAAGTTCCAAGCCATTACTTGGTTTGAATACGTGCATTCAATTTAATTTAATCCGTAGAGTAAATGAAATTAATGAAGTGGAACGGTTTGTGATTAAAAATCATGACGTTTTTTCGGGAGACGGTCGATTCCCAGACAAATGTAGGTTAGAACTCAAGCCTGATGCAATACCTGTATGTAAACCCCCTCGCAGAATTCCACTAGGCATAAGAGATAAAGTTAAGGCAGATCTCGAAAACATGGAGCGACGTGGTATTATTCGAAGACGAGAGGAACCTTCTGAATGGTCTCATCAATTAGTGATAGTAGAAAAGGCAAATGGTAGTCTAAGGTTATGTTTGGATTCCAGTGCGTTGAGTGTTAATCTCCAAGAAGAGCATGGTGTTATTCCGATACTGTCTGATTTTTGCGATGCTATGAGAGGATTTAAGTTTTTCACAATCTTTGACTTAAAAGAAGGTTTTTGGCAAGTTGAATTATGCCCTTCATCTAAGAAATTCACGGTATTTAGTACGCGATATGGGAGATTTGAGTACAATGTACTTCCTTTTGGAGTCAAAATAGCAGCGGAAAAATTTCAAAATTTGAATACTAAATATTTTGGTAACTTGCCTGGAACTTTTATTTATATCGATTATATAATTACGGCGGGGATAACTAAGGAAGAGCATGATAAAAATGTCGAAAATGTGTTAACAAGAGCTCGCGAAGTAAATGTCAAGTTTAATAAGGATAAAGTTCAATTTTGTGTTAGAGAAGTAAAGTATCTAGGCCATATTTTTACTGGTGATACTATCCGTCCTGATCCAAGTCGCGTGGAATCAATCCTGAAATTGAAAAAAAAAACCCACAGATAGGAAGGAGCTAGAAAGAATAATGGGAATGTTTAATTACTTACGTGATTATATACCAAACTTCTCCAATGTAAATGCACCTCTTCGTGGTTTGTTGAAGAAGTGTTGTAACGTGGACCTTAGACCAGTAGTGCCAGCAGTGTTACCAACTTCACCTACTTATATGAAACTGATCGACACTGCAGTCATCTCGCTCCATCGATACTTGGGTCACTTCCGACTGAGCCGTCATCGCACACACACGTGCCTTTGCTGTTGCCGCATTAATAGTATTAGATTTTAAGTTAATTACAAATATTATATAACACTGAAGTCAAATAAAATAAGAGTTGAAGATATAAAATTGGCGACGAGGATTTATGTGAACAAGAAATGGACCAGGAAGCCGTACAGGAATTAATGGGAAGGCAACAAGCGTGGATGGAGAGGATGATGGCCGAAAACCAAAAATTTTTGCAGAACGTGCTACAAAAGAATCCGTCAGCATCGACGTCGATTCCCAATTTTCGAGCATTCGAGGAACAGAAGGAGCATTGGGATACTTATCTCTTCCAACTACAGCAGCACTTTTCGGCGCATGAAATAACCGAAGACAATAAGAAAAAAGCATTGTTCTTATCATCGTGTGGAAATTTCCTAAATGAACTGCTGATGAAACTATTGGAAACACAAGATGTAAGTACACATACATATAAAGAGATTTCTTCGAAATTAACCAAACATTTTGCTCAAAAATGGCACGTTCTGGCTTCACAGTGCAAGTTTTTTAAGCACAAAATGCCAGTAGGCCAGAAGTACTCGGAATGGATAGCTGACCTGAGGGGGTTAGCCAGAGACTGCAGCTTCACCTGCCCAAAGGATGGCTGTAATCAATCATACGCCGACTACATGATTCGGGACATGGTGGCATTCTATACGCCACACGATGCCATTCGTATGGCGGTCACTCAAAAGAAAAATCCAACGTTGGAAGAAGTGGAAGATATTACGGCGTTGTTTGAAACCACGCAAGCGTCGAACGATATTTTTAAAGGCAATGTATCTATGAAGGACAAGGACATCGAGGTACATCAATTGGAAAATCGAAATAAGCAGAAGACAAGTAAGTCAAATTTTGATGATTTTTATATTCGTAAATCATGCCCTGGGTGTGGGACAAGACATCATAGAAATCAGTGCTATTATAAAGAGGCGGTATGCGATCAATGTCATAAAAAGGGGCACATAAAAAGCGTCTGTATGAACTCCAATAAACCAGCAGATACTCAGCCACGATCACGTGGAAGATCCCTGTCACGAAAAAGGGGGCGCAAGTATCCTACAGCTGACGTGCATTCGAATCACCAAATCGGTACCAAAACAAAAAATATTTACTACCTTCATCGTCAATGGGACCCCAATGGAATTCCAAGTAGACACGGGAGCAACTTGCTCGCTCATTAGTCTGCAGGGTTATAAGGAACTTGGCTGTCCACCATGTGCGCCAACTGAGAAAGTACTTAAGTCTTATGGCGGTGGTTTGGTACCTCTTAAAGGTGTGACCACAGCGGAGGTGCAGCGGAATGGTTTGGTACATAGACTTTCTATATTAGTGGTAAACAATGCACAACGCTCAAACATAATAGGGCTCGACTGGTTCAGAATTTTCAATTTTAGTGTGCAGATGGTCGGTTGTAGTGAGGTTTCATCCATTTCTTTGCACTCAAAGACTGGGTTAGAGCAAAACACTAAGTCTCTTTGTGATCGGTACCAGAACCTTTTTAGCAATCAGTTGGGTAAAAGCACTAAATTCGTGGCTCATCTGGTACTAAGACCGGGTAGCCAACCCAAATATTGCAAATACAGACCAACGCCTTTTGCTTTAAAACAAGCAGTGCGATCTGAAATTGAACGACTTAAGAGTAAAGACATCTTGAGGCCTATCGAGACAAGTCAGTGGGTTGCGCCTATTGTGGTAGTACCTAAGCCCAATGGAGCCCTTCGTATCTGTGGGGACTTTGAAGTTACTGTGAATTCACAATTAGAAACAGATAGACATCCAGTACCAAGAGTTCAGGATTTATTCCATCGTCTACAGGGGGGGCGCTTGTTCACAAAAATAGACCTGTCCGACGCGTACCTGCAAATACCTTTAGACAACGAGTCCAAAAAGTTAACCGTAATTAACACCGAATTCGGTTTATTTCAATACCAACGCCTGCCGTTCGGAATATCGAGCGCACCTGGAATTTTCCAGAGATATATGGACCAACTTACAGCAGGACTGCAGTGCTGTGTGTCCTACCTAGATGACGTAATAGTGTCTGGCAAAACGGATGAGGATCACGTACGAAATTTGGAAATTTTTTTGGACCGCTTGCAGGAACATGGGTTGCGTTGCAGGTTGGACAAATGTCAATTCGCAATGAGTGAAGTGCAATACCTTGGCCATATTATAGATGCTCAAGGTATTCGGCCTTCAGAGGAACGCGTTAAAGCTCTTATGACATTACCTGCACCAGTAGATCTTAAAGGGCTAGAATCATTTATCGGAAAAATTAAGATTGCAGCACCGTTAAATAAGCTTAGGTCACAAGGCGAAGAGTATAAGTGGGGTGTCGAACAGCAACGAGCGTTTGAGTGCCTCAAGATGAAACTGACAGCTGTAACACGCCTACAACATTTTAAGGATAACGTTCCAATTTCATTGGCAACAGACGCATCCTCACATGGCATCGGCGCTATCTTGTCACACGTTTACCCAGGGGGATCCAGTCGGATGAAAAATCTGAGTCGACGATACTGTTGGTGGCCTGCGATCGACGAGCAGATTGAGCGTATGCTAGCTTCCTGTCCTGCCTGTCAAAGTCACGCAAGCCATAACGCGAAGGTGTATCATAGTTGGCCAGTACCAGATAAGGCCTGGGAAAGAATTCACGTCGATTTTGCGGGACCATTTCTAAACAAGATGTGGTTGGTGGTAGTAGATGCTCTATCTAAATTCCCGTTCGTCGTTAAAATGGGTAAAACTAATTCAAAGGAAACTATTCATGCATTGCAGTCCATTTTTGCCATAGAGGGTCTTCCTACGACAATTGTATCGGACAATGGCACGCAATTTGTCTCAAAGGAATTCCAGGCGTTTTGCAAAAAAAATTCTATTCAACACTTGACATCCGCAGTCCAATGGTGAAGCCGAGCGGATGCTGCGTACGTTTAAGACAGCATTACAAAAAAATATAAGTAACGCACAGCAGTGGGATGACGCACTGAATGTGTTGCTATCCACATATCGTAATACCCCCAACAGTTCCGGAAAATCACCAGCTGAGATTCTACATGGGCGACAACATCGATCAACACTGTCGGCGATGCTACCTACTCAAAACAACAACCTAACTACCAAAAGTACTACTATTTCCAAAAATAACAGGTTTTCTGCCAACGAACCAGTTTATGCACGACAATATCAACATAAGCCAAACTGGGTGGAAGGTAAAGTTATCAAAACCTTGGGTCGATGTATGTTCCTGGTCGAAACTAAATTTGGAAATTGGCGAAGACATGTGAATCAACTACGGCCGCGGCAGCGAAGTGGCAACCTCAGCTCAGCAACTGCTACGGATGCCCCGTCATCGGAACAGCTAAGTACCATATTATCAAAAACTAATGATTTATCTTCTATTAGAGATCCGGACGAGGACGTTTCCAGTGAAACCTCGCAGCTTCAAAATACTTCTAGTGGATCCGATAGACAAAGCGAAACAACGGATGTCCCGATAGAGACTCAGATAACCAATGACTGTCCAGTAACAACAGAACTATCAGATGGAGGAAATTTATCCAGGCGATCCCAAAGGACTAGAAAACCAGTGGTCCGATTTGCTTTTAATTAGCGAGGGGAAGATGTTGTAACGTGGACCTTAGACCAGTAGTGCCAGCAGTGAGTGTTACCAACTTCACATACTTACATGAAACTGATCGACACTGCAGCCATCTCGCTCCATCGATACTTGGGTCACTTCCGACTGAGCCGTCATCGCACCCACACGTGCCTTTGCTGTTGCCGCATTAATAGTATTAGATTTTAAGTTAATTACAAATATTATATAACATTGAAGTCAAATAAAATAAGAGTTGAAGATATAAAAAGAAGAGTATTGATTTTTTGTGGACTCCTACACATACATGATATGGGACTTGTTATAAACGCCTCAAAAACGAAGGTTATGCATATCCGCCAGCCATACCATAGTAGAAGTGAATATGAAATTAAGTTCGTGAACGAAAGCTGCCCCAACAGTCAAACGGAAAAAACTGAGATAGTTGAGGAATACAAATATCTCGGAGTTGTGATTGACAGTCACTTCATATGGCATAAATATATAGAGAGAATAAGAGGTGAATTGAAGAAGGCAATGTTTGCAATAGCATATTTGAAGAAGTGTTCCACGTTTCAGGTGCTTAAACAAGTGTACTATGCGTTAGTGGAATCAAAGCTTAGGTATGGTATCCTAGCGTGGGGTAATGCTGCTAAAAGTCACCTAGACAAGCTACAGAGACTACAAAACTCAATTGTTAGATCAATTTAACAAAGCAGTCAACACGGTGAAACCTTTAAGGTACTATCTATAGAAGATATCTTTCGAATGACGGTCACACTGGAGTATTATGAGGACGAACGTTTCAATATACCGATTCAAAATGAGGTCAACACACGAAGACGAGCTCGAGGTCGACTTCATATCCCACCATGTAACAATAATTACGGAAGAAGACGATTGAAGAACACAGTTCCAAAAATAATAAATGAACTACCCGAGTATCTAAAAAATATAAAAGAAATAAGCAAGCTCATTAAAAGCTCATTTCATATCTTAATTTGTCCATTACTATTTTTTTTTCTTATATTTTGTTAAAATTTGTATAATTTTTGTAAAACTTTTAATTTTAAATTTTAATTAATTAATAATTATCTATAGAAAAGTCATATCAAAATGAATATTTATACATTTAACCGCCTGCAGACAAACGAAATGGTTTTGCGGGTAAATCAAATGATTTTGTTAAAATTTGTGAACAATAAAAGCACTATACAATACAAACGTTTTAAACGAGATCAAAAAGACTTTAGCCCAACACTCAATCCTTCACACTTTTGACGCCAGTAAAAATATAATCATCCAAACCGATGCTTCTCAAAATGGTCTTGGATGTTGTTTATTGCAGGATGATAAACTTAGTTTAACAGATGCTGAGACGAGATACGCTTAGATAGAAAAGGAGTTATTAGCTGTTGTATACGCCTGTAAAAAATTTAATAACTATATTTATGGGTACCGTGTTATGATACACTCAGACCATAAACCGTTGGTTGCAATTTTAAAAAAAGATATAGGTCAAGTGCACTCTGCGCGTTAACAGCGAATGAAATTAAAACTTTCTAAATACGAACTAGAATTAAAGTATGTCCCTGGTAAGTTGCTTTATGTAGCAGATCTACTGTCTAGAAATTTTATTGATGACCCCACTGTAGATATGGAAAAAACTTTTAAAGATTTGGTTCACAGCGAACCCAAGAGGGATATTTTTGAAAAAGAGACGGAAACCGATATGACCTTAAAAGCTTTAAAAAAAATTTATTATGAAGGATGGCCAAATGATAAACAAAAGCTACCTGATAATTTAAAAATGTTCTGGCAATTAAAGAAAAATATTCATATTGAAAATGGCCTGGTTCTTTACGAAAATCGTGTTTTTGTTCCGCAGTCTCTAATAGAGGAAACATTAAGCCTTCTTCACGAATCCCACATGGGAATAACTAAGACGGTAAGTAGAGCAAAAGGTTTCCTTTACTGGCCATACAGGGCAAGAGACATTGAAAATATGATTCTTAACTGCCGTGAGTGTGAGAGATTTAGGCCACAAAATAGGAATCACTTCATTATATCACACCATCCACCGAAAAGAATTAGAGTTAAAGTATGTCCCTGGTAAGTTGCTTTATGTAGCAGATCTACTGTCTAGAAATTTTATTGATGACCCCACTGTAGATATGGAAAAAACTTTTAAAGATTTGGTTCACAGCGAACCCAAGAGGGATATTTTTGAAAAAGAGACGGAAACCGATATGACCTTAAAAGCTTTAAAAAAAATTTATTATGAAGGGTGGCCAAATGATAAACAAAAGCTACCTGATAATTTAAAAATGTTCTGGCAATTAAAGAAAAATATTCATATTGAAAATAGCCTGGTTCTTTACGAAAATCGTGTTTTTGTTCCGCAGTCTCTAATAGAGGAAACATTAAGCCTTCTTCACGAATCCCACATGGGAATAACTAAGACGGTAAGTAGAGCAAAAGGTTTCCTTTACTGGCCATACAGGGCAAGAGACATTGAAAATATGATTCTTAACTGCCGTGAGTGTGAGAGATTTAGGCCACAAAATAGGAATCACTCCATTATATCACACCCTCCACCGAAAAGTCAATTTTTAAAAATTGGAGTAGATTGTCTAGATTATGGTGGGAAATCATATTTTGTTGCCATTGACTATTATTCCAAATGGATTGAACATCATCCGATGGTAGATAAAACTGCGAAAACTATAAAAAGTATTCTTATTAAGATATTTTCAATGCATGGCATCCCAGAAAATATTGTGGCTGATAATATGCCATTTAATTCGTATGAGTTAGGAAATTTTGCAAAAGAATCAAATTTTGACTTCACGTACAGCAGTCCCCGCTATCCAAAATCCAATGGGTTGGCGGAAAAGGCAGTGCATATTGCGAAATCTATTTTGAAAAAAACCAATAGGGGGGAAGGTAGTTTAGAAGCCGCTTTGTTAGAATATAGAGTAACACCTGTCACGGGATTTAACTATTCTCCAGCAGAAATGTTGATGAGCCGAAAGTTCAGAACATGGTTACCTATAAGAAACGACAAATTGACAATTGCCGGTTAACAACTGACAATTGTCAATGTGATGAAAAAAATAATCAATATGATGAAAACTATCCCCGACTAGCTTCGTATTTGAAAACCGGATAGTCAATATGAAAATTTTCGATTTTCATTTGTCGGTATTCAATATGATGAAAGAAGTTATCAATATGACAACGCCTGTTGTCATATTGACTATTGTGGTTTTCAATATGATTATCTCACTTTTGCAGTCATCACATTGATAATTTAGATTTTCAATATGACTATCGCATCTTTGCAATTATCACATTGACAATTGCAATAGTCAATATGACAATTCCAGTTTAAATTTGAAAATCGAAATTTTCAATCTGATAACCGCAGTTTTTAATATGACAACTACTTTCAAGCTTTCATCACATTGACAATTGCAATAGTCAATAAGACAATTCCATGTTAAATTTGAAAATCAAGGTTTTCAATATGACAACTGCTTTCATCACATTGACAATTGCAATAGTCAATATGACAATTCCATTTAAAATTTGAAAATCGAAATGTTCAATATGAAAACTGCTTTCATCACATTGATAACTGCAATGGTCAATATGACAATTCCATTTTAAATTTGAGTAAGTCCTATCCTCACGATTAAAAAATAATAAGTAACCATGAACAAACAACTAAACTAAAGGAGAAAATAGAAAAGACACAAAAAACCAGAGGAAACAACTTTCTTTTCTATCATCACGATTGAAAATAGAACAAAAAGAAACAAAAAAAAAGTTTCCCGCCAGGAAACGAACCTGGAACCTATGAGATGAGAAGCTGACATACCATTTTTCATTTCATTTTTAATTCATTTTTATTTATCAATTCAATTAAATCTTAAATGCTAGACAAAAGTGATTAAAACTAGCTTAACCAACTTAACTACCTTACTCTAACTTACTGGCCCCACACGGGCACTCTAAGCTAAACTTAATACTTATACTATGTCTTTCGACGTAACCTAACTTATAATATAGAATTTTAATTAAAGTTACAATTTTAGAGCTAAGAAAAGTTTGAAAAAAAAACTTAGCAACAGGACATGTTTTTTGCTTAAAACTACCTCAAATAAAACTTACAACTACTTAACCTATCTTAAGTCTAGCTACGTAATTAAATACGTAATTTTTTTTTTGTTTTTTGTGCTGTGTTATTTTATAATTTTTTTGTGGTTTTTTATTTGTTTTTATATTTTTTTTGTTGGCAAAGTGCTGTGCGTTTTTTTTTTATTTTTACCTACCCCGGATCAAACGGAATCGACGAGGGAATTCCATCTCTTTCTAACAGCCACCAGAATTTCTGATGTTGCTGTTCAACATCGTGCCCATCGCGCCCCGAAACCGACCTACTAAACCGGAGGCGCTCCGTTTGGCTCTGTGCGACGTCTCTGTCGTAGTCGAGCCGCCTATCCACAGTCTTGCGAGCAACATGGAAGATTAACGGTACCGCTGTTCTATCCTGGATCAGACCCCGTTGGTCAAAATAGAGGAACGCTTCTGGTGGAACGAAGCCGTTAAGGCGCACTCTTTCGTGGCACGTGAAATTGGGGTAATAAGCCCCGAAGATCAGGCTATTCATTGAACTCATTGCTCTTGCAATGTGCCTTCGAGTCATCTTAATCAGGAAATTATCCACTCTAATTAAGTTAGCCCTGTTGTATAGGACGTCATTGGAATAGAATTTTTTGTACTCAGACTCTGGTGTTCTGTATAAACGAAGGCAAGCCCGAAGACAAGCCCTCTCAAACACCCGAATCCTTTCCATCGAACTTGGTCCGACGTTGAACCACACGGGACAACCATATGCTATCATTGGCCGTATAAGGGCCGTGTAGCAGATAACCTTTACCCTCGCATCGAGTTGGCTGCTATAAAATAGTCTCTTTGTAAGGGCAAAAGCGCCTCTGGCTCTGGCCAGATCAGCATCTATATGTTTGTTAAAATACAGATACTGGTCTAGCCAGAGCCCGAGGTATATGACTACATTTCGACATGCAAGTGGCCGCCCGTGCCGTCCAACGATTGCGAACTTTCGCCAATTCTTTCTGGTGTCCCATGAGGCCCCAGACAACGTCGTCCGAAATAAGATGGTTTCTGACCTCTGGAGGTTGATCTTCAACTTCCAGTCGTCACAATATCGCTGAATCTTATCGAAGTCACGTTGCAAGAGAATTGCAATGACCTCGATCTTTGGTTCTGATCTGTACGCGACCAAGTCATCTGCGTACGCAATAGCATGGTGAAGAGACCCTACGAGATCACTTGTGTAAATATTGAAAAGGATCAGCGAATTAACCGTACCCTGTTGTAGACCATTTTTGATTTCAAAAATACCAGCAGAGGTCACATTGCCATTTTTCACAACGAACCGCCTACTGGTGAGCATATTATAAAGTATGTACAGCAGTGGTTTACTTATGCTTAACCTGCTCAACTTGTAAAAAAGTCCCTCTAGCCACACGGTGTCGAAGGCTTTTTCCAAGTCAACCAGACAGGCACCCGTGCATTGTTTCTTGCTTTTGTTCCATTGGATATCCGATACGAGTTTAGACGTGGCATGTATGGTATCATGCCCCGCCTTAAAACCGAATTGGTTATCTGGAATTATATGTTTGTCGTCAACCCACTTAGTCAGGGCTCTATTGATCACTTTTTCGAATACCTTGCTTATGTTCGGAAGGAGACTTATTGACCGGAGATTTGCCGGATTCGAATTGTCCTTACCCCTTTTAGGGATAGGATGCACTACTGCTGTTTTCCAATGCGCTGGATAATGTGCATTATTCAGCACATTATTAAACAAAATGCAGTAAATGTCTACCGCTTCTAGAGGGAGATGTCTAAGCACAATGTTAGATATTCCATCGATTCCCACTGACTTCTTCTTTCTCAATGATTCAAAGATCGCTTCGATAAGAACGGGGGATGTATCCCTTCGTTGGGCTGACATACCATACACTGAGCTACTGCCCATCTTAAAAAGAGAGTATCCAATTTGGTACATATTTCTCACGGTTGCCACCCCTTTCGAATGTGTGACAAGCAATCAAAGAGTATCATTTGTCATGATGTGATGGAAGGTGGCCGTGGGGTAGTGGTATTCGTCGTCGCTTGTCACGTTGAAGGTCCGCGGTTCAAATCCAGATGTAAGTAAGTATTTATTTCTCATAAAATGAAAATAAAACTAGTGTACTGACAAATGCCAATATTTTGCAGACCTTTCAAAATAAAGTGCTTAGAGAAATTGTCCAAGCACCGTGGTATGCTAGAAACGACGATATCCACAGGGATCTCGGAATTCCGACAATCGAAGCTGAAACTAGAAGCTTCGCGCGAAAACATAGAAACCGACTAATCGGACATGTTAATAATACAGTCCTACTTATTTTGGATGAGAGCAATTTATTGCGCCGACTACAAAGGATAAAACCTTTCGACTTGGCGAGATAAGGATTAACCGCATCTAAATTGCGGAATATGCAGGATCTTTCATTGGAAAGTAACCTGCCAAACGTTTATATTTCGTGATAGAAAAATTGCTTGATAAGTAGTATAACTTAGTTGCAGTATCTAACAAATTTATATCGAAGGGAGGTGTTTTTGGTCAGTAAGAATCTGACACTACTATGAGCACGCGCTTGCTATTCTCATAGTGTCTATGGAAGATTTTCACCTACCCTCGGGAAAAAAAAAAAAAAAAAAAAAAAAAATTGTAGAAACTCTATACCCGTAAGTAAAGGTAATAATGTTTTTTTAGTAATAACTTTACTCGTATGGGTTTATTCCAAAGTGTTTATATTGATGACCAAAGTTCAGGTGATGAGCTTTCGATCAGTGTATGAATCATTGAAATCGGTGCAGGAATAAACTCTCAGGAGGAATCACAAGCTCTGCGCTAGCGATTTAAATATAATGATGATCATCAGTTTCAGAAGAATGTCCACGGTTCAAATCCAGAGTAAGTAAGTATTCATTTCTCACAAAATAAAAATAAGTTAATCAGTTTCAGAAGCTAATATCAAAACCTACAGCGAAGGTGGCAGTGAATGGTGATAGACCTGAAGGAAATGATCGCACAAACTATAA
This sequence comes from Brachyopa scutellaris, assembly GCA_949775065.1. NCBI lineage: Eukaryota > Metazoa > Arthropoda > Insecta > Diptera > Syrphidae > Brachyopa > Brachyopa scutellaris. Next base: position 123,095,074 of record OX459112.1, read on the forward strand.
TAATAGGAAACATCTGGAAAAAACTTCTGTGAATCGTAAGCAAGTACAAAAACTTTGAATAGTACGCAACTCTCCAGTCTGGACACCACCCATAGAGTTAGTTGAAACCTAAAAAAAAATACCTGAGTTTCCTAAACTGTAGGTCCCTTCCAATCGTGCAAAAAAAAAACACGCACATGCAAATGGTTGCGAAAAGCTAGGTATAGGACTGCTGACGCCGTATATGTATTTTTATTTATTTTTTTTTTAAATATGATTATCTTACTTTTGCAGTTATCACATTGATAATTTAGATTTTCAATATGATTATCGCATCTTTGCAATTATCATATTGAAAATTAGAGTTTTCAATACGACAATTCTATTTTAAATTTGAAAATCGAAATTTTCAATATGACAACTGCTTTCATCACATTGACAATTGCAATTGTCATTATAAAAAAACAAGTTATCAAGTTGAAAATTGAAAATCGTAAATTGTCATATTGATAACTATAGTAGTCGGTTGAAAAATGACAATTTTTTTATCACAGTGATTACAAAAATTATCAATATGACAACGTTTTTTTGTTCAGTGTATATATTTTTCAGCTACGGGCGTTGAAACTCCTTAATAGGGCTCAAACCATTCTACATATCCAAGAAAACACTTAACGTGTTTATGGTAGCATATTTTGCCACCGTCCTTTTAAAAGGACAGTGCACTTTTAACAACAATAAACACATAGTGCACAATTTCATTTTTTTTATTGCACATAACAAAACTTGTTCTTTTCACAAATCAAATAAGTTTTTCTTACTTTGCTTCTCCATTCCACACAAAACAAAAAATTAAAATGTTTTCACTTAAAAATCAAGTGCAAGATCTCCGAACAGCGCTTTTCTCAATTTTACTCGTAACTGTGAATTATTCTATTGACAAAGACCAACAAAATAAATTGGTTTGCACTTACCCAAACACTAAATATGTTTAAAATAGTACACCACTTTTAGTGTTCTCTTAAAAGGACGGTGGCAATATCTGGGTTAATTTAATTTGCTTAATGCAAGCATGAATCTTATATCTTAAACAATCTAAAGCTTAAGGATATAACTTAACTACACAAAATTTAATTAGCTTAATGCAAGCATAAGTCTTAAACAATCTAAAGCTTAAGGATATAACTAAACTATACAAAGCAAGCAGTTACTTAAAACTAGATACAGGGAAACTTAAGAGCTATATTAAGACAATAGTTTGACAATAGAGGCTAATGAAATTGGAGTGTTAACTAGGTCAGGAAGAGGTGCGTTACGGAGAGTTAGTTTGCTACAATAAAGGTTGAAGTTAGGCATACTATTTGCCTTACGAAGCATTCTGGATATTAAAAAATAAAATAAAATAAATAAATATACGGCGTCAGCAGTCCTATGACACGATTGCCACTGAGTGCTGTGGTTCAGCTTCTGCTTGAAAAAAAATTAAAAAAAAAAAAAACACTTTCGAATGCATTTTGCACTATTATTCAGCTTCTAGTAATTGTACAGATATGATTTTGGTCTTTAAATCTGCGTATTGAATGCAATTAAGCTGAGAGTAAATATCAATCACATGGGAGAAGCTGTTCTGAAGTAATAGCCGTTTGTTTTAAATTGAATTTTCGTTTCCTCATTTGAAGTCCCTTAAACTCTAAAACTAAAAATTTATCTAATTCAAAGCAAATTGATAAACCTTTTCCGAGAAATTAGTAAGGATATGTAAGGATGCCTCAAAAATAAAGATGATGCACATTTGAAGCCCTCATCATAAAAAAAAACTGGACAGTCAATCAGGTTCAACAGCAGCATCTGTCAAAGCACGGGCCACGCCATTGAAGTTGTGGCTAGCTACAAAAACTTAGAAGTCATAATTGATAGCCATTTTATATGGAATAAACACATCAATAAGCTTCGGTCTAACCTCAAAAAAGCTCTCTTTGGTCTCATCTATCTGGGTTACTATTCGACGTTTATTCGGAGTCTAAATTAAGGTATGGAATATTAGCATGAGGCAACGCGTACCCATATTGACATCAACAATACGTACGACAAAAGATAGCTAAATCATAGCGTTCCGACTATTTTCAACGAGATTCCGCAATAATTCTTAAACATCATAAATTTAAATGCTAGGAAAAAACTTTTAAAACAATTCTTTCTTGCTCAATGATAAAAACAAAAAGCAAACAAAAACAAAAAAGAATGCATATCCTACTCCAATTTTTTATTTCCTTTTTTTCTTACAAATAATAAAGTTAAGCACTTCACATGTTTTCTTCACTCTATGCTTAGTCAGTGTATGTATGGTTAGTGGGTTACAGTGGTGGTATATTGGATACACCACTGTCATAAGAAAGATAGTAGAATCACCTTTCATTTGATACTAAATAAAGAATATCCTCGCAAGTATAAGGTGATCATTGATCATTATGAATTCGAAAAGAAGGAAATGCTTATACTTCAACCTTTTACTTTAAAGCATTGCTTCTACCTTATACTTGGGAGGATATCCTGCGTTTTTATGAATACGGCTCAATAAATATTGTACAATTTGCTAGACAATCTTCTGCAGATAAGCCTTGAGACTTCGCGTCTGTTTGTCTGTCTATCTGTCTGTTTATCAGTCTGCCTGTCTGTCTGTCTGTCTATCTATCTATCTATCTATCTATCTATCTATCTATCTATCTATCTATCTATCTATCTATCTATCTATCTATCTATCTATCTATCTATCTATCTATCTATCGATCTTTCTATCTATCTATCTATCTATCTATCTATTTATTTATCTATCTATCTATCTATCTATCTATCTATCTATCTATCTATCTATCTATCTATCTATCTATCTATCTATCTATCTATCTATCTATCTATCTATCTATCTATCTATCTATCTATCTATCTATCTATCTATCTATCTATCTATCTATCTATCAATCTATCTATCTATCTATCTATCTATCTATCTATCTATCTATCTATCTATCTATCTATCTATCTATCTATCTATCTATCTATCTATCTATCTATCTATCTATCTATCTATCTATCTATCTATCTATCTATCTTTCTATCTATCTATCTATTTATCTATCTATCTATCTATCTATCTATCTATCTATCTATCTATCTATCTATCTATCTATCTAGCTATCTATCTATCTATCTGTCCGTCTGTCTGCTCGTCAAAATACCTACCAAATATGTACAATAAATTTCATAAAAATTGGACAAGCTGTTTCGGAGGAGTTCGACCACAAACACCATGATACGAGATTTGTATATACAGTGAAATCCGGATATAACGACGGTGAAGGGACCGGCCAAAATGGTCGTTATAGCCGAATGTCGCTATAACCGAATGTTAGAAAAATTCCAAAAAGAACACTCTTTGCTACACTTTCAATAATCTCTGTAGAATCAACGGCCGTTAAAACATGGTTAGCTATATCAATTTAAGTCTCCTAGTTATAGTAGTTTTCTTCGTTCGACCAAATTTTAGTGGCAAACTATCGAGTCCATCATTAGTATCCTCGATATATGCAGATAATGGTGAAGAAGGAAGATTCACAGAAGCCTGCATGTGCAAAACATATTTTTATAGTCACTGGGTGTACTCTTTCCCATGCTTTTGTTATCATTTCTATTTCAGAACACTTTAAACTTTTCTTCCCTAGTAGGATGTCAAATTGATTAGCCTTTTCTTATAAAATGCGACTGCTCAACGATATTTTTAGTTCGATGCAATTTAAACCATTTGAGAAGCGTGTGTTCAATGTCTTCATATTCGGATTTACATTCCTTTTCATTTTTAAAGAATTCGACTGAAAAACTTGTTGCATTCTTTCTTTTGCTTCCTATGTTTCTATTCTGCAGAGGCAACTACCCACATAAATGTAGTTGGTTTTCATTTTGTCGCTTTATCCGGAGGCAAAAACTCAAAATCTTGCAAAATTCGGGCGCTATATCCGGAATCGTCGTTACATCCGAAGTCGTTTTATCAGGATGAATTTGTATGGAAACTAAGTTGTGAAATCATGACTCAGAATTTGCGTCGTTATATCCGCATAGTCATTATAACCGAGGTCGCTATATGCGGATTTTACTGTATTAGATATAATATGGGCACCGTAGCGCAAGTGGTTAGTGCGTCGGACTACTGAGCCAGCGATCTTGGGTTCGAGTCCCGCCGCAAAACACCTAAAAGTTTTTCACAGAGCCCACCTTTTTCGAATGTCTGACAATCATCAAAGAGTATCATTTGTCACGATTGAGCTTCTCAACTCGCCGTACGTAAGTTTTCAAGATTGAGACCGTGTATTCATTTGGAAAATTAAGAAACATGATCGTATCATCTGTATCCGTCTACATACCGCGCGATGGAGTTATGTAGAGTAGAGGGAAACATATAGATGCATTTTGTCACTTAGTTTTATATACAGGGTGTTTCCATGTAACTCGTCAATACTTTGGGAGCTGATTCTTGGGTACAATCGAAGAAGAAAATCATTCTACAGCAACGGTCTATCTCCAATGTGGACATCATTTATCGAGAATTTAAGAAAATACCTACTTTGGTGTACCTTGACCATTGCTAACACAAATATCTCCGCTAATACTTACTACGGAAACTTCATTTAGATTAGAGCTTCAATTTTAGAAGAAATAATATTTTTTTTAACTGCGCTTGAATAAAATTGATACCATTTTTCGGCTTTCCAAATATTTTATTTTTAAGTTAGTATCGTTTATCTTGTCCATAAATTTTTTTCACTTTCAGGTCGCTTTTCTACAAAAAAATGCGACATAAACATACCGTTTTTTTATTTTTTCCTTGTGAACGTAACAATTCTAAACAATATAATTTGTAGTAATTATACTGAAAAACCAACAGATTTTATGAATCTTGGAAAAAATCGCAGCAGGTAAAAAGGGAAAATATGATTTCTTACCTACTTTTTTAACCACTGTTGGCAATTAGTGTGATTTTCCAGCTAATTCATAGTTTTACAATTTTTTTTTTTTTTAATAATACCTACATGTGGACTGACCCCAAGAAAGCAAATGTCAAAGACACATTTTTTACTTTTTGTCGGCCGAATGTTGACAGACTGCTGGAAAAAGACGAGAACGAACGATGACGACGACACGGGGAGCAAGCAGTTAATTTTTTATTTTCAATTTCACTTTTTCAATTTTCAATTTTTTTCATACACTTTTATTAATTCAATTTACTTTTCATTTATCTCAGCCGGGATCGAAACTAACGATACAAGAGGATTTCATCAAAACGACGATCGTCGAAACTTTCAGTAAAGAAATTAATGAAAAAAGAACAGCAGCAATGTGCGAACAGTCGTGGGATTTTCAGAGTTGATGGAAAGACTTTGTAGAGAGGAGACACCTGTAGCCGCGGGTGGAGCACAAGTGGAAAACAATAAAAACGGTACATCAGGGGCGGGTGCGACAAGCGATAGAAACGAAACTGCCAATGCAGTTAACAATTCAATCTTCTTATCGCTGCGAGACGAAATAGAACAACTAAGACGGCGAAGCGAACGGGCAAGTGTTGGTAATTTTGAAGACGCCGCTAACATTATTCTATTTTTAAGTGGCAAGAAAGACGTAAGGGTCTGGATAGAAGAGTTTGAAACAGCAGCGGCGCTAATGAAGTGGGATGACCTTCGAAAAATTCATTTTGCAAAAAGGCTGCTAACAGGTGTGGCGAAGTTGGCCATCAGAGCTGGGCCATCGACAACGACGTGGGGCCACCCGCTGCGGATATGCACAAGAAACTAGTGGGCACGAAACAGAAAAAGAATGAGTCAGTCATCGAGTACTCGTACGCTATGCGGGAGCTTGGGGTGAGTGGCAACGTGGATAACCGCTCTATAATTCAGTATACCATCGATGGAATCGACGACTCTCCGTTTAACGATGCTGTATGGGGAGTCTACAGTAGGTGACTTTAAGGCAAGGCGGATGGAGTATGAGCATTTTCGTGACTCCTGCAAAGGACAATCATCAGGTAGTTATCAAGCATCCACACGTAGTAGTAGTAGTAGTAGTAGTACTTTATTACTAGTTCCGTAGGAACTATTTAAATTCATTGTTTACATTTTAACAAATACATTTAGAAATTAAGTCTAGCGAATTCTATACATTTTTTTTTTTAAAAGATACAAAATTTGCCTCGTTCTTTGTGTCATTTGGCAGTTCGTTAAATAGTTTAAAACCCTTATAAATAATTGAATTTTGTGTACACACACTTAACATATTAGGCAAACGTACATCGAAGCCAAAAGAAAGATAAGAACAACGGTGCTTCAACTGCGGAACAGCTGGCCACAAAAGTAAGATGTGTGAATTTAAGACCAAGGGACGGAAGTGCTTTAGCTGCGGTGGGTTCGGACACATTTCAGCGGATTGTTCAAAGCGAAAAGACAGCTCCAAAGAAATAAATACAGTGCGGGCGAACGTTGATAAGCTGGAATTGAAGGTGGTGATCGTCAATGGGTCCGAAGTAGAGACACGAATTGATACGGGCAGTGACGTGACGATCATGGGGTCCGATGAGTAATTCGCCACCAAGCCAAGATAACCAAATGCTACAAAGGTTGTCAGAAACACCGACGACAACACATGGTTACTTCGTTGCATTACTCCAACTGGATGGATTTACCTACAAGCCGAAAGTATACGTCGTTTCTCCGAAGTTCCTTAGGCCGCCTCTCTTGGTAGGAAAAGATGTCCTCCGGGGAACAAGAATCACTCTAGCAGACGAAGGCGTACGGGTTGAACCTATGAAAACGATGTTGGACAGCTGCATGCAAGTGAGTGCAAACGATTTCGAAATTTGCGTAGGTGATCCATAGTACTAAACCGAAGTCGAACGGTTGATTCACGAGTATCGACCGAATCCGATAAAAACAACGAACGTCCAGATGAAGATCGTGCTGACAAACGAAAACCCCGTAGCACACCGTCCACGGAGGTTAGCATCGATGGAAAAGGAAATCGTAGAGAAACAAATCGACGAATGGTTGGAAGCAGGCATTATTCGAAAAAGCACTTCAGACTACGCTTGCCCGATTGTTCTGGCAAATAAGAAGGATGGCAGTAAACGTTTGTGCGTCGACTACCGAAGTCTGAACAATTTGGTGGTCAGAGATCATTTCCCTCTGCCGCTAGTGGACGACCAAATCGACCAACTCAGTGCGGCGAAAGTTTTCTCGACGATGGACCTAGAGAATGGCTTCTTCCATGTAAGTGTAAGTGAAGGAAGCCGAAAGTTCACATTCTTCGTCACACCACTGGGCCAGTACGAGTTCAATAAAGTACCGTTTGGGCTCTGTACTTCGCCGGCGGTGTTTCAAAGACATCTCTACCAGGTCTTTCAGGAGTTGATGGTAAAGAAGATGGTGTTATTGTACATGGATGACATCGTCATACTGAGTAAGAGCTATGAAGAGGCTGTCGTTAACTTAAAATTGGTCCTGGAGGTGGCGAAAGGATACGGACTTGCATTCCGATGGAAGAAATGCCAGTTTTTGTGTACATCCATCGAGTACTTGGGGTTCCGGATTCAAGACGGCAAGGTGAAACCATCGAAGCAGAAGATTGATGCAGTGCGAAAGTTTCGACAGCCAGTAGACCGGGTGCAGATTCAGAGATTCCTGGGCCTTACGGGCTATTTTAGACGATTCGTACCGGCGTATTCTCTCCTCGCCCGACCACTCACGGACTTATTGAAGAAGGAGGTGAAGTTTCACTTTGGAATCAAAGAGAGAGCTGCCTTCGAAGAACTAAAAAACAAGCTCATCCAGGAACCAGTTCTTAAACTTTACCGTCCAGAAGTCGAGACCGAGCTGCACACTGACGCTTCGAAGTAAGGGTTTGGAGCGGTCCTGCTCCAAAACCATGACGATCACTTCCACCCGATCGCTTATTACAGCAAGAAAACATCAGAAACCGAACAAAGGTACAGCAGTTACGAGCTGGAAGCATAAGCAGTTGTCAATGCCCTCAAAAAGTTCCGGCATTATCTACTGGGACTACGCTTTAAAATTGTCACTGACTGTGCCGCCTTCAAGGGGACCATCGAAAAGAAGGACTTTTCGTCGCAGATAGGCGGTTGGGTACTGATACTACAGGAGTTCGACTACACTTTGGAGCATCGGGGGGCAACAAAGATACGGCACGCGGACGCCCTGAGTAGGTGTGCAGTGAACGTGGTAATCAGCGAGTTTCTGTGCCGAATAAGTAAGGCTTAGGAAGGCAACGAACAGGTGAAGCTTATCCGTGCGCTGTTGAAACATGGCGCGGACTTTTGCTGCGCAAGAGGGGCCGTGTGTAAGATGGACAAAGAGGAGCGAAGACTTCTGGTGGTACCGAGGACGATGCAAGCTGAGTTGCTACGAAACGTACACGAAGATGACCACCTTGCTTTGAAGAAGATGGAAGAGCTAATCAAAAGGGAGTACTACATTCCACAATTAACCAAGAAGTTGGAAGAGGTGCATCGAAATTGTGTTCCATGCATCTTGGCCGAGCGCAAGGCAGGCAGACAAGAGGGTTTCTTATGCCCTATTGATAAGGAAAGTGCGCCGTTGAGGACGTATCATGTAGACCATCTTGGCCCACTATCAAAGACAACCAAACAGTACGTTTACATCTTTTGCATCTTTTGTAGATGCATTTTCAAAATTCACGTGGATCTACCCAACGAAAACAACGTCGGTGGCTGAAGTCATCGCTAAGTTGGAGATCCAAAGAACAACGTTTGGTAATCCGCAGAGGATCGTATCAGACCGCGGAGCTGCTTTCACCAGCGACATCTTTGAAGATTACTGTAAAGAGAAGAAAATTCAGCATCTGGTGATAACGACGGGTGTCCCTCCGGGTCAGGTGGAGCGCGTCAACAGGATAATTATTTTAGTCCTGACCAAAATCTCGATAGGCGATCCGAGCAAATGGTATACACACACAAGCAAGATTCAACAGTGCATCAATTCTACATGGCAACGCAGCATCAAGACAACACCATTCGAGATTATGTTCGGCACTAAGATGGGGAGAGACGTAGACCCAGAACTTGTGAGTATAATCGATGACGAAATCCAACAATAGCTTATTGCAGAGCGCAACGAAACAAGGAACCTGGCACGAGAAGCAATCCATAAAACACAGCAGGAAAACCGTACCGCATTCAATCGTAGTAGAAAACCAGCAACAAAATATAACGACGGAGATTTGGTGGCGATCAAGCGCACACAATTTGGACCGAACCTAAAGTTGGCAAGGAAGTATAAAGTGACCATCGTCGCAAGCCACGATCGATATGGAGTTCAAAAGCTGGGCGAGCATGAAGGGCCAAACATATCTACAACATGTGTGGAGATGATGAAACCGTGGTGACAAACTGACTTCGAAAACAGTCTCTCGGAGGAAGAGGAGTTCTAGCGGTGGACAACCTGAGGTCAGCCGATCACAGGATGGCCGGATGTGGACTGACCCAAAAAAAGCAAATGCCAAAGACACATTTTTATTTTTTGTCGGCCGAATGTTGACAGACTGCAGGAAGAAGACGAGAACGAACGACGACGACGACACGTGGAGCAAGCAGTTAATTTTTCATTTGCTCATACACTTTTATTAATTCAATTTACTTTTAATTTATCCTATAACTCTGTTCTTTATTTTTTTTATAATAATAAAACTGAATTCTGAAAGTTTACATACATACATGGCTTTACGAAGTTTTTAAGGTATGCTCATTTATCAGACTACCCGTTAAAACCCTAATTTCCATACCATTCTCCCCTGACTCAAATTCAACTGAGTATGTAGGCCTAGTTGGAAAATTAAGCTAGGAAAAATTGCTTAAAGGATAAGAAAATAAAATTCAATTTTTCAGTTAGGGTTAGGATAAAGCTCATGGTATCTTTGTTGTGCTTCATTGGAACTTTCGTTATACAGCCCATAAACGTAGATAATATCTGCGTATTCTTACTGGCTGAACACAATGGCGAAGCTGTAGTGGAAGTAGAAAGTTGAAGTTGGCTGAACTTTGCGCTTCACCACACAATTCATACCACAGCAGCAGCTTCGCATTGTGTTCGCGCTATAGGGTTTACGTGTATTTTAACTTTGACAGCGCTGCCTACTTCCAATACAGCTTCGCCATTGTTTTCGGGTAGTTAGTTTGTAATAGATGCCATTTCAAATACCGTTTGTAAACAACCGTTGTGTAACCACGGCTTCAAAAATTAAACTGATGAATTGAATTTTGTTTTCTATTCTTTTACACATTTTTTAACAGGTATATTTTCCAACTAGGGGGCCTTTTCTGATTCTGTGAAAGCGTGAATTGAATAAATCGTTTTCACATTCACTTTCACACATTGATTTTATTTTTTCGATTCACTCAGTCCTAAAAAACGATTCTCGTTCAATAAGTGAAACTGCTATGGTGAATTCAAAATCGCACACAGTGGTGATTAAATTGATTAAATTAAATTGCATATTTACAGGCGAAACTGAAATAAGCTTCATCTCTTTTTTTTGTAAATATAATAATTTGTTCAAATGTTTATATATTTTTAATTTTTATATTTTAAAATGTTAAATATTTATAAGACTTATATAAACTTTACAAATAAAAAGTTTAACCATGTTGCTATATTCATTAATAACCTAGTTGTAGCTTACGCCAATACGGTCAAATACCTTGGAATGGCTTTGGACGCGATGTTAAAATGGAAAGAGTACATCAAAAAGAAAAGAGAAGAACTGAACTTGAAATACTGGTTACTGGTTACTGTCTATCCAAAACAAAATAATGCTATACAAGCAAGTACTAAAGCCTGTATGGACGTATGGCATACAATTATGGGGCTGTACAAAGAAAACAAATACAGAAACCATACAAAAATTCCAAAACAAAGTCCTTCGTGGAATAATAAATGCCCCTTGGTACATAAGAAATAGCGACTTGCATCGTGACCTACAAATAGACATGATTTCAGAAATGGTTAGAAAGCACGTTCTTTCACATAACCAGCGCCTTGAAAATCACATTAACTCCGAGATGGAGACCGTCTTAAATGTAAGAGACAATATTCGGAGATTGAGACGAACAAAGCCTCACGAGCTAATGGTTTAAAAACTATGAGAAAGTAACATATTAGCCGTATTTTATTATCCCCGTGATCTGATCCGGATCAGATCAGAATAATAAAACAAACTAGATCAAAGTTCTGTGTTCTGGTGATTGTACAAGCTAAGTTCATTTTGACATTTAGTGCGGAGTTGCCATGCGAATGAATATTTTCTTTTAAATGAAAATTTAATGCGATTGTTTTAGTTATTTAGGAGGAAATTGTTAAGTTTGATTAAAAGATACCGAATGAGAATAATATTTTGTAGCTATAATATCAGTTTCACATCGCTTAAATATCATTATGAGCAGAAAAATTAATTTATTCGAGCAAAACAAAATTTTTTGATATTTGGATTGCCAATAATATTTTTATATTTTAATCTGGCAACATTTACCCTTGACAATTGTCGATAATACAGCAACATTCACAAACGAAAGTATATCATAGTGAGAAATAGTCGAACTAATTTTTGGATCACGTAAATTGATCTTGATAAAAACCAAGATCTCGAATTGTTGTTTTAATGCACACAAATTTATGAGTTGATCTGATCCGGATCAGATCACGGGGATAATAAAACACGGCTATTATAACTTTAAACCTCCCTCAATGCGATTTAAATTCAAGAAAGAAAAGTCATTTGTCGTCTGGGGAAAATCCTGTTGAAGTGATAACGCAGGAACACTTCATATAATTGTATCGCTTTTCTAGGCATCTATGCAAAACCCTAATTGAATAACTAATTCCGCTTCTTAAAACATCACCAAAAATACATGTTCTTCCACCGCCTATCAAAGTGCTACTATGTTGATAAGAGCTAGAATTCCTTTGCTCGAAGATGTTTTAGCTGAAACCGGTATTGGACCTCATGAGACGGATGTTAATAACTATAATGAGCCCAGTGTTTTAGCTGAAGGGCGAAACGTTCGACAGCAAATTGTTAGAAATCATTTTTCTAGCTATTCATTTCTAACAAAGAAAATAAATACATTTTAGTTATAGATCAATTTGTTCCTCTTTTATCAAGCTAATTAGCTCGTACAGGGAATGCCTTCTTAACTACCATCACATCCATGCAGAACCCTGATTGAAGAACTAGTTCCGCTCCAAGTAATTAAGTCTTTTTTAAAAACACTTTTCTTAGTATTAAAATTGTAATTACAATTGAATTTAAATAGTATAAGTTAGGTTACGTCGAAAGACATAGTATAGGTATCAGTGGCGTGGCGTGCCAGATTTAAGATGGGAAGCCGAACCATGAGCAAAAATTCCCATTATTTAAAGTTAAAAAAAAAAACGTGAACAGTTGTCCTATTCGTATCTTAATATATGTATATTCTAGAGCTATCCTATGATTTGTCTTTACAAATTCTGCAAGAAAGTTTTCGTAGAAGTTATATCTGTTTTTCATTATTAAGAGGAGTCGTTTTTCTATGGATAGAAGTGCTAAATCGGAAAGCCTATCTTCTGTCTGAAAATTTCTTCGATATGTAAAAAGGCTGAAAAGGATCTTTCCACAGATCCAGAGGCGATTTAGTAAGAAACAAAACTCGTTGCCCTCCAATCTATGTAGAAAACTTTCAGCCATTCAAAGTGTATCATTCTCTGGGGTCATTTTAAATTTGGGTAAATGTTTCTATGATATCTAATCTGCAGTTAAACAAAACCTTGATTATTCGTGAGTGATAATGCCAGCGAGTGTCCGATACTCCTGGCATATGTACTAAGTCAGCTAGCTGTTTTTTTTTTTAAAGACGAGCATTTTGTAGATTTATTAAAGAAACGAACTAGGTATGCTATTGGTAAAACCAAGAAATACTTTAACCTCAGGTATGCTTTCTAATTATCGGGATAATACCAAATTCAAAGCAAAAGCATAACATGTGATGAAATTGGCCATTGGACAAGCTCACGGACCACCGGACATCACTGTGGCACAATCATATGATTGCCCAACTAACATAACTTGAACTAACGTTGGCAGAGTCAAGAAATCTCTTCTATCCATCTTGTGAGATGTACCGTAAAACTGCACTTAGTTGTTCTTTGTGATTCACATTTGGTATTTCGTCAATCATAATAATGGACACAAACCGAGCTTGACTAATTTCCGATTTAATTTGATGTCTAATCACCACAGCAATACAATGTATTAGATAATTTTGAATATCGTTTGAGAGGCCCGAGAACATTGATCTAATTGCGAGACCATCTGACTCTGAGCGACTAAATATGGGTTTCTACATAATTGGCTTGATTATCCGAGCTGGGTCTTTCATCGTAAGCCCGGAATGTTAACTCTTGTTTACCTAAAAGAATCACCGTGTCTATGAAACGCTGTAATATTTGAATGTGCTTCTTTGAAAAGTTCACTAAATTATTTAGGTCTGTGACTTTACCCTAACGTTAATTATGTTTATTTCTCCCAAAGAAGAACATTAGGCAATGAAATGTGTGTGGAATTAACTGCTGGACCTAGCAAAAATTCGTAAGAATTTGATTTGTTTAGAAGTAACCAGCTTTTATATAGGAAAAAGTATCGGTCTTGGTTTGTGTTTTCAAAGTGTTTTATGTTCTATTTTTAAAAGCATAAATGATGCTGCAGTTGAGGAAATAAAATATAAAATGAACCATAAACCGAAATAATAAAAATACCTATTTTTCCATTGATATTAAAATCTACTGGGAACGATATCAATTCACTGTATTTTTTTTACAGAATTTACTGCGAAAAAATAGTGAAAATAGTCAATACTGGTAACGCACACGCCCAGTCAGCCATCTGAATTTGCGAATACAAAAAAAATGAGCATTATTCTATACACCAAAAACAACTCAATTCGATTGCTGAAAAAATACTCATAAGCCGATATTTTCCGGCTTATTTGGCTCATAAGAGAGCATGTGCTAGACAGAGAATAACCAACCCGAAAAGCACGAGGGAAAAAAAGAGAAAAAACTAAAAGCTTGCCTGCCACCCAATAAACTCCACTGCAGTGCATAAGCCGGAAAGTTTCGGCTTATGGAGTATTTTTTCTGCACTCGAATTGAGTTATTTTTGCAATGTATGCTCATTTTGTTCTTCTCATACTGATTCAAATTTATACTGGTGCGTGTGAATAAAAGCGAAGCATGCTATCTGACTAACGTGAACTGCCATGTGAGACACTATTTGAAAATACATAGATAATTCATTTAATTTATTGAAAAAAAGGAAATTTAATACAAATAATGTGGCGATTGTTATTTAACTATTTATTTATACATATTAGGCAAACTACAGTTTTCTGTGAATGCTCGTTACACACGGGTTTCTGACCAACACTTCGATGGCCATGGCCCCATGCAAAAAGATACTAAGTGCACTTAGTATAGTTTTGAGTTAATTATACCATAAGAATCCACACATTGTCTTTTATTTTTCAAATTTTTTTCGTGTGAATCGACTTATACAGTTGAAGATAGATTTGATGATCAGTTTTCCAAAACCTCGTCTATCTCAGCAACGTTAGATTTCGACATACATGACATACATATTCGGAATGACTAAGGCCTTGGCGAGTTGTTTCAAAAAAAGTTTTCGACTAGAATTTAGCTTCGCCTGGTTCCAGTTAGAGTATACATTCAGCCCAATAACTTTTGCCGCAATACCACACATGGACACACATCAACGATATTATAAAATTGTGCGAGGGGCCATCTACTCGATTTTCGCTTAACAGTGAAAGCGTTACAGTCACATTTGATTTAGCGAGTGTACTCCTCCCGTTGTACGGTTATAGTACATACGAATTTGTTTTGAATGTATATTTTGATAGTTGACAGAAGTATAACTGATCTGTCTGCTTCGGTATGGAGCCAACCATTGTCATGCCTCGACGAAAGGCAAACACGTTGTTTTCAACCTCCTTTATTCTATGATGTAGAAAATTTGCTGGAAAGCATCTTTTATTTTTTCGTTATGTGCCGACACATGTTAGTCCCTTCGATAGCAATAATTGTCGAATGTCACGTCCCTGTTTGTCTTTGCAAAAGGTAGCATCTCGACAACTTGAGTAGAGATATTAATTCTTTTACGAGGTACGGAATGCCATATAGCAGATAACTGGTGCTGGCATTAAATTCACCAAATGTTCATTCCATATTTATCCGGATTAGAGGGCATACATTGGCAAAATACCTTTCCCCTGAAGGCGACTAGTTGTTCATCTATTGTCAAGTTACTACCTGGCATGTAATGCTTTCGCAATTCTTTGTTGATAATATACCAAATATCCTTTATTGGCGCGAATTTACATATCTTGACCTTGAGCTCTGCGAGTTGATCGTGTGGATTTGTCATCAGAACGCGATAGTGCAACGAATCTATTTTCGGCATGCAAGCCCGATAAATTGGACTTCCAAATGAAGGATGCCAGAAGTTTTCATAGAACGTACCACCTTATCTACGTAATCTAGCATCGATCAATAGTTGCAGAGATAGTGTTTAAACATGAATTTAAATTCACCGTCGTTATAGTGTCTTAGAGTCACTACGTGGCAGTTTATGTTCTTTTTGAATATTTTGTGTAATAAGTAAACATTACCAAAACATAAAAACAAATTAATTGTTTATATCAGTAACGTAATGACCAATAATAAAATACATTAAACTGATTGTACGTTAAAATATGTTTTAAATCATTTATATTGAATTGAAATTGAATAGTGACTCACAGTCACAGCGTGGCAGTAATAGGGTTAAAATTCGAAATTTAGAAAGTGAATAATTTGAAAAGGGAAGCTGATAGGAATCGTGTTATATGGAGCCCACGCCACTGATAGGTATTAAGTTTAGCTTAGAGTGCCCGTGTGGGTCCAGTAAGCTAGAGTAAGATAGGTTAGTTAGTTTAGCTAGTTTTAAGCATTTTGTCTAGCATGTAAGTAATACTTGAATTCCTTAATAAAAATGCATTAAAAATGAAAAAATAGTAATTCCGCTCCCTAAAACATCATCAAAAATACATGCTCTTTCATCGCATATCAAAGTATTCACTTACAAATGAAGCAGTGAAAACAAATCATTCAAAACAAATTATGAAAGTTTTCGACGTTTTCTTCCACGCTTTCATAGAACGAGAATCGAAATTGCGGTGAAAGGGTGAAAATATTTTCATTTAATTTTTTCACAGAACCAGAATAGGCCCCTAGGCCTACCTACTTAGTTAGGTTTGTGTCTCGGATTTTAAGGGAAAATGAGATGGAAGTTACGCTTTTAACGGTTAGTGTAATAAATTTTTTTTTTTTTTTTTTTTTTTCCGCGAGGGTAGGTGAAAATCTTCCATAGCAAGCGCGTGCTCATAGTAGTGTCAGATTCTTACTGACCAAAAACACCTCCCTTCGATATAAATTTGTTAGATACTGCAACTAAGTTATACTACTTATCAAGCAATTTTTCTATCACGAAATATAAACATTTGGCAGGTTACTTTCCAATGAAAGATCCTGCATATTCCGCAATTTAGATGCGGTTAATCCTTATCTCGCCAAGTCGAAAGGTTTTGTCCTTTGTAGTCGGCGCAATAAACTGCTCTCATCCAAAATAAGTAGGACTGTATTATTAACATGTCCGATTAGTCGGTTTCTATGTTTTCGCGCGAAGCTTCTAGTTTCAGCTTCGATTGTCGGAATTCCGAGATCCCTGTGGATATCGTCGTTTCTAGCA
Organism: Brachyopa scutellaris; assembly: GCA_949775065.1. Lineage (NCBI taxonomy): Eukaryota > Metazoa > Arthropoda > Insecta > Diptera > Syrphidae > Brachyopa > Brachyopa scutellaris. The sequence goes on from OX459112.1 coordinate 123,111,961, forward strand.
TACCACGGTGCTTGGACAATTTCTCTAAGCACTTTATTTTGAAAGGTCTGTAAAATATTGGCATTTGTTTTCTTGGTACAACCCCAAAGTTGTATACCGTAGGACCACACCGGCTTTAGCACTTGCTTGTATAAAAGCAGTTTGTTCTCGGTACTGAGGTGGGAATGTTTCCCGATCAGCCAGTACATTTCTCTATATTTGATTTCTAATTCTTTACGTTTCATTTTCACGTGTGAATCCCACTTCAGCTTTGCGTCAAGTGTCATTCCCAGGTATTTGGCTTCATTTGAAATAGGAATTTGGGCCAAATTTATAAAAATTGGCAAGTCATTAATTTTTCTATAAGTGAAATTCACGTGAACAGATTTAGTTCCGTTAAGGGCGATCCGCCAGTCCCTCGTCCATTCATTTACTTTATTCAATGCGTTTTGCAGTTTGGCAGTCGTTTCCTCGATTGTTTTACCTACTGCTAGGATAGCGGTGTCGTCGGCAAACGTAGCAAGCATAGTGCCATCTTCTTTCGGTATATCACGAGTATATAACAGATAAAGAAGCGGCCCTTGCGGTACGCCGGCCGAAATTTTTTTGAGCTCTGAGTATTCGTTTCCATTTCTAACACGGAAGAGTCTATTTCCGAGATATGAATTCAAAATCTCGTATAGGTTTGCGGGAAGTACTTGTCGTAGTTTGCATTTCAAGCCATCGTGCCACACCTTATCAAAGGCTTGCGAGACGTCAAGAAATACGGCTGAGCATATCTTTTTTTCTTCTAGTGCTTTTTCGATTACGTTAGTAATTCTATGCACCTGGTCAATTGTCGAATGCTTACTTCTGAACCCAAACTGGTGGTCAGGGATTAGATTATTTTCTTCTATAACCGGTTGGAGACGCCTTAGTAATATCCTCTCGAAAATTTTTGATACGACTGGAAGAAGCGAGATTGGTCTGTATGATTTTACTTCATATGACGGTTTTCCTGGTTTTAAAACCATAATGACTTCCGCAACTTTCCATTGGCTCGGCACGTGTTTTAATCTGAGTGCAGCATTTATAATATGGAGAAGCTTAATAAATGCTCTTCTAGGTAAGGCTTTGAGAATTTCTCCGGTAATCAAATCATAACCAGGAGCTTTCTTAGGTTTTAGTTTCGCGATCTCACGTTCGAGTTCTCTAAGCGTTGCAGATCTGCGCGTTAAATCGTCAGATGGTGGATCAACCATCCTTGTGAGGTTAATGTTGTCATGAACCACTTGACCATCGTTCGGTTTAAAGGTTTCTTTTAAATGGGCGGCAAAAATATCCGCTTTTTCTTTATCTTCCCTTGCCCATTCATTTTGATTTATTTTAAGTGGCGGCGCGGGGATTTTGGGCCTTTTGGTGCCTTTTACGGCTTTCCAAAGGGAATAATTGGAATCTTTTTTCGCTGTTAAACTTTCAAGGTAAGAGCCTATCGCACGATTTTTAAAATCCTTAATGCTATTCTTTAACAAATTGCAGAGACCATTCAGATGGGTTTTATGCTGTGGAGCACGACTTTGTTGCCATCTTTTACGCGCTTTTCTTTTTTCCCTAATTAATTCCTTTATTTCAGCAGGATATCGTAGACCGTATTTGTCTGGCGTTTTTCTTGGATTATGCGTATTATTCCAAGAGGCGAGCTGTACTATCTCAACGAAGCGATCGACTTCAACCTCAAGTTCATAGGGTGTCGTAAGCGGTACGCTCAGTTCAACATTTACTTCGATTTCGTTCCTAAAGCCTTCCCAGTTAGTTGTTCTGCCGGTTAATTTCGCTGGCTCTCGGTTAAATAATAGTTTTTCGCTCAATGTCAAAATAACTGGGGAATGATCAGACGACAGATCAAAGCTTTCTTCAACTTTTATGTGGTTGTTAGATATTCCTTTCACCACGAAGAAATCGATCAGGTCAGGTATTTTCAAAGTATCAGCTGGCCAGTAAGTCGGTTTGCCCGTCGAATGGAAATCACAACTGTACTCCATACCTGCCCCATAGAGCATTCTACCTTTTTGCGAGATGTATCTAGAGCCCCAGAACGTATGTTTCGCGTTAAAATCGCCGCCAATAATGAAATTAGGTTTCAGCGATTTAAATAAGTTAGTAAAATCACTTTTTTCAAGCGCGGAACGCGGTGGACAGTAAATAGATGAGATTTTAATAGTACGCTGACTATTTTTAACTCGAATTGTGCACATTTGCAGAGTTTCAAGCTCTATCTTTAGGTCTTCGCATTGTTCAACGCAGTCTTTAATAAACAAGGAAGATCCGCCTCTTGCTTTTCCCGAAGGGTGACAAGCGTGGTAATCAGTATAGCCTTTTATTTTTAAATGCGATTCCTTTTTCACGTGAGTTTCAGAAATCAAGCAAATGTCAATATCTTTTTCTCGCATGAATATTTCCAATTCGTCAAGTTTTTGCAAAAGTCCGTTTGCATTCCAAGTACATATTTTTAACATTCTTTTTTCATTCATATTCTAGGTGAAGTACGCGTTTTCCGTGAATAACTCTCGAGCTTAACCAACCTATCGAGATTAATTTTATTTATTTTGCTTTGCTCTTCAAGTTTCGCGAGAATAATTGAGAAAACTTGAGAAGCAGGGTCCGTCGGGATTTCGATGTTTTTTGATTTTTCGGATGCTGCAGCCTGGGCGTAGGTCTGCACTCCTGCTGTCCGAGGGCTATTACCCGATGTCTTTTCTAATGGCTTTTTATTACCGTTTATTTTAAGACCAGAAGTCGAGGGCTTTTCTGTTATCACCACCTTCTTCCGCTCTGAACCCGGTGGTTTTTGTTTGTTTACGTTCTCCTGACCGATCTTACCATTTGCCTTAGTTAGCGGTTTTATTATTTTATTTTGAGGCTTATGGAGTGTATCTCTTCGTTTTTGCAACTCCTTGGCTACTTGACAGCCTCTATAATTTGCCGGGTGCTTTCCCTTACAATTAGCACAGATTGCGGAGGCTTGTTTGTTCACTCCACAGTCTTGGGAGAGGTGATTTCCGGCACATTTCACACAACGCGGTTCTTTTTTGCAGTACGTTTGCGTATGATTAAATCCTTGGCAACGTTTGCACTGCGGAATTATTTTTAAATTTCTACGCATGGGCTCGATTTTGACCACGATATTCAATATGGTTTTAATTCGGTAGATATCGTCGATGCTGTCAGATTTATCGAATGTTAGCATAAAAAGTGAAAGTCCACGCCTAACCAATATGTCTGTATCTATTTCATATTGTTGCTTTTCCTTCTTGATGATATTAACGGCATCAAGAATTTTAAAGCCTTTGGCTTGAAGGTCGCTCATAACCTCTTCTTTGGTGCATGAGGGGTGAATACCCCTTGCTACAACACGATGTGGCCTTTCTGACTTGATTTCGAAAGTATACCACTGAATCTTATCCACATTAAGTTTTTGGGACACTGCTCGGTAGTCATCGTGGTCGTCGACGTTAATCCTCCACGCATTATTCCTCAAAGATGTGACCTTAAATTTCGATGTAATCGTTCCTTTAAGGAGGCTATGCAACTTATTATATTCCGTTATCCCGACGATGTTTATTGGTGGCGGTAAACGAAATTGCGTTTTACGTTGATTTTCTTGTAGTTCTTTACGCTTTTCTTCATTTAAGGGCACGACTTAGGGCGAAGAACCGGCTCTCCGTTTTTTAGAAGGTCTTTTCTTAGGGACCCGATTCGTTTCGCGTGCTAGCTCTTCTTCATCGGTGTGGTACTCCCGACTATCTAATAGTGCTGGAGCACATTCGCGCTCTTTCTGCGAGTGTGTGTTCTTTAGAACCTTATTCTCTTCTTTTAATAGATCTATCTCTTTCTTAAGATCTTGATAGAGTAGATCCATTTCGTTAAGCTTTATTCGGAGTACTTTATTTTCTTCCTCAAAGCTTTTATATTTCGCTAAGTCCTGGTTTTCGCGCTGCGGCGCTCCCGGCGGACTTTTTTTCCCGGAGTTATTCGATCTTGATGGAGGAGATCGAGATACCCTTGCACTTCTTGTGAAAGGGTCATTGGATTGCAATAAATGGCTCTCCCCAGAATCCGTAGAGCCGACCTCCGAAGAGGGTGGATTTTCCAGTAAAGCTGGACTGCCACCTGGGGTAATCAATCTTTTTGTTTTGTCCATTGCATTTTTGTATACACTATGCACTCGGTATACGGAGATTGGATTTTAGTCGCCTCTTACGACAGGCATGCCTACCTCGGGTATATTCTAACCCATACCCGAAGGGGTAACCTTCTTACAGCCATATATTATTAAAAAAGCATTGCGAAATTATGAATTAGTTGGAAAATCGCACTAATTGCCAACGGTGGTTAAAAAATTAGGTAAAAATCATATTTTCCCTTTTAACTACCTGCGGATTTTTCAAGTATCATAAAATCTGTAGATGGGCACCGTAGCGCAAGTGGTTAGTTCGTCGGACTACTGACCCAGCGGTCTTGGGTTCGTATCCCGCCGCAAACACCTAAAAGTTTTTCACAGTGCCCACCTCTTCCGAATGCCTGACAAGCATTCAAGAGTATCACTTGTCATGTAAAGCTTCCCAACTCGCCGTTCGGAGACGGCAGAAAACTGTAGGTCCCTTCCATTCGTGCAAAAATATAACGCGCACACACAAATGGTTGCGGGAAGTTAGGCTTGGTTCTACCTAGGACTGCTGAAGCCAAATATTATTATTATTATTATAAAATCTGTAGGTTTTCAGCATAATTATCACTATTTTTTGCTAATAATTGCTTCATTCATAAGGAAAAAATAAAAAACCTTATGTTTTTTACGCATTTTTTGTAGAAAAGCAACCTGAGTCAAAAAAAATGTATGGGTAAGATTAATGATATTGCCTTAAAAATAAAATACCTGAAAAGCCAAAAAAGGTTTCAATTTTATTTAAGAGTAGTTAAAAGGAGTATTATTTCTTGTAAAATTGAAGCCCTAAATGAAGCTTCTGTAGAAAGTATTAGCGGAGATATTTGTTTTAGCAATAGTCAAGGTACATCAAAGTAGGTATTATCTTAAATTTTCGATAAATGATGATCACATTGGAGATAGACCCTTACTGTCGAACGATTTTTTTCTTCGGTTATAGCCGAGAATCAGTTTCCAAAGTTTCGACGAGATACTTGGAAACACCCTATAGCTATATAGATTAAGTTTCCGCTTGTGTTCGTAGTCGCAGTTCCCGAATATCTCACAACTAAACAGTATTATTTTAACACGAAGAGTTTTGGAAATTATCTTTTTAGTTTTTTTAAAGGAGTTATTTGTTGAGATGGTCATAGCATTCTAAGACTTCCATATAATTTGCCTAGTGTGATTCTTATGTGATTATGCCATGTAAGAGTTAAAAGTAATACCCAAATTTTTCGCCGAGTCAACGAACTCAAGAGGTGTGTTATTTAACACTATTTTGGGAAAGAACAAGAAGAAGTATCAATTATTGGTTTTCTATAAATTATTAGACACTTTGATTTATAATGATTTATGAATAGGAATAGCCCATTATTTTGTGACCACCGAAATATTGATTTTAAATATTCATTTACTTCAAATGTTCCATTCTCAACTAAACCAATAGGACAACAGATATACAACTGAAGGTCATCAGCGTTCATATGAATAGACGAGTTAAGAACGTATGAAGGAAGATCGCAGATGTACATAGAGTGAGAATAACAATGGCCCTAGGATCGGTCCTTTGGGAACACCTTTGCTCAACGGGAGGAAGGAAGGAACGGTGTTATTAGAAATAACTGCCTGGAGTTATGCCGGATTACACTGTTTTACTATAAAACGATTAAGCGATATCAAAGCCACTGGTGGCGCTACCAGAAGTTATTCAACATGCTCGTACAAAAAAACCAAACAATATTCAAATAAAATGAAAATCATTATCAGCTATGTACATATCTCGCTAGAGTCGCAATTCTTCACCCTATGAATTCTTTGATTATTCATTGCAAAGTATTTGAACTAAAAATAAAACTAAAAACTTGAACTTGAATTGACAATTTGTACAACAACATATTAATTATTCACAAAAAAAAATGTAATCTGCATGTTTCTATTGAAATGCGAGCTCATTAGCATTTATTTTGACCCATTCTTGAGGCCGCTCTAACTGCTTCTTGCGAGAAGGATCTATCCGGACAGTAACGGGCACCGCGCATGTAAACAAAGCAAAGCCCATTCTTATCACAAGCCTCGGCTTACATATGTATGTACATCCCAACCCCTCCAAACAAGTATCAGTCACAGCTTAGATGAGAACGAATCACTATGATTCCCATACGTAATCATTTTTATAGTACCGCCGCGCCGTATAAACATCCCCACTTGGCCGGCGCGCGGCGCGCAAATAATCAATTCAAATTCATTTGTGTATCAGCTACGTAATTGATCTCAATTAACGCGCCATTGCATTGTATCATGTGTATGTGTTTTTATTGTATGTACGCCTCATCGTCATCTATTCCAGTGGCCGTATGACTACGAGTATGAATGCCATTAATTGCCGCCAAATAGACGCGACTAGCCTTTAGTTCCGCAGTAACAATCGAGCAGTTTAGTCGTGTTGTGTTAAAAAAAATTAAATATAAAAAATATATAAAAAATAATTTAGTTACTAAGTGGAAGTACCCTGGCATAAGGGTGAACGGGCATTTTCTGATTATTGGAATTCCACTGCTGCCGTCAATCCATTGGAACGTTTCTTCAATTTTTTTTTTTTTGATTTTGTGCACTTGAATCTGAAGCCTTAAAAGTGTTTTCACTTGGCTTTCTCGTTTAAAGCCTTAAAAAAATACGTTTATTAAAAGGTACAGGTTTAAATGATTTTATTTTTGTTGTTCTGTTGTAAAAATTACATTATAACGTTTAAAATGGTTTCAAGGAAAACGAAAGTCTGACCTTAGCAGGGAGTTTAATTTTTTCTCGTTCTCTTCTTTCTGATAAGCAAATCGCACTTAGTTCGGGTAGAATGGGCTATGTCTTTGAAAACAAAAAAAAAAAAAACAAATAAATTAAAATAAAAATCAGCACAATGGAATTTTCTAGGAAATTCAATGTTTTTATTCGATGTAATATATAAATGTACCACTTGTAAATATGGACTGTTACCAGACTGGTGTTGAATGTCGCATAAAATATAATTATGAGATGTTTCACATTTTTTTATACAAGTGCATCCAAGTGTGTTTTCAAAACAATATTATTTAAGTGTGGGTTTTTAACAATATTACTTTTCCTTATTTTGACCCTTTCGCTCCCAAATTTTTATCTCTGTATTATTAGATTTTTTATGTAAATCTTTGTTAACTGTAATAGATTAAATATTTTTTTATAGGTTCGGATTAAATTAAAGGCCAATCTTGGAATTTTAGGCCGGGACGTACTGTCCCATTGGTAATTTTGAGTGGGATGTATTCGTCCCATTGGTATTTTTGAGTGGGATGTATTCGTCCCAATAGGACTCAAGAAACAAAAATTTTTCAAGTTTTATTACAAAAAAAGAATATTAATAAAAAAACAATAATACAATAGAAAGGAATACAGGTTGAATCCTCATCATCAGAAGGACTGTATTCAGACTATGAAGCACTGAAGTCGTTTGAGTCAGAGTCGTCTTCTTCCAAAAGAGGTTGCAAATCTTCAGCCATTCGAAATCTGTTTTACGTGCAAAATGCATAGTAATTAAAATGTGCACAGCACCAATGGGATACATGTGTCCCATTGATCAACACCAATGGGACATATAGGTAATCTCAGACTGATTTTGTTAGAAATAAATTCTACTTACAACTATTTATATTTTTGGTTCTTGGGCACTAAATGCAAGTTATGATATTTACACAGCATGAAAACCTAAGAAAAACTACGGATTTACAACTAAATTACCACTTTGTACAAGAATATTGAGTGCACTGTGCCGGCTGAAAAAAATCGAATGAAACTGGGAAAAGTAACGGTTAAAAAGCATGATCATATCTGAAACTACCAATGGGACCATTTTAAAATACATTTTCTTTCAAATATGGCCTTCTGAGACTCTTCGAACTTAGCTGAGACGTATGATCCCAATGGGAGCGAAAGGGTTAAACAACATGTTTTTGTTTTTTATAACAAGTGCTGAAATCTTTATTCAAATCTTAATAGCTAACAAACGATGTCTTGTAAATAGCCATATCGCATTATCGCATCGTATAAAAAAAAATCATCTTGTTGGGGAAGATTGACAACATGTTTAATAAGAACTGCGTCTCCATCTGAGAATTAAGCCACTGAATTTTTTGTGAGTTAATATTATACATATGTGCAACGGAGGCGAAAAATTTATGTTTTTGGATCGGAAAAAAATAAAATGCATTAAATATATTTTTCATGCAATTGTAGCTACAACAGTTAGTGATGACTAGAGACCGGATTATATGCATTTGCATATTTTGACCATTTTGCCCGTTTGTTGCATATTTTTGCATATTATACTGAAAATCTAGTGAAGATGCATATTTTCGCTACAAACCTACTTGGCGGCACCATGATTCACGCGGGAAAAGGAAGAGCAGACGTACATATAATACAGTCTCTAGTTTGATAGTATAAATAGGCTCATTTCATCGACAAAGAAAATGTTTCTTTAGGCATCTGCTCGCATTAAAGCCTTTAAAGAAAAACTGCCAAATGTGCCTTTACCTCCTGAAACAGAGATTACTCGATGAGGAACCTGGATTGAGGCTGTGCTGTTTTACAGTGAACATTTTGAGAACATCGAAGGCGTAATTACAGACATCGATAGTACGGAGGCTGTAGCAGTTTGTAAATCAAAGGAAGTGTTGAACAACCCCAGCAAAAAACATTACTGTGATTAGCACTCCTTTTTCCCAATACCTACGAGTTTTAAAAAGTTCGAAACTCAGGGTATGGCGTTGATGGAATTTGTTGAGAATAAACAAAATACGCCGAATATACTCCGCATTGCATTGCAAAACAAATTTGAGCAATAAACAAGGCTTTGAATCTTTGTGCCAAGTAAATATGTAGTTTTATCAATGGGGCGAGTGAACTTTTGCCAGAAGCCATAAGTGGTAACCTAATTCAAGTCCTGCCCAGATACCTCAACGGATGTGGAACGGTCCATTTCCACTTACAAAAATATTTTCATTGATCTAAGACACAATATTACCACCGCACATTTGGAGCTATACCTGATTGATTTACGTTTATAAAATTAACAAATAAATTTAAGAACTGCTAATTACATTCGTTTTATATACTATTGTATTAATTAGTATTTCTATTACTAATACTACGCTGAACTAGAAATAAAAGTCTTTAAACTAATATTTTTTTTAGTTTTTAATGTTGCATATTTTGACACTTTTCATGCATATTTTAAGTATTTTTCATGCATATTTGCATGCATATTTTAAGGTTTTTATGTTGCATATAATCCGGTCTCTAGTGATGACTGATGAAGATAAAGCTTTGTTATTTCCAAGAAAAAGTCTGACGGGTATCCCGCTTTGGTGGATCATTTTCGTAAATCTTTAAACGATGTACCGCTAAGTATCTCAAAGATGTTCCTCAAGTTGCCTTTACTAACATTGCTTTAGACTTGGAGACTATTTCCAAATTAATTTCATATCTAAAATATGATAACTGTTCAGATCCTGATGGCATTCCTCCAATTGTCCTGAAAAAATGCAGCGATGTCCTTGCTCTACCGTTGAAGTTTCTTTTTGAAATCTCCATATTAACTGGATATTTCCCTAGCTTCTGGAAACAATCGTTTATTACGCCCGTCTTTAAGAAAGGCGATAGAAATATTGTCACAAACTACAGACCGATTTCAATTTCTTGAATAAGTGGTGTGTGATAGTATTACTTATCTTTGTCGAGGTGTTATCTGTAAGGAACAACATGGATTCGTCAGAAATAGGTCTACTAACACAAACTTGTTAACATTTTCTCATAACTGTTCCAATGCCTTAGGAAATTGACATGAGGTGGACAGTGGACTGTGTCTACACTGATTTCTCCAAAGCTTTTGATCAGCTTTCTTATGATATAATCATTTACAAACTCGAGGCGTTAGGTTTTCCCCCATTATTTGCTTCGTGGTTTGGCTCTTGCCTTAATCAGAGGCCATATCAGATTAAATTAAGAGCTTTTCTTTCAGACTCCTTCTTAGCAGGATCAGGCGTCCCTTAGGTCCACTTTTTTATTTATAAACTCTTTTCACTTTTGTGGTAGATTCGATATTCTGGAGGTCTATGGGTATATTACCCATGATACACTGGCCTTTGAGGGGTATTTTGTTGTGATCAACGGTGATACACTGGGAGCCAACGTGTTCAAATATGATTTGTGTTATTGATTTCAATGCAATAATACTAAAATTATAACAGTCATCGACAATCTTTATTCCTGTGAGGAACACGAGGAAGAGAATACAAAAATAATTTATCACATCAGTAAGATAAATGATAAATCAGAGGTTTTGATTAGATGCTATGATACGGAACGGATGTTCTCATAATACGTCTCAGCCACATGCCAGTGTTATGCCTTCGCAGTAGGTTTTGACATTAACTTCTGAAACTTATCAGTTTGTCGCAGTTTCTCATTCTTTCTCTGCCTGGCCCATCCCATCGCACTTCCTGGATGGCGGTTATATCCGCTTTATAGCGGTCTAGGGCCTCTGCCAGTTGTTCGGGTGCACCGTCACCGTTCAGTGAGCGAACATTCCAGGTGCAGATCCGAACGTCATTGTCCTTTTTTCGTTTATCGTGGTTGTCGACAGTAGATCCGTCCTTTTCCGAGGCTTTTGGTTGTTTCGGAACCATATTTTTTTACGCGGTAGGTAGTTAACCTTACGCACAACCCCCAACCTGGAGGGCCAGATCCTTATATACCCCTAGGACAAGGGGCCGGGTCCACCGGTGTCAGTAACCCACTACGGGGGTGTGAGCGCTGCCTGAGCTCCGAATATGTCGAAGTAGCTCAGATAAGGTTTTGTTTCCATTCTGGAAATTTAACGCCACCGTTGGTTCCATCTGTGGAATTCGTCCGCTGACGCGTATTATAGTGCTGCTATTTTCGCTTGGTCAGCACTCGCGCTTATAAGTTTAGCAAGTCGTGCCCAGGTGGGCAGCGACCAGTACCCGTTGGCTACCACTTGGAGGTAAAATAAGCACAATTGATGTGTAGCAACAGTTACAACACTGGGCTTTGCCAAGTTGAAACCAGTCAGTGCCTCCTCTTTTTTTTTGCAACATCCAGCCATCAGGAGTTCCGCATATTCCCGACGAAAATCTTCAAGCACTATTTAACTACCTATGCCACTCCATAAATATCAAACCACCAACATTAAGGAACATATATCGCACTCGTCCAAAAGCTGACTCAAATGTTTCGCATATTTTCATCAAATTCGTCTCTCCATATATGATAAAAACTACTTAAATCAATTGCACTATTTCGCAAAAAAAAACAATCAAGAACTTAGCCTACTTAATCTGGGCTTAAGCTCTACTAGTGCCATCCATTTACGGGAACGTCTAACCAAAAACAATCAACTGATCCTGAATAGAGCACTGCACCTAAAAAAATGTAAACAAGTTGTGTCTGTATACTCATCTCGAGGAGCTGTTTATATCAAACGTCAGCGAAATGAAACAGCTGTGTTAATCGACTGCATCGAAAGCTTGGATGGAATTGCCAGACTCACTGATGATAATTAGTTTAAGCTATAATATTATTTTCAAGGAAATTTCGAATAATGTAATTTGTGGGTTCAATTGTTTTAAATGCTTTCGCTCTCATAGAGTTCGTCGTGTTGAAGGAAGTTCTGCTATTTTTATTAGAGAGAGTATCAGCTGTAGACTACGATATCTATCCGAGGTTGGTAGCAGTATTGAATATGTCTTCATTAGGGTTCCTAACTTTGATTACAACAAAAGGAGGACACCGATTTTAAGAAATAAAAAATACAATAATAATTCTTTGTTTTGCATGGTTTTTTATAATTTTTGTCAGACAAGAAATTACTTTTACTACAACTTCTATTAATCGTGCGTAAAAAACTGTTTAACATAATTTTTAGAGAATTGGTCAAAAATAAAATATTTATAAAACAAAGATTTTTATTCAGTAAAAGTTTTGAGAAAAATGCGTCTTGAGTAAAAAATTGGAAACTCATATTTTCATAATTTTGACTTAAAGGAGACATAAATTTTTTGTGACTTCATAAAATTATATAAAGTTCTCAACATTTTGTATGCGCTACTGATTGCCTCTTCAAGATGTACAAGATTGATTGTATCTATAATAACCAAATCGGAGGTGTACAACTTTGAAGGGCTATAACTTGGAGTAGTGTGAAAATAGACCCCCCTGTCATACGATTTTTTGTTCGCCGGAGCTTCAGGAATCTCTAGTTAAAGGATTATACCTCTTAACTAAGACACCCTGTATGTAAATAATTATTGGAAGTAGTTAACCCTCGTATAACGCCGTATGTTCCATATGTTCTTCATAAAAAACAAAAAATTCCTCTAAATTGGTTGGTTACACTGTTTTTACAAAACTAACTGTTCTATACTTTTAATACAAAAAGGCAACACCAATAATAAAAAAAATTATGTTAACAATTAAAAAAATAAGTATACAACTTTATTGCAGATTCAATGCAGGTTACATATTGGAGATGCTTTTTATTTTTTAAAGACATCCGTTATAAGAACTTGCTGAGCAATTCCTTTCAGATTTGGAGCGTCGCAAGTGCCTTTAAAATTGTTGGAGCGTTCCACAGAGGGATCAATACCAAATCCAATCTTTGGTGTTTGTTTGTTATTGTTAGTTTTTTGCTGATTCGGTACAATCCACTGAACATTCTAAAGGGTGATTTTTTAGCTGGTTTGGTTTTGGCAACACTGGTTTTGACAGCTGACGTGTGTTTAGTACCTTGTGTCACTGTCAAACAGCTTCAGTTTGGTTTGCAATTTAACCATGGATCGTCTTACAAATGAACAACGCTTGCAAATTATTGAATTTTACTATCAAAATTCGTGCTCGGTTCGAAATGTTCATCGCGCGCTGCTTCCATTTTATGATCGGCATTCTCGACCTTCTGAGCAGTCTATTCGGAAGATTGTGACCAAATTTCGCACCAAATTTACTTTGTTGGACATTAAACCACCAACACGTTTACGTACTGTGCGTAGTGAAGAAAATATTGCGGCCGTATCAGCTAGTGTGACAGAAGACCGCGAAATGTCGATTCGGCGCCGTTCCCAGCAGTTAGGCCTTTGTTACAGCACTACGTGGAAAATTTTGCGGAAGGATTTGGGCGTAAATCCTTTTAAGATACAGCTGGTGCAAGAACTAAAGCCAGCCGACCTACCACAACGCCGAGATTGCGAAGCGAGTTTGGTGAACAGTTAATTTCACGTTTCGGGCCGGTCAATTGGCCGCCTAGATCGTGCGATTTGACACCATTAGATTATTTTTTGTGGGGGTATGTCAAGGCTAATGTCTATAGGGACAAGCCCGCTTCGATTGACGCACTGGAAGCCAACATCCATGCATTCATTCGTGAGATACCGGCCGATATGTGTGAAAGAGTATGCCAAAATTGGACTCAGCGGATGGGCTACCTGAGACGCAGCCGCGGTCAACATTTGCATGAAATTATCTTTAAACATTAAATTGCAAGGTTCAAACTATCGATTCAAATAAATATTTCATTCATTTTTTCGAATTTTTTGTGTTTTTTTTTAAAAAAAAGTTCTCAACCTCTTAAAAAATCACCCTTTATATCGGAGTCATTTTCAGAATTTGGACATCATTTGAACCAACATGGAAGGGAATTTTCATATGCCATACTGAACCACCTACGGATCTCGTGAATATGTCAAAAGGGAATTCCCCGAAACACAGGAATGCAATCGCATTATAGCGATTTCGCGTTCTGAAAGTACCGTGTTATACGAGGGTTAACTGTAATTCAGTCCTTTGCTTTTATTGACTTTTTCGATAATTTCATACTGTCTACAATCCAATCAAAGTATGTTAAATTGTGATGAATACATATTGTGAAAAATATGCAAATTTTAAAGAAATATGTAACTGCTAATTTTTCGGCACTATGTTGGCTTGCTCGAAATATGGAAATGACAGATATATGACGTGAACGATTACGGAACAAATGTGCAAAAATGGGTTTTTAATCCCATTTTTGTTTTTTGGCTGTAAGAGCAAAAGGAGGACATTTTTACATAAAAGAGGACGGAAGGACAAAACGCTAAAAAGGAGAACTGTCCTCCCAAAAGGAGGACGGTTGGGAACCCTAGTCTTCATAGAGACAAACTACTCGTTGGTACTGCTTATCGACCAAACCGAAATATAAATATCCTACCCCTGCTAACTATTGTAGAAGAACTTTCTGTGATCTGCCCTAAAATTATCTTGTGCGGAGATCTTAATAGCAATTTGTTACATGAATGTTCTTTGATCGACCACATAACGTCACTTAACTTGTTCTCCGTCAACACCACAGAACCTACACATTTTTCAGGTCCAACTTCAACCATACTTGATCTTTTTATCGTTAGCGACAAGGATAAAGTTCTGCTCTATGACCAGCTTCCAGTCCCGGCCTTCTCAAAGCATGATCTCATCTACCTGACTTTCGATTTTGATGTTATTACTGTACCAAAAATATTTGAGTATAGAAACTTTAAAAATATTAAAACCATTCTCTTAGAGGAAAATGTGCGTCAAATAAACTGGGATACAATCTACCATTCGCCATCATCTCAATCACAGGTTGAGTTTCTTAACGGAAACATTATTGACTTATGTAATAGGCATGCACCCATCATATTCAGAACTGTAGTACCCAAAAACAATGCCTGGGTCACCATCCGCATTCAGGAACTTATGCACCAACGTGATAACGCGTATAGAGAATGCAAACGCTTTCGCTTGGAAGAACTTCGCCATTTGTTCTGTTTACTCCGTAACAAAGTTGTTACAGAAATACGTACTGCTAAGACAAATATGTGGTCTAGGCGCCTTAGTCCTTCTGCTAGTGGAAAAACGCTGTGGAAGAAATTGCGCGCCATCGGCATTGGAAAACTGAAACTGAATAATAATATAGAAAATATCAACATAAATCAACTTATAATCAAAAATTTGTATCCTCCCAGCAGTCAAATATCCTAGAGGAATCTATAGGTCAATCTATTACCCAACCTGTTGTGTTATCCTCTACCCGTTTTTGTTTTACTGCAGTAGATTGCGCAGACGTTCTTGAAGCTTTATTGTCAGTAAAATCCAATGCAGTTGGAGTAGATGACATAGACCCGTTGTTTATAAAAATCATTCTCCCAGTTATCTTGCCTTTAATAACGCATATTTTCAAAACTGTCCAAGGTCATACCTGTCCCCAAGACTCCTAAAGGAAATGAGTTTAGGCCGATTTCTATCCTACCATTTCTCTCAAAAGTTTTTGAAAAAATCATCTTAAAACGAATACGCTTTTATCTTATGGCAAACAATTGTTTGACGCCTATGCAGTCTGGTTTCCGATCAAAGCACAGTTGCATCACTGCCTTGTTAAATTTTACTGAAGACATACGGCTTGCTTTGGATAAAGATGAGGTAACGTTTTTCGTCCTACTCGACTTTTCGAAGGCATTCAATACTGTAAATCACTCGTTGTTATGCAAAAAGCTATTGGAGTTATATAACTTCTGACCTTGTGCTGTCAAGCTGATAACTTCCTACCTGACAAGCCGATTCCAAGCAGTTGCATCAAACAAAAATTTATCTGACTTCCTACCTACCGCAAGCGGAGTTCCCCAAGGATCAATTTTAGGACCATCGCTGTTTTCTTTGTATATCAACGAACTTCCATCGATTATAAAACATTGCTCAATACATCTGTATGCTGATGATGTACAGCTCTATATAAGCTGTCCATTGGGCCTTATTGAGCACGCTGTGAGCTGCATTAACGATGATCTTGAAGTAATAGTCCAATGGTCACAGCAAAATGGTCTCCTGTTGAACCCATCGAAATCAAAATGCCTAGCCATATCTAGAAAGGTACTTTCTCATTCACTATTTCCTTAAACAGTAACCCAATTGAGTTCGTTGAAACAGCACAGAAGCTAGGAGTGACTTTCAATAGATACCTAAACTGAGACAACCACATAAACAAAGTAGTTGGTAAAACCTATGGCGTACTTTGTGCATTATGGACCACACAATATTTCACACCTCTAAAAATAAGAATAATACTTTCGAAATCTCTAATTATACCTGTTTTAACCTATGGCTGTGAAATATATTCAAACTGTAGCTACGCTAGTAAAAGAAAACTGAATTTTGTCTTCAACCAAATCATTCATTATTCTTTTGGACTGAGAAGGTACGATAGAGTCTCTAGCTTTTCTTCCCATTTGTTAAACATGTCCTTCGAAAAATGTCTCCAGTTGCGCACCCTAAGCCTGTTATCGGATATATTACTTGCAAAAACACCAGCATACATTTACGGCAGAATTCAATTTGCTTCTTCAAACAGATCCGCACAGTTAACTATTCGTCGTCAATTTTTTTTTTCACTCCATTCGTCTGTGGAATACTCTCCCAAGACACATAAGAAGAATAGGTAGTATATATCAACTTAAAAATGAATTAAATATGTACTTTTCTTCCTAAAAATGTTAATATGATCGAATTTATTTTTATATTTTTATATTTTATACATATGTAGCTTTCTTTCCTTAATTTGTCTTAAAATTGAGCTAAGCAATTAATTATAAGATATTATATCTTACTTTGTTAAGCACCCGATGAAATTAAATAAATAAGTGGCAATGATAACGAAATTATGTCCACCGATGCAACAATTCATAGTGCAGCAGAAGACGACTTACACTACATAGGTACATATCACAGAAAACGCTATCAATATTTACAAAAACCAAATATTCTTAGAACTTATACCAAAGAAAAAAGTTTCACAAAAATTGTCAATAAAAAATGCAAACATTTTTTATGCCACAGAAAGTAGCGATTTATTACAGATATTTAAAAGATTCATTATTGACAGAGATTTGATGTGTATTTATTGTGAAGACACACAACTGTTTATTAAATTTCAGAGTATTTTCTTGAAATATTTTGCTAATAACAGTAACTTGAAGTTGCTTGTATCCTGTACTAGGTTAATTCATATTACTGATAAAAATGAAATGTTAACTATAATAAAGAATGAACACTTAAAGAACAATCACAGAGGCATTTCACAAGTTTTCTATGAACTAAAATTACTTTACTACTATCCTATCATGCATAAATTAATACATACATTTACTAATAATTGTGACACATGCAACATAGAAAAATATGATAGACACCCCCCGAACCTAGCATTTGAACATACAGAATCACCCACGGGATTTAACGGCATTGTACTTGTACACATGGACACTTGGCACCCTTGTAGAAATATTATGTACATATGTACATTACAATGATCGATAACGAAACATGCGACAATACATAAACTTGGGGACAGAACTTGGGTATCTATTCTCAAAGCCATTAAAGAGCGCTTGATTTACTTCCAGGCAAAATGAAAAAAACTGGTTTCCGATGGCGAAACATGCTTCATCCATAACGCTGTGAAATAATTTTTAAAAAATATTGGCATAACATTTCACCAGACAACGGCATGTAATAAGACAGGTAACTCGGACATTGAGAGACTACACGGAACTCTTAACGAACATTTGAGGCTTATTGAAGCAGACAGAGATAAAACTGATTTAGATATATAAATTAAACAAATACAAGGACAAACAAAATAGATTATGTGAAAAAATTGTAGTAAATAGAGACATTTCAAAGTATAAGCCTACATACAAAAAATTTAACGAATTAAAATTAAACGGAAATTATAGATATCACAGAAGTAATCGAAGACTTACCAGATATTGTAAAAAGCAGAGAAAAGGGAAATTTAAGCACCAAACAAATGAATACAAAAAAATATGTTTTGGAATTGAATTATTATTTTTATTATATGTTAACCTTTTTACTGAGTTACATTTCACTAGCTACATTCTATTAGATTTAAGTCATTTTGAAACCATCTTTAATATCCATAATATAAACTTCAGTAATATTCATAAAAGAAAATAATTTAATTTTGAGTTATCTACATATGTATACCATGTTAAATTAGTTATACTCACAATTTAATAATCGAGCTATACTTAACCTCTTGAGACCCAAGCTATATCCAGAATGACCATGTGTTTGATGTTGCTTATGGTCACTCATAGGGCTTATCTGAGAGTAAATTTCAAACTTAAAAAAAGTGGGGTGGGGGGTTTCCGAGAAAAGGGGGGTTTCATATAATATACATTAGGTCTATATCTAACAAACAAATTATTTTTTTATTTATTTTGTTTGTTTATTTTGAAGAAAAAACAATTGTATATTAAGTTGTGTAAACAAAAGAAAGAAATAATGCTAAAAAAACAATGATAAACTAATTTTTTCTTTTCGCGACCAGAGATTTTTTTGTATTTTCAATGTCCGGTTTCCTTTTTTTTCGATATCTTGAAATGTAGAGGTCAAATCTTGCGCGAAGTAGTCCCGAAGTGTAAAGAGCATATTTTTGGTGCATAAAAAGCTTATTTCGAGTGCGTTCCCGTAAATAGTTTCTCTGTGAATTGAATAAATAAAATATACACATATGTGCACCGCAGGTCCGAAGAGGTTAATTATATTTTGTTTTTGGTGTCTTTAGAATAAAATCTCTATCTTCGTCTATTCTGGTAGACAAAGATAAGTTAAGTTTGTCTTAAGTGAATCATCGTTCAACAAAGAGATTTTTTCTAAAAACTATATCTAGCTATTCTTTTTGATCCTACGTTACAAGAGTAATATCACTATATCCTTTTTTCTTCCAGTGCTTTTTCGATTACGTAAGTAATTCTATGCACATGTTGATGTTGTCGTAAACCACCTGGCCATCATTTTTTGGTTTAAAGGTTTCTTCCAAATAGGGGGCAGAAATATCCGCTTTTTCTTTATCTTCCCATGCCCATTCATTTTGATTTATTTTAATTGGCGGCGCGGGGATTTTGGGCCTTCTGGTGCCTTTTACAACTTTCCAAAGGAATCTTTTTTCGCTGTTAGATTTTCAAGTTGAGAGCCCATCGCACGATTCTTAAAATCCTTAATGCTGTTCTTCAACGAATTGCAAATACGAGTCAGATATGATTTATGCTATGGATCACGACTCTGTTGCCATCTTTTACGCGCTTCTCTGATTCGTAGACCGTATTTGTTCGGCGTTTTCCTTTCGTTCCTAATGCCTTCCCAGTTAGTTGTTCTACCAGTTAATTTCGTTGGCTCTATGTTATAAACTAGTTTTTCGATCAGTGTCAAAATAATTGGGGAATGATCAAAGCTCTCTTCAACTTTTATATGGTAGATATTCCTTTTACTACGAAGAAATCGATCAGGTCAGGTGATTTCAAAGTATCAGCTGGCCAGTAAGTCGGTTGGCCCGTCTAATGGAAATCACAACTGTACTCCATACTTGCCCCATAGAGCATTCTACCTTTTTGCGAAATGTATCTAGAACCCCAGAACGTATGTTTCGCATCAAAATCACCGCCCATAATGAAATTAGGGTTGAGCGATTTAAATAAGTCAGTAAAATCACTTTTTCAAGCGCGAAACGCGGTGGACAGTAGATAGATGAGATTTTAATAGTACGCTGACTATTTTTAACTCGAATTGTGTACAGTTGCAGAGATTCAAGCTCTATCTTTAGGTCTTCGCATTGTTCGATGCAGTCTTTAATAAACAAGGAGGATCCGCCTCTCACTTTTCCCGAGGGTTGACAATCGTGGTAATCAATATAGCTTTTTATTTTAAAATGCGATTCCTTTTTTACGTGGGTTTCAGAAATCAAGCAAATGTCAATATCTGTTTCACGGATGAATATTTCCAATTTGTCAAGTTTTTGCAAAAGTCCGTTTGCACTCCAAGTACATATTCTTTTTTCATTCATATTATAGTTGAAGTGCGCGTTTTTCGTGAATAACTTTCGTTATTTGGCCCACCTGTCAAGAAATTTGCTGTTATTTTTTGACAGATGACGATATTTTTCATTGCCGAAGAAGTATGGTCCGCTGATATCGGCAACCCATAAACCGCACCAAATAATGCAAATTTTAATATATTTTAGAAAAAATTAATAAAAACTATTTAGAAAACTTTAAAAATTATGTTTCTTTTGCACTTTCATTGATCTCAATTGGTTTGGGATATTCAATTTCAATTTCATAATTGCATCTGGCTACTGTCCATTTTTTTTTTTGGTCCAATGTAAGAGTTAGGTATACAAAGTTGACGGCAATTAAGTTCTGTCCATGTGAACTGATGCTTTCTCTTCACCGTAAAAGCTTGTAGCAACCAATTATGAAGTTATCGTCTACATAACCCAGCAGGTATAGAAACTTTTTGAAGACAATGCTTTTCATCTAACTCTATCCGCTACATAATGTAGATAATTTTGTAGAATTTCTATCCAAATTTTGCTTATGTTTTCAATCGTTTCGTGCGTTCAGGACTTAGGAAAAGCAACTAGGTATGTAGTTGGTAGACTTTGCTATAAAATCATTGGGTGCTGTTTTTTTTCTCGAAAATGGTCGTATTGTCTGTCTTTTATCTAGGTATATCTTTAGTCCTTTAATTTCCACCAGAACTGTCAAAACATACTGAATCTCGTCATTCGGATAGTGAAGTTCATTGCCTTTAAATATCTGCAAATGCAATTGGAGGTTATTGCTAAACTCATATTACAAATACAAAGCACTGTAGTGTGATTGGTCAACCCTAGTACAAATAAATTTTAAATAGATTCAAAAAAAACTTTATATTTTAATACTTTTAATTCTTATAAAAACCAATCGATATTACAATTTTTACTTACCTTTATATTTTATCGGTCTTCGCGCTTTTCTATCCAAATCCACAATGGTCGAATATATCATTTGAGCAACCTGAAGTTGGTTCTAGTTTTTCTTCTGCGCTTAATGAAGATAGTTTCGTTTACATTTTTTTTTAAGTATTCTAGCACTAAAGTACTATACATATTACTGAGTCTACTACAGTATGTACGTACATACATGTATTTCTAGCCTTATCTTCCGCAATATTTGGCCATGGTGTTGAGAATTTTGCACTATGATTGTTATCAGGTCAAAGTGTTTTGACGCTAGAAAAAAAAAAACGCGCCATGGAAAAATACAAATTTGGCAGATTACTGACGGCAATATTTACTATCGAGTTTTTATAAATATATGTACTTGCTATCCCGCCTGGCTTCTACAATGTACTAAAACAATCGCGTTACTTATTAGGTAAAATGCTGCTCTAATAATGTTGTTCTGGGTAGAAATACACTGCGGTTCACTAGATTAGAAGCAAGCAATTTTAGAAAATGAAAATGATTTATCTTTCGATATACATATGTATGGCAGATCCAGAACAAAGAAGGATGGTGAAAGAAAGAGTGGTTTGTGCTAAACGCAATGGTGAATTCTGAAATTTTCAGAAAACAGGCTAACTGTACTATTGAGACATGTTAGTTGAATCAGTCAGATTCGCATGCAATTAAATTGGTTCGTAAGATTAGAAGCAGTCAAAGGAAATGTTTCCACGGTCTGCCGAAAAACGAAAAATTGTCCGATTAGCCTTCAATTCAGAGGTTTCCGCAGCTAAGATCGGATATGCAGCTGGTGTTACCGCAAGTAAATCTACTGTTCGTCATGTGTTTCGTAGTGCCAAATATCTCAAGCGACTTAGGCTGAAACAAAAACCACCACTTAGTGCTTCTCGAAAAAGCCAAAGCTTACAATTCGCAAATGATCACATCACCTGCGATGTGCAATAAGGAACAAGTTCGAATAGCTGGAAAAAGGACGTCTTTTCTGAAGAAACAAAATTTAATTTAAATGAACCGGATGGCTATAACTGTTACTTTCACGATCGAAGAAAAGAGAAGCCCTTTAAACCGCCATCATAGCAGAGAAGGGGGCGTTATGGTCTTAGGTATAGTATCTTATCTTATAGTGGCACCAGCGATTTGGTGGTTCAAAGCTCTAAAATGACAGGAAATAGATGCAAAAAGGTGATGAAATCTGATTTTCCGAAGATCAACGATCTCTTCGGACCACTTTCATTGATATTTTAACACGACAGCGCTCTTATACACACAGCTCGTATTGTTAAATCGTTTTTTGCCAGTAAAAAGTTGAACTTGTTCCATGGCCACAATATTCGTCAGACGTTAACACTATAGAAATTGTATGGAGCTGGCTCATACGAAAAGTATACGAAAGTGGAAAGCAATACGATGATAAAGAAGCGCTTTCGAAGCCGTTAAACCCGCCTGAAATTAGATTTCACTCGACTATTCAGCCTCATTGTATAACTACCCGAAATACCGAATTTTTGAGGTTATTTTGAAGAAAGGTGATTCTATTCATTATTAAAAATTGTACCTAAAGTATGAATACAAAATAATAATTAAATTTTCATAAAAAAAAACCAAAAAACATTATTTATTTCATTAATTTTTAAGATGCTTATGAACCGATTTAAATGCAATTGTTTCTGACTCATTGGGCAAAAAGGTCTTCCAGGTACCGCTATGTCGTTATGAATTTTGTTTAAAACTTTATTATGAATTAACTAACTTTCACCATCATTTTTTTTTTGCTTCGCTGACATATAACAGGAGAAATATCAATTTTATCCCCCAAAAATAGGTGCTTCTAATCCAGTGAACCGCAGTATATGAGCTGACAAATCTGACAAACCTTATTGAATCACACCAAATGTTCAAAGTGCGAGTCAACAACAGCATCATTTTTCTACTATTATTTAATTGTACCACATGAAATGTTCGATTTAGTCGCAAACATTTAAAAGCTAATACTACTTTTTTATTCATTTATCTTTAATCGAAATATAAGGCGTTGGTATCTACAGCGTTTTTCCGACGTCAAACATCATGTATTAATTTTTTTAAGAATTTCTGAATTTTCAACGCAATGATATCTTTAAAGGGTTGCATGGCGTTTTGCTTGATATCGGAAGACTATCTAGTGGCTAATTGACTTAAACATCAGGACAGTATCATAGATGGGAATTTCCAATCCCAAATATAAGAGTTCTTGTACTGTTACCTACACGCTACACGTGAGGTATGGGTTTTAGCATTGCCATTGCCAGCCATGTAATAGTATCGTACCATGCCATAGCATGCACTACTAATGTCGATTTTTTCCGAAAATTGTATGGCGTTTATCGTTGCTCGTGGTTTATGAAATGAAAAGTCCATCAGACTGTGACCATAAACTTTTATAGGTGAAGAGTAGAATTGGGGATGTGTTTTATATATCCCACATGTATTTCAAAAGTGGCACAACTACAAAAACCCAATATCTGAGTTATCAGCAACAAACGGTCGTAAAACTTCAACCCAACATATTTATCAAAAGTGCATTAACTTAGATTCATTATTAGCCCTGCAAATGACACTTAGGTCACTCTAAACTTTTCAAACGAGATCAAAGTATCTTCGAAAAAACTGACACATTTTCAATTGTGGTTCTACCTCCTAGCTAACGGGTGTGTACATTTTAAATAAAAAGTGCATTATTTGCTGTTGTGCCATTTTTCTGAACCATAAGTAAGGAGTACGCGTGTTATATTTCGAATTGAAACAATTTGTTTTATTTTGAGTTAAGTCACTTTATCTTTAGTCATTAGACGTAAATTTGAGGATTGGTTGTATTTTGAGTTAGGTCACTGTTGAAGAATGATTAATTGACATTTAGAGTTATGTTAATTTAGATAATTTAGTTTATATCTTAGTTTTTTAAGTTTTATTGAAGATAAAACGGTTTAATTTTTAAATAGGACACTTAAGCTGATTGTGGTGAATATTCTTTGCATACTAATTTCATAGTTATGCCACTCTTGATAACTTTTTTGATCATAATTCGACTTATGACACTTTTGATGCATAAATATACCATATCAGTGGTGGCCAAACTTTCAGCCTATGCGTTCCACTTTTCGCTGAAATTGGTTACGCGTGCTACCTTACCTACCCATTATATTTACTTGGAAGAAAATACATATAAATATGAAGATATCATTAGAAGGTCACTATCACTAGCCAAAATGGAAACGCCAAACTACTTGCCAAAGATTGTATCCAGCTATTTAAGCAATAGAAAGTTGAGATATGAAACCGAAGAAGGAGAAAAGTGGGTACTATAAAGCCTCCGCGGAAGTCCTACAAGGATCAGTACTGGCCCCCTACTTTGGAGTATCATGTACGACGGAGTTCTGTAATTAAGACTGCCGCAGAAGTAAAAAAAAATCTAATTCAGAGACGATATCGCCGTTGTTACTGTTGCAAAGAACATTTTCGAGATACAGTCAGCTTTGAACGCAGCAATCTGCGACTGGCTGATATACACCGGCCTTGAATTAGCAGATCACAAAACGGAAGCTGTCCCAATAATCAGCCGGAAAAATGTGGAATAACTGGACAGAGGGGTAGGAAGCCAAACTATCAGATCAAAACACTCTTTAAAATACCTACGAGTTTCAAGCCTCGAATCACCTAGTCATCAAAAGCTTCAGGCAGCACTTTCTGGAATACTGCCAAACATCGAAAGATATGTTAGAAGTAACTTAATATCCAAGGTAGTTAGCTCAGTTATGTTATTCGCTGCCCAGGTTTGTGTGAGGGCCCTAGCGACAAAGGAAACAAGGAGAAAATTATCGTCAACATATGTACTTCGCGCACTAAGGGTCATCAGTGGCTTCAGTGGCAGGGATGCTCCCCATAAATATCGTTGCGGACGCGATGCAAAGAGTCTATAGGAGAACTTCTAGTAACCAAGAAACGACGGTCAACAAAAGGAGCAAGGAAGTAGAAAGAGTGACTTCCATGACCGGTAGCAAGCTAGGTGGGAAACCACTACGAATGGCAGATGCATAGACGTTTGGGACAGTGGGTATCGGAAATACTTACACCGTTTTGGGCACGATAACTCAAATTTTTGCCCAGATCAGGAAGAAGGAACAGAGCACGCAGTATTCCATTGCCTACGCTTTCTGGGATGAAGTTAAGTACAATGTTGTTACAAATTTTGAGAATGATATACTTGTACTGCGTGTTTGTTATAATGTATTAATTTACAGCATATGCATCGGGTTCGACTGTAAATGCCTTCACGTTCGACCAGTCGACCGCGTTCTATGGTTTGGCCACCCATGAGTTTAGTTTTAGTGACTTTTATTTCAACATAAATTCAGTACATAAAAAGTTATCCCTGAGTCTATAAGGTTTGGTCTATGACCGTCTACCAGATTGACAATTTGTTTATACATAATACATAGTTTTAAAAAATAAATTAATTTCTAAAAAGTGAAACTTAAAAATCTTCATCAATTATACATTTTCTGTATTTCAGCGAAACCACAGCATATTCGTACAATGAGTTCCACCCCCTCTCTCCATTCAAGATTCCGATTGCTTCATCCTCATTTAGCACAGGTTTCCCAAAGTAACTTATACGGAATTCCTTAAGCACTGGGCAAATTGCTATAAAGTGGAACACGTCTTCTCTTATTTTCAGGTCACAGATGCTGAACAGGATTGGTAGGTCTGAACGGTGTGGTATGAAATTTAGATTTACTAACTCTCCTCTTAGCTTAAAGATCGTGTTAATTCTTTCTATTGAGCTATTTTTTAGAAAATAAGTTCTATCTTGAAGGTGATGGATCATTTTGCTGTAATAACACCTAAACTGTGAGGACCGAGCCTCGTTAGCGTACTTTTCGTATAAGATGTGGGCCGTTTTCTCAAGCAAAATGTCAAATTGGTTCCTTAACGTAGTCGGTTGGTCATTTTGTGATAGGAGCAAACTTAGGCCGCAGTCGCATGCAAGACGTTCCCACTCTTGTACTACTTTTCCTCTCGTTCTTATGGCATGTGTTAAAACTACTTTCGGTATCCTTTCATCTTTCATCGCCATCACTTTAATGACATAGTTAAAATGCATTTTAAGTGTATCTAAAATCAAAGGTGGTGTACTAGTTTCAAGGTACAGCATATAATTTGGTGTGTTACTCGGCAGTCGGAAAATTCTCTTAAGGAAGTAACGGAAAAACTTTTATACTGCTTCAAGGGAACAATATCCCCATACTTGGGCTCCATATAAAAGAATTGAGGCTGCTGTTGAGCGAAACAGATTTAGCTTAGCACTATGGGATATATATCTATTTGTTATGCATCTATTCCAAATCGAAGATATAGCTCGCTTGGCTTCGGAAAGTTTTGACTCGAGGTGTTTATTCATATTTAAGTTGGCAGACACCAGTACTCCCAAATATTTGTATTCCCGTACAATTTCCACAGCTTTTTCATCATATGTCCACTTTTCGTCTCGGCAGTACTGCCCACTACCTCCTCTAAACACCATCATCTTTGATTTATCCAGGTTAACAACCAGGTTCCAGCATTTACAATACTCCTTTAACCTGTTCATCATTAGCTGCATTCCAACAATAGAGTCCGCAAGAAAGACAATGTCATCTGCATACATCAATGCGCGAATCACTGTTTGGCCAAACTCTATACCACCTCGAACAGTATCAGTTATATCATTAATGAACAGTATAAATAGCAGGGCACTCAGGATACAGCCTTGCTTCACACCCATAGAAGTTGGAAATTCGTCAGATATTGAATTACCATCCCAAACATAGGCTATGTTGCTATCATACATCGCTCTTAAAATTCGGATGATTTTACTTGACACTCCAATAACATACAATTTGTAAAAAAGTGCTTCACGTGATATAGAATCGAAAGCCGCACGAAAATCGACGAAAAAAGCGTACAATTTCTTATGCTTGTTTTTATACGATTCCGCAATGTTCATAAGCGAAAAGATTTGGTCAACTGTGGAATACCCTTTTCTGAATCCTGCTTGGAACTCCGACAAAACATTCTTATTATGGACCCACTGGGTAAGTCTATTAAATATCAGAGCAGCAAATAGCTTAGCAGATGTGTTTAAAAAAGAAATTCCTCTATAATTGGATGGGTTACTGCGATCTCCTTTTTTGTGTATCGGAAATATAATTGATTTCTTGAAGCACTCAGGAACAGCTGCGGTATCGAAAATTTTATTGAATTCTATGGTGAGCGCAGACATGAAATTATTTGTACAGTTTTTGTAGAACTCAAAAGAAATTCGATCTTCACCTGGAGCTTTCTTCGTCTTGGCATTCCGAATGACTTCTTGTACTTCAAACAATGAAAACGGTGCGTCCAAGAACTCATCCACAAATAGAGGCGTAGCATAGTGAAAAGGTGGCGACGAGATAGCCGGGTTAAGAAGCTTGTTGAAGTGGTCTTTTAACTTTAATGCGTTTAAAGATAAGGCAATAACATTCACTTGTCCATTCAAATATTTAACAGCCCTCCAAAACTCTGCAGAGGAGCGCGAGTTATTAATGACAGCAATTTTATTCTGCTCATAGGCTGTCTTTTTTACAAGGCAAGTGCGCTTAAAGTCCCTATTTGCCTCTCCATAGAGTGATTTTAAGATGTCTGTGCTAATTTTCCTCACTAGTTTTAAAAACGCAAACGATTTTTCTCTTGCCTTCTCGCACTCTCTGTCATACCACTTTTGCTTATAAAGTCTAGGTTTTCTCATCGATTTACTTGCTGGAACTGACATTTTAATAATTTCCGTAAGGGTTTCAATATCTGGATTCCTATTCGAAACGTTTAACCTCTCGAGTCCTGAATCAAGATTATTCCGGTATGCACTGCACATCCCATCGTTCCAAGCCAGTTTTGGTAGTAGTCCAAGTTGTTTCGTACTTCCTGTATTCGAGGATTCGCCTACTTTACAGTTAATTTCCAGCGGCATGTGGTCCGAGTATGTTTCTAATCCAACACGAAAGTCCTCTAGTAGGAAAAGCCATTTTCCAGATATGAAACAGTAGTCGATTGTGGAGCTTAGTAATCCTCTTATAAAAGTAACTTCACCATCCGGGTCGCCGTCGCAGCTCCCATTCAAAACACTACAGTCATATTCATCTGCAAGTTCTAGTACCTTGGAGCCGTTAATATTGGAGACTACATCTTTGGACCTGCGATCTATGTGAATAATATTTTTATAGTTTCCGCTTAAAAAATTGTTTTGGGACAGACCGATCCGACCATTGAAATCGCCGACAAGCATTATATCTGTTGATCCTAGGTTCAGCAGCACATCTCTCAGTCTAGTATAGTCCCACCCATGACCCATGATATACGATATACTCACGGATAGTGAAGCAGCTTTAAAAGCAATAGGCTCAAACCTGATTGACTAAGGATAAAACTCAATTTGTTTTATTTTGAGTTAAGTCACTTTAGTCATTTGAGGTAAATATGAAGATTGGTTGTATTTTGAGTTAGGTCACTGTTGAAGAATGATTAATTGAAATTTAGAGTTATGTTAATTTAGATGATTTAGTTTATATTTTAGTGTTTTTAAGTTTTATCGAAGACAAAACGGTTTAATTTTTAAATAGGGCACTTTAGCTCACTGGTGAATATTCTTTGTACACTTATTTCATATTTTAAGGTCAATTAGAAATTTGGCAATTGGAAATAATGATAAATAAGCAGTTTTTCATTATTTCCACTTGCCAATTTTCTACTTGACGTAAAAGTACGTCGTTTATCAATTTCAAATCGGCGAGTGGATACCTAGCATTATATTAAATTTTCGTTGAAATAAGTCATTTCACCCTTACCGACCCACACAAAATTATACACACTAAACAGCCCATAGGTGGTACCGGGGTACCACCATATATTTCGATGCGTTTTACATAGAAATCATTCGATCGCGTTTGTAGAATGTGTGCGTAATAAAGAAAATAACTAATTAGGATAACGTCTGAGTCTCCTTAATTTCCTTAATCTCCTTAATTTTTGTAGTGATCAACGAACACAGCGTGAGAATCAATGTCAAGTCTTTGTTTTGAATTGTCAATCGTCGATTGCAGTGTTGCGGTAAGAGATTTCTTAATTTATTTCGTGTTTGTATTGTCTATAAGTGACGAAGGAACAAATTTGTGAATTGTACTAGAATGTTTTGGCCAGAATGTCACCACAGAGAACTTCTCCACATCATCACCTCTGCTAAATAATCTCAAGACCAATGGATTGGCATTGCTGAAGACGCTTCGGAAAAATGATGATATCCCAATGGAGATGCAGCCATCGAAAGATCGCGAAATCTATTCAACTTTGTTTGGTTTTAGAGCCGAAGCAACGATATGTTCGTATGTTCCGAAGAAGAATAAAGCCTTTATTTTGATATCCAGCAAAGAAGCAAAGTATGTATTGCAAGAAATGCTATAATGATATCCGAATCAAAGAAAATGTCGGATTTTTTTTTTTTTTTTATTATTATTTTTATTAGTATTAATAATACTTTATATTTCACAATATATTTCACAAAAAGGGATAAAATTAACAAATTTATCAAGAGTAAACACTTTTTCGTTACATGTGTGTAGTATGTAGATTATTATTGTAGATTTTTCAGTTGTGTTTAAATATTTGTTTTAATATCTTCTATACATTTCTTTTTATATATTTTAAAATTTACTTCATTCCTTATTTGGCAAGGAAAATTGTTGAATAATTGGACTCCTTTATATATAAGTGTTTTTTGAGCTGCTGCTGTTGTCTGTCTTTGCAATCGAAAATCGTGCTGATTCCTGAGTTGGTATGGTTGGACTTCGCTCACTAGATTGACCTCACTAGTGAGGTACCTCGGTGTTATCCCATGTCTGATCTTGAAAACAGCTATAAGTGTATTTAACTCCAGTCTTTGTTTTATGTTTAACCACTTCAAGGCCTCCAGCATTATGCGAATCGGGGTAAAGCGGTTACACTTGAGAATATTTCTCATTGCTTTATTTTGTAGTTTCTGCAATCTTTCTATTTGCCCTTGGTTGCAGCATGAATACAAAATAGTGGCACAATATTCAAAATGCGGTTTTATTATGCTATTACATACTATAATAGCCGTCATGTCATCCATCCTTTTCCTCATGTGCTTAAAGAAACCAATTTTTTTGCCAATTTTCTTACATATATGGTCTACATGCTCCTCGAATTTAAGGTGCTTATCGATGATCACTCCCAGGTATTTGATATGGTTGACGTTCTCGATTTTGCTGCCATTAATTTCTATATCCCTGTCACTGTTAATGTTGATATTCATCCTTTTTGTTTTTCGCTCGTTTAGTTTCAGTTTGTTCTGTATTTAATATAGTCTGTATGCTTCCATTTACATTCGTCTGCGCAGTTTCCCTCAGCATATACTAGCGTGTCGTCTGCATACATAGCTATTATACAATTTTGCAATACTTTTGGCAAGTCATTTATGTATACTATGAAAAGGATTGCGCCTAGTATAGATCTCTGTGGTACACCATAGTCTACGTTGTCATACTATCCCTTAATAGTTGTATCGTGTGTTATAATTAAAAAAAAATAATAATCTTTATTCATATTAAAAAATATAAATAAATTAAATTAAACCACGTTTCTTTTGTTTCTATTGCTCACATTTCTTCCAATTGAGATACCAGAAAACCAAGAGCCGGATAACGTCCGCCATAAATCGATTCAATTATTGGTCCAATCGAGCCAAATTCACCAGCATTTTATCGTACGTCGCACCGCACTACGACATCCATTACACCGGCGCTCCGCCACACCAACACCACCGGCAGTCTATCGTCCGACGCACCAAACAGAACAGCCACCATCGTCACCGGCGCTCCGCCATACCACAATACAGGCGTTCAGTCGTGCGTCGTACCGCACCAACACGACAAAGCCATCACACCATCACACCAGCTGTCTTTCGTCCGTCGTGTAGTACCAAGTCGACGGGACAGAACAGCCACCATCGTCACCGGCGCTCCGCCATACCACACTACCAGCATTCGGTCGTCCGGTGCACCGCACCAACACGACATATTCATATTCATCATCAGTGCCTCCAGCTTCAATCATCAGCTCTATCTCATCAGCACATAACATCAACCACAGTCACCATCTTCAGTGCCTCCAGCTTCAGTCATCAGATTCAACATCCGAACATAACCTCCATTTCATCTCATCATCATCATACATCATATTGTAAAAGGTATGTGAAAATTCCAATGCATTATTTAATTCGATTACATTATAGTAAATAAATTAAACATACATATTTAATTTTACATAAAGTGCATTTTGTGTGACAGTAGCATTAGACCATTTTCATTATATTTGATTTACCAATAGAAAAGTGTTGCCGTGTGTACTTTTTTCGAATAGAATTTCAATACTTTGTTCAATTTGGTGTTGCCGAGTGCAACTCACAGATAGTACTTTTTTTTTGTAGTTTTTTTTGAAGCGGGAATTTTTACCAAATTAATAAATTCGAATATTTAACGTTACCTAAGCAAAAATAATCAACATCAGTTACCACACCCTGCTTTGCATTTGTATTTAAACGCACTTTTATTTCAATAGCAAATATGAGTGTTTTGTTGGATTTTATTTTTGCGGCTGACCAATTGGTCAAATATTACGCTATTTGCAAGGAAGTGCCAGATAATAAACATACGTTATCGAGTCTAGAAGCGCGAAAAGTTGAACTGAAAGATTTATGGGCGGAAGTTAAAAGTACTTACGCAAAATGTGCGCGTACGGAGTCAAGTGAAGATTTAAATATCACCACCATAGAAGCTAAATACCAGCTTTCTAACGATACGTACTTGTCATGCCTCGGTTATATTATTGAATGTACATCGAGATGCACTCAATCTAGTTCAAAAGGCTCTAAGCAAGTAGAGATTTTGCAATCTACATCGCAGTGTATCAAGGTACCACCATGCGATTCTGAGGTATTTTATGGGGATTACCTTTCTTGGCCCTCCTTTAGGGATATGTTCGATGCAGTTTATAAGCAACATCCTAAATTGGGACAAGTTCAAAAATTGTTTCATTTGCGTTCGAAAACTAAAGGCGAAGCCTTCAACATTGTAAGCAAATTTCCACTTACCAATGATAGTTTTGAGTTAGCATGGGATGCTTTGAAAAGCACTTATGAAAACAAACGTATCCTTATCAACAACCAAGTCAAAGTAATTTTTACTTTACCCCATATACCTCACGAATCTGCTAAATCTATCAAGGCATTACAGAGTGCAATCAACGATAGCATTGCGGCTCTAAAATCACATCAGATCAAAACGGATGACTGGGATCCTATCCTGATTTATGCTTGTTCAAATCGTTTACCCCAATCTACTTTATTACTTTGGGAGCAGTCTATTAAAAACCCAAGTGAAATTCCTACCTGGAATCAGATGGATACTTTCTTAAGTTCTAGATTTCGAATTCTCGAATCAATTTCTGACATCATGTCTAGCTCACCACGTACTACAAATACCAATAGAAAGTTTAATAATAATACTAAAGAACCTTTAAATCGTAGTAAAATTAATACCTACCATACACAATCGCACACTTTTACCTGCAAGCTGTGCAAAGAACATCATCCTATTCGACATTGTCCAAAGTTTTTGCAAATGACTATACAAGCTCGCACTTCTTTTATCAATAACAACGCTTTTTGTACTAATTGCTTAAGCGTTAATCATACTACCAATACTTGCATAAGTAAACATACCTGCAACATTTGCAAACAGCGACATCATTCACTATTACATACGAATGCAATACCAATCTCTACTGACGTTTCAGTACCACCTCCTACCAACAACTACAATGTTAATCACCTTCCTAATCAAAGCACCATACAGTCCACTTCTTCACCAGCTGTACCGACAGTAAGTCGTCGATCACACTACAACACTACCACCAAAAGCGTTCTGTTAGCGACCGCTATCGTAAAGATTCTCTATCAAAATTCCATTCACCTGGTACGAGCACTTATTGACCCAGGATCAGAAGTATCCTTCATTTCTGAATCAGTTCAGACTCGCTTAAAGCTACCAGTGAAACAAATAAGTGCTCTTATATCAGCTATAAATTCCACTCAAGCCGCTACTTCCAATAAACTGTGTTCCTTTTTGCTGAAGAACGATGAACGTCAACAAGAACCTATATCGGTACAAGCAATCGTTCTGAAGCACTTGACTGGTAAACTTCCACTTTCATCTTTTGAACTTTGTGATAAAAGTCAACTTTCCGAGTTAAAACTCGCAGATCCTAATTTCTTTCAATCATCCAACGTGGATTTTTTAATCGGCGCGGATCTCTATCCACTTATTATTCGCCAGGGACTTATACATATTTCAAATTCACTTGTGGCACAAAACACTATCTTCGGGTGGATTGTGTCTGGACCTTTACCAACACATATAAACACATTTACGACATTTGCGTCAAACTTGAACGAACTAAAACTTGAAAATCAAATCAAAAAGTTTTGGGAAATAGAAGAACTTCCTGACGTTCTTCTTCGCCCTTCAGCCAGTGATCAATATTGTGAAGAGCTCTACCAAAACACCACTAAAAGACACACTGATGGACGTTATGTTGTCCGGTTACCGTTTAAGACCGAATCTTTACATCTTGGACTATCAAGACAAATAGCGTTGAATCAATATTTACGCACTGAACGGTCTCTAGCCAAAAATCCGAATCTTCATTTGAAATATTCTGAAGTTATCTCGGAATATCTCTCCTTAAACCACATGCGTGAAGTACACCCCATGGAGAATGTTAATCAAGATATAGCTTCCTCATTTTATCTACCACATCATGCTATCATCAAACCCGAAAGTGTTTCCACAAAAATACGAGTTGTATTCAACGCTTCAAGTGCGTCAACCAATGGAAATAGTCTAAACGATCTTCTTTATCCTGGACCAGTTCTTCAACGGGATCTTACTACACTCATTGTAAGATGGAGATTCTATAGATATGTGTTCAATAGCGATATTGAAAAAATGTATCGCCAGATTATGGTACACCCTGCAGACACACCATATCAACGAATTCTCTTTCGCTCTTCGTTTGACTCCAAGATAAAGGATTATGAACTCCTCACCGTTACCTTTGGGGTTAATTGCGCACCCTATTTGGCCCTCCGCACGTTGTTACAGCTTGCAGCTGATGTTAAAGATAGTCATCCACTCGCTTCTCAAATAATTAAATCTGATTTTTACGTCGACGACGTGCTCTCCGGAGCGCACGATCTAGTAACAGCTAAAGGGTATCAAAGAGAATTAATAGCTGCTTTGAATTCTGCTGGATTCGCCCTGCGAAAATGGACGTCTAATCACCCTGACCTATTAAGTCATTTGCCTACGGAACATGTCTTGAATCAACATTTTTTAAACCTGGATGACCATAGTTCCATTAAAGCTCTAGGTGTGCGTTGGAACGCGAAAGGCGACTATTTTTATTTTATCACGAACCTCACTAAACCTTCCAGGACACCTACCAAACGAGAAGTTTTCTCCGAGATAGCACGCCTTTTTGATCCTGCGGGATGGTTGGCACCCATTCTAATAACAGCGAAGATCTTTATGCAAACGGTTTGGTCTGAGGGCATTCAGTGGGATGAGTGTTTACCTCTTTTTCTTTGTCAAAGATGGCACGCCTTTATGAATGTGCTATCACGAATTCAATCTTTCAAAATACCAAGGTGGATAAACTACAACCCCTCATTTCATATTCAATTCCACGGCTTTTGCGACTCCTCTGAAAGGGCTTATGCTGCAGCTTTGTATGTTCGCGTATGTGACCATAACAATAATATCCACAGTCATCTTATCTGCGCGAAAACAAAAGTTGCCCCTATCAAGTCCCTTTCATTACCGCGTTTAGAGCTGTGCGGAGCCATTCTTTTATCAAGGCTCATCAAATCATATGTCCCAAACTTACCGGTCAGTTCCTATCATCTTCATCTTTGGACTGATTCTTCAATAGTACTCGCGTGGTTGAACAAACCTCCGCGGACGTGGAAAACGTTCATCGCCAATCGAACTGCCACTATCATCGACAATGTCGGAGAGCTTGTCTGGAAACACGTTAAGTCGGCGGACAACCCTGCAGACCTTGCCACTCGCGGTGTTTCTCCCCAAGAATTGGAAAACAATTTGCTGTGGTGGAATGGTCCACAATGGCTTCGGCAACTAGAATGTCAGTGGCCTAAGAGTTTTCCAGTTTCCTCACGGGAAGAAGATTTAGAAATGAGGCCGTTACAAGCTTTAGTTCTTCAATACAATGAAGACATCCTTGAACGCTTCTCGTCCTTACCTCGTGCGTTACGAGTCATTTCTTACATTTTCAGATTTTTTCATCATACTCGCAATAAGAGTCTCTCTGTGCAATCGCTTTCCATTTCTCAAACCGAAATGAACTTTACTAAACTGAGATTAATAACAGTATCTCAGCAGACATATTTCTCAAAGGAATACGACCTTTTGTCTAAGGGTAACGTTGTTCACGCTCGTAGCTCGTTACTAACTTTAAATCCTTACCTAGATACACACCAAGTAATTCGGAGCAACGGTAGATTGACTCATTCATCGCTTTCCTTCAATGAACGATACCATATTCTTCTTCCATACTCGTCTCGATTTTCAAGTCTTCTCATCGATTTTATCCATGATCTAACCTTACATGGGGGTAACGCCCTTGTCCTCCGTTTGGTACGGCACGAGTACTGGATACCAAAACTTAAAACATTGGTGAAAGCTCGTCTCAACATGTGTAAAACTTGCACAATCCACAAAAGGCAAATACGTCAGCAAATAATGGCTGCACTTCCTACGGAACGTTGCACATACTCGCCTCCATTTACTTATACTGGCATGGATTTCGCCGGTCCGTTTGAGATCCGAAGTTTTAGTGGGCGAAACTGCCGTATCACCAAGGGGTATTGCTGTATTTTTGTGTGCTTTTCGACAAAGGCTATACATCTAGAGGCTGCAAGCGACCTCTCCACTCAAGTTTTTCTTGCGGCGTTTGCGAGATTTGTTTCCCGACGAGGCCTCCCCAAGGAAGTTTTTACTGACCATGGTACCAATTTCGTTGGTGCCAATACCTCTCTTCAAAGGGATTATAAAACCCTACTTTCTACCGCTTCTAAGGCCACATCCGAACGCTACGGGATACAAGGATTAGTTTGGAATTTCATTCCACCCGGTGCTCCCCACATGGGTGGATTATGGGAGGCTGGAGTAAAATCCTTTAAGACCCATTTTAGGAAAATCGCTTCCTCCACTAAATTTACCTTTGAGGAATTCTCCACCATTCTGACACGGATTGAAGCTTGCTTAAATTCAAGGCCACTATCTTCCATGTCGGAAGATTCATCCGATCTTCTTGCTCTCACCCCTGGCCATTTTTTGCGCGGCGGTCCGTTGCTGGCCCCACCAGAGCCGGAAATCTCCAACTCACCACTCTCTCTTATTAACCGCTGGGAAAAATTGAAAAGCTTACAGCAATCATTTTGCCGACGCTGGAAAGAAGAATACCTGAAGGAACTCCACAAGCGTTACAAGTGGCAGTTTCCTAAATCCGATGTAAAAATTAACGATCTAGTTGTCATTAAGAATGAAAATCTACCATCAACCGAATGGCGCCTTGGTCGAATCATCCAAGTCAGTCCCGGGACTGACGGTAGAATAAGAGTAGCTACAATCAAAACAGCATATGGTAACGTGACTCGACCTATAGTCAAACTTTGTGTTTTACCTTCAACTTAAGTC
This sequence comes from Brachyopa scutellaris, assembly GCA_949775065.1. Taxonomy (NCBI): domain Eukaryota; kingdom Metazoa; phylum Arthropoda; class Insecta; order Diptera; family Syrphidae; genus Brachyopa; species Brachyopa scutellaris. Next base: position 123,148,940 of record OX459112.1, read on the forward strand.
TGTGGGTTGAACTGTGGCACACAAAGGGCAATCGAATACTTGAACTTTATAACAATTAATTTTTTTTAACACACCTAGGTATATTCACATATATGTTTATCGTATGTTTTGAAAATGGACTTTAGTATCTAACGGTTGAATAACATGCACTGAATTTGTTTTTTTTTTTTCCTCAATCTTGAATTTTTCTATGAATCGAGATAAATGCATTGGAGTTTTCATTCATAACCTTTATATACATATTTAAGAAACTACTCCGTAACTATCTATTAATATATTCTATTGATTATGTATTGCTTGCACTGAACCCCTTAAAAGTATCTAGTTTCGCCACATTGTGGCAAGGCGGCCGGTAATGTTAGCGACAAAATAACGAGTTTAATGTGATCCGCCCATTAGCCAATAAATCCTCACTAGATGGCGATCACATTAAACGAAGTTGGTTGCAATCGGTCAAAAAACTTAACTTCCTATTGGTATAAATACCTAAGCGCTCGAATTGCGCTTTCTACTTTAATCTTTTTCTGAAACAGTGCGGTTCGGTGTAAGCAAAATTAATTCCCTTGTACAAATAATATCCCTTAATAGTTGTATCGTGTGTTATAATTAAAAAAAAATAATAATCTTTATTCATATTAAAAAATATAAATAAATTAAATTAAACCACGTTTCTTTTGTTTCTATTGCTCACATTTCTTCCAATTGAGATACCAGAAAACCAAGAGCCGGATAACGTCCGCCATAAATCGATTCAATTAATTATTTTTAACTTTTGTTCTCTGCGTGCTATTTGTTAAGAAGGTTCGAAACCATCCTAGCTCTGTTCCTTGTATGCCATATCTATACTTTTTTTTAAGCAGAACTTCGCGGTCTATTGTCTCAAATGCTCGTTTGAGATCCAGGAATAATGCCATTACTTTATTTCGTCTTCCCTCATTCTTCCATTCGTTTATTAGGTGGTTAACCCCATCTTCACACGAATAGTTCTTTCGGAACCCTGATTGGTATATTGATAGGATATGGTTGCATTCTAGGTATTCCATTAGCTGTTGTTTTGCTACAAATTCGAGAATTTTCTCCTGCGTTCTTAGTGAGTTTATTGGTCGGAACCCTTCACATTTTACTGTTTTTGCGACTTTTTCGACCGGCATGATCATAGAATGCTTCCAAGATCTTGGGAACTCTCCCGTAAGGAGTAATCTGTTCACCAATTCCAGCAGAGTCAATTATAATCCGAGGGCTTATTTTGTCAAAGTCAGTTTTATTTTTTTAGTGATTTGCATATTTGGCTTAGTTTATGTATATTTATTTCCCTGAATTTAAAATTGGTCGTTGCATTTCTATGGAGTTTATATATTGCACACATTCAATCGAGTCCCTTATATCTCTAATACTTGACACAAAGTATTCATTAAATTTGTTAGCAATTTCTAAGTCATTATTATATTCCATATCGTTAAAAATAACATTTTTAATTTTATTTTCGTCCTTTTTGAGTACCAGATTTTTTAGTTCACGCCACATCTGCTTTTGTCCGCCAGCTTGACTTATTCTGTTACTTATGTGTTGATTTTTTGCGTTATTAATTTTTATTTTGTAATAGTTTCTTGTGAGTATATAGTCCTGCCAGCTTTGGTCATTGTTTACGAGTCTTGCTATATTATATTGTTTAATTTTTTTGTCCTTCAGGATTTTTAATTCGCTATTAAACCATTGGTGTGTGTTGTTTTTTACTGCTATACTACTTCTATATGTAAATTTAGCGGTGGTTTCGCTCAAAATTTTATCAATCCTGCTTGCATTATTGTGTATATTAGTCTGTAAGTTGCATGTCAAATCTGTTCTATTAAGCTCTTGAGTAAATAGTTCTCTCGTATATTTAAATTTTTCAATCACGTCTTTATTTTTGTTTTCGTCGCATTTGGTGTTTAATATGATTTCAATATTTGGTGTTTAATATGATTTCAAATTCCGTTAGTCTTTCGGCATACCTTTGCTCTATTGCTTCCAGTAGTTTTTTTAATTCTTCCTCATTTTGTTTAAGTGATTCCCTGAATGCTTCCTTGTATAATTTAAGATATTTTGTGTTCTTATTAACATTTGCTTGCATATCCTTGACCACCAGATCAACATTATGTATATATTGAATGCAGTCATCACAAATAAATTTCACCATACCTTGGGTTCCGATAATGCCGCTGCTATAACTGTCCAAACCTGAACATATTGCCGATGAGTGGTAAACCTTTGAGCAGACTCCAGCACAGCTAATTCCGGTTTCTCCACGCGGTGATTTACACTTCGTGCTTTCAGGCATAGTTATATATACCCGAATAACACATGTTTTTTTCGCTTTTTTTCAACAACTTTTAGTTTTTATTGCATAAATACAATACAAAACTGTCACAACTCTAAATAACTCAGTCGTACCTGCACGAAAGCATCATCAAAATTGTCGTAACTCTAAAAGGATGGGTTTTCAAGGATTAAGAAATACAATCAAAATATTATATGATCTGTGGTTGATAATCTATATTCTCTTGTCAACATTGGTTTGTTTGTAGATAAACTGCCAGTACGCATCTAAAACCGTTTTTCACGTTTTTGAAAACTTAATTTTTTGAGTTGTGTCACACTAAATTCTGGAAAATTTACAATAGGTAACAAACAAAAGAGCCTATTATTTGGTAGCTCTATATTTTAGGAACAAATTTGTACAAAAATATTTTACATTTTTTTAATGTTTCATATGTTTTGATCAAAAAACAAAAGGAAGTCAAGTTGCGCACTCTTGCCCCGAAGTCAGGGTAAGAGTGCGCAGAAGTATTTCTATATGTAAATTTAGCGGTGGTTTCGCTCAAAATTTTATCAATCCTGCTTGCATTATTGTGTATATTAGTCTGTAAGTTGCATGTCAAATCTGTTCTATTAAGCTCTTGAGTAAATAGTTCTCTCGTATATTTAAATTTTTCAATCACGTCTTTATTTTTGTTTTCGTCGCATTTGGTGTTTAATATGATTTCAATATTTGGTGTTTAATATGATTTCAAATTCCGTTAGTCTTTCGGCATACCTTTGCTCTATTGCTTCCAGTAGTTTTTTTAATTCTTCCTCATTTTGTTTAAGTGATTCCCTGAATGCTTCCTTGTATAATTTAAGATATTTTGTGTTCTTATTAACATTTGCTTGCATATCCTTGACCACCAGATCAACATTATGTATATATTGAATGCAGTCATCACAAATAAATTTCACCATACCTTGGGTTCCGATAATGCCGCTGCTATAACTGTCCAAACCTGAACATATTGCCGATGAGTGGTAAACCTTTGAGCAGACTCCAGCACAGCTAATTCCGGTTTCTCCACGCGGTGATTTACACTTCGTGCTTTCAGGCATAGTTATATATACCCGAATAACACATGTTTTTTTCGCTTTTTTTCAACAACTTTTAGTTTTTATTGCATAAATACAATACAAAACTGTCACAACTCTAAATAACTCAGTCGTACCTGCACGAAAGCATCATCAAAATTGTCGTAACTCTAAAAGGATGGGTTTTCAAGGATTAAGAAATACAATCAAAATATTATATGATCTGTGGTTGATAATCTATATTCTCTTGTCAACATTGGTTTGTTTGTAGATAAACTGCCAGTACGCATCTAAAACCGTTTTTCACGTTTTTGAAAACTTAATTTTTTGAGTTGTGTCACACTAAATTCTGGAAAATTTACAATAGGTAACAAACAAAAGAGCCTATTATTTGGTAGCTCTATATTTTAGGAACAAATTTGTACAAAAATATTTTACATTTTTTTAATGTTTCATATGTTTTGATCAAAAAACAAAAGGAAGTCAAGTTGCGCACTCTTGCCCCGAAGTCAGGGTAAGAGTGCGCAGAAGTATGGGTAAGAGTGCGCAACCATTCTAAGTCACAGTTTTCGTAGTTTTAATGGTTGGAAACTGTGCTTTCACTCGAACTAAATTCTTCGGCAGCCTTCCATGGGCTGCCTCCATTTTAAATCAGCTCGCTAGCCTCACAGATTTGCTTTTGGGATATCAATTTCCTTTACGTTTGCCTTTAGTAGATACGATGCATTTTTCAGGACAAACAAAAACAGCAAGATATAGTTACAGCTTACCACCTACGACTATGATGTGCTTGTTACATCTTACGACAGAATGTAATAGCCCACAAATTGTTATTACATATTATAAAAAGTTAAATACTGAGTAAGAAAACACTGCGCACTCTTACCCACAGAATGACTGCGCACTCTTTCCCTAGACGCTACTTTTTTTTATCATTGTATTGGAAATCTAAGAACGAATAATATTATCCACTAAAATTGTATCCTTAATCAAACACACATATACACTGCTTATGCCTACATACTACTTATGGGGTATCGAGTTGCCACACTTTTCTGACACACTTTTAAAAATTGACTTTTTTTTTAACAAAATCCGGCTTTTCTTTTCTTGTTGTTTTTCTTTGTACTGTCAATTGGAAAACTTGCGTAGAAGTTGTTCTTCATTGGCGGTTAGTAACGCACACAATTTCTCATTTAACGATTTTTGCTAATTCTTTCAGAAAATGGCACTGCGTACTCTTACCCTCTGCACACTCTTACCCCGAACGACTCTATTATACAGCTGTGTTCAAAATAATAGGAGCGGTATTCCAAAAACTGGAAAACGGCGATTTTTGTTATTTTTTACCATCTTTTTTGTTTATTTTTTTTGGAACAAAATTCATTTTATTTAGCAACATTTAGATTAAAAAGTGGAAAATAGATTTATAAAAAAATAAAAGAGTACTTCAAATTATTAGTTTAACTGTTCAAAATAATTGGAGTGCTCCTAAAAATCACAAATATTTAAAATAATACGATTTATAATTTCAAAATTTAGGTAATTGTTATATTTAGGTAGCTAAATACTTGGTTGAAAATCTTTTATTCTTAAAGAAAACCTCACACCGAAGAGGTATAGAGTCGACAAGATTTTGACATAGAGTGGAAGTTATTTTACACTAGGCTACCTTAAAAACCCTCCAAAGCTGTTGGTGCTTACTGGTTTGGCATCTGGCACATCATTTTCGACGTCACACTACAACTAGTGTAGCAGATTCAGGTCGAGGGACTGTGGGCCAACTCCACAACCCGAATACCATTGAACCGGAACGACTCTTTCATCTTTTTATTCGTGTGCTTCGGGTCGTTATCCTGTTTGAACACCCATTTTAGCGGCATTTCGTATTCGGCTTACTGGAGCATGACTTCATCAAGGATTTGTATATACAAGTTTTGATCCATTTTACGTTTTATCAGATGTATTGGTCCGACTCCGTAATACGAAAAACATGTCCAAACGATGACCTTCACACCACCATGTTTAACAGTTTTTACCGTGTACTGAGGCAAATATTCTGTGTTGAGCGGACGTCGGACATATTGTTGGGAACAAGTTCCAGCAAATAGGACAATTTAACTTTCGTCCGTCCAATGTATATTGCCCCATTTCGTCGCAGGGCAATTGGCATGACTTTTGGTAAATTTGATACGTGCTTGTAGATCCTTTTTTTTTGTCTAAAATGAGACCTTGCGTGGACTTTGGCACAACGTTTATTTTCTAGAGGTCTTCTGCCAATGGTAGCTTCACTAATAGGAAGTTAAATCTTATCTTGCATGACCTTGGAAGATGCCGCTGGGCAGCTTTTAGAACATCTTACAGTTAACCTGTCATCAGCTTTGGAGATTATTCCCGTGTTTCTGGCTTTTCGATGTATTTTAAGGCATCGGCTATTGCTGAAATACTACATTGAAGTTTTTTTCTGTAAAATGTTCGTATTTGAGGCAGTTTTCGAATGAGTTCTCGCTTTTCGTGATTTGCATTCTTTGTTTTCATAGTTTCTTCTTCTTCTTCTTCTTCTTCTTTCATTCTTTGTTTTCATAGTTCTTAATACGACAAACTTAATTTTGTTTGCTTTTTCCAAAACACTCCTATTACTATGAACAGTACTTTTCCGTTCGCAGTCACTTCTTTGTATAAAATTCTCGCACATGCAAGCTCAGCTGTGCATATTTTTACTGGATTTGTTTGTCAAATGCCGTTAGAATATTTATATAAATGTCTTCACAGTTTAAACTACCAATTTTTCGCCAGGGGAGCATTTTAAGTGATGTTAACATAGCGCTCCTATTATTTTGAACACAACTGTACATCCAACCACTGCCTAGGTCCATACATACTTTACTTTTCACCACAGCTGATTATTCGGTGTAAAATTCTTTAATAAGAGCCTACCTTTTCCGTCCTGCAGCTGAGAATTTGATAAAATTCTTTACCATTCAACATGAAAGAAACATATATGTTACTTTAGATACATACGTATTTTGTTTTAATAACATTTGTAGATTGTGGAGAGGTAATTCAGTAGCGCACAAAAAATGTTGAGGACTTTGTGTAATTTTATTCAGCCACAGAAAAGTTATGGCTCCTTAAACTTAAAATTATGAAAATTAATTGTTCCAAATTTTTACTTAAAATGCATTTTTCTCAAAACTTTTTCATAAAAAAAAGTATTTATAGTATCTGAGAACTCTTGGTTTGTAAAAGATTCCATTTCAAATATCGTTTCTAAGCGACTGTTGTATAACCTCAGGTTCAAAAACTAAACTGATAAGTTTTCCAACTAGGCCTACATACTCTGTTAGGTTTAAGTGTCGGATTTTAACTGAAAATCGGATGAAAATTAGGATTTTGAAGGGTAGTCTATTAACCCTAATTGTACCAGGTTATATTTTTTACACAAACTACCGCGATGTGACTCTCAGTCACATGTGTAATGTTTAAGAATGCTAATATAAAAAAATTGTTGGTACATGCAAAAAAATAGAAGCAGGAATAAAAGACATTTAATTACTTATTTATACATTTTCAATAAACTAACATTTTCTGATAGTGCGTATTGCAGACATTTAGACCACACTCCTTAGAACTCAGTTTATTCGCAAGCCCTTGTTTTTAATGGACACATGTGGCATCGACTACGAATATTATATGCTGTCGATCTCGGTGGCGACGGCGGCGTGGCGTATTGGTATCACTATTTGCTGATGTTGTTGCAATGGTCAGAAATAAGTTCACAATGTGTGCATTTACTCTGCTAAGATATCGCTGACTTCTTCGTTGAATGTTAGATACAACCATATCCTAAGCCAACCCTTTTACAAGAGTTTGCGGCGAATATTTTCCATTGGCCTTATGAATTCAGGGTAAAAACAAAGCCACACAACTGTTAAATCAACCCCGCAAAGTTAGGTTAGGTTGAGAGGGGTTGTTAGGTTGAGCAATCGCCATCGTTGAGCAATAGCCATCGCGACCCCTCAACCTAACCTTGCGGGGTAGCTTCAACAATTGTGTGGCTTGGTTTTAACTCCATACCAGGATGGATTTCCTTAAAGCATTTCATAACCTTGCAAAATTTTAGAACGAGTCTATAGTTGATTAGGCCTGCCTCTTCTTGACTACTAAAGAAGTATATAGCTAAAGTGTTCCTAAGATAGCGTGCTGTGCTTTGACATTTGCATAGCATATACGCGATATCCTCTGGTAGGTATACCTATATTATACGTACATCTCCGCAAATGTATGTGCCTGTGACTTCGGGCATCTTGGCGTGTTTACTCAAGTAACAATACCCAGATAGTAAAGACTATACTTCACACCGCGGTGTAATGGTAAGTGCGTTTGACTACTACGCAATGCTTGCCCGGGTTCAATCCCAGCAAACACGTAAAAGTTTTTTCACGGTTTCACCTCTTTCCAATGTCTGATACTCATAAGCATTCAAAGAGTATCATTTGTCAAGAGGAGCTTCTTAACTCGCCGTTCGGAGTCGGCAAAAAACTGTAGATCCCTTCCATTCGTGCAAAAATATAACACACACACGCAAATGTTTGCGAGAAGTAGGCGCTGGTACAACCCGAACTGTAGCGCAACCTAAAGAAAGAAGATACTTCACATAATCATTTCTGTATCTTCAATTATTTTTGGAGCAATTTGAAAGCTACCCCGCAAACATCCACCAAATTTTAATTGTGCATTACTGGCCATCTATTTGTTTTTCGTTTTACCAAGTATGCATGCGGATGAACTTTTTTATGGGCAGATTACCCTCACTTACTATGTAGTTACTATGATACCCGTCGTTTAGGAAACCAAATACACGTACAGCCACATTTTGAAAACGCATGCTATGTTTTGAAATTCTGGCTACATTAAAAAATACTGTGTGTCTGTAAGTCACAACGTGGTAGTAAACGTTAGTATTTTTAGAATGGTAAAAAACAATTCAAATCAAGAACTAAAAATTAATTTAAATTAGCGCGTTTTATTAAGAACTGTTTAAAAGTAGAATACACAAGCCCAAAAGTAAATTACCGACGTTATTAACAGAAATACAAAAGAAATAATTTCGAATGTTACTCAAAGTCACAACGATTAGGGTTAAATGAGCATGCTTTAAAAGCTTCGTACAGCCATACATTATTAAAACAAATATTTTGAAATTGTGAATTAGGTATTTAGAAATTATGGTATTTTGAATGTTTTTCTTAATTAACAATGATTACCTAACAGCAATATTAGCTGAACGAAATTACCTACTGTCTTAATCAGTTGTCGCGGAGTGTATAAAACGAGTAAGATGAGTAAACTAACCTACAAGGTCGGGGCTTATTAATGATATTACATTAACAGACACAATTATTCACTTGTTTTGACATTGACATTCGATATATTCGATGTCACAATTAATTAACTGAAGTTCATCATCAAGTGTTGTTTCTTTTTCATATTTTCATTTTAGTAATTCAATTGCTGTCTGTGAAGCACAATTACAATGAATTGGATTGTAAGAATTATTTCCATATCGGCAACGATAAATCTTGCGTTTGGATGTAGCCGAATACCTATTGGAACAACGGCAGGAAAATCACCAGCAGATGATCGTTATGTCGTAACGATTGGTGGGAATCCACAAAATTTCGAACCAGGATATAAGTATAACAGTAAGTTTTTACCATAAACATCGCATTACCGTTAAATAAACCTAAATGTTCAGGGTGGGGCCAAAGTAATGTCATAATGTGAATTGACTGCCATTTCGTTAGAAATTAAAAAAAATTGGGCTCTGTTTTCAGGTAATGTTTATTTGAAGGTGTAGAATTGATGACATTAAGCTGAAAAAATGATATCGGTAAGATATGTATTTTGAATTGTTGCCAGCAATATATCTGGCTACAAAATGGTGATTTCTTCTTCAATAATGGCTTCCAAGACTTGCAATGTTTGTGGTTTGTTGCGGTTAACGCGAGAATTAAAAAATCCCAAGGAAGAAGTCTGGCACCGCCGGCCGCCATCAGATCTGGGGATCTGGCCGGTCAGTTCAAATCGCCAGAACGGGCCGGAAATTAGTAATTAAAAATTCTCATCCTTGCCCAAGCTGTGTGAGCGGTTGCTCCATCCTACTGGAACCAACAATGCTCAAGACCTAATTCAGCAACTTGCGGGAAAAAGCTCATTTAACGTCTGCCTGTAGCGTCCCATCGATGTCTGTGGACTATATCGGACGTCATCGGGCACAGCAGTGATATTTTCATTCGAACGAGCAATACGGGGCTGGCCGTTTCTTGCGACATCTCCAGTGGACTCAGTTTGCATGAGCCGCTCAGCACATGGTGCGAGACAGCGAAGAAAACGACGACGAAATTCACGCTGTGTTAAAATAACAGACCAGAAATTTGTTGCAGGAACAATAATTCCGCGTTTTTCAGGTGTGTATTGCTTGTTGTCAACTAATTCGTCAAGTTCCACTTACGAATCCCTCAGAGATTTTCCTCCACTGCCTCAGCAGAGATTTTTCTATTAAGTGGAACAACAGAAATGTATCTGTCAAAATAAGTATTCTTCTTCAATAACTTCGTTTTTCAGGTTCATTTACTTGAATTAAATATGCGCAAACGAAAAACATGACAATTTTCTCACTCCATAGCATTTAGAGCTATGGATTCCTTTCATAAAGTGTCCAATATAACCACATGCTCGGTTTCAACAGAAAGAGTGAGAAAACGAATCCAACAAAATATAGTCTCAGCAAATGCAAAAAAATCTCCCTTTCCTCAGTTGAGGAATCGTGTTCCACTTACGGATCGCTCGGAGATATCGGAGGGATTCGTAAGTGGAGCTCGACTATTCTCTACCTGTCTACAACATAAATGTCAAAGCACAATGACATTTGACGCCATATGCAAAAATTATGGCACATTCACCTTTTGCCCCACCCTGTTTTTAATTTTCATTTTTAATGCATTTTTATTAATATAATTCATTTGACCTTACATGCTAGACAAAACACGCTTTAAACTAGCTTAATTAACCTAACGAAACTTAACTAACTTACTAAACTTAACACTTAACCTATGTCTTTCGATGTCATTTAACGACTTATTTTATTCAATATTAACAAACTATTTGAGAACTAAGAAAAAATGTTTAAGTTTAAAAACTTAGTGCCTGAACTTTTTTTGTTTTTATCTTATATATAAAACTTCAAATCTACCTTAAAATAAAATAAATCTTAACCTAACTTAAACTAGGTACCTACGTACTAATACGTATCTTTTTTTGTGAGCCGCTGTGCTCTTTTTTTTTTATAAATATATATATATATAATTTTTAATCATCTTAAGACCTCAAAGCCTAACATACATCTACACCTACACCTATCTTAACCTACGTAAGTCGGCCAAAGCTATGCAGGCCCACTTTACCCTATTAAGGGCTACCCCGGATCGAAGGGAATCGTTGAAAGAGCTCCTGTAGTATATACAGTTTGGCACAAAATAGCCTCTATAAGTTGAATTGGTTATAAGTGTTTTTTCTTATTTCACAGTAATTTATAATTTTGTTTTTAAGTACAGTATGACCAATTGGGAATTTAATTAACCTTAACGATCACGATTACGCCTTGCAAATGTGGCCATTCGTGTTCTTTTCAAGTTTCGGGTGTTCATTGCAAATAATGGTCTTCAGTTGGGGAATGGTCGCTGGCTCATTAAAGTACATGAGCGGTTAAATCCGGTGAACGTGGCACAATTAAAGTCGGTATCGCGTAAAATTATCTATTCGTCGAAGATGTCCGATTGTAGACTCATTGCGCCCTAGCAGTATACGTTATGGCTCTATCCAGTTGTGGATTGTTTTGCAAAGCTGGGTATTGAACAATATCATTTTTAAAGAAATTCGGGCCAATGATCCTTTTGGACAATATTCCGTACTAAACGTATTTTGCGGGTTTTGTAACTTTGATTGTTCGTAGGGTGTTTTCGTTTATTGACCTTGAGGGTGTTTAAATTGAAGTAACTATCAGACCAATTTACCTGAGTAATTGCAAAAGGAGATTGGTTGCTATGAGTGGTAGATCCTTTGCCGTAATTTTGTATTAACCCAAGCACTTGAATCTTCTCTGGGTTAATGCCCCACATTCTGCATGAGTATTCATCTGATAGACCTAGCTTCCTGAGATATCCCTTAAGTTTACAATGTTCCGTCAGTATGAGGAGTTTGTTTTTATCAAGGCTGATGTAAGCTTTGAATCTCTTCAATTTGTCACTACCCAAAAGTTTCTTCGCCTGTTTTAGACACTGAGTTTTTGTCCAGGACTAAGTCCTGTTTGTCTTCCCCAGTGATCGGAGCTCCTCTTTTATGGTGTGTTTCCCTATGCCGCGGAAGGGTTTAGGGCTCAAAACGGGTGTGGCAGCCCCTTTTCCTGGTAAGTTTGTCCGCCTCTTTATTACCTTCTATCCCCAGGTGTACTGATACCCAGTAGATTCTAGATTCGTTTCCCGAGTCTTTCTTGTTACTGAGTTTAGTGTCGAAGTTCTTTGAACCGTGAATTTTCCTGATGCCATCGTCCCTAGGGAATGCCAGAAGGGGAAGCCTATAAGTCATTTGAGCGTGATCCTTATAGCTAATGCATTTTCCTCTTCCTATTCCTTCGGTGGCCATTAGAAACGTCTGATTTGCGGTTTCATTCACCACCAGGTGCAATAGAGTAAGCTTCAATAGCACCTACACATGTTGGTCTCATTTAGTGTATTTCTCGTTCACTTTGCCCATGCCATAGGTGGTCACAGGTCTCACCACCATCCATCTGAGAATATGAGGTCGATAGCCCCATAAATTACCTTTTATATTATATTCTTTTGCATTTTTAATTTCTTCAATTTGTATTTTTATTTCAATATTCTTACTTTTCCTTTTCGCTTTTAATTTTTCTCCTGTTTCCTCTTCACTTTGTAAATGAGTGATGGCCATTTCAATTTTAATTAACTTTTTATTAATTCCGATGTCGATGTCATTTGTGTCTCTGAAACCTGGTTTACCCCCAAGATTCCTGACAAGTTAATCTCTGTCGAAGGTTTTAAGGTTTTTCGCTCCGATAGAACTGATAGGGTGGTGGTGCTGCCATTTATGTGAGAAATGAACACTGCAGCAAACTAATCGATAAATCACAAGACGGTTCTTTAATGGAGTTTGTGTTTGTCAACATTCTCTGTGGCAGAGAAAATATTTTGCTTCTTCCAGTTAAGTTTACTGTCAGGTACACTCCTAGGTGTTTGATTACTAGCAAAGGAGTGATGATTGCTCCTGAGAGGGTAATTGCCAAGAATATATCTTCTATACATATAATAAAACTGTAGATTAAAAACTGTTTGTTCGCGCATCACGCTAGAACTACTGGACAGATTTTGATGAAACATTGACATAGTGATTGCTTATGTTCTTGGACCATATCATTTATACTTTTTATCCCGGAAAAATGGCAAGGTTTTAAGAAAATTATAATTATTCAGCCCTAACTCAATAATGGCTTATCGGATTGAAAAACAAAAAAACAGGTGAATTTAGTAAATTTTCCCATGATTTCATTTTCCCAACATCCTTCTGCGATGTCCTGAAGCTGAGCAATGTTCAAAACAATTATTCGAAGCATCGCCCACAAAATTCTTTCAGCGGAGACCACTGCCAGCTGCCGTGCAGCAGTGGGTATCGTTGCAATAGTGTGTGTGTGAGTATATGTGCGCACTCTGACGTGATCATTAAATGATCACGATGATTTTGTTTTGCACTTCAATGTGCTACAATCATCATAAGCATTTGTGGCTCTCATACTCAACCAATTTTAACAAAATCAGAAGAAAGAGCATTTTCTAGAGCAGTGAACTGCGTTTTCAGTTTTTAAATATTATTAACAATTAAAAAAAAAAATACCGAAAACTATCCAAAATTAACTATCCTGTTTTAAGAGTTAATTTCCGTTCATATATCGCACTAATAATTCAATACTGTCGGAACTCAAAATATGACTTCTTTCTGAACCATCGAAAAACTGAGTATTTATTTCCTGTTACAGATTATAAAAAAAATTAATGGATTATTAGGATTATTAATAAATATTTTGTTTCTTGCACTATTCTAACGACAGCTTATTGACGCGTAGGGAAGTGAATTTTACGTTTGAATATGGTGAAACATACATATCTCAAATTTTACAAATTTTGAGATACAACAGTATTGTATTATTAGTGCGATGTATATGAATATATATGTATTTTGCTATATGGAAATCATCTGGGAAGTATTTGTTGTTTATTAGTACGAAGCCAAGGTAATATTGCCCTCGGCTGTGGCGTCGTCAGTAGTTACGATAATTCTTACGCACTGGCACGTGTTGATGGTCAAAGTGCAGAAAACATGTCAATCAACCGGGTTATGGACGAACAAATAACAACCAGCTATCTGGTCGAATTTTTAAATTCTTTATCTGCTCCAGGGACTTCATCACATAAATTAAAACTAAAAGTGGGTGTACCTATTATTCTTCTAAAAAATTTGAGTCCACCTAAGTTATGTAACGGCACCCGATTTAGAGTTGCAACGCTGCAATGCAATCTGGTGGAAGCGAAAGTGTTGACAGGCTGTGGTGCCGGCGAACATGTATTTATCCCTCGAATTCCGACCATACCTAAAATTTTTTCATTCCAGTTTAAGCGTGTACACTTTCGCATCAGCGTCTGCTTTGCGGTGACGATAAATAAGGTGCAGGGACAAGCACTGTATACCGCGGGCATGAACCTCACCACCGGCTGCTTCTCACTCGTTCAGTTATTTGTGTCTCTTTCCTAAAGGCGGGCACGGGTTCAGGTAGTTAATTAATAAAATTGTTTGTTATTGTGGATACTTTAGCATAGGCCCGCGGAATAATTTGTGATCGTACCACTCGATCGAAAGTTAAAGAACATATTTTCTTCACTTCAGCTTTGAAGAATCATTTAGAATATCTAAAATATCATTTAAATTGCAGGCGGGCGAAGCGAGGCTAACACGGGTCAGATTTTTATCGCTCTAGTATAATTTTCAATTTCCAAAGGGCAAAAAGCTTTTTTCGCTCGAGATCAATTTCCGTGAATCTCGATTCCAACTCGAAATTCAAACCTACTTGCACTTACACCAAAACAATTTATACGGAATTGAAACTCAGCACATAAAAAAGCTACCAATCAACACAAATATTATTAGAAAATTATTAACAAAATTAAGAAAATATAAAGAAAGTGTATATAAAATTGTATTTATTTATTTTATTATATTTTCTTTTTTTTATGTATTTCCTTTTTTTTAATTTTACGAACAAAATTTCAGATTGAAGAGCCCAATAGAAAACGACAGTAATTTATTCTACCGTCATAAACATACCTATTCTGTACTTCCCTAGTCATTGTACAGCGCCTGTGCGTTTTCATTCACCATAATAGGAAATCCCGAAAACAAAACGCGATTTCATTTTTTTATACCTGACCATAAAACCTTTTACTTATTTGCCGCATGCATGTACTGAGAAGTGTCACCCTTTGTTTTCCTTTTTGATGTCTCTCGCTCAACTGATAAGTCTGCTTTTACACTTAGACTTGTGTGTCTAGACTCACATGGGTGCAAAAGAGTAAGAAAGTTCGAAAAGATGAGAAGGAAAATATTTTGCCCTGTGAGTCGAGGGTAAAGTTTTTGGCGACTCTTTTTGACGTTTTTCTTTTCTCTTTTTCGTTTTATCATTGTGCTGCTTCCCACCCAATACAAGAACTGCAAAATAAAAGAGAAGATGTCAAATTTGAGTCAAGGAAAAAGTCTGAGGTGTAAAAGCGCAAGACTCAGGGATGTAAATAACAAAGAGAAATTCGAAAAAAGTCTAGACTCACAAGTCTTAAGTGTAAAAGCAGACTAACCATTCAAAGAAAAACGCATATAAAAGCATAAAAAATGTAAACAATTCCCACCCCATTGTGACTACATAAGTAGTAAGACAAGATGTTATTCAATTTAGCCGGTGTTGAATATACAACTAAATATGAGTTTTGGAGAAGTTATTGGAATGTACGAATGTTTTATATCATATTTAAGATTGAAATATGTATTTTAGAAATCCATATCTATTCCTATTTGATCAAAAACAATTGCCAAAACCCACAAATGAAACCAATGCAAATTCGGTCACATGAATTCTTTCCATGACAGCGCGGAGTTCAAAGAAAAACGCCATTTAACCCTTTCATGACAGCACCTCATTCTAGGTCCAGAAAAATTATTTTTTGGGTAAAACCTGGCTTAAAAAAGTTCCAAAGGATGAAAAGATAACAAGATACATAATGTTGTTCCTATACAACAATGGTCATCTGTGGAACTAAAATTCTATCATATTCAAACATATGAATTTTAACTGCTAAAGACAATATTTAACAGTGTTACTTTTAAATTTTTTTACCAAATCACTTTAATTCATTGATAACATAATAAAAATTACTATGTAACATAATTATATAATATGAATTACATATATCCATACATATATATATATATTATATATTATGTACATACATATACAAAAATGAATTGGTGTCTGTTCGTAAGTGTATAATTCGGCTAATGATCATCCGATTTGCATGGGGATTTTTTTGTTGCATTCGAATTAAACCAGGTAAACAGACAATGGGGTCGAACATTGAAAAATTCGGGAAAATCGCTTTTCCATACATTTTGTATGAGGATTTTTTTTTCTTTTTGATCGTAATATTACAGTGAGGAGCAATAGTGTCAACTGGTCTAGACCATTCGCCATGACGTCTATTTGTTGATAATATGATCTTGACAGCTTCAAAATTAAGTTGTCCAAACATTTCAAGAAGGTGTTTTTCTCCATCATCGTTTTTATATTTAAGTGTATTATTATTGTTTAAATAAAATGTTTTTTCTGAAACAACTAAGGAATTATTGTTTTTAATTATAACTCGTTCCGAAGGTTTCTTTGTTTTTATTATTTTCCTGTAGCTAAGAAGGATTCGGCGTTTGTGTTGTGATTGCTTCGTGAGATCGCGCTGTATAAAAACACCTGTGCCTTTTAGCTTGAAGGAGTTTTGCAGCATTTTTGTTGAATTTTCATTGGAACCAGTGTTGAGTTTTAGTTTGATGATGTTTACGTTTTCAGTTAATTTTGTTGTCTCTGTCATTTGAAGTGGTTCGCCAAGCAAAAGTTGGGTGACGGATTGGATTTTCACCTGTGGCTCAATATTTTCTTTGGGAATAGTGATGATAATGTTTTTTCCTTTTAATTCACGGGCGTGCATCTCCAGTTCTTCTTCCAGAACATTACACCTAGCCTCGAAATGTCGAACCTGTGTGGATAAATCCTCATTTTGTATCCGCAGTGAATTTATTTCTTCATTAAGCCTTGTGAAGTCTTCTTTTGTCGCTAACTTTGCGATTGCTTTTTCAAGTTCTGTATGAAGAGATTCATCGATAATTGTTTTGATTTTTTGAAGATCGTTATTTGAAATTGACATGGTTTGATGGAATTTATAAACTATTGGTGTTCTGTTTATGGTCGGTGTCTTTGAAATACGTTCTTCCTCTGGTGAAGTTTGGATTAATTTCCTTTTGTTCTCGGTCATGTGACAGGCAAGACAACTTCTGAATTACTTTAAAAGCTTATATAACTAAGGTTACCTGTTATATTATCACTTTTTGAAAAATATTTGAAGAAAACTTGGATGTTAATGTAATTAAAGTATTTTTTGTGAGTTCTACTTATTTAAATTTAAAAATTCGTAGGAGCGATATAAAAATTGAACCAACTACTTTCACAACAGTGCAAAAGAAGACTGCTTCCACTTCATGAGTATATGTCCCATTTTTGCTGCCTAAAGAAAAGCTATATTTGGAAAAGAAACTATGACGCTGCAAGAAACAATCACAGTACTAAACGAATTCGACTGGAAAAAACTCTATTCTTTTTTGAAAACCATATATAAATATAGGATGTTACTTATAACTGAATTTGACTAAATTTCATTAAATTTCATTTAAAAATGTCATTCATACCAATAATATTATTTATTTAATTTGCTAACCGAGCTGACGGCAATGCCATAGCTACAAGATTCATAAAAATTATAAACAATGTATCCAAAATAACGAAAAAAAATAAATGGATGAATTACTTACTTACTTATTACTTACTAATTACTTACTTATTACAGTGAGGATTATTACCAGAGCTCTAAATTTGGAAAATTTTTAATCGGAAAACCTCATTTTCCACACATGTAACAACATTGCCCACGCATTCGGATGCAAGTAGGTGGAAGATGGGCGCAGCCACTCATGTTGAGTTGCCGGTAATTGAAGTGGAAAGTTCAGTCATTCCGTTAAGTTTATCAAAAGCATTCGACGATTCTGATGTTTTCAGTGCATTTGCGAATCAGATAATATTCCCTCGAGAATGATAATTCGAATTCTTCGATATTGTACTTTAACTGCTCGGGAGACATTTGACGGCCGATCAGAAGGTCAAACATTGGCTCACGCAGTCGCACTGCACGAAGATTGGCGATTCGCTATGCAAATAAAACCGCTGAGCAACGCGCCAAAGCGAATGATTAGCTTCGAGCACATGTGTCGCAAATTCGTGCAGGACGAGCTCAGGAGGGACGAGAAGCACACGCAGCTGCTGAACGACTGAGAAAGCAGCGCAATCACGATCTGCATCGTCAAGTTGAATCAAACGCCAATCGTCGAGTGAGAAAAAGTGCCGTGAATGTCCAATCACATCGCGCCGCTTTTCAATATGATTATGATTATATGATTGCACGATTCACTACAGCGAACTGCCGTATGTTACGATTGGGCTCATGGATGTGATTTGCTAATATGTATTGCAATGCGCTAAAGTTTCATTCGGAGATGGCGCGGCATCATCTGTTATCGATCGCGAATGTTCGATCAAAAAAAATAACTTCGGATCGGAATAATGAATGCTCGAAATTATTTCAATCAAACAATCAATTTTCGGGGGGACGAAGCTCGCTGGGTCCGCTAATAATATATAATTATCTTCATCAACTTCGTCCTCATCGGCAGACTTATCCTAATCCATGTCTAAGACCATTTTTATTTGGGTATCTGTAAATCCTCTTGACCGATTAAGGAACATTTTGCCAGAAAAAATACTTGTTAGAAGTGCCTGGTGTTGTACACAAACAACGTGTCAAAAAAATTGAAAAGCTCCATAGATGTCTCATGTTGTTTTGAATCAACATAAATATTTGTCGATAAAAAAAACATATTAAAAATATCGATTTTCAAATATTCGTCATAGTTTTATAAGAAAATAAGATCTTGTTAACACCATGGAATCTATTTCAGACTTTTTTCGTGGTATTAACATAGTTTATGGGACTTATCAAATGTTAGCTTTTGGTTGCATTTGCACTTCACTAAAACAGAAGTAAAGGATGTCGAATATAATCTTCTTATTGAGCTCAATGACATCTGTGGCAGAATTAAACTAACTGAATTAGGTTTTAGCATAAACTTAGCATATTTTATTCTCTAATTGCGCCTATTATTTCTGAGTTGTGAGCAAATAAAGTTCATGTTGTACACGTACAACACTTGGCATGAAAGGGTTAAGAAATTATTATGAGAAAACCACGCGTAATCTATCTTACGTAGGTAGCCGTATGTGGTGGTGGTGCAGAAAAGTATTGCCGACTCTTTTCATTATATGCAATCGCAGGTAAGGCATGAAATCAATCCTTCTGAGCTGCTTTTACTTATTGGGCGATTATTTTTCACGCTTTTCTTTTTGACTAGTAGCAGTTGCATTTGTAGAGAGAGTGTCCCTGCTCATTATTAGATATACTCTGGTTCAGTGGCTTTAATTTGTATGTGTTCACTACTCTCGGCCGAATGTATTATGGCATCGGTTGATCCTGTTTCTACATTTTCTGTTTCTGAATACGTGGAGGATATATGATTTAAATTTTGTTTCGATATGGCATCTGCTACCACATTAGTATTCCCTGGTTTATAAATCATTTTGGGTGCATACTCTTCTATTATTGCATTATTCGAAGCGTCTGTTGTTAGGGTGAATCCTTTTGAAAAGTTTGGTTGTACTACTACTAGTTCAACCTGTTATATTAGTAGACTTTTTAGTTTTTTAAATGGGATTCACACTAGCGTCGAAATGAGATAATTTCGAGATTCAAATAAAAAGTGTTCATACCTACGCTTGCTAATTTCGTGATGGGATGCATTCAGTTCCGACAGCAAATCTATGACGGTGCTATGTTATAAAATGTTTTAATATTATTTTTTTTTTATATACATAAATATAGGTATAGTACGTATATACGTATAGTAATAATAATAGTTGGATGTTATTGTTAAACAGTTGGGTAGATAAAGTCGACTTTTATATAGCTAACATTGGATAGATGCGGCGCTGCCTTTATCACTTTTCGGGTGGGTTTTGCCACTCCGGGTATATCAACAATTGTCAGCCACTCGCGTGGACATCAAGTCGACTATAGAGCCAACTGTAGAAAAGTGCCCCAATGGGCGCGGAGCTCAAATAAATGGACAGATATTGTGTATGTACGAATCCTATGGCCGACGCTCTTTGGCTCCACATGCAGTTGATCAGAGTGCCTCTACGCGGCGTACAACTTCAATTTCTTTTTTTCAGATAACATCCCATATTTATTAAACCATTCTATGAGATATTTGTGTTTTGTATGTTATTCCATTATATTTTACGTTTTTATACCACTTTACTTGTGCTGAAAGGGGGCAGTAGCTTTAACAATTGTAATCTCAACCACATAGTTTATTTACGGAAATAACTACTAAACACTAATGCCTGATTTCTCAGTGGGAGCTTAAGTCGTAGCTCAGCTCTGTATAACACAGAGCTTAAGTTTTGGCTTAAGTTTTTCGGGTTTCACAGTCATTTAAAATGTTTGGCTTAGCTAAGTCACAGATTTAGTGTCATTGTGAACTATTTATGAAAAAAACTGATTATAAACTGATTAAATGTCAAACGAAATTTGATTTTCATTTCCGTGTCAAGTGATTTAAAAAAAAACAATATGAATCGGGAAAAAAGAAGAAGAAAAAGCATACAATATTTCCAGGAATGAAAGTAATAAAAATATACATATGCAGGTACATAATATGAACATATGTATGTATTCAAATATCCTCCGTATGGTTCTCAATTTACCATCGTTGAGTACCAAATTTAATAAAATTAATCCAAAAGAATGCAAATGAATGCAAGGAGTGCATGAGAATGCAACATGAGATCAATGAATGCAATCAAAAAAATGAATTCATGGAATGATTTTGAAAGAATGCATTTCACAATGATGGCATTCTTTTACAACTCTGCCACCGGTTGAATAAAACCTCAGTGTTATCAGAAGCATGCACTCTGGAGTGAGTGCATTGTTCCTATATGCAGAAAAAATGTATTTAAACAACAACAAATTTGTAGAATATATTTTTTTTGTTACCATATTATCAATGTTCAATGTTAGACTCTATTTGTTCCAGAGCACAAATGGCAAATTGCTTTGACATCCGAAATCTTGTGAAGAAATCAACTTCATCCCGCCTATAAAAGTGTTGTTTCCCTTCTAACGTGAACCACAAAATTATTCAATCATATTCAGAATCACTTATACTTATGTAGGTTTTATCTTGGTCTGAATGTATTTCTATATTACATTATTATATACAATAATAATAATTAATAAAAAAAATGTCATCCAAATCATAAATTTAAAAAAGAAAATAAGCCAATACTTAAGCCACTAAAATCTGGGGCTTAAGTTATATCAATACTTAAGTGGGGTTTACCTCTTAAGCCGGCACTGTGAAACATAAAAATGAGTTAAATCGTAGCTTAAGCTGCAATTCAGGCTTAAGCTCTCACTGTGAAACCGGGCATAAATATCTCCTAAATTAGCTGAATAATTTTTATTTTGTGTTTAGATCACCGAGATCAATAAGAATTGGTTGTTTAATCTTTGCGCAACGGATATCGTTAATATTCCCTAATAAATTTGTCCTGTCATAGTCATTCAGTATCATTCACCTGCATTCAAATTTAGTTTGTTCGATTTTATTTTCACATAATTTTGAACGAATTTCAACGAAATTATGTTGAAATGAGATAATTTCGATGTCAATTCGTATAGGAAATTATCTCATTTCGAGCATAATTTGGAAATTCGCAACGAAATTAGCTGTTTTGCCCTGGTGTGAATACCGTATTAAATGCTTCTATTCCTTCTTCATCCAATTTAGTCTCTGTTTTCTTTGATATGTTGGAATATGTTGGGATACTTTACCATTTTCTCCCTTATGCGTAATTCTGTATAAATTTCCTATAGTATCCAGTCATATCTAAGTAACTTCTCAGTTGTCTCAGTGTTTGTGGTTTAGGAAATTCTTGTATTGTTTGAATCTTTATCGGGTCTGTCTTAATAATATTGTATCCTACTATGTATCCTAAAAACTCTACTTCGGTTTTATAGAATTCTGATATTGCATCATTCTCTACGGACAAAGGGTCATTTCGCTTCAAAAGACTCCCGTATGGCATCAAAATTGCGGCAAACTCTTTTCAACGAATGATGTCGATGGCATTCTGTGGTCTTTCGCCAGCACAGGCATTCCTGTACATGGATGATCTGGTCGTATTAGGATGCTCGGAAAAACACATGCTGAGAAACCTCAAGGATGTTTTTTCAATCTGCCGTAAATACAACTTAAAACTCCATCCAGACAAATGTTCATTTTTTAGTCACGAAGTGACGTATTTAGGGCATAAATGTACAGATAGAGGCATTCTTCCAGATGATAGTAAATTCAGCGCTGTCTTAAACTATCCAACCCCCTAAAATGCCGATTAAACGAAAAGATACGTTGCTTTCTGTAATTATTACAGAAGTTTCATTCCAAATTTTGCTGAACATTCTCGTCATCTATGGCGACTTTGTCGAAAGAACATTTCATTTATATGGACTAATGAGTGTGAAATTGCTTTTCAATATCTTAAAAACTGCCTACTTAGTCCGAATATTCTGAAATATCCCAACTTTCAAAAGGAATTTTGTATAACCACGGACGCTAGTAAATATGCGTGTGGTGCGGTACTTAGTCAGGAGTACGAAGGGAAACAGCTTCCTGTTGCGTACGCTTCAAGAGCTTTCACGAAAGGCGAAAGCAATAAGTCAACTATAGAACAAGAGTTAGCAGCTATCCACTGGGCTATAATTCACTTTAGACCATTTATATATGGCAAGAAATTCTTGGTAAAGAGTGATCATAGACCACTATCCTACCTTTTTTCAATGAAAAACCCATCATCAAAACTGACACGCATGAGATTAGACTTGGAGGAATATGACTTCGTAGTCGAGTATATTAGGGGAAAAGAAAACTATGCAGCAGATGCATTATCTCGTATAGATTTTTCTGAAATTAAACAAATTCCTAGCCATACCAAAAATGTTCTGAAAGTCACTACAAGACTACAAACAAAAAAGGGCATATTAAATGCATATACGCCCAAACCTAATCGTGAATATCCTCAGTTTGAAAACTTAAAAATATTCGAAGCGCTAAATTATAAAGAAATAAATAAATGTTCCCGGCTAAGTCTTAAAGACCATACTTTCAATATCAGAAAAGGCAGACAAATAATAAGCACAATAAAAAGGGACGACTTTATTATTAATGGGAAAATTGATTTAGAGCAGTTATTCCTAAAGCTTGAAAAAATAGCTAGTAATAAAGGAGTGAAAAGATTCCAGTTGTCACTTAGTGATGAATTATTTAATAAAATCTGGATAAATGAATTCAAAGAAATAGGAAACGCGTTGTTAAGATATATAAGTATAGCGCTGACGCCTAAGTTAACAATTATAAAAGACGAGGAAGAAAAACTTGAAATTTTACGAAAATACCACGATGACCCTGTTTTAGGTGGCCACCCAGGGATCACGAGGCTTACAAATAAGATTAGGAAATGTTTCTATTGGAATAATATGACCAGAGACATAAAGCGATATGTTAAATCATGTGACCAGTGCAAAAAGAATAGAGCTTTAATCTATAATCTATAATCTATAAATATTATAAAACTGTAGAGGTTTTTTGTTGGTTACCCAATGGCGTGAAAACCGCTAGACAGATTTCGATGAACCTTTTTTTGAAATGCTTCTTAAGTACCCGGGATGATCACAAGCTATGTAATTTTTTGCTCAGCCTACTGGGTCTTACATAGTAGTCAAAATAACTGTATATCGGAGAGGAATATTATCATTATACAGCCCTAACTCAATAATGGCTTATCGGATTGAAAATCAAAAAATTAGGTGAAATTAGTAAATCTGTCGCTGATTCATTTGAGATATAAAACATCCTCCTGCGTTATCCTGAAGCTGAGCAATGTTCAAAACAATTATTCAAAACATCGCCCACAATTTTCCTTCAGCGGAGACCACCGCCAGCAGTCGTGCAGCAGTGGGTATTGTTGCAATAGTGTGTGTGTGAGTATATGTGCGCGCTCTAACATGATCATATGCTTTGTACTTCAATGTGCTACAATCATTATCACCATTTGCGGCTTTCACACTCAACCAATCTTAACAAATGAGGTGTCAAAAGAAAGAGAATTTTCTAGAGCAGTGAATTGCATTTCCAGTTTATAAATATTATTAATAAACTAAAAAAAAAAACGATCAAAAACAAATATTCTACCCAAAGTGAACTTCTGTTGTTTTAAGAGTTAATTTTGGTTCATATATGTATGCAATGCACTAATGTATTTGCTATGTGGAAGTCATCTGGGATGTTTGGTTTATAGTACTATTTTGCCGAGACTTTAGGCAAGCGTTATCAGTAGTGCCACGAGGCACATCCGAACGCACAACATTTCTCTGATTTGTTATTTAAAATTGGTGGAGGAACGCTTCCGGAAGAAAATGGAAAAGTAAATTTATCACAAGGTTTAAGGTGATATATCACAACTAAAAAAACCGTAAGAATTCTTAGCTTTGTGAGCGAGCTATTTTGTTGCCTCGGAATGATTAAGCTCCAGCAATTAACAGCGAGATATTTTCACGTGCTGATGGTCAAAGTGCAGAATGTATTTCAATCACCCGAGTTGTGGACCAAGAAGTAACAACCAGGTATCTGGTCGAATTTTTAAACTCTCGCTTTCGCTGCCATCACATAAATTAAAACTTAAAGTGGGTGTACCTACTATTCTTCTAAGAAACTTTAGCCCGCCTAAATAATGTAATGGCACCCGACCTAGAGACAATTTTGCAATGACATCTGGTAGAGGCGGAAGTGCTGATGGGCTACGGTGCGTTGCGGTTTTTGAGAACTATGAAGTCTGCAGTTAGGGGCTGAAAGCTACATATTGAAACGTTTTTGATAAAACGCAGTTAATCAACAAAATTTACTAAACACTTTTGTGGACCTAGACAAATACTTTGATGTTTCTACGCTCCCACTGAAATTGCATATTTGTATGCATAAGAAAGCCCTTAGAATGCGAAGCAAGGCGAGCATGGGTTCAACTAGTTAAAAATAAAGAGGAACTTACGATTACCCCAACTCCACTGCCCAAATCAACTAAGGGTAATGAGTACGCCGTAACCATAATATGCGAACTCAGTAAGTATCTCGTCGCAATACCAATTGTAGACAAAAAAGCAACGACGATAGCAAAGGCCGTATTTGAACAATTCGTACTTGTTTATGGCCCTATGAAAGAGGTCCGAACAGACTTAGGAAAAGAATATAAAAACAAAACTTTCGAGCAGGTTCTAAAATTGCTTAATGTAACTCATAAGGTCTCAACAGCATATCACCACCAATCACTAGGTACTGTCGAGAGATCACATAGAACTTTCAATGAATATATTAGGTCTTACATAAACAATGACAAATCTGATTGGGATGATTGGCTCTGTTTCTTTGTTTATTGCTACAATACAAGTCCGTCAACGGTACACGGCTACTGTCCTTTTGAATTGATTTTCGGCAAGCTACCAGATACATTTGATTGCGTTAGTACGGGAAAAATAGAGCCCCTATATAATATAGAAGCGTATGACAAAGAGCTGAAAAATCGTCTACAATTTGCTAACCTTAGAGCACAAGAATTAGTCAAAAAAAGCAAGCTTACTAGAAAGTCAACACACGACCAATCAGCGAGACCACAAACTATTTTACCAAATGACGTGGTACTAATTGAAAACCAACCACGGCATAAGCTGGATCCAATTTTTAAAGGTCCATATACAGTAAAAGAAGTAAAATATACTAATTGCATACTTATTGATAAGAATAATAAAGAGGTAATAGTTCATAAGGATAAAATAAGAAAAACAACATGATTAATACTTAATTAAGTAGAAGTAAGGTAAATAAATAATAAATATACATAGCATAGTATACTTCGACTCTAACCGGTTAAATGATCATTTATATCGACATTTCGAGAAGCTAGTTCCGTAAGCTAAATTTGTTCTTCTTATAAGATGAATTGTAATTCATAATAAAGAAAGAAATAATCACCCCTATCATTAAATCCGCCTGGGGGAATGAATCACGAAAATTCGAAAATCGGTATCATTGAATCCGTTCGAAGGGAATCGTCCACTTGTCGGTAATGTGAACAACTTTTCACTTGATCATTGAAAACGAACGGATCGAATCTCTCCATACAAAGTTTGACGTTTCAGATCCGCGAGAAAATCGTTGCAGATCTGGTGCTTTTGCTGTGGGGTTGGCTAGCATTTTTTATACTGCCAAGAACTTTGAACGTTGAAAGTACAGAAACAAACAAATGGAATCAGAAACAGTGCGGCATAACATCCACCATTAGATCGATCTTATTTTCAGCCAAAACTAAGACAGAATGCAATGCAAATGGGACAGAATTCCAATCTTCTCTGGTGTTGTCACAAATCGGGAAGGATAAGTGTGTATAAATGGTCAAGTCTGGACTCGACGCGTATCGTCAAAAGTCTCCAAAGTTATGTAAAGAGAATCAAGTTGTCGCATAACTCCGCTTTTCGAGATCAGCCCCAAGAGTAGTTTGAAGATGGAGGATCTAGAACAGGCGACAGAAGTTCAAAAGAATGGTACTGGCACAGATCACTGCCAAAAACTATGAATGTTGAAAGTGCAGAAACAAACAAATGATGAACTAACTTCAGGCATACGTAGAATACACAGATCATTACACAAAACATGCGACCAAAACAAGGAAATTTTAATGGAAATAAATGTAAATACTAAAAACGTTTAACTTCATAAATAAATTAAATGGAACACGACATTGGAATGCAGAATATTGCAAAGCAAAAGCTTAAAGAAAACCCAAAAAAGTATTTATTTATATTTTTTTATTCCTTTTGTTTTCACACCACAATCGCCTTTTCAAGTGTCAAATCAGGAAACAGCTTATTTCGAAAACATAAGAAGGGATGTAGATAAAGTAGCGTACTCCGCGGATTTAATGATCACGACGATAGGCGAATGTGAACCGAATGAGTGAAGGGAATCTCAGATCCGTCGGATTTAATGATAGGGGTGAATAACAAAAAAAAAAAAAAAATTAATAAAAACTGATTATAATTAGAACATCATTAGAGTTAAAGATAAAAGTTTATAAATGTTAAATTGCTAAGACGTTAATTCCTTTTGTGGTTAAGAAAATTTTTAATGTTAGAAGGTAAGGAAAATAAATATGTTTTATAAGTTATGAAATGTAAAGTATGTTTGTTAATAATTAACTTTTATATTATAAAATGTAATAAAACCTCAAACTTTTATACAATAAAGAAATGGACTCAAAAGCATTGGTCAAGCATAATTTTCTCAGTATAAAATCATACTTCAAAAGGAGGGAGGTGTAATAATAACTTTATCATATTTCGAGTTGGGCATCAAGGTCAAGCTTGATTCCTACGCGAATAACATGAAACCTCCTCGCCAGCATTTAATGACACCTTGGGAACCATGTCTACTTATGGTTCTCCAGGTGTATCATATTGTACACGCTGCGGTATGCGCGCGTGACTGCTGAGCTTGCCTTTGGGAACGTTGGCTGCGACCAGTTCGCACACGGAAAATTAAAAGATATGCGAAACGCATTTGTCATAAGACACCATATGCAAATACTTTGCTTATGGGAAAGACAAAATAATAATGCGATCGCGTTTGATTAAAGAAAAATTGTAAGACAAGCATATTTACGTTTACAACAAATAAATATGCGATTGCAAAAGGAAAATTGTTGGGTATGCATATTTACGTATGCAACAGGTTTGAAAAATGGTAAAAAACCACATGTTCTTTTCATATTTTTTCAACAACTTTTAGTTTTTATTGCGTAGATATAATTTTCTAGAGATGTCGTGGAATCTCAAAAAAATCCGAACAGTGGAAAAAAAAATATTGAGGTTTGAATGTCCAAAAAGTACCCGGGTACCACCTGTGGGTCGGTGAGGGTTAATGCAGTTATTTCTTCGCGTAAACTAGCGGTATAATTCTGAACTATAGCGGCTATGGAATTCTATGTTAATGGAGTGGTCATTTTGGTATTTCCTAATGATAATCCGCTAAGTTTACTTAATAAATAGGATCGAAATTTTTCGTTTTCTTATCACTAAAGCTTACAAAATAGATTTTCTTATTTTGTAATCACTTAAATTCTTACTTAAATGTTGAACAGCAGCAAGGTTGCCTCCTCTTCGTCGTTTTGGTTGATATTTTTTCAAAGCTGGATACTTGGTTGTCTGAGTCCGTTGCATCTTTTGTTTTTATTTTATTCCTGCACTTTCCTCTGTCTTGCGGAGTACTTTGGCTAGTAATTTTTTGGCGATGCACTGAGTTTAATTTAAACATGGCATCTCGGTTGAGCCCCCAATTAATTAGTTTGTTCTTTTTTTAATACCATTTATTATTTACACTGTCTTATCTCTAGGTACATATAAATTTCTGGCTTAAATAGTATAAACTGTACGGCGCGGCGTTTCACCAAGAAGTGACCTGTCCTGTCTGCGGCATCTAGGTATATGTCCATCTGTTTGGGTGTGGTCCTAAATGTGTTTGGGATCGATAGCATAAGTTTTCTCTAGATATCTAGTTCGATTGTGTTTGGGATTGATAACATATGTTTTCTCTCTAGTTCAAATATGTTCCCGGTATTATTTGTTTAGGAGCAGTCATCCTCTTTATACAAGGTTTTTCAACAGGGACGCTACAAAAGTAGAGCGACAGGGACAGCAAACGACGCCATATTTCTTGCCGCTCTTTTGACATTTCTCTTCAGTAAGGTTTGCCATTTCATAATGGGAAGATATACGAGCCAACAACGAGTCGAAATTATTAAAATTTACTACCGAAATTCGGAGTCAGTGGCCTCAACGTTAAGAGCGCTACGTCCAATTTATGGTCGTCGTAATCGTCCTAGCAGATCAACAATTGACCGTCTAGTGAAAAAATTTGAATCCACAGGCACAGTACAAAATGTTTCCGTGCCAGTGAGACAAAGAAGTGTCCGTAGTGTCGAGAATATTGCTGCCGCTGAGGCTTCAGTTGAAGAAAGCCCAAATGTGTCTCTCACACGTCGTTCTCAAGCGTTGGGCATCTCTGTGACGTCGTTGTGGCGAATTTTGCGAAAAGATCTTGGCCTACATCCTTACAAGATTAAATTGACGCAAGAACTGAAGTCGCTTGACCACCAGAAGCATCGTATGTATGAATTGGGCTGAGCAACAACTTGAAAATGATTCGGATTTTCATCGAAAAATCATATTCAGCGATGAGGCTCATTTCTAAATGGCTTCGTCAATAAATAAAATATGCGGTATTGGTTAGGCAGCAATCTACACGTACTCCATGAGTCATCATTGCATCCCGAAAAAATTACGGTTTGGTGTGGTTTATGGGCCGGCGGCGTCATTGGGCCGAACTTCTTCCGTGATGCTCAAGACCGGCACGTTACTGTGAATGGGAATCGCTACCGTTCAATGATAACCGAATATTTTTGGCCCCAATTGGATGATATGGACTTGTAGGACATGTGATTCCAACAGGATGGCGCCACAAGCCACACAGCGAATGTCACAATCAATTTATTGGAAACCAAGTTTGGAGAACGTGTGATCTCACGAAATGGTCCAATCGCTTGGCCGACTCGGTCGTGCGATTTGACGCCGTTAGACTATTTCCTGTGGGGCTACGTCAAGTCTATGGTCTATGCCAACAAGCCAGCGACGATTGATGAACTTCGTACGAATATCGAACGTGAAATTGCAGCAGTATCGGCCGATTTATGCTTGAAAACCATCGAAAATTGGGTTCAGCGTCTGGACTTCTGCAAGCGTGCCCGTGGTGGCCATGCAAAAGAAATCGAGTTCCATACATAATGGCATCGAACGTACTTTCACACGAATAAAGAATTTCATTCATATCCAGACTTTTGAAGCGCTCTTATTGAAAAACCCTTTATAACCTACATCTGGATGTGAGGCTGACTCACCATGTGTTAACTCGCGCACTGACATTGCAAGCTTTATGTTCTATTTCTTGCGATTGAATAGTTGTGCGACTGAAGTCGCATGTGTCCACCTAGCCTTACACAGGATAAATTTCGTTTTTTATAATCAGCACATCGGTTATTGTTATCATTTTTTATTCATTTTTGCCAAATTTTTCCCTTGAGGATCTACACGCAAGATATTGGGAAACAACGCGATATATGTATGCATAGTATGTACATATGTGTGCAAGTGGCGCTGCAATATGATTCTAAGTTTTAAGAAAAAACGGTGACAGAAGGGTTTCCTTGCATTTCTGTTCTTTGTTCATTTTTTTTTTTCAAACGCAGCAAATTAGTATGCATGTATTAAAATCTTACATACGTATGAGATATGAATACATAAATATTATACCTCCCTATAAAACACAGTTTTTATGAGTTTATTTTTTTAGTTACCCATTCCCTTCTACATCGGTTATTATTATAATCGGTTATTGTTATCAATTTATTTAACCAGGTCCCAAAATGATCATATTAAGCGGCGTGCACTGTATAAATAGGGTGATGGCACTAGTAGTCGGCCGTTTAACTTTTTTTTTACTTTTGACTGGTCTTTAAAATTCCGTTATTTAAATAATGAATTGAGTATTTAGTTTATCTGAATATTTGGAATGTGTAGATTGGAGAATAGCTAAGCATTTCTAGTAGATATCCTACACAAAAAAAAACTATGTATTCACAAAAATTCAAATCAAAGTCTTTTTCTTTAGTAGTCGGCCCCCTCAGCTCCAGAAGTTGGCCACTTAAGCATTCAGTAGTCGGCCCCTTATTTTTAGTCCTTTTGTTTTCGTTCTATTGTTCAAAGTTAAAAAACTTTTCGATATCTAATAATTAAAAAAAACCATTACGAATAATTTAATTTAAGAAAGAGAACATTTGCTGATATTAAAAATTAATTAAACACTCCCTAGTTAATGAAACAACAAATTAACTCAAAAATAACGAAAAAAAAAATCAAAGCCACTTTAATAACTCCGTATGTGTTTCAACATAGTATGTATATGA
Organism: Brachyopa scutellaris; assembly: GCA_949775065.1. Lineage (NCBI taxonomy): Eukaryota > Metazoa > Arthropoda > Insecta > Diptera > Syrphidae > Brachyopa > Brachyopa scutellaris. Next base: position 123,180,048 of record OX459112.1, read on the forward strand.
TCTATATTATATTTAACTTCGTAACAGCCTAACCTGCGTTAACAGGAATGCACGGTGTTCTTATGTTCTTTATTTCTGAAAAAGTAGCTCAGTTCCATAATTAGATGCGACTTATGACCATCAACCAGAAACAATACTGGCCGTTTGATGTTATTTCCAGTTAGCCAGTCATTGGAACGTTTAGCCACGTACTCAAAAATCGCCTTGAAACGCATCCAGCCACTCTTTGGCATTTCTAAAATCCATTTGCCTGGGGTGCTTTTGACCACGGCTTAACGCAAGGGCACATATGTCAGAACGACTAATGGAGATGACGTTTTACGTTGGGCACCGAACACAAACAAAACGGTAATCGTCTCCTTGTCATTTTTAGGACTGATTCTAGATATATTTACAGCCCTTAGGAGCCGTTGGATCCGTTTTAGGCATCTACTATCCTTTTCTCATCTAAAACATAAAAGGCCGACATAAAAAACACCAGTTGAGTCTCCTTAGTGGACTACCATTCATTCATGAGGCCGACTACTGAAAATTCGAAATAAAAACTCGAAATGGAGTTATCGGCCGGGAGTTGCATGCTTCATACATGTTGCATTAAAATCAGTATTGCATATCAATTAAATTGAACTATTGCAACAACGGGAGCAACAACATACCGACATACCCAAATATGTGTATGATGTTGTTCTCTCAAATCTTAAGGCACAGTTAATTAGAAAGAATGTAAACATGTTTTTGTCAAACTCCACGATTCTATGGTACAGTCATCTTAAGCTATGATACTGTACCATATTTTTTCTCATGCAAAGAATAAGCTGCAGCTTCTTACCAGGCACGCTGACAAAACCCAAGCCAACGACGTTGCTAGGCAGTTGTGTGATAGCTCTCTTTTTTTCCTTATGAATATTTCTCTTATTTTTAAGTTCTCTTTTTTTAGTTGATATTTGCATATATGTCTCTGTTAAGAAGATATGTAATCATTTTAAATGTTAAGTTCTTATAATTAGAAATTGGGCTCATTTACAATTTCGTTGGTCTGAAAATAAAGAACTCTTTAAAATTTGTAAGACGTGTTTTTTTATTTGAGTGGAAGTAAAAACATAACTGGCGCAGTCGGTTAAAGCCACGATTACCTTATTGAAAATAAAAGGCAAACAAAAAAAAAATTTCTGTGACTAAAAGTAGTTTATCTTGTGAAAGATTTTAAAAGGTGTTATTTGTTTATCAAACAAAAAATATATACATATACATACATTCCTACATACTTTTAAAGAAACAAAAAAAATTTAAATTGAATACGCTAAGCAAAACGAAAAAATTAGCAAAACAAAACAAAGAGGAAAAAACAGTGTGACCTCAACTTAAAGTATAACAACATACAAAGAATCTATTATAATTTAAAAATACCAAATCAATTAAGAACACGAAAGTATATAAAAAAAAAGTGAACATTAAAAAAAACAAAACCACATACATGCAAAACTAAAGAAGAAATCAGAAGTTCAACAACCAGGACGTATGGCGAATAAGGACTTATTAAGTTTAATGAATGATATCCAAGAATTCACCGGTTTGCCCGAAGAGCTTATTTATAAGACATGTAGATTATTTATATAGATTTTCTGAACAGTTAGATGAATTATCTAAGGGTTTAGTAGAATTGAAAATACGACAAAAAATTAAAGATCGAGCAAATATAGTACACTGGTCCCTCGCTTTGCGCGACTTCTTTTTGCGCGGTTTCACCTTTGCGCGAAATGCATTTGCCTACCCAAATTCGATTTGCGCGGCCACGCTTTGCGCGAATCACGACACTTAATGTTCTGTTTCCCTGAATATTTTCGAATTTTGTTTGGCTTGACAGATTTTTTGAACGTTTTCTTTTGCTTCATTCATATGTATGTATCTGCATGTGTGTGTACGTCAGTAAGGACTGCCTTAGCAACTTCCCGGAAATTGCACATTGAAAAGTCTTAAGGCAGCTACAGATGAGAAACTATTCGGCCAACTGGTTGACAGACTGGTTGTAATCATTTCCCTACAGATGCAAAGACCAATCTTCAAACTTCAGTTTGATTTTTCAACAACTGGTTGGCAGACTTGATGAAATCGTTCAAATCATCGTCAGACTCGCCTACACTCGGGTTATTTACAATCAGTCTTTCAACCAGTTTGCCGATTAATTTCTCGTCTGTAGCTGGCTGACAAAAATATAGCAATCTGTAGTGACAGATTTTTTTAAACGTCTACGAAATGTGACATAAGAGTTTTTGAGATCCTTTATTTTTATTTAAGGCATTTTGTAATTTGTTTTGTTCTAATAACTGTTTTAAGTTTGTTGTTTTTTTTCTTTTTAATCGTTCTTTTTTAAATAAAGTATTTTGGAAAAACTTATAACTAGCTATATTTCACTTTTCAGGAACGCAACCCCTTAATTGCATGGGGTTCATACTCCGCTTTGCGCGAGACTTTTCATTCCCCTAACCCCATCGCAAAGCGAGGGACCAGTGCACTTATTAATAATAATAATCCGAAAACTTGGCCGGAAATAAAATCAATATTAAAATCAAATTGCACAATAGGTGAAAGTATTGAAAATATTATTAACTAAATAAACATTAAAATTTAAAAATTCAGTTGAAGAATTATTTGAAAATATTCTTAGTTTATTTACGAAACTAAATATTAAATCTGACATAACTACAGACATTCCTACGTGGTTCAACAGAGAACAAAATGATAGTATGGTTCTAAGTTTGTTTATTAATAAATTATCTAGCCAACCAAAGCTAATACTTCAGGCTAGGAATCCCTCCAGTCTTAAAGAAGCAAAGGATATTTTAGTAGATACAGAACATTTCCATCGTCCATATAACTATAATAACAACAGTACTATATACACAAGAATGCCAAATTTTAACCCACAATTATTTAATTCATACTCAAACTACAATAGAACCTATCAAAACTCGAATTCAGAATATTTTCAACCAAACAATCAACCAAATTTCCGATACAATAGTCTAGGTAATTATTCAGGAAATTCAAGAAGAAATTCCAACTTTCCTCGCCAAAACAATCCGTATAGTTCCCAACCTTTGAATTTACCAAATCAAAGTAACTTTCAGCAAAACCAAAGGCCCAACAATTTGGGGTATTATAGAAACCAACAAAATTCTGGCCGTTTCCGACAAAATTCGCGAAATCCAAGACCGATAAGGAATAATAACCGAAGCGATATTATGCAAGTAGATCATTTACGTACTGAAAACTTGCCATCTAGTGAATATACAGAAAATGTACAAAATCAGGTCGATTCAAAATTTCAAAATGTTCAATCAACCACCTATCCGATCTCTACCCTTTATAATAGTACAAACAAAGACTTCACCTATTAAATTATTAATAGATTCGGGAGCAAGCACTTCATTAATACGAAAACACCGCTTTCACAGATCCTTCAAAACGGACCTTGATAAGTCATTATCGCTCAAATCTATTAACTCAAACATCTCTGTTAATTCTAAAGTAATAATTCCTTTATATAAGGAATTTAAAAGGCCTTTAACAAGGATTGAGATGCTTGAGACTGAGTTAAATGGTGATTTCGATGGTATACTTGGATGTAACATTCTTAAGCCGTTGCATGCCAAAATTGACCGTGCCAAAGCACAACTTGTTACAAAAGATACTATCTTGCCTTTAGTGTTTTGCACTTCTGAAACTCCATTAACTCAAGAAGAAGTTCATAACCTCAGTAAAGACATTACAGAAATTTGCTTTCAAAAGCCATATATAAATAATGTCGCAAATAGACTCAGGATAGATAAGCTAAACAAAGAAGAAATACATACTTTAATTTCCTCTATTCGAAAATACAAAGAAGTATTTTACGTTGAAGGTGACGATTTATCAACAGTCACCGAATATTCTCATAAGATACCGACTAAGCACGACAGGCACAAAACAGCATTTTCAACTGCAAACGGTCACTATGAGTTCACGCGAATGCCATTCGGGTTGAAAAATGCTCCCGCATCATTTCAAAGAATGATGAATGAAGTATTGTCTGAATTCATAAACAAAATCTGTGTTGTATATCTTGACGATATACTTATCTTTTCAACTTCGTTACAAGAACACATTGATTCATTAAACAAAATATTCCAAAGATTAAAAGAGTACAATCTTAAGGTACAAATAGATAAATGCAATTTTTTGAAACGGGAAACCGAGTACTTGGGCCACATAATTTCAAAGGATGGTATTAAACCTAATCCGAATAAAGTTGAAATAATCACTGAAATTAAACTACCTCACACAGTTAAACAGATAAAATCGTTTTTAGGAGTCACAGGGTTCTATCGAAAATTCATTAGGGACTATTCTCGAGTAGCCTTGCCAATGACTAGATGCCTTAAAAAGTGGACTACATTGAGTCCTTTAACAAACTTAAAGCACTTATATTTAGTTGCCCAGTTTTAGCCTACCCGGATTTTGACAAAACTTTTACATTAACAACAGATGCAAGTAATGCAGCTCTAGGAGCAGTTTTGAAGCTTTCGCTTCAAGGACATTAAATCGGCATGAACTAAACTACAGCACGGTAGAAAAAGAACTTTTATCTATAGTGTGGGCAACGAAATATTTTAGACCCTACTTGTTTGGGCGTAAGTTTAAGATTCAGACTGACCACCGCCCTTTAGTATGGTTGCAGTCTTTGAAAGAGCCCAATTCTAAACTCCAACGCTGGAAAATAAAACTGAACGAATATGATTTTGACATTGAGTTCATTAAGGGTAAAGAAAATTATGTTGCTGATTTTGAATGAATTGTATCAATAATGACGAAATTAGATCTGATCTCGCTACAATACATAGCGGCATTGAAAACCTCGAAGATCATATTTATATAACAGAAACTCCCTTAAATGTGTATAAAAACCAGCTAGTTGTAGAAAAGGCTAATATAAATAAATGCATATCTTAACAAATTTTTATATAAGACAAAAAGAAGGGTAGTTATCTCCTTAAAGGACTATAGTGAAGACTATGTCTTGAAAATTCTAAGAGAAATTTTACCAATAAAGGGAACCATAGGAATCTTCTGTAAAGAAGATGATATATTTATTAATTTGCAAAAAACCTTAGTAAAGTACTTCTTAAATTCACCCGGTATGAAAATGCTTCGGTGCACAAAGTTACTTAAAGATATTATAAGCAAGGAAACCATATTGGAAATAATCGAAAAAACTCATCATGAAAAAAATCATAGGGGCATTAACGAAACATTCTTAGAGTTAAAGGATTTATACTATTTTCCAAAACTAAGACTAGAAGTACATAAATTTATAAACAATTGCATTTTTTGTAACATGTGCAAATCGATATCCAATTAAACCAAATATGATGATTACAGAAACCCCCTAACAAACCTAATCAAATAATTCATGTCGACATATGGTTTTTAATAAAAATAATATGTTTTTATCTTCAATAGATAAATTTACTAAGCATGCATCAGTTTACCCAATAACAGACCGAAATTCCATTACAATAGTTGACATTTTAAAACACCGATTTTCGATCCTAGGAAAACCAGAAAAATTAGTCGCAGATAATGCATTTAACGTAGCTTACATAAAGAACTACTTAAGTCAGGAAAACATATTATGTCATTTTACTGCTCCCAATACACATACAGGTAACTCCGTGATAGAGCGATTTCATTTAACCCTAAATGAACATGTTAGACTGTTAAAACTTAGCAAGGATAAAAAAGACATTGACGACAAATCGCTAGTTTTCAAAGCAGTTGAAATATATAATGAAACTGTTCATTCTAGCACAAAATATAAACCAAATGACCTTTTATATTCTGCTCTAAACGAGTCTGATTGGGAAAAACTCAGAAAAAAAAATACAAGCAAATAAAGGAAAACGTATCGGTAAAAAAAAATGAAACACGTATTGAACCCTCTGATTATCGAGAACGAGAACGTTACATAATAAAGACGTGAAGGAACAAGGTAACACTTATTTTAAAGACAAAGACAACATAAACCGCGATAGACAAATTGTTAAAAGAAGATACAAATTTCAGAACCCAATAAGCAATGTAGAATTTCATTCAAAATTAACAGGTAGGGATTATTCTAATAGGAAAAAAAAGATAAAACCGCCCACAATAATTAATCCGAACTGAGTTTAAACACCGTAAATATTAAAGTTATGATATGCCGCTAAAATAAGATCTTTAATTTTTTGTTGCCTACAAACTATTGTACACATTGTATAGAATATATAAAATAAGAAATAAATAAAACAAAATAAAAAATAAAGTAAAGAAAATAAGTAAAAGTTATCATTTAGTGTAAGATTACTGATATGAAACCAAATTATATTATCTTCGTTCTTGTTAATATGTTTATTTTTTCTTCTTAATTATTATAATAATAAGATTGTAATTAGTATTACATACAATATTTATATTATCATTGAAGTATTATTATTATTATATTGTTATCATTTATATCATTACCATTATATTGTTAATGGTACAACATTGTTATTGTTATTGAATTTATATTATTATTACATTGTTATCATAATTATACAAGCGAACATATGTATATTGTATATACACACTTCTTATTGATTTCACTTCCAATTTCAAAATTTGTTGTTTTTTAATTATAAAATTGATAATACATTAGAGATGTAATAAAATATTTAGTCAAAACCCCATTCTAAAATCTGAAAGAAAAAAAATAATAACGAGCATAAAATAGTCCACATACGCCACAGTACATTTTAATAATAGCCTGCAGCACAATATAGGTATGGACATTCACATTTCTATAAAACGTTTTGTCCATACTATGGCGGGAGGAGTTGCATGCTTCATACATGTTGCATTAAAATCAGTAGTGCATATCAATTAAATTGAACTATTGCAACAACGGGAGCAACAACATACCGACATACCCAAATATGTGTATGATGTTGTTCTCTCAAATTTTAAGACACAGGTAATTTGAAAGAATGTAAACATGTTTTTGTCAAACTCCACGATTCTATGGTACAGTCATCTTAAGCTATGATACTGTACCATATTTTTTCTCATGCAAAGAATAAGCTGCAGCTTCTTACCAGGCATGCTGACAAAACCCAAGCCAACGACGTTGCTAGGCAGTTGTGTGATAGCTCTCTTCTTTTCCTTATGAATATTTCTCTTATTTTTAAGTTCTCTTTTTTTTAGTTGGTATTTGCATATATGTCTCTGTTAAGAAGATATGTAATCATTTTAAATGTTAAGTACTTATAATTAGAAATTGGGCTGGAGCCCTCATTTACAATTTCGTTGGTCTGAAAATAAAGAACTCTTTAAAATTTGAAAGACGTGTTTTTTTATTTGAGTGGAAGTAAAAACATAACTCGGGGGGCCGAGTTTAGAAGAATCATACAAAAAATGTCTCCTAATGTCGGCCCCCTCTGTCTGTATTTATTAAAAAAAAGTTTTTAATTGAATTTTTGTGCAAGAAACAAGAATAATAAACTATAAATAACCCAAAATAAATCAAATTATGTACTTTACTTTCAGTACTTTACTGGTTCTAACAGTTTTCGCAGTTCACTTCCACTATTTTTTTCTTAGTAAAATTCACAAAAATTACCACTCATAAGAACTTGAATCAAAGTGACAATTATTGTGCAGAAACCGTTTGTTGTATTGCACCAACCCTTTGCACACAGACAAAAGAAACGTTAGGCTATTGGAAAACAATTTCTGTTACGCTTCAGTATATAACGCGGCGGCCGACATTACATGTCATCACCCTATACCTCCTTCGATCCATGTTCAATATACCATGAAAAATTATATGAGATGCGTCTTCTTGGTAATTCTAAATTCTTTGGTAATAGTCTTTATGTATGGAAGCTTCCCCTCTCTTGTGAAGGGCACTAGCATTGCCTTGGCCGGACAGATGCTAAGTCCCGCTATATTGTACCATTCTTTTGTCACTCTAAGCCCTTTTTGTATTACATCGCATAAGGTTCACCTAAATTTCCTTCTGGTGATCAGGAGAATGTCATCAGCGTAAGCTTGACAGTCTATGCCGAGGTTGGTCAGTTTTTCCAGTTCTTCATCAACGATAGCAGATAGTACTCCCCGCTGCGGGCAGCCCTTAGTGGTGTTTATTTCGATGGTATGAAGTATCGTGCAAGTTTTCGCTAATCTTGTACTCAGCAGCTCGCGTACCCATCTTATAATATCGCATTTCCTACTCGGAGCGTCCAATAGCTTCCTGCGAAGTGTTATCAAAGGCTACTTCAATGTCTAGAAAAGCGCAGAGTACAGTCTCCTTAGTGTTCAGTGCACTTTGGAGTAAAGTGTTTAGTTTATATAGAGCAGTCTCTATTAGTCTCCCATTAGTTGGTGTGTTAAAAAAATTACATGTCAAAGTAACGAGTTCAGGAAATAAACTTTTTTATTTGGGCTCCAAGCGAATCGCCATTCACGAACTACGAGTATGTTACCAAAAGGATACAAAACAAGTAACGTTTTTAACAAACGTCTTGATAAATTGTCACTTTGAACTTTTTGTGTGAGGCCTTTTCATTTGGTAGACATTCACAACTCTTTATAGCCAAAAGCTGGAAAATGGATACCTCGCTCTATTGCGAAGTTGATGCTTTATATTATATTATATCGCTAACAATAACTGACTTGCATCTTTTCTCCGAACTAGTGCTGTTCACTAACAAAAGAGCACCTAAAAGTTTTTTAACAGTGACACCTCTTTCGAATATCTGACAAGCATTCAAGAATATCATTTGTCAGGATGAGCTTCTCAACTCGCCGTTCGGAGTCGGCAAAAAATGTGGGTCCCTTCCATTCGTGCTAAAATATAACATGCACACACAAATTGTTGCCAAATGCAGGCCCTGGGTCACCCCGAACTGTAGCGCTGCCTAAAGAAGAAAGAAAGAAGACAACATCAACTCAGGCTACACTGTTCCATACCTGGATTTTAAAAACACCTTTCTGTAGGCTTTTCCAAATAAAGAACAGTAGGAGAAACGAAGTACCTAGGGACTCTAAGTTCATTTACACCGATGAAAATAGGCATAGAAGCGAATTGCTTCGGAAGAACTGGGGATAAGTAGCTTTATACGACTCCCAGACCACAGCAGCGTTTTCCAAGCTGAGTTTCTAGCAGTGACAAAGGCTGCCCAACTGGTGACAATGATGACAATATCGCCCGGGAAAATCACAATTTACATTGACGACCGGCCATAAAAGCAATAGCTGCTGCGCAAATAACATCTCAGCTTGTAAAGTGTTGCCGCGAAGAACTAAAAGTTATTGGCACGCAGCACTCCTACAAATTCGTTGTCAATGCTAATAGGAGTGCTAACTTGGCACAACACTCTAAGATACCACATGAAAAAACTACGACTGAATGATGATGACATTTGCAGGGGATGCGGTGACACATGACGATTCCGGCCATTTCCTCTGTTACTACTATTGCCTCTGTCAACTGAGAAATTGAACCCTGGGCAAATTCTTCTTGAAATAAATCGACGAGCTATCGGATGGATCATCATCTGACCTGCTTGAATTTGGAACCTAGAAATTAATACTTCGGGTGGGAAAACAACATGGGTATCACAATGGGTTCACATGGACCTAAGTGTGATGAGGATGTAATCATTCTCATCAGCCTACCCTAACCTGCATCTTTTCTCCAATCAATATCATGACATGTCAATTTCTTATTTTCAATTGATAGCGGTTAAGACATCTAATCTCTTTTCTTTTCAGTTTCTTTAACAGCTGTCCAAGGCTATACCTTCATCGGCTTCATGTTAGCCGTTGAATTAGACTCAAATAACGGGAACGGTATTGCCGATCCTATGAGATTGGGCTATTTTGAAATTGTGGACTTTTCTGAGACCAAATTTAGTGACAAATGCAACAATTTAGTTATGCAAACAAATATGTTACCAAAGTCTAGAGTCAATGTCATTTGGACAGCACCTCCACCTGGTAGTGGATGTGTTCTAATCAGAGCGACAGTGATCGAGCACCGTGAAGTATGGTACATGGACGATGGCTTTCTAACTAAACAGTTCTGTGAAGAGCATCAAGATGACATTGACAATCAGCCGACGGTTATGGATCCATGCTGTGCCTGCGATGAAGCTAAATATGAGGTAGAAACAAACAAATAAAAGTTTTGACTTTACAGTTCTGTTCTGTTTGTTGTGTTTAGTTAACATTCGAGGGGAAATGGTCACGTCATACACATCCGAAGGACTTTCCGGCCAACAGTTGGCGGACACGTTTTAGTGACATAATTGGTGCATCACACACTATTGACTATAGATTTTGGCAGTACGGAGAGGCTTCTAGCGAAGGCTTGCGGGAGGTGGCAGAACATGGTTCAACACGGACACTAGAGAGTGAACTAAAGGAACAGGTAAACAAAGGAATATAGGCATAGTATTATCTGTGAGTGACTGTTTCTTTCATCAGAGTGACCAAATTCGTACAATCATCAAAGCCCGTGGAATCTCCTATCCGAACGTCACTGGTAAGACATTCGCTGTTTTTAGGGTCGACTCAAGGCATCACCTTATATCGCTTGTCTCCATGGTTGATCCATCACCCGATTGGATTGTCGGAGTCTCTGGGTTGGAACTTTGCCTACCCAACTGCTCATGGGTCGAGCATAAGATTCACAATCTTTATCCGTGGGATGCGGGCACAGATAGTGGACCTTCGTACATGGTAAGTATGTTTCAAATCACATCCTAATGAGAGTAAATTAAATTTGTGTTTAGTCGGCCGATCAACCTCAAGTTCCACCCGATGTCATTCGTAGAATTAAGTCAAACTTCCCTAACGATCCACGATCACCGTTTTACGATCCAACGGGTGCTCCAATGAAGCCACTGGCCCGTTTACACATCTCTCGTCGAAGGTTGTACGAGAAAAATTGTGAAAATCTTGAAAGTGTGCACTCATATCATTATCTCCGAACAATAGTAACTTTTTAAATATTTTTTAGGTGAAAATGATCCAATGGAATGTGTCACACATCCCTGGGGACGCTGGAGTGAGTGCAGTACAAAGTGCGGTGCTGGTAAACAATATCGTATGAGGGAATTCAAAAATCCAGGTCCCGCTCGTCGTTTTAAGTGCAGAAATCCTTTGCGCGAAGAGCAAAACTGTCAGGGACGAAAATGTGGAGACTTTGATGAGGACGCAACTGGTGGCGCTGGTGGTGGTTTCAGTTCAGGAGGTCCTGAAAATCCTGAATGTGCTTTATCTGATTGGACTGAGTGGTCAAGTTGCAGTGCCACTTGTGGCAAAGGAACACGGACTCAGACCAGACACTATCTAAATCGGAGGGCGAAAAAGAAATGTCAGGTTAGTTTGAAGATAGAATATTTTTTTTTAAGATAGATGATGGATAAGTTTTGGAGAACTAATTTGCTTAAGCATTAAGTCAAGATTACATGCACCAGAAAATCAAGATTTTGAATAGCGTTCAAGGCAGCTTCCATGAGTAGTTTACCGATTTTAGCTCAGTCAGTTCTAATCCAAACATAGACTGTTCTAATAAGCCACTTCTTATAAGTGTCTTGCCTATACATCCGTTAGTATTCGCCGTAGATAGAATGAACGTTATTTTAGTTTTATTATTGCAGTGTCCGAACACGTGTAATAAAACAACTGGTTAGAGGCGATGTCTTTATTCGGTAATTCCTGGCTATAGCGCCGAGGTCTTGCAACCAACTAACTACATGATATAAGTTAAACCTTGATGTATACACATACATACATAGCTATGATTACCCCTACATACGTATACATATGATGCAGTATTATACCACATCCCCCTTTTTAGGTTTGAATATTATTTTTATTTATGTTAAATCATTCAGTTCATATTTTTTTTTTTAACAACCAGACTATAGATTTTCTTACAAAAATAATGATAAATTCAATTACTTCATGTGAGTTTACATTTTAAAATAACCAAAACTATAGATTTACTTTAAAAAAAATAATAAAATCAATTCAAATATAAAAAAACATGGATTTTATATTTTTTTTGGGAAGATATTATAGGTAATTCCATTTAATTTCATATTACTTTAATACCCCATATGTACACCGATCCGGTTGTCTTACAACTCGTTCTGCTCTGGTTATATAAGGTGTTTGCGGTTGGTGATTGCTCAGTTCCTGTTCTCCTTGTTGTTCCGTTTGTTGTTCGTGTTCTCCAGACGGCGCGCGGCGTCTGATTTCCTTTTAAATCGTCATTTGCCGATTTCTCCTCGCTGCTTTCTTGTGGTTGGATAACCTCTTGCTCAGGTTCATAGGCAGAAAGGAAAGGAAAGAAAGGAATTTCGACGAAGACATCAAGTTTTTGTGTTGACTGCGTAGGATCTAGGAAACGGCCCATGTTGTATAATTGTTCCCCATTGTTTCAAATCTCGAACCCAAACCGTATCGCCTGGTTTGAACTCGTCCCTAGCTCGCACTCCGTGATGTCGGTTGTAGTCCCTTGCTTGTTTTTCTTGTCTCTTTTCCTCAATTCTATAACGCTCTTCCTTGTTGACAGTTCTGGGTTGTAGGTTCGATTTCGAAATTAAAAATTAACCTCTTAATTCGCCTTCCCATCAACAACTCGGCGGGGCTGTGGCCTGTGACCATTTGAAACCGGTGTAGCTCGATATTCCATCAGTGTTGTTGAGAAGATTTCTGGGATTTTCGTCAGCAAATTAGAACCACAACTCTGTTTGTACTTCAATTTATTATGCTTAAAAATTCCTGAAACAATAATGTATAACAATATCAATAAGTAAGTTAAATAAATTAAATTCTGACTTCAGTATTCTCCTTCTTCGTGCTGTCGATGTTCCAAGATCCGCCAAAAACCTCGTGCTAGAGAAAATGGCAGAACAAGAGCGAGAACGATTTGCTTTCTTTGACATTTATTTATTAGGATGCGTTTGGATTATTGATAGCTCGCAATGGCGTTGCCAGATCTGTCGCAACACTCCCCCCCGGTATGTCCTCTGGAGGGTCTACCCTATCTTCTGGCTGACAGATATCCAGGACAGCGATCTTCGTAGCAGGTCTCATGTACAATCCCGCGGCTGTCTTTACCAAAGCACTTCTTACTTGACCATCTGAACCCTTTTTGACTGCCATGATTCGCCCTTTGGGCCAGCAATTCCTCGGGCTATCAGGATCCGTAATGTATACGATGTCATCGACTTCAATTGGTTTCACGTTTTTAAACCATTTGCAGCGCCTGGTGATTACGGGTAGGTACTCGTGAACCCATCTTCTCCAGAAGGCATCCGCAAGCTGCTGCGCCGTTTGCCAATTTCTGCGTAGTTGTATTCCTTCGCTTGTGTTTTCTATAAGAGGCTTTGCACCGCCAGAGCTGCCCAGCAAGAAATGGTTTGGCGTAAGTGCTTCCTCCTCTTCGTGACTGATGGGAATATATGTAAGCGGCCGAGTGTTGACAATCATCTCCACTTCCATTAAGGCGGCGCGCAGAAGCTCATCAGTTGGATTGCGCGATGGTAGTACTTTATAAAGAACGTCCTTTACGGAACGAACCAGACGTTCCCAGGCACCCCCCATGTGGGGTGAAGCGGGTGGTATAAACTGCCATTTCATAGAAGAGGTTGTAAAGGCCTTTATCAACTCGTTCTGATCCACTAAAGCAAACGCTTCCTTGAGTTCACGCTCAGCACCCTTAAAATTGGTGCCATTGACGCTCCACAATTCAATCGGAGAACCTCGCCTGGCAATAAAGTTGCGAATAGCCAAGATGCAGGAATCGGTTGATAGTGAGTAAGCCACCTCCAGATGAACCGCTCTAGTTGTCAAGCAAGTCAGTAACACACCGTATCTTTTTTCGCTGCTTCGCCGCACGGCCACGAACAGGGGTCCAAAATAGTCCACACCGACATAAGTAAATGGCCGGCAGAATGATGCAAGGCGTGCTGGTGGAAGACATCCCATTCTTGTTGGTGATGGCTGTACACGACGGTTCATGTAGGTCTGGCAAGTCCGCCGCGCTTTGTTTAGAATCACTCTAAGTCTCGGGACCCAAAACTGTTGCCGAATTTCGTTGACCACGGTTTCGTGGTTGGCGTGATGATATCTAGAATGATAATCGAGAAGAATTAAGTTGGTTATATACTGACCACTGGGTAATATAACAGGGTCCTCTTTATTTTCAATCGTCACTCTTCTTGTCTTGTGATGGTTTGTTGCTACTCAATGGGTGCCTTCTAACTATATCCCTCCAGATGCGTACAAAGTGGATCACCTTTGCTGTTATTCGTACAACTTTCTTCCAAGTGGAGAAGCGCTCAGGTCCTATCGATATAAACGGTTTGTTGGCCAAGTTATCGTTGGTGTGGTGGTTAATAAATTGGGCTCGCAGTTCTTGATCCGTCGATGTGCTTGTAAGATGTTGATCCTTCTCTCGTGGCCACGCAACTTGATACAGCTTTAGGAACGCCGGACCATTGAGCCAACGGCTGTTATTGGAAAAGTCAGGGGTCCTCTGCCATTTCATAGCTTCGTCTGCTACATTCTCCGCGGTAGGAATCCATCTCCAGTCGGTTAGATCTGTCAGCTCCAAAATTTCGCTGACACGAAAAGCCACAAATTGTCGGTAACGTCGATGATCGGAGCGTAGCCACGACAATACGGTGCGAGAATCTGACCAAAATGTCTGCTTCAATATTCGTACCGAGTGAGTAGCTATTAGGGTATTCGCTAGACGTGCTCCAAGAACAGCGGCCTGGAGTTCCAACCGTGGTATAGACATCGTCTTCAAAGGTGCCACTCTGGTTTTGCACCCTAACAAAACACAGTCCACAATATTCCCATCAGAACATCTTAAATAGCTCACAGCTGCATACCCGTCCTCACTCGCATCAACGAAGGTATGCAGGTCCATATCAGGGAAACGGTTGAAATCAGCCTTCACGTAACACCTAGGTATTTTCATCGCCGCTACCTCTGGCAGCAATCGCAGCCAACGCAACCACTTAGAGAATTGTTCGTCGTGAATTTCTTCGTCCCATGCACAACCAGATCGCCATGTTTCTTGGAAGATGATTTTCGCGTACATAACGTAGAATGCGAGAAGGCCTAGTGGATCGAAAATTGTCATTACCAGACTTAGTACCTCTCTTTTGGTAGGTCGCTGTATTCCCAGTAGTACGTCCTCATTCTTATATCGTTTTGATACTCGAAATACGAAGCAGTCATCCACGGTGGACCACCACATGCCTAGCACCCTTTCAGTGGTCATTTCTAGCTCTGCATCAAGGTTTAGCTCATCAACGGATTGAGTATTTAGCGCATGTAGTACGGCTCTAGAGTTGGATACCCAGTTGCGCATACGAAAGCCATCTTTCGAATGCACAAAGTAAACGTCACGCGCTAGTTTGATGGCTTCCTCCTCAGTGTCCACACTGTCCAACATATCATCTACGTAATGGTTCTCCAATATACTCTGTACTGCTCTAGGATACTGGTCATGAAATTCCTTGGTGTTTTCATTCTTCACGTATTCCGCGCAGCTGGGCGAACACGTAGCGCCAAATGTCATTACTCTCATGACGTAATGTACTGGATCTGGAGAACCATGCTTGATCCACAGGAATCGCTGGTAATTTTGGTCTTCTTCACGAACCATTACTTGGTGATACATTTCTTCCAGGTCTCCGCCGATAGCTACACGCCTCTGTCGAAATTTCCGCAGTGTAGATACCAGCGATGTTAACTGGTCTGGCCCCTTTAGAAGCATGCTATTTAGGGAGATGCCATCAACTTTAGCGGCTGCATCCCATACGAGGCGAATTTTCCCTGGTTTGTTTGGGTTATTTACGAAAAACACCGGCAAATACCAACACCTTTTAACATCGACCTCATCTGGCCGCAACTGTCTGGCGTATCCTTTAGTTACATAGTCATCGATCTTAGATTTGAGCACGTCGGCTAAAGCAGGATCTCGTTGCATTTTCATGTACAGACATTTAGCTCTCCACTTAGCCATGAGAAGACTGTCCGGATGAGTCATGTTTTCCATCTTCCATAGCAGGCCGGTTTGAAATCGATCTCCAATCCTTTGTGTGAACTTCTGCAACTGTTTGCAGGCATGTTGATCATCATTAGACATCGTCATCTCCTTTTCTGATTCGGTTCCCAAATTGTCAAGGCAGATGTAGTTCTTGACAATTTCCAATAATTCAACGTTTGCAGCTATGTCGCAATCACAAATGTGGAAGACATGGTGACTAGTTGCCCTTTCAAAGGAGTGGTGTTCAGATGACCGGCCCTTTATCGTCCAACCCAGCCGAGTTTTCTCCGCAACTGGTTCTGAGTCTGCGCCCTCTCTCAATTTTGAGCTTAGTCCAAGTCGGCAGTTGTTAAGGCCAATAAGCAGCTTTGATAACGCGTCTGTGTATGACTTTAAGGGCAGGCCCTTTAAATGTTTATATTGAGCTTGCAATTTCTTCACGTCTAGCGTTTGTAGTGGAAGATCTAGTTTCCTCACTGTGTAGACGTCCTTAAGCGGAAATCTCACTGCGCCACCTTCTTCGGATATTTCCAAGTTCACGAGCACCGAATCGTCTTCGTAGCGATGAGTATTCGAAGTCCATCGCAGACACAATGGCTGTGGAGTACCACTTAATTTCAATGCCGCTATCAAATCTTCATCGATTAGCGTTAGAGACGATCCGTCATCCAGAAACGCAAAGGTTGATAGCTCTACACATCTTCCGTATAAGGTGACTGGAAGCACGCGAAATAGGACTGGGTTATGATCTTCAGAATGGGTATTGCAGTTCGTACCCGTGGAAGGAGCAGAAACAGTCGAAACTTCCTTCTTGTGCAGACGAGGATGGTGAATATATCGGCATCCGTCGATGCCGCAAACGGCGGTAGAAAGACATGGCTTCGGATAATGTGGCTTAAGACATCTTCGGCAAAGTTGGTAAGTCCTCACTGCTCTCCACTTCTCAGGTCTACTCAGTTTAATGAAGGCATTGCAATTTCCCACATTGGGGCAGTCGCTTTGGCAGATAATACAGATTTCTGTGCTGATATCCTCGGTCGCCTCGATATGAGTGTTCAACGCTCCTCGTCGACGTATTTTATTCGATGCGTTAGGAATTAAAACGTTGTTTGCACCCTCAGATAGTTGAAGTAACCAGTTGCTAAAGTCGTCCAACGTGGAAGATGTTAATGTGAGCTTGTACATTCCCCAAAATGGGCCCAAAAGGCCAGGAAGCTTGCCGACCAATTGTTGCTCTAGCTCCGGATTATTTAGGTGGTTCAGTAGTCCAGACGCCTTCATGGTAGCACATATGTTTTGGACTTTGATTGCAAAGTCAACGATAGTTTCTGGACGACTTTCTTTGGGCGGAGGCATTTCTCTTATTTGTGAAAGTAGAACGTCTATAATAAGTTCCGGTCGCCCGAACTTCATGCGCAAGGTTGATATTATTTGCGGAACACAGGAAGCGTGAAGTAACAAGTTCTTCACTGCATTGCGTGCTGGCCCGTCTAAAGCCTGCCGGAGGCGTATCAAATTTTCGTAATCAGAAAACCCACAAAGCGCAGTGGTCTGATCGTAGCTAGCCACGAACAAAGGCCATTCCTGGGGGTTGCCCACGAACTTGGGCAGCTCCTTAGAGATTCCATTGCGCGCCGCTAACTGATTGCGAGAAACGCGATGGGTACAATTTTGCTCCTGGCGAGTAGCGGTGGTGGCTTCATTCTCGTTAGTGTTATGAGTTAGGTTCCTAGGGAACACAGTCGGCAGCCATTCCGATGTAGACGTATTGACGACTTTCGGCGTACACTTCAGCTCCAATATGCGTAGTTTTTCCAAGATTTGTCGCAAGAGCGGGTCCCGCTGTTGTACTAGAGAGTCACCACTGGTTTTATTCTCGGCCAAGAGCTGTGACTGCCTTAACCCTTGATCTACAGTTTCAACTTCTGTTCCATAGGCACCAGCATGCATGGTATTTATTACATGGCTTTCCTTTAACCAACTTT
Organism: Brachyopa scutellaris; assembly: GCA_949775065.1. Taxonomy (NCBI): domain Eukaryota; kingdom Metazoa; phylum Arthropoda; class Insecta; order Diptera; family Syrphidae; genus Brachyopa; species Brachyopa scutellaris. The sequence continues at coordinate 123,198,171 of OX459112.1, forward strand.
CAACTTGAGCATGGCTTCCATTATCATCGTCAACTTCCGAACAACTGTCCATTTCATCTTCAAGCTGAACAAGAACATCTCTCTGCTTACGTAATAAGGCTTCCTTTTGCTGCACAAAAGTCTCCTTTTGTTGCAAAATAAGTTGTTCTTCTCGCAGAAATTGCATTTCAGCGTGCAACAAATGAATGCTAGAAGAGGACGCCTTGGAGCCCTGAGAACGCGTGGACTTAGCAGTTACTCTTACAGCTCGATTGCCGGAGGAGGTAAGACGACCGGTAACAGAAGGAGTGGGGGCGCTAAAAGCCGCGTTAGCTGATGCATTTGGCATGAGGGTGGAGCGTAGAGGAGGGCTTTGGAAAGTATGTAGACTTGCAACCGAACACGCTGTGATGACTTCGTCCTCATCACGTGGTTTACTACTTATAGCTGGCACCTTATCCGCTTGCATCTCATTAGGAGTTTGTTCTGCACTCTCAATTCTAGACTTGTCTTGTGCGTGCATTTGAGCTGAACCGTTTGGAACCTGCAATTGAGCAGCGGCCAATGTTTGCTGAGATTCCATTAAGGCGACTGACCGCAAATCAGAGCACGATTTGCAGCTCCAATCTCGATACGCAACTGTGGATGTTACACCAACACACAAGTAGTGGTACCATCCGTCACAGTTATCGCAGCGCACCATACGCAGATTATCCTCCTTGTTACATGCGAGGCAACTGTAGAGTTTTGGCTTAGCTCCACCAGCAACGGGCTTATGTATCTTCGGCGGCATCTTGTGATCGAATTGAAGAATTTTTTAGAGTGTTGAGAAGATTTCTGGGATTTTCGTCAGCAAATTAGAACCACAACTCTGTTTGTACTTCAATTTATTATGCTAAAAAATTCCTGAAACAATAATGTATAACAATATCAATAAGTAAGTTAAATAAATTAAATTCTGACTTCAGTATTCTCCTTCTTCGTGCTGTCGATGTTCCAAGATCCGCCAAAAACCTCGTGCTAAAGAAAATGGCAGAACAAGAGCGAGAACGATTTGCTTTCTTTGACATTTATTTATTAGGATGCGTTTGGATTATTGATAGCTCGCAATGGCGTTGCCAGATCTGTCGCAACAAGTGTCAAGTACGGATCGTTAATATTTTTTAGCTGCATTTTAATTGTTTTTACCATCGCTTCTATCCATTGCTCTGTGAAAATCTCGGGCTGGACGTAATATGAGTGAATTCCATAGTTCTGAGAACTTTCTAAAATCTGACAAGGCGAGTTGGGGTCCGTTATCACTGCGGACTGTTTCGGGGATTCCATGTCTGGTAAATATGGATTTAAGGTGGTTCACGACTGACAATGACGATAGATTTTCCAATCGCACTATTTCTAGGTAACGTGAATAAGTGTCAGCTACTAAAAGATATTCTTTGCCCCTTAACGAAAATAGATCCAATGCAATAATTTGCCATGGACGTTCAGGAATTTCCGAAAGATACAGAGGTTCGTGCCTATGTGACTTGTTATGCACGCATGTGTCACTCTTCTGCAAAAAAAAAATTCGATGTCGCTGGTGCAGTTCGGCCACCAAACCGTCTCTCTAGCTCTTGAACGGCATTTCACAATTCCCAAATGGCCAAATGGTTTTTCCAGAACTGATAGACGAATTTCTGGTGGAATCACAATGCGACTTCCATGCATCAGAAGGCTGTTGCAAATAGAAAGACTGTAGCGGTCGTTCCAATACCTTTGTTCCCCTGGAGTTAGTTTTTTCTTATCCGGCCATTCCTCTAACACAAACTTAATTATCTTTTGAACTATCGGATCTTCTCATTGACGTTCATATATTTCACGCAATTTCCTATCTGTGGCTGGAATCGCAGACACAATTGATGCTACATAAGCTCCCAGGTCTTCTTCTAAATCGGTCTCACCAGCAGGCAATAGTGGTTGTCGTGATAGCGTATCTGCTACGTAAAGTTGTTTTCCCGGGGTGTAAATGATGTTGAATGAAAATTTCATCAGTCGCATTCGTAGCCGTTGTAAACAAGGTGTAAGCTCGTTTAAATCCTTTGATGTAAGTATTGCTAGCAGTGGTTTATGGTCTGTCTCGATTTCTACATGTAGTCCTGTAACAAAGTCTTTGAACCTTTCGCATGCCCAGACTATGGCTAATGCTTCTTTTTCAATTTGTGCAAATCTGCGTTTACTCTGCGAAAGAGGGGGGGAAACGTGAGCGATTGGCCGAAGCTTATCTAAATTATCTACCTGTTGTAGTGCTGCTCCCAACCCAAATGATGACGCGTCAGCTGATATTTCGGTTTTTCTTCTTGGGTCAAACATCGCCAAGACCGAGGCCTCAGTAAACAGCATTTTGGTTTTGTCGAAACTTTCTTGTCGTGAAGGTCAGCTCGTTGAGGGGACATAAAATAGGGTGACCAGATATTTTTGAAACTTAAAGAGTATTTGTAAATTTTTAGTTGCATTTTTTTATTTATAATAAAATGTGCATACATATAACATAAATATAATATGTACAGTATCTAAAAGCCGATTTTTTTTATTCCTGATGACAGAACGAGAGCAGAGTAACAAGCTAATTTTTTTTCTCTTTAACTAAGTAGATAAGAGATTCTTTTTTCGAGCTTGCATTTGACCAACACTACATTTTTGAAGGATGGGTCTCAAATATGTGGACTACCGTAATGTATAGATACTTACTTACTTACTTAACGGGCTCCCGACCCGTGAAGAGTCTCTGCCTGAGACACGGCAGCCTTCCACTCTCTTCGATCCCGGGCACGCTGCTTCCAATTGTCTAGACCAAGCGCACTGGCATCCGCGGTAGCTTGGTTCTTAAACCGGAGGTTCGGTCTGCCTCGTCGTCTCGAACCTGGGGGCTGGGATTCGAAGATCCTCTTTGCTGGATCATATCTGTCCATTCGCTCGATATGGCTGAGCCAGTGTAGTCGACGTGTTTTGGCTTTTCGGACTACATCCACATCTTGGTACAGCTCATAGAGTTCGCGGTTGTATCTTCTCCTCCATTCGCCCTCCTCGCATACGGGACCGAATATCCGACGAAGAATTTTTCTCTCGAAAGTGTTCAAAATCTGCTCTGCTTTCCTGCTTATCGTCCAACACTCGGCTCCATACAGCAGAACTGGGATCCCGAATTCGGCCATCGCCTTGTAGAGCTCAAGACGATGAATGCTATCATATGCGACTTTGAAGTCGATGAAGAGATGGTGAGTCTTGACTTAAAATTCGTTGGTCTTTTCCAGGATTTGCCTTAGTGTGAAAATTTGGTCGATCGTCGATCTGCCGGGCCGGAAGCCACACTGGTACGTGCCGATTAGTGTGCTGCAAAAAGGTTTCAGACATTCACACAGTACGTTGGATAGGATCTTATATGCGACGTTAGGCAGGGATATGCCTCGGTAGATCTTACAAGACATATGATCGCCTTTTTTGAAAATGGGGCATATAGAGCTGATAGTGCAGTCATCGAGCATGGCCTCATCCACCCATACTTGATTGATGACTTGGTGCATGCACCCTACCAAAGTATCACCATCATGTTTGAAAAGCTCTGTTGGTAGACCATCAGAGCCGGCGGGCTTGTTATTCTTCAGCTTTTTGATAGCTGAGCCGACCTCTTCAAAACTGGGAGGGGGGATGGATTCTTCGTTGACTGGATGCGGGTTCTCTTCTTGCCCTATCACTCTCACTACACTAAGTAGCTGCTGGAAGTGCTGCTTAAACACATCTTCTATTCCCTGCACTTCGGTGACTAGGTTTCCTTCACTGTTTCGAAGAGCCTGCGTTCCGGGTTTGAAGCCTGCTGCCAGTTGCTTGGCTTTTCTAAAAAAAACATCCGGATGTTGTTCCTATCGCGGGACTCTTCGATATCCTTGAGCTGGGAGACTGTGTGGGCCCTTTTCTTCTTACGCAGGATCTTCTTCTCCTTCCTTCTTCTGGCTCGATACTCTTCTCTCGCTGTCCTTGTTTTGCGTTGCAGCGCTTGCACTTTCTGTCACCTTTTTCAGACGCACGCATTCATCATCATACCTAAGGCTCTTTTTGGGTGATGTCGCGATACTGGGTTCACAGATTGGGCTTCCAACGTTGCATTTATTTTTCTGGGCGGTTCGCAGCTTCTTCTCGTTGGATAGTCGAGCTCTGAACTCAGCTGCAACAAGATAATGGTCAGAGTCGGCGTTTGCCCCTCTGAAGGTTTGCACATTCAGAATGTTGGATGCATGCCTCGCATCTATTAGCACGCGGTCGATTTGGTTGGCGGTTCGACCATTTGGAGAGCGCCAGGTTGCTCTGTAGATTTGTAGTCTTGGAAACCTAGTGCTACTTATCACCGTATTATGAGCTGCTGCAAAATCGATTAGACGGAAGCCGTTGTCGTGGAGGCTGTGCTTTCCAACTAATCCTACGAAGATGTTTTCCTTACCAATTTTAGCATTGAATTTCCCGAGTATGATTTTGACATCATATTCCGGACAGGCTCCGTAGGCTCCGTCCAGGAGGTCATAAAACTCCTCCTTGATAGAGTCTTCAGCTTCATCAGTAGTGGCGTGTGCACATATCATGCTGATGTTTTGGAATGTTGCCTTGATGCGGATCACAGCCAGACGATCGCTGATCGGCTTAAAGTCAATTATCCTTGAGCGTACCAGATTTCCTACGACGAATCCGCATCCTAACATGTGCAGTCTTTTGTGACAGCACTATCTTAACTATATGATCAAAACTATCTTTTTTTTATGTGGTAAGGAAGTTACCCCGACGGCACAACCCCCAACCTGCATTATCCATACATATGCCAAATATCAAGTATTTAGAAATAACGGTTCTTCTAATATATTTCCATATGGGTACGGAACCCTAAAAACAAATCGTTTTATAGATCGCGCCGCTAAACACAAATTACATTCCTAGATTGTCATTTCCCATCATTTCATTACAGGAATGATATTTTTTCGAAAATTGTTTACCTACATCATTATATAAATAAGCGAAAGTGAAAAAGTTCAACCCCTTTTTAACTGCCTGAAACATAACAATTCGCTTTATTTTTTGTTGGAAAGGTTGTGAAGAGGGTTAGTGCGGTATGTAATTTTTTTTCAAATATGTTATGTCTAAGCCAAGTGAAAAAAACAGGTAAAATATTATATATTAATACGTGCGTTTCTCACACACAATTTGTTGAATTTCTACCACAGGCGATACTAGTTATTAATAAATATCATTCTCCGTCATTCCGGCCAAATCTACGAAAAATTTCAACTTTCATCATTTCCGCCATCATTCCAATCGTAAGATTTCATTCCAAGCTGCACACTGTAATTTTTACGTCATTCCATCAAGAATGCCATTTCAAAAATTAAGTTAAAGAAAACTACGAAAATCTACGAAAACTAGGTAACGAAAACCCGTTCGCGTACGCAAAAATTTCGTAGTTTTTCGTAAAATAGAGTGCTGACGAGAAAGTAAGAAATTTCCCCATGCTACAAATTTTAGCAATAGAACTTTCTTTGGACAGAAATGTATAATTATGAAAACGTTCGGGAACGGAGCTAGTGTGTAGTCTACTGAATAAATATGTACTGGGCGATGAAAATAAAAATAGGAATATGCTAATTTTTTTTATCAATGTTCATCAAATTTTATCTATTTTGTGCATACAATTCGTCGCCCTAATATTGGGTTAGTTTGGTATGCAGTCTTATATTTTCGGGGTAGACCATTCCAAATCTTTTATCCGTTTTGCTCTATCTCTTTCCATTGTAAAGATATACAGAATGGTTTTGAGCCAATTTATCAAGTTGACGTATTGTCAAATTTTCCATACAATTTAAGCAAATTTTAGTTTTAGAATTGTTTTGACTTATGTGCCTACAAAATGACAGGTAAAACTAATTAATCGTATGCACGTACGTCAGTAGAAAGGAAAATATTTTATTTGGTTTTGCCGTACGTGCATATTCTCCGAAAAATAATTCTGACATGTGGAAACAGTACCTTAGAAAACGCTTGCGAAAATCTAGAATTTTTGACGTATGTATGTGTATGAGTAAAAGAAAATATTGATTTTAGCGGCGTATATGGCAAACTAATTTTGTAATTAATTTTAAATATCTTAAAAACTAAAAGTGTTTTCGATAACACCTTAGATTTTTTGAAAGAGGATTTCCGTATGAATATCGTGTCAAGAAATAAAAAAATCCCAGCGGTTGGTTTTCATGCAATAGGCTGTCAAAACTTTAAATGCGATTTCCCAAAAACATTAAAATTTTGGGAAAAAATAAATTTTATTTATTTATTTATTTTTTATTTACATCATCTTTACAATTTTATTAATTTTTCGACAAAAGTATTAAAAAAGTATATTAAACACTAGTTTAGGAAAAGAGAGAATTAGTAAATCCATGTAAAGGAAAGAGTATTTTGTCCTAAAAAAGAGTACGTCTAGTCAGCCTACATAAAACGGTTGTAAGATGTGGTTATCCTTAAAATCTTCTTACCGCTGCAACATCATTTGGCATTGTTAGTTTCAGTATGGCTTCGATTTTGCTATTCTCTGGATGAATACCATTTGCATCAATATAGTGACGCAAAAATGTATCGGATGTTTGCGGAAATTGACACTTATCCTTATTAAGTGTTGCACCATTTTATTGAAGTCTCTCCAGAACCGCATGTAGGTGTTTGTTGTGTTCCACCACTGTTTCCCCGTACACTAGGATGTCATCCATATGGCATACTACCCCATCCAAACCGTAGAGCAATCGTTGAATTTTTTTAAGATAATGTTCCCGAGCTGATGAGATGCCAAAGAGTAAACGTCGGAAGCAAAACCTACCGAATGGTTTAAGGAAAGTTGTTAAGAACTTAGATGTTGAAGCGAGTTTAACTTGCCAGAAGCCTGCTTTCTTATCAAGTTTTGAGAAATATTTTGCTCCTCTCAGTTGTGCAAGGGAACGTTCGACGACTGGCATCGGATGTACTTCACGATGGATGATCTCGCTTAGCTTTTTTGAAGTGAAACTTTTTTAGCCGCGCTAGAGCAAATTTGCCTGAATCAGACGAAAATGTGAAACGCTTCCCCTTCTCCAACTTCAACAGGCAGTAAAATAAATTCTAAAAAAAAATCCACATACCTACATATCGAGCTACAAAATATCAAAAGTACAAGCAAGTGAAGAAAACAATAACAAAACAAGCCAAGAAAATAATATTCTTATTTTCAGACAACAACAAAACAAGCCACCGCATATGAGATGATTTTTGCGGATACATATCGAGCTTCAAGCCACAAAATATCAAAAGTACAAGCAAGCGAAGAAAAACAACCAAACAAGCCAAGAAAATAAAATTCTTATTTTCAACCCCACTAAAGTAATACTCAAATAACTGTTTTATTTTGTTTATTTACTATCAATTAAATTGCGGATACAATAATTAACATCTGACTCTGCTGAGTTCCTGATTACTACTTCATCTTTCTTCATATTGTCCTTCGATATTTATAGTCTATGTTGTTGCTTGCTGGACAGTACGGCACCCTTTTACTTGTTGCTGACTGGGGTGTCTGCTTATGCACATACATAACTATCCAGTATTCGGAACATTCAGTCACCGACTATCTTTCGAGCCGATAACATCGTTTTCCGATCGTAGTTCCCTTTGCTCTCTCAACGTCGTCGGTGTCTTCTCTCCTGCGCTTATCGTTTCCTTTTAGTTTTTTTCATTATCTTTTTTCTCCCGCCGTGCAAGTGAGTGATTATTCACACAAGCAGTGCAATTAATTATTGAAATATGGCCTCTGGGCCACAAGTGCTTTCAGGTAACCGGTTCGCTGATCTCGATCAGCTAACCGACCAACCGAAAAAAAAAAGAAAAAAACATCCTTTTCACCTATCGATAAGAATTTAATACTTCCTTCCCACGCTAATTCAAAAAACCCAGAATTCATAGTTATCTCCCCTGCAGACTCTACAAAACCCCTCACCTCGTTCAGCGTTTTTCTTCTGAAAAAAGCTATATATGGTATTAGCACCTCTTATGAATATATCACCCAGCTCCGCGACGGAAACCTGTTGATCCTTGTCAAATCTCAACAAATTGCCGATCTTTTCATTGCTAAAAAATGCTTTCCAACCTTTGCCCGATCACAGTTACCCTTCACACCCAACTAAATTGTTCTAAGGGCACCGCCTATGCTCCCTGTCTAATAAATGTGTATGAAAGCGAGATAATAAAAGAAATGAAAGACCAAGGCGTCACAGACGTTTACAAATTTAAAAAAAAACAGAAAATAATGCCCAACGCTCCACTGGACTCATTCTCTTCACTTTCGATCTCTTCCGCCCTCCCACGTCTATTACGGTAGGATGGTATAACTTCAAGATAGAAGAATACTTCCCTAACCCGATGCGCTGTAAAAATTGCCAGCTTCTTGGACACAGATGAAGTCGTAGTCCAATATGTAATACCTGCAACCTTCCACCTCACCCTTCCAAAAATTGTACTCGCACTTCATGTGCTAACTGTGCAGAGCAATACCCCGCCTCCTCCAAGCAATGCAAAAGGTACATCCAAGCAAAAGAAATGCTCAAAATTAAAACAAACACTCGAGTTTATGTGAGCAGCATACCCAATTGACTTCATTGTAAAAAGAGTGGTAAACACAACGATCGCTTAGTTTGTGGATATTGTACACACTTGCACCGCTTTTTAATATGATTGGATTTTGAGTCGCAAAAATATGATCGCATGAAATTCCCTGCGGTGTGACTCGCACCGCTTTTTTTATGAGTATATCCTAAGTAGCAAAAACACGATCGCGTGCCGATCTCTGGTTCCTACTCATTATTATACAGCCCTACACAATTCAATTCAATTGTCAATTGAGTTTACAACAGAATTGATATTCGGCCACACACTGCACCAACTGAGTTGACGGACTTTGTATAAAATGCCACAAACATCTGGAATTTTCTTTATGTGTGCGCTTAAAGTCCATATCTTACTGTTTACTTTTCGCTCACACACACTTTCACAGATTTCACAAGCCTAGTACAAATTCCCCTCAATTTGACAGCAAATCAAATGACTTCCCCACACACAGTTCAACTGAGTTGAAATCAACTTCCAAAAATCAAAATCTTTTAATTTTACCCCAACCAACTCGTCAACCGTCAAATCGATCACTTGACAGCGCCACACACGGTTTGATTTCACCATGAACCGACTAATTTGACGGTTGAGTTGAATGGTGTATGGTCAGCATTAGATATACTCTGCTTTTGAGAGGGTGTTGTTGTTTGTTTAACACTAGAACCGCCGCCGTCCCATTTTTGTCCCACCGACACTTTCAATCACCTCAAACTTCGTTTGTTTTTAATTAAGAATCATTAAACTTCCTGACTTACTCAATTGGTATATTTTATTACATTCGATTTCTCCCAATCAATACAAGAATAGTTTTACTATAAATTACCGTGATATGACTATAAGTTTTAGTTATTGTACCTAATTTTCTAATGTATCTAATACAGTCTAATATATTTATAGTTGGCATCAAGAAAATTTACTTATTTATGTAAAAGTAAGCCCGTACACAATTTTTGATTTTATTATTCCACGAATGTTGGTATTATACCCGGACCGTACATAATGATCGATGAACAGATTTTTCCTTCTGAGTGCCGTTATCGATTCACTCAGTTTTTGAACTTTAGACTAAATAAACACTGACAAACATTTTGGATGGCACGGGATAAAGATAAAAATTCTGTGGTAAATGCGATCCCTTACGTCGGAAGAGATAACAAAAAACCTTAAGATGAGCATCCGGCTGAAGGAAAAATGTATCGAAAATTATATCAAGGGTAAAAATATTACATATGTGAAAACGTTTTCACTTCGCTACTATTAAATGAATATTTGATATCTAAAATATACTACTATCGTGTCGGTACAGTCAATAAAGCTCGCAGTGAAATACGGGTGTGCGTGAAGACTGCACAAGAAAAATTGTACAAATGTATATCTACTAAAAAAGTCAATTCTTTGAATATTTATCAATCTAAGGCTAATAAAAAAGTCCTAATGTTAAGCACTATAATAAAGTAATAGAAACTGATTCTTTGAAAAAACCATTGGGAGAGGAATCGGGCAAAAAGTATTTAGAAATAGAAAGACGAGTTTGTAGGTATTCCTATTGCAGTTCCGGAACACCCCGAGAAACGAGGCAAAAACAAATCAGAGTTCATAAATAATAATAAATCTTCTATAAATATATTATTAAGAAGTAATTACAACTTACTTGCATTTCAAATAAAAAAAATACATAATAATAATGATAATTAGTGCATAGATTTTGTCTTCAGTACTTGCAGAAAAAATATTAATTAATATTGTGAAGTTTTTTTGTTAATCAAACAATACAGAATATGATTTAAAATCATTACAAAAACAATAAAAAGCATTTTACTATGTATTTTTATGATGACTTCGTACATTAAACGGATGATCTTCGCAATAATTCAAGTGGGTCAAATTTGTCCCGCCGGCGGTTTACGGGGGGTATAGAACTTCGGCGGTTCTAGTGTTAAATAAGTTTCACGTTGTGATGTGAGTGCGACTCTTCGGTGCACAGACAGATGAAGTCGCAGAAATTTATTTTTTCTGTTTGTGGACGGTTTCGCTCTGACGTACGGTTTTGATAGTGTGAGATCCGGCTCTAGCTGTGGTCTCTCCGAAAACCGTTTGTCTTTAACCCCTACAACTATGCGGTCTCGGATCATTTCATCCCGTATTCCCTCGTATTTGCAATTTTCTGATAAAATGTACAACGATGTAATGGAGTCTTCCAGTGTTTCGCCTTCCTCTTGACATCTTAAATTAAACTTAGCTTTCTCATAGATGACGTTGTGCCGCACGATAAAATGATTTTCATTCCGAATATTTCTTTTTATTTTTATCGCTTAGGGCGAGTGATAAAAAGATATCCTTCTGAATTGTCTGGCTGTAGCTTGGGTTCCAGGGTTTGCAGGCGCTCCAGAGTTTGCTGGGTCTGGCATTTTGCTTTTTATGCTTGCTTCTATTTTGTAGCACCGATGCGATGCAACCATGCAGTGTCCGAACACGTGTAATAAAACAACTGGTTAGAGGCGATGTCTTCATACGGTAATTCCTGGCTATCGCGCCGAGGTCTCGCAATCAACTAACTACATTATACAAGTTAAACCGTAATGTACACACATATGTGCATACATAGCTATGATTACCCCTTCATTAGATGTTTCATAGATTTGATGCTGCTTCCCATAGTCGAAGTTGGGACTGAATACGGTGGGTTGAATTTCCATATACCGCGCAAATCGATCCCGATTTTCCTAAACGCGTTGATTTTTTTTTCGCCTCCAGGTGGAAATCTTCAAAAGACACTCGGTAGTTCATCGGTACCAAGCGAGTGGGATTCTTACCGCAACAAAAACACCTGGGAATCAAAACCAATCTTTGAAAGATCGACAAATGACTTTTCTTTCTTAAATTTAAATCGCATTGGGGGAAGTTTAAAATTATAATATATATGTTACTTTCCCATAGTTTTTAGACCATTAGCTCGTGAGGCTTTGTTCTTCTCAATCTCCGAATATTGTCTCTTACATTTAAGACGGTTTCCATGTCGGAATTAATGCGAAAGAGCGTGCTTTCTAACCACTTCTGAAATCATGTCTATTTGTAGGTCACGATGCAAGTCGCTATTTCTTATGTACCAAGGGGCATTTATTATTCCACGAAGGACTTTGTTTTGGAATTTTTGTATGGTTTCTGTATTTGTTTTCTTTGTACAGCCCCATAATTGAATGCCATACGTCCATACAGGCTTTAGTACTTGCTTGTATAGCATTATTTTGTTTTGGATAGATAGGTCTGAGTTCCTTCCCAGTAACCAGTACATTTTTCTGTATTTCAAGTTCAGTTATTCTCTTTTCTTTTTGATGTGCTCTTTCCATTTTAATTTCGCATCCAAAGTCATACCAAGGTATTTGGCCGTATTGGCGTAAGGTACAACTAGGTTATTAATGAATATTGGAACATTGTTAAACTTTTTATTTGTAAAGTTTATATGAGTTGATTTTGACTCATTAAGTTTGATACGCCATTGCTGCGTCCAAAGTCTAACTTTGTTGACTGCATTTTGCAGGATCTCTGTGGCTCTAACAACGCATTTATCAGGCACCAATATTGCAGTGTCATCTGCAAAGGTTGCCATGAAAGCATTTTCATCTACCGGAATTTCCCTGGTGTATAACAAATACAAGGAAGGTCCTAAGACACTTCCTTGTGGAACACCGGCATCGATTTTCTTCACTTCCGAATATTCTTGTTCGTATCGTACTCTAAAGAGTCGATCTGAAATATATGATTTCAGTATTTCGTAGTACTGTCTAGGTAAATCCCTATGCAGTATCCCTATCCCTACTCAAGTCCCACATGCCAAACCTTGTCAAAGGCTTGAGCAACATCTAAAAATAGAGCAGAACACGCTTGTTTTTCTTCCAGTGCCTTTTCCACTATATCTGTAATTCGATGTACTTGATCTATCGTGAAATGTTTATTTCTAAATCCAAACTGATGATTTGAAATGAGTCTTCTTTCTTCAATAATTTTACTTAACCTCTTCAGAAGCAATTTTTCGAAAACTTTTGCCATAATTGGTATTAGCGATATTGGCCTGTAAGATGCTACTTCTGATGGTGGCTTACCTTGCTTGGGTATAACAATGACTTCAGCTATTTTCCAATGATGTGGTACATATCGGAGCTTAAGACCTGCATTTATTATGAATTGGAGTTGGAGTGGCATTTCTTTCAAAACCTGTGCAGTTATTAGATCGTACCCTGGTGTTTTTTTGTTAGATAACTTATGTTGACATATGCTCCTTACTTCTTTCAGTGTGACGATAGGGATTTCACATTCATCCGCTCTATCAACAAACTGAAAGTTTTCTGTAGTTGCACTTGATGACTTGAAAACATTCGAAAGGTGTCCTGCAAAGAGGCCAGCCTTCAGTTTCGGGTCTCCGATCCATTTTCCATCTGGTGCTTTTAAGGGCGGGTTTTGAAAGTGCGGTCGTTTCAGGCGACTGTCTGATTTCCATGAGGAGTATTCGGTTGATGCATCCGTCGTTAGGCTTTTCAAGAATCTACTCAGTGAATCCTTTTTGAATTCTCAGATTCGTTTTTTAAGTTCATTATTAAGAGGGTTAAACACTGCTTTATCGTCAGGGAACCTCGTACTTTGCCATTTTCGTCGAGCCCTTCTTTTTCTAGTATCAATTCCTTTACACATATAGGGTAGGGGAAGGTCATGTACCTTGGACCGGAATTTACTATTTTTACTGCAACTTTTGTTCGACGTAAATGTTTCCAATTTAGTTTGTTTATGTTAAAAGTGTATTATTTTGGATATTCAATAGTGTTAAAACGACATCTTAAGTATTTACCGTATGCTTAGAAAATGCTTTTTTGCAAGGAAACCTCAAACGGTCCGAGGTACATACACTGAATGTACCTTGGACTGTTAGTGTATGTACCTTGAACCGAAATCAATTGTGTTCAAATGATGCAGTGTAAATACTATTTTATTTCATTAAAAAAAATTCAATCCATTTATTAATTCATTAAAAAGTACATTTAAGAGAAAATAAAAGAACAAAGACCAGAAACAAATAAGAAAAAAAAAACGTTAGAAATTTAATATTCTTTTTCTGGCAGCTGTGAGAAACTCCGAAATCGACCCATCACTTTGCCAGGAGATCTTCTTCTTCAGGCGAAAATATTTGACGGTGGATAATTCGGCTTTCATAAACAAAATCAGAATGGTTCGATGCTTTGTGTTTGGCGATGTTCCGCATTAAGGTAGTCTTGGAAACGTTGAACATATTTGCTGCAGTGTTTTGCATGGATTTCCCACTGTACACTACTTTCTCCACAGCTCGCCGTAAAGCGTCAACGTCAACAGTTGGTCTTTTTGATCCTGACTTACTCCTGGGCATTTTTTTGAGGAAAATGGAAAACAGAACTCTTAAAAAAATTCGAAAAGCATGTACCTTAGACCGGTCCAAGGTACATTCACTACACTTTTTTTAGAAATACAAAATTTTAACACATTATGTTGTATAATTGTAGCAAATAAAATATTGAATTTTGAAAAATATACATATACTTACACATTAAAACCAGTAACTTGAAAGAAATATAATAACTGAATGAACAGAACACTTCAAAAAAACATAAAAAAAAATACTTTAGAGTGTGTAATTTATATTATGTTGTTTTGATTGCACGTCCGTCTCATGCGATAAATGAACACAAGCTGAAATGAGTCCCATAAACATACTGGAAAATTTATTGAAGAACTTGTTGCAACATGTTCAGCCAATTGCCAGGAATCGGCACTCGGTCCAAGGTAAAATCGGTCCAAGGTACATGACCTTCCCCTACTTTATTTCAGGTTGCCTTCTTTTCAAGTTAGCTGGTGTACTTTCTTCTGCAGCCTGTTGAACATCAGCAATGAATTGCTGTACTTCTTGGTTAATTTCTTCGTTTGTTTCCATAGGAGATTTAAGGTTTATAAAACTTACAAGTTTTTCTCTGAAATCAGTCCAGTTTGTTCTCTTTTAACAAGTTTTATATTACTTTTTTCCTGCACTTCTGTTTCACTAAGTGACAAGATCACTGGGCTATGGTCTGATGATAAGTCATAATTAACTTCGACTTTTATGTGATTTCTTTTCATACCTTTAGCTATTAAAAAATCAATAAGGTCTGGTATTTTGTTAGGACCAGATGGCCAGTATGTAGGTGATCCAGAGGAAATGAATTCGCACTTACATTTTCGGCATGCTTGATAAAGTCTTTTTCCTTTTGTGTTTATCAACCTAGATCTCCAGTGGGTATGTTTGGCATTATAGTCACCACCAACAAGAAAGTTTGGCCCTAGTAGATTAAGTTGGGGAGCATCTGGGTGGGCAGTAGATTGCTGCTACCTTAAACTCTTTATTTTTAATACCAATACTAATTATTGTTACTTGCATATACTCTTTAGTGAACTTGGCTTCTTCGTAGTGTTTCAAGCTCTTCCTAATAAATATGGCAGATCCTCCTCTAGCTTTGTCAGCATGATGTGGAGCGTGATAACATGTATAGTTTGGTATTTTAATATCAAGACTTTGTACTATTGGAAAATGAGTCTCAGAGACTAGACAAATATCTATGTTTTCAGTGTCTAAAAAGATCTTTAGTTCAGATGTGTGCTGTTGCAATTTTAAGTTTTCTGTCCATCATTGTTTTTTATGAGCGACTTCTGCGCTTAGCTGTTTTATTATCAAATCCTGCTTCCAATCGTCTGAGGATAAGAGAAAGCATTTCTTTTATTGAGGTTTCCTCATTCTTATGAACATTTTTAACGATTTGTGAATAGGACTTGTTTTTCTCCTCGCCATTGTTTAGGACTATTTCATTGGCCGGTTGGTTTACGGTTTTATTTTCAACCGTTACTTTTGTTGAAATATCTTTTTCTGAAATAAAGTATAAAACGCACCTTTTTAATTCACGTGTTTATTTCATCTTGTTGGAAAGTGACAATTATTAAAGAGATGTTTCCGGAAAGGAAGAAAGAAAGAGAAAGAAAAAAAAGACAAGAAAATAGAAGAGTATGAAATGCATCTCTGTGCTGCCAAATTGCATATGCGTGAGCGTTATAGATATTCAACACTCCTCCTCGATCACTCATCAATGTTGCATCTTTTTCGAAGGTTATGATGCTTTATCGCTGATAAGGGTTTCGTGAGTATATCTGCAACCATTTCTTCAGTGGAACAATATTCGCATTGAATAATACCCTTCTTGAACAGATCCTTCACCATTTTGTATTTAATGTCCATGTGCTTAGTCTTATACGAAAACTTGTCGTCACTCACCAGCTTCAAACAGCTTTGATTATCCTCAAAAATCATTGTTGGTTCATCAATTGTTATGTGGAAATCGCCCAGCAACTGCCGCAACCACTTAGCCTCTTTTGCTGCATCGCTCAATGAGATGAACTCCGCTTCGCAGGACGAAGACGCTACTAAATTCTGCTTACGACAGGACCAACTGATTGTTCCTCCATTGAAAAAAAATATTCGGCCACTGTTTGATTTCCTCTCGATTTTGTCATCTGCCCAAGTTGCATCTGCATAACCGATTAATGATAACTGCTGCTGCTGTATGTTGCTCAACTTCAGCTTAATTTTGCACGTTCCCTTTAAGTATTTAGCGACTCGTTTTAGTTGAACCCAATCCTCGTTTGTTGGCGCTGAAACCTTTTGAGCCAAAATACTTACGCTAGCAGAGATATCAGGTCTTGTATTCACTGACAGATACAGTAAACATCCAATTAGCTGCCTGTACTTTATATTATTATCCAAATTATCAGAAGACATTGTTCGACTATAATTGACGTCCATCGGGGTCTTTGCTGGTTTTGCATCCTTAAGTCCGAAATCAGAAATGGTCTTTATGATGTACGCCTCTTGACACAATTCATAGTTACCGTTCTCGTCTTGTGTCACTTCAATCCCTAAGTAGTTTTTGATTGTTCCCAGGTCCTTGATCTCGAAATGTGATGAAAGCATTCGTTCAATTTTCTTTATTATATCCAATGTGGGACAAGCAACTACGATGTCATCGACATAAATGATAACGTAACAGAAAGTGTTGTTGAATTTCTCAGAATATAAACATGGATCATTAAAACTTTGTACAAAACCGGCCTTTGTAAGTACATCATGAAGTGCCATATTCCACGATTTAGCCGCTTGTTTCAAACCGTATATACTTTTATTGAGCAAACATACCTTATTCTCATCTCCGCTGACGTATCCTGGAGGCTGCTTCATGTAGATGGTCTCCTTTAACTGTGCGTTCAAGAATGCAGTTTTTGCATCAAAATGATGAACTATAAGCTTACGTCCGGCTGCGACTGACAGCAAAGCCCTGAAAGTGGTTTGAAGAACAACTGGTGCGAAGACTTCATCATAATCCGTACCATATTTTTGTAAAAATCCCTGCGCCACTAACCTAGCTTTGTATCGTTGAATCCCACCATCCGCATTGGTTTTCACTTTGAAGACCCATTTGCTTCCAATTGCCGTTTTTCGTTCAGGTAAGTTGACTAAGTCCCATGTCTTGTTTTTTCGTAATGATTCGATTTCATCCTGCATAGCACTTAGCCAGTGTTCCCTTTCATCACACGAAATAGCTTCCTCATAGTTTTTCGGTTCGGTGTTCTCTCGTGTAACAAATATTTCTTCAATCAAACGTCTTGGTGGCACTCCCTTATTGATTCGCTGTGATGTTCTTGTTGGCTCTATGACTTTCGCTGGGTTGGTAGGATCTTCTTCGCATTCTTTATTCTTGATGATCTCCTCCTGAAGCTCTTCTTCCTTATACTCAGCTGACAATGAATGTTCATGCTTATGATCCTTGTTCTCAGAAGAATCCACTTTGATTGTCACCTCACTGTCGATATTTCTTTTAAAATCACTAAACCTGACGTCTCGACTGATGACAACTCGTTTTGTATTTGAATCGTAGCAGCGATATGCTTTGGATTTTTCATCGTATCCCAAAAATATCATTTCAATCGCGGTGCTGTCTAATTTTCTTCTTTTCTCTGCTGGAACGTGAACAAAACATTTCGATCCGAATATATGTAATTCTTCTGCAGTTGGTTTTTGACCGTACCATTTTTCATAAGGTGTTGTGCTTGTCGTCCTGGTTACAATACGATTTTGGATATAGTTTGCTGTAGCCACTGCTTCTCCCCAGAAGGTATTTGGCAAATTTGCATCAAGAAGCATGCAGCGAGCCATCTCCATCAGCGTTCGGTTCTTCCGTTCTGCTTTTCCATTCTGCTGTGGACTATATGCTGCGGTGAGTTGAACTTCTATTCCTTCATTCTTGAGAAAATCGCTAGTACCTTTCCCAGTATACTCGCCTCCACGATCTGAGCGTATCGTTTTTGGCTTAATGCCGAATCTGTTTTTACAAAACTCGATAAACTGCTTTAAAGTTTCATAAACCTCGGATTTGTGAGCTAGTAAACAAATAACTGTGAATCTGGAATAATCATCAATATATGAAACAAAATATCTTTTACCACCTGGCGTCCTGGTTTGCATCGGACCACATACATCGGTGTGAATTAATTCCAATAGAGCAGATGATTCCCTTGTACATTGCTTCGGAAAAGGAATTCTCGTCATTTTTCCTTTCATGCAGGTTTCACACGTCTCTTTTATTCCACAGTCGATAAGCTTCAAATCTTGTACCAGATCTTCTGCGTGCATTTGGCGGATTGCATTTGGATCTCGATGACCCATCTTTCTGTGCCATTGATGAATACATCTATCGTTGTGTTCCTGCACTGTGTATACTGAAAATGGTTGCCGAAGTATGTACATGTCATCAACAATATCAGCAACTCCAACTTGTTTCCCTTTATATATGATTTTGCAATTCTCGCCGCTAAAATGTACTTGAAAATCATCTTTAACTAGTCGCCTGACGGATATCATGTTCCCAACTAAATTCGGTGCATATAGGGCTTCAGAAATATTTGCTTTATGTACGCAACCACTGTCATTCAAGAAATTTAATATTCCTTTACCGATGCCCTCAACAGAAACTGATTGTCCGTTTGCCAGCTCGACGGAACTCTTGTACGACTCATCAATAAAGCTGAAGAAATCTTTGTTGTTAACAACATGACGAGTTGCCCCAGAGTCAATTATCCAGCGAGAATGGTGTCTTTTGCCTATTGAAAATAAAAAATCATTACTACGGATGGTTGACATATTTTTGGAAGTAACTTGTTCTCCAACTGTATTGATTTTATGCGCATCCCTTTTGTCTTTTCTGCCCATATTGTTATGATGCTTGGCTTTCCACTCTTTATACTTAGAACAATTCTTTTTAAAGTGACCTGACTTTTTACAGAAGAAACAAATGCTATTCTTGTTAACAATTGACAAAACAGCATCATTAGAAATGCCGACCGCATGAGAACGCCGCTCGTATTCCGCAATAACACGCTGTTGTACCAAAGCAAAGGTTATTTCTTCCTCTTTACGCGACTCTAAAGCGGTAATCAAAGTGCTATAACTTTCAGGTAAACTGCTTAACAACATTGCAGAGCTCCAATTGTCGGTCAAGGTCTCTTCTCCGATATCTCGCAGCTTGGTGAATAAATCCTGCATGCAATTGATATGTGTTTTAGCGTCGCCACCTTCTTCAAGCTTAAGAGAACAAATTGATCGCATCAGGTAAACTTTATTTGTGAGGGTGTTCTTTTCATGATATGTCCTTAGTGCATCCCAAGTTTCTTTTGCTGTTTTTATGGAACGAATATGGGGAAGTTGGTCATCCTCTACCAACAAACCAATAGTACCTCGTGCTTCATCGTCACTTTCGTCCCAGATTTCTAATACACCTTGATTTTTCACGATGCCTTGTTCTATAATAGCTGCTGGTCGCTCCTTGAGAATAACCTTCTTCCACAGGTTTTGCTTTCGAAGCAACAATTCCATCTTAAATTTCCAATTTGCGTAATTACCATTATTTAACTTGGCAAAACTCTGCTTTGCCTCCGCCATTTTAAGAACAAAAAAAATTTTTCTGTATTAACTTTATAAATTGTCAAATTATACTATCTTTACTTTATTTCTTGTGTTTATACTTTATTTCACGGGTACTGGGCCCATAACCTGTTGAAATATCTTTTTCTGAAATAAAGTATAAAACGCACCTTTTTAATTCACGTGTTTATTTCATCTTGTTGGAAAGTGACAATTATTAAAGAGATGTTTCCGGAAGGGAAGAAAGAAAGAGAAAGAAAAAAAGACAAGAAAATAGAAGAGTATGAAATGCATCTCTGTGCTGCCAAATTGCATATGCGTGAGCGTTATAGATATTCAACAACTTTCTTATTCGTTGTAGTTGTGGACTTGTTTCTAAAAGAAGTACGTTTACTTTTGCTTTCTTGGTACTTCTTAGCAACTGGACATCCTCTATAGCTTGCGGGATGATTGCCTTGACAGATCACACATTTCGCTTCTTGTTCTTTGGTCTTCTGACAGTTTTTATTTGCATGCTTTCCTTCGCATTTAACACAAGAAAAGTCGCGGTTGCAGTATTTTTATGTATGCCTAAAGGCTTGACAACGCCTGCACTGTGGTACAACCTTGGACTTTCGCAGTGGCTCAATTTTTACAACTATGCCCATGATTGAACTAATAGTGTAGATCTTTTCGACACTCTCTTTGTTATCAAATGTGATCATAAATAGAGGCAGAGGCCTCTTTTTCCTCACTGATTCTCCACTGGAATCTTTTAGGATTTCATTTTTAAGGATGTTGCTGGCTTCCAGAGCTTGAAATCCTTTTTGTAATAAGTCTTGGACTATTTCTCTTATATCACATGAGGAATGGAGACCTCTTGCTACTACTTTTGTGGACCTGGTAGCTTTGTTTTCGTACGAGTGCCACTGAATGTAATTTTTGCTTAATTCCTCAGTGACAGATCTATATGCATCAGCATCATCGACATTGATTTTCAAGTTGTCGTTGTTATAAGATGTATATTTACATTCCTTTTTCGTCAATTTCTCAACGAGGCTCTTCAGTTCGCTAAACATCTTTAGTCCTGAGATCAGGATTGGAGGTGGTGCAAGCTTTCGGCCACTTTTAGCTTTTTGAAGAGCAGTTTGGGCTTCATCTTCTTTTTTTTAATTTGATTTGCTGAGTGATTCTACTTTCTCTACCCTCACTACCTTTTCTTGGCTTTTTGTGGAAGTCTCAGTGCTACTCTCTGCTTTGCGCTTTTTGGTAGCATTTTTACTTTTTTTTTTCTCTTAGTTTCGAACGCAAGCTCATCCTCGTCAGTTTGAAATCCTGGTTCAATTTGCTGGCTTTACTGCACAGGAGCTGCGCTTTTGTTGTCAAGCAGTGCTACTTTCTCTTCTAGTTTTTTAACGTGTTGCTGAAGGCTCTTTACTAGTTCTTCGAGATGCTCTCTGGCTCGTATTTCACTCTGCCATTCGTTATAACGCGTTGATGATGGGATTCAGTTTGAGCTTTCCATAGGGTACAGATTGAGCAACTCTGGATACATTTCTTGAAGCGTGATTTTACAGCACGGATCCAATATTCTTCCCTTATTAAGTGTTCTGTCAAATAGTTCCCAGAATGGTGGTGATCCAGGCATTTGGTTAATAAAATAGGATGCTTACGACTTTCGGTGATGCTGACAAGAGAGATCCTCCCCCTAGCACGAAGTATGCTATCGTGTGGACCAAAGACTGGAGTTAGAGATGTTAACCGGCTTTTTTCGGAAAGGTTTTTGAAGTGGGCTATTTCGTTCGCAAAGCATCGATGCCGCTGAAACCTGATGATTTTGGCATCACTTTGGAAGTTTCTTGGGCCAAACTCACGTGTTTGATTTTTTCTGGCCTACCGACGGCGATAAGCAGTGACTCGCAATAGACTAAAGTAGGAGAACTTTTCGATAAAGTTATCTTCGTCTACTTTATTTCGAGTGACATATGTAATGGTTATCCCCGTATCGTTAAACGGGGTAATTGGTAGTTGGTTATTCATTAACCAAGTTGGACCTTCAAACCATAGCCGACAATTGGCCATTTATCTTGGTGTTAGTCCAAGTGAAGCAGGAACCCCCAGCTTCTCAGGCAATTTAACATAGTGGAGAAATTTTAATAACTCTTCGGTTCACATATTTGTTGTCTATTACTTTGGGATTACGTACCCAGGCTATGGCAACCTCACTATCGGTGTATACTGTCATCGTAATATTATTATGGTGGAACTTGCTTCGGACATGGTTGAAGAGCTCAATAAGGAGCGCAATTCCCTCAAGCTCAATGTTAGGGACTATGCACATATTACTGTATTTGGTTGTTCTCGTTGCATGATGCGATCCTTGGCTGCTAGTAAACGAATAGTATAGGTTGTTCCGATTTTCAGTCGACTGTAAATTACTGCTGCGTAGCCATCCGTTGAGGCATCACAAAATCCAATATACTTAAGGGTATGTCGATCTGTTTTACATCCTTGATCAGAGGGGATAAGAGAGTGCTATTAGCAAGTGACTTGCTAGTGAAGTTTCTACTTGGAGCACTATTAAATCAATGAACCAACCGCGTTTAAAATTTTAGGAAGGGCTTTTAAATTTTTATAGAACCTGTGGCATCCCAGGTTTAATATGGTTGCATGTGCGATGAAGCTTATTTTTTGAGTGATGAGGCTTTCTAATCATCGAACCTCTTTTGTAGCCACCTTAGTAATTAGTTACGGGGGTTTAATGTTTTTGAACCTTCTAAAGAATCTAAAGGGTATCCCATTAAGGCTTTCACCGCTTGTCTACATTGTGCATGACGCTGAGGCATAATTGCGGCTCAACTTAATTAATGTCTTGAATTATCTCGTCATTCAGCAGTTGAATGGGTGTTTTGCTTATTTGTGTAGACCGTCTCTTTCATATTTTCCCAAAGAAAGAATTCGAACGGTGTCGAATCACATGATCTGATCGACCAATTAAAATAACCATTTGGCAAGATAATGCAACCATTGTTTCATTGGCAGTGTGGCAAGTGGCTTTATCCTGCTCCAACCACATATTTTCAACATCAATTGCCTCCAATAGGCGCGATGCCGAAGAAGTACCCCGCGGCTCAGAAAACCGCACCAAGCAGCGATTTTTCGTAACAATAACTCTCATCGGCCCAGATAAGGCAAGTTTGCTTGTTGACGAATCCATCGAGACGAATGTAGCCTCATTGCTGAAGATGATTTCCTGCGTGAAGTTGACATCCACTGACGTCTGCCCACGCATCAATTCGGCATATAAATTTCCCTATACGTATCCGCTTTTAGTTGATTGTGATAGGGTGTTGAAATTAAAAAAAAAAATAACTAAAACAAAACTATCGAACGTTACAAAGTCCTGATAATTTTGGTTCAATCTGCACTTTACTTTTAATTCTTTGATTTCGATTTTTCGGAGTGATATTTTTGGAGATAAGGTAGGGGGACAGATATTTTTACGGTTTTTTTTTTTTTAAAGTGTTCAGAACAAAAAAAAACACAACAAATATTTCGTACATTTTTGAATTCGTGGCACATAATGAACTCAAAATTAACATCCCATTTATCTCCCCAAAATAGCCCCCCAAAGTCGAAATTCAACTTTTTATGTTCAAGTCTGTCTTTGGGCCACTAATAACTGTTTCAAATTTCAATACTCTACGTCAAATAGTCTCTGAGAAAAAGGCCTAAGTATGACAGACGGACAGAAAGACAGACAGAGAGACACCGAACTGATTTCATTAGTGTTCCGTTTTTGGGTACGTAACACTAAAAATTCCCATATTTATTTCGAACCTTGACATATCAACCACTTAAACATATTTTTTATGTTGGGTCTAATAGTGGCAAGGAACTTTAGGGTACTGTAGTTTACCAAAAGAAACACACTTATTAAATATTGCGCACTCGGTTGGACGACCGTTTTCAGAATAAATTCGGATAACGAGTTCTTCGACTATGTACGAGTCTGTGGCTCAACTTGTAATGAACTCATGATGGGAAATGTCAAAACAGAAAGAAAAAACATTTGACGTTTGGAAGAATTTCCCTATCGAAATTGGGAGATCCCTTTATATAAGCCGGTTTTTGCCCTCTAGTATTATTCATTTTTGAACTCTTTTCCCTGAACTTGCCACAACCCCCTATACTTGGATGTAAGCCCAGTTAGTCTTTCAAATCTTTTGTCTTTTAGACTCGAACTAGAACTGGTTTCTCATTTCCTTTTCCTAGCTATATCCTCACATTTCCAATTCAATTTGATTTTTTTCTCTTTATAGAGTGTCAGTCGAGCGCTATTGGAACGAAACGAAGAATGCGAAGGAGTCGATTGTGGCGGAGACATCAATGCCGGTGGCGGACAGGAGTACGGAAATGAAAATCAAAATCCATTTGAAGGAAATAACGACAACGAAAACGATAACGAAAACCAATACAAAAATCAGTACCAAAATCAAAATCAAAATCACAATTCAAATCAGAACCAGAACTCGTACGATCGCAGGAACTTTAAATCACTCAACCCGCCGATCAATTACGACGAGTATGAAATCCCGCCAGAGTGTACAGTCTCGCCTTGGTCAAGTTGGACACCGTGCAGTGAAACCTGTGGCGAGGGCTACCAATCGCGAGAGCGCCAGGTATGGAACAATGATGTGATTTATGGTCTCCAAAGCACAAACTACGGGAACGACCCATGCGTGAATATCAAGAAGCAAGAAATTGTCAATTGTACAGTCCGGAACTGTGATGTGACAGTAGCAAACTTCTGTTTCGAAGAACCAATTGTTGGTCCTTGTCGGGACAGCGACGTCACCACGTTCTGGTACTACGACTATAAAAGTGACAATTGTGCGCTATTTTTTACTGGCAACTGTGACAGTAATGCTAATAAGTTCATCTCCAAGGAACAGTGCGAAGCGACATGCAAACAGCGTGAGAAGCCAATGGGTCTGTCAATCGAAAACCTTCGCTTAGAGAGAATCGATTGTGTTGTCTCCGAATGGGTGGCGCATTCCTGCAACGCCACCTGTGGTGAAGGCTACGAAATCAAGACCCGTGAGGTTAAGCGAATTCCGAAAAATGGCGGGAAGCCATGTCCCAAAAAGCTTGTCCGTTGGGAGAAGTGCTATAAGCGATGCCCAGACGATGTGTTCAACAGGCAGCGAGTACAGTATACGCGACCACCAGAGAATGAGTGTAGATATTCAGATTGGTCAGCTTGGTCACCATGCACGGCGACTTGTGGAGATAATTCGGTGAGACAGCAGACTAGGATACTGCTCAATCCTGAATTGAATTACAAATGTCGAGACAGAGTGCGAATAGAGAGGTGCATTGTGATGCCCTGCTTAATGGGCGGTGATTGCAGGGGGCCCTACTGTTAGGCGTTGAAGAAGGAGCGCGCATGTGAGATTGAATGGATTGAGTAAATTTTTAAACTAAAAAAATGTAACCATGTGAATTGTAAGATTTATGTTATAAGCAGAACTTGTAGTAATTAAAATTATTTTGTTTCGATGTGCGATGTTTTAGACAAAAATTAAAAGGGGTTTTTGTATTGCTTATGTCATGGAAAAATCAGCTTTGCATTATTTGAGAATGTGAGTAGGTTAGGTTAAGACGGGTTGTGAGGCTGATCCATCACAAAACACTAAGCACCAGAGTGGACCCATCGCGATCCCTGAAAAATCCATCCCAGGATGGCACCTTAATCGCACATTTTCTTCAAAGTATTTTATTACTCTTCAAAATTTTAGAACGAATCTACCTTCTCCAAATTACTAAAGAAGAAGTTCCTAAAATTATCCTACGTGCCATGCCATAATTTAAGTATAGCTATTCTAATTTGTGCCCTGTTAAGTCTAAGGTCCTTTTACCTTCCAGTGCCGGTCAAAGTGCCTTAGAAACCCTATGTCCTATCACGTTCGACCATCTATTGTTAACCCTTCCCGTGAAACTTTCCTTTACCATTGATTTAATGCCACATAATGATGGATTAACTTCCACCGTCTCGGGTAGTCGCAGTTCCTTTCCTTTCCAACTCATCGGCAAACTCTTTGTCACCTAAAATAGCCAATCTGTGTAAATAATGCTCTGAGCATTGTATGGCAGCTCCTGACTAGTATCGATCAATATCATTGAATATGGTGACTGGAGGGAAATAATAACTTATAGAATAGAATAAAATAGAATAGATGTTTATTGTAGCGGAAAATTATACATTGTTCTAAAAACTATATTGCACAATTTACAGAGATATGGTATAATCTACCTTACTACTGAGAAATTTATAATAATTATGGAAAAGAATACATTACACTGGTCCCTCGCTTTGCGCGACTTCTCTTTGCGCGGTTTCACTTTTGCGCGAAATGCATTTGCCTACCAAAATACGGTTTGCGCGGCTTAAATAAATGCTTACATTTCATTTTTCAGGAACGCAACACCCTAAATTACATGAAATTCATACTTCGCTTTGCGCGGTTTCGCTTTGCGCGATTTCGCACTGCGCGAGACTTTTCATTCCCCTAACCCCCGCGCAAATCGAGGGCCAGTGTACTAATTATTTGTGAAGGAAAAGCTACTAAAAACCTTCAATTAATAACTTATTAATCAAGAAAAATCCGTTTAAGCTTTCGAAAACTAAATGCTGCTGCATCAGTCTTCACTTTATATTGCGAGCAACTAAGTTGATAGCTATGACGGCAGCTAGCACTGATAAAAGTGATTCGAATGTTTCAGAACACTTTCAAACAGCGTCTTTAGAGATTGCTTAGACTGGTTTGGTATTCAAGAGAAAACACGTAAAGTTGTGTTTTCTAGAAGTTTCAGCGTTTTGGGGTGCAGATAACCTATGGAGAAAGTTATCGAAATGAATCCGCCTAAGCAAAGATTCTGGTTTCCTTTTCTATACAGAAATCTTGATTTTATTTATAAGACGGGTGTTGGCGCCAACGATTTAAATTTCAGTTCGAGCCAAAGATTCAAATCTGTCCCAAACTTAAATATGTCTATTGGCTCTCGCAATTGTGAACTGGGCGTAGACGTGCGTTATAAACGATTGCTTCCAGAAGCTAGGAAAATGTATGGGCATTTAAAAAAGAAACTTCAGAGGAGAGCAAGGACATTTTTTCCAGAATTTTTGCAAGGATGCCATCAGGACCGAAGAGTAATCATGATTCTGATCCGCAAAGGAGTTACAAATATTAACAGGGTTATTATGGTCAAGAAATAAACTAAAATTGTAAGCGAGATAGTCCGGTTAGGTACTCTTATGTATCTCAGTATTTTTAGAGGGATTAGTGAGGAAATGTCTTAGGTGTCTATGTAATGGGCTTCTAGACAGTCCCTTCGTAGCCCGACTAACTCTTTGCATCTGCTTATAAATAGTATCGTGGTGTAGTGGTAAGTGCGTTCAACTGCCGGGTGATTGAACCCGGAACAAATAACTTAAACTTTTTTCACGGTGTCACCTCTTTCGAATGCCTGACAAGCATTGAAAGAGTATCATTTATTACGAGCAGCTTCTCAACTCGCCGTTCGGAGTCAGCAAAAAACTGTTGGTCCCTTTCTGGTTCAAAAATATAGCACGCACACTCAAATGGTAGCGAGAAGCAGGTCTGGAAAGGAAAGTAAGAAGATCTGCTTATAAAGTTGTTTGGAGTTGCCTCATTCCAGTTTTTTTTAAGTTTTTTTTTTAAAGAAAGCTTTTTAGGATTTTTAAATCAATGTAATTGATAATAATAATTGATAATAATAATAGTAATAATTTTCGAAGAGCATCCTGGTTTGTCTTGATCCGAGGACTTCATTCCTGAGTCTGACCTTAGTTGCAGGACAGTTGTGCACGATTAGTGTTTTCGTACATCTCGCAGAACGCTTGTTCTTTTCGCCTTAAGTGTTTAGTTGACGTCAATTTTGACGTTATTGTCTATGATCTCAGGGCCTTAATAGCCGCCTGGCTGACAGAAAGATTTGCTCCACCTTCCTCTACTGTTATTTTTATTGAAAATCATTTGCATGTATTTTTTTAATGCATAAGCCTCTGCTTGGAAAATGCTCGAAGTTCTGTATAAGTGTAATGAGCCTGAAGATTGTTTTCTTTGTTGCGATTGTGCTTACGAGATGGAGTGGCATGTCCCAATAGTACCTGTATATTTCGATTGATTACCGTAGGAAATTAATTGATTCTTGGCTGACCTAAGCTACGGACCCATTGGAATGATTTCTAAAGATAAACGAATTATATTTGTTACATTTTGTAGTATACTTAGTGCTGTTTAGTAAGCTTGGGAACAAATAACAACGTGCCGTCTATTATTATATTGCTGAAAAGAGCCATTGGCCATCTATTGGCCTTCCGCTTACAACTATACGTTTTTGTAGAAATGCCTTTCCTAGACTCTTCAATCCTTCGCAAATTATTTATGAAATAAGTGTGGTTTGTTAAAAGAATGAAACAACTTTCGTTCATCACAAAAATTGAAAAGGATACCTAATATCGCAGCTGTGCATTTTCATTCATCATAAAAGGAAATCCCAAAAACAAAGATCGCGATTTTATTTTTTTATACCTGACCATAAAATCTTTTACTTGTGTGCCGCATGCATGTACTGATACGTCTCACTATATTATGTATGCCGTTTGCTGTCTTTCGCTCAACTAATAAAAATACGTGCATAAAAAATGTAAACAAAACCCACTCCGGTGTGACTACACAAGTAGTGTGACATGCACATGATGCTATGCGAAATGTAGCTCCTGAAAAGTGTTGAATAATAAGACTTAATATGAGCTTTAGACAATTGATTGCAGTGTACGAATGTTAATGATCATATTTCAGACTCTCCACAATGTGCGGAGAACTCCATAAGTCTTACCTACTGCAAGATTGATGTGGTTATCCCAGGTTAGACTACGGTTGAAAGTCATACCGAGATTTTTAGCAGATTCGACATACTCAATAGGTGCATTATTCAGGGTGATGGAGGGAAAATAGGACAGATCTAAAGTCTTTCTTGAGATAACAATGCACTTTGTTTTTTTAGGGTTTAGAACTAGACCATTTCTGCGGGACCATTCCGATATTTCTACAAGATCATCATTAATACAGAAGGCAGCATGCTCAATTAGACCCAAAGGACAACTTAAAACGAGCTGAACATCATCGGCATACATATGTATTGAACTATGTCTTATACGAGCAATACGTACAATGAGAATAGCAACGGTCCCAATATGGAACCTTGTGGGACGCCACTGACTATGGGAAGCGAATCCGATAAAACACGATTTATCTTTACTGCTTGTATTCTGTTAGTCAGGTACGACGATATTAATTTTGTTGCAGAAGACGAAAAGTTATAGAGTTGAGACAGCTTATGGCACAAAGTGGAGTGCACAACAGTGTCAAACGATTTATAAAAATCAAGTAGGACAAGAAATGACACCTTTCCTTCATCCAAAGCGATACGTATTTCTTCTGAGACACCTATTGCGGCAGTGGTACAGCTCAGAGTATATCTAATAATTATTAGATATACTCTTTTTTTTTTTACTTTAAAAAAAACATTTTTACTGTTCAATTTTCAATATTTACTTACATACTAGACAAAAATGCTTAGATCTAATTTAAAACTAACAAAAATTACTTAATTTAGCTTACTGGCCCTTAGGGGGCACTCTAGGCTTAACTCTATAATTACAAACTATTGCCTTTCGGCCTTTACCTAACTATATTCCGAACACGCTAATATTACAATAACATCCCAAGAAAAGTTTAGAAACTTGGGTTCCGTATCAATGTTTTATTATTTGTATCTTAAAACTATAAAAACTTAACCTACCTAAAATACCCTAGCTACTTAGCCTAATCTAACTGTAATCAGTGTGGTAAGCGCCCGTTGCCTAGTGCCCCGAGTGGTCACCATCCTGATTGCATCCTCGGGCGCTTGGCCGTCGCCATTACGACGCCCCCTCGCGCCGCCTAGACCTGAGCGAGGCCGCAGCGTCGGTCACCTGTCGGAGACGATGCATCGTAATAGCGGGCCCAGCTACTCCACGGAGACCCCCTAGCTTACCTTAACCTACGTAACTAACCTAACTTAAAAAACTAGGATGTTACAAAAGTAACGCACCGACCTGGGAGAGCGCGTCATCGACCCCCTCCTCCTCAATAGGCCACCATAATTCGGTATATTGCTTTTCCGTATCTATTACATCCCGGTCCGCGATTGCGGTACTGAAACGAAGGAGCTCATGAGCATTGGCGTCGAACCCGCCGTGGATGAGCCGCTTATCTCGCGCACCGCGGTGGCGGTGGTACAATACCGGGATACCATCCCTTTTTTGAACTAACCCTTTAGCATCAATATGAAGAAATACCTCTGGTGGGATAAAGCCCGATAGGAGCGTACTCTCATGGTACATTTCATTGGGGTAATAAGCCCCGAAGATCAGGCTATTGTCGCTGGTCATCGCCCTTGCAATGTGCCTTCGAATCACCTTAATAAGGAAATTGTCAATCCTGTTCAGATGTGCCCCATTGTAAAGGACCTTGTTGGGATAATATTTTATGTACTGGGACTAAATCCCGATTGTCTAGGAGATAACAAATTGTGAGTGGATAGATATGCTCTGATTTGTTTTTGTAAACATTTTTCCAAAATTTTTGACAGAAATGCAGTGTCGAAATCGGTCTATATTCATCACCTTTAGGTGTTTTAGGAACAGGAACGACTTTAGCCGATTTCCATTGCATAGGAAAAATACCGTCGGTTAGCACAGAGTTAAAAATGTATGTTATACTAGCTGACCCGTGCTCACCTTGCTTCGCCCCACTGCTCAATAGGAACTCAACCTGTTCATTTGGGCCGGGTAAATAGTGTCCCAATTTATGCTTCTAGTGTGTTCTTCTAAAAGCAGATAATTAATATTCCTAATATCACTGAACTCAACTCTACTAACGAAGGGTGTCGTTATGAAGTCAAATGTGAGGTAGAGAAGATCATACTTGGAGAAAGCTGGTGCAGATATTTGGTCATATAATAACACTTTGTTTCTATGGCTGACCAAGAATAGATCCAGCAGCAAAGAGGACCGATGAGAAAAGTTGACCGAAAACAGGCTATACAAAGACATATGTTCAATAAAATATTCATCAGTAAGAAGATCGCTGTTAAAATCTCCACATAGGACGATGTTAGGACATAAAAGAGAAATTTAATTTAGTGTGTCAAGGAAGGGAAGCAAGTTAACGTTTCTATTTTATCGGTACGCAGCACCAATAAGTAGCTTAGTTTCATCATTTACTAGTTCGACAAACACGTACTCTACTTCACAGCTATGATTGGAAATAGTACGTAGTCTACTTTTAATTCCCTCCCTTACATAAATAGCAACGCCTCCTCCAATGCACCCAATCCTATCACAGCGGAAAATCTTATACCCAGACAGACGACATAATTGTTCGCTAAGGCAGACCCTAAACCATGTTTCGGACACACTAACTACGTCAACCGCCGAATCCTCAAACATATCGCAGAACTCATCAATCTTCGGTAGCAGATTCTGGGCGTTAATATGGCAAATGTGCAGTCCAACGTTTTGGCTTCTTAAAACTTTTATCATACTACGTGACATAACTTCAATGAAAGTACAATTAAAATAGAGATAGAAGAATGGGAAGCACAGCAAAATTTTTACAAATTAATGAGATTAACAAGAAAAAAGAAAAGAAAAGATAACAATATGTATTTAGAGTTCAGAAAAAAAAATAGAATTAATATGTAGAATTCAGAAAAATTAAAAAAAAAAATATTAAATTAGTGAAAGAAAATAGTATTAAAATAATTTTAATTAGTTTAAACTGGCAACTCCGTCTAGATCTTCGATGTTTTCTACCATTACAGGATATTCGACCAGCTGACGTTTGATGTATACTATTCCCCGAGAAGTAAACACAGAAGCCAGGGGCCCTACTCTGTATTTCGTTTCGAAAGTGAATTTTCCGAAAACGAATATTTTGTACTCTCTATTTCGATAGCGGAATGAAATCTACTACTTTCGGATTTACATTTCCGAAATTTAAATTTAAAGGAACTTCAGTGGATCCTAAAGGAGAAGGAACTTCATCTCGTATGCAATTCAAAACATACAAGAAAGCATCCTTCGAAATGCAAAAGTTCTGAGCAAAACTAAAATAATAAATGATAAGTAATGGTACCAACCGAGTTTTACCTTTTATCACGTTTTTCAATAATATTTGATTTGTCCCGTATAATTTTCCGCTCAATCCGTTCTTAATTTATTTCTTCGTCTATCTGAAGTGCAACAGAATACATTTTTCTTTCTTATTATATTAAATTCTTCATTTAAAAATCATAACAATATTTTCCTCCTATTCTCGGTTTATTTATTTGACATATCTCATAAGAAATATATCGAGACACTACAAAAAAAAATTCTTAAGTGGAAAAAGCGTCTAGTAGTATTTTTTACATTCCGAAAGTGTTACAGAGTACCAATTCAAAAGCGAAACGAAAAGCAATTTCGAATAGGTTTGACTTTCGAAACGAAATACAGAGTAGGGCCCCAGTTGTTTACATTTTTTCAGTTTCAAAGCAGAATGTAGAATTTGCTGTTTATGGTGCGGGTGGAATTGATCCCAACGTGTTGCAAACTAACTTCTTGTTTACTTTTTTTTCGGAAAAGTGCGACGGACTTCAAAACAAAGTTGCGCTCGTAAGGTGTGAAAAATTTAATTAAAATCTCTGTGTCGTTGCTACCACTCTTAGGCCGAGTGCGGAAAATGTTTTTTAAGTGTGGTGGATTAATTTTTAGTGTTGTGCACAACGTATTAAAAATCGAGGCAAGGTTTTCATTAGCGACATGTGGAATACCAAAGAGTATAGCATCACCCACTACCGTACGATTTTCTTGACTATTTTGTATTTTTTTAATCGTGTTAAATTCAGTAGTGACAGTTTGAAGGGTATCCTTCAGGTCAGCAAGTTGATTCGTTTGTTCAGTAAGAAATGCCTTTGAAATACTCTGTTTATCGTTGACGTGGGTAAGGGATGACTTGAGCATATTTAGATCCTCTTTAAGTGTGGTGATGTCGGAGATAGCACTGGCAAGTGACGATTCCAGGTGTTGTTAATTAGACATACAGAGTCCTTCAGGTCGTTAATTTTCTGATCGAGCTCATTGGAGATTTTAACCTCCATTTCTGACATTTTAGTTGACAGTAGGTTTATAATCAACTCACTCTGTTTATTAAACCGCTCATCCATATTCGCCCACATATTTTTGTCCTTTTCAGACCACTTACTGGTAGTAGTAGGAACCGGCGAATTAATTGGTCATGATGCGGTTTTGTTGTTGTCTCTCAAGCGGGATCGACTGGTCATTCACAGTAATGGCACAACAAAATGAAAAAGGAACAAAGCGCGGTTTTAAAGAAAATAACTTTAAATTAAAATATTTAATAAATACGACACTACACTTCAAGTCAATTTTACGTAATGCAAGGTATGTTTTTAAAAGTCGAATACAAATCAAAACTGGTCAGTTCGAGGATGGTTATATGATATAATTCAGACTTTATTGCCAGGTAAAAAACCCACGACTACTCAGTAACTCTTTCCATTTGAACTGATAATCAATACTTTTGAGCTTTTTTTTTCATTATTAATTCATTTTTATTTTTCAATTCAATTATTACTTACTTGCTAGACAAAAGTGCTTAAAACTAGCTTAACTATCTTACTCTACCTTACTGGCCCCACACGGGCACTCTAAGCTAAACTTAATACTTATACTATGTCTTTCGACGTAGCCTAACTTATACTATTGAATTTTAATTAAAGTTACAGTTTTAAAACTAAGGAAAATGTTTTTGTTAAAAAAATCTCAGTGAAATTACTTTTTTTGTGCTTTAAACTACCTATACTTTTGAGCTGCTTTGAATGATTGTGTGTTTTTGTTGCACGATTTGCTTTATGCTAGTAGCAGTTGCATTTGTGTAGAGAGTGTCTCTACTTATTATTAGGTATACCGTATACTCTGTTGATGATACCTACCGCTAGAGAGTAAAAGGACAACGTACCTCAGAGGGAGTATCATAATATTGCGGTTTCCATAAAAAGTCTATACTACTATCACAGCGTATTTTTTATTCTATTTGATAAAAACAAGCGCATCAGGTGTTATCAAAGATGAGGGATGGCTACTGAAAGGAGGTCTATGTATGCGTGCTGCTCTGCATACTGGTTGCTTTGAAGGGTTGATGAGATATGACGAGAATGACTGAAACGTAAGTATTAATGAAGACATTTTTCCATTTCTTAGGATTTATTTGGAAAACAGAATAATTCTTCATGATCTTTGGTGCAACTTAAACCAAAAAAAACTAAGGTATATATTTCAAATGCGGACGAAAATATAAGGTACTAGCTGTTCCACCCGGCTTCGCCCGTGAATTAAAATAGTCGCGTTATTTATTAGTCAGAACGCTACTCTAGTAATATGGTTCTGGGTAAAAATAAGAGCCAAATTCGCTGAACCTTGTTAAATCACACCAAGTGTTCAAAGTGTGAATAAACAACATCATAAGGTTTCTACTATTATTTGGTTGTAAAATGTTCGATTTAGTACTAAATATTTAAAAGCTAATCATTCTTTTTTATACATTTATCTTCAATCAAAATATAACGCGTTGCCATCTACAACGCTCCTCAGATGTTAAACGTCAAGTATTATTTTTCTTAAGAATTCCTGAATTTTTAACGCAATGATATCTTCAAAGGATTTTATGGCCTTTTGCATGGTACGGAAGACTTTCCGGTGGCTGAATGACTTCAGGCTGACTGAAACATCAGGACAGTACCGTGGATGAGGAAGAATTTCCAATCCCAAATATAAGAGTTTTTGTACTGTTACACATGAGGTGGATTAGCATTGCCATGTAATAGTATCGTGCCCTGCCACAGCATGCACTACTTATCTCGATTTCCTAAGATAATTTGATGGCGTTTACCGTTTCTCGTGGTTAATGAAATGAAAATTCCATCAGACTGTCACCATAAAGTCTTGCAGTTGAGAATTTGATAAAACTTTTTACCAGCCAAAATGAAAGAAACATGTCAGCTAGATCCGGAGTTTTTTTTTTTTTTTTTTTTTTTTTTTAAGAAGGTGGAAAGCATCGGAAGCCTGTGTGTGGGACTTGAACCCTAACTAAAACCACCTCTGCGTCCAACCCCGTATCGAGGGGTTCTTCAGACGTAGCTGCTTCCTTCTTTGTCCGCATTGGTCTGTTTGTATGTTTTTTTTATTTCCCAAGTTTAAACATTACGTTTTTCATAACGACACCAAGTAATTGTTATAAAGGTTGTTAGTGGGATACATATGTAAACTTTCTAACGATATGTACAATTGCAGAATTTTGTACTTTTATTTATTTATTTTTATTTTGTTAAATATCTTTTTTAAATACTTCAAATACTTTAAATATTGTTTTAGGTCTACGGGCTTGCGTGTTTTAAGTCGTCTTCTTGAATTCATTTTCTGCTCAGGTACCTTAACTTCGTATATGAGAGTTGGTGTGGTCACCGCTATTTGATGTCGTCTGCTGATTTTTTTTTTTCTTCTTTTACGGTGAGGATATTGAGGTCACGTCATGGTGTAAGTCTGCATTGGTTATGTTTTATGTACCATGGGGAATTTACAATTGTCCGAAGAATTTTTGTTTGAAGTCGTTGATGATATCAATATATGTCATGCAGGTGGTTCCCCAGATTTGAATCCCGTAAGTCCATATTGGTTTCATTATTGTTTTGTAGATTAGAAGTTTGTTTTCTGTTGATAGCCTTGAGTTCTTCCCCAGGAGCCAATAGAAGTTTCTGAATTAGTTTTTTATTTGGTTTCATTTATATAATATGTATGACTTCCAAGTCAATGTTTTATCTGTTCGCATAGCCAGGTACTTAGCTTCATTGTAAATAGTTATTTGTTTGTTGTTTAGGTTGATGTTTTCTGCGTTATAGTTTTTTGTAGTTCTTTCAACTTGTACTCTTTTTTCCTCGTTTATCTTAATTCCCTATTTGCGGAACAAAACTACTGTCCTGTCAACTTCTATTCTGTCTTGTTGAGTGGCCAGATCTAAGCGTTTATTCGAAGATAGGATTACCGTGTCGTCTGCAAAAGTAGCTATCATAGATTTGTTTGGTTAAGGTATGCCTGCTGTGTATAAAAGGTAGAGCGTTGGTTCTAGAACACTTCCTTGGGGGACACCTGCGTCTATTCGGCATAGCTCTAAGGACTCATCGTTGTATGAGACGTAGATGTGTCTGTCGTCCAAATAGCTTTTAATTAGCTCAAAGAAGTCCGGCAGCATATTTTTTAATTTGTGTAGATGTCCTGCATGCCAAACACTATCAAAAGCCTTTGCTACGTCTAGATAAACTGATACGCAGTATTTTTTTTTCATCTAAGTCGTTCAAAATGTTATTGGTAACTCGATGGACTTGTTGTGTAGTCAAATTGTACAGTCAAAAGTTGTAATACAACAAAAACTCATTTAAATTTGTGGTCCGGTATGAGTTTTTATTGTGTTTGTCAATACGGTTAAGTAGCAGCTTTTCGAATATTTTGGAAATTATTGGTAGTAAGCTTATCGGCCTATATAAGGTAGTCTTATTTATTTATTTATTTATTTATTTATTTAGCTTACTGCAAGCAAAAACTTAAAAAAACTAAGACTTAAACAAACTAAGACTTAAACAGACTTAGACTTAAACAAACTACGGAACTTAGACTAAGACTCTTTGTAGGATCCTTGCCAGGTTCAGGAATTGCGATTACTTTTGAAACCTTCCAGGCTTTCGAGTAGTAATTTTGTCGTATAATAGCGTTAGAGATATTCCTTATAGACCAAGAGCCGACAGCAAATTTTGGACGTGGAGGTATAACCAAAATAAATGGGTATCTATGTAAAGGTATTATCGTCATGATATCCAATTCAATCGTCTGGCAGCGTTTTTTTTTTCAGCCATGGCTAGATATAGAAGACTAAAAACGTTAGTTTTTCAGATTTTTTTTTCCCGACGGTATAACCACATAAATGATATACCAAAAAATCAGAAAAAATCCGCTGATTACGAAAATCTAGGTCCCAGACGTTTTGCTTTCAGCCTACCCCCTGCCAGAAGCCTGAAAATACGCTCCAAACGGGCTTTTTACTAATAATGTCTCGAAATCTTAATACAAAGTAAAACCAAAATTTCAATCGCAAACACATCCAAACCATTCCATGATTACAAACACATAAGTCACAGACAAATCAATTACAGTTAACCATCTATCTGACATCCTTGAAGTATTCTGAAATGTGTCTCTGAAATAATTTTCGGTGAGTAATAGAAGTAATAAAAAATAAATGTGCCAATATACAAAATATTATTTTTAATATTTGAACTGCAGAACATGATAGTTAATTCAAAAATAACAAAACTATTTTTTATCACAATATGATTTTTGGAAAATTATAAAAGAATTATTCTTCATCGGACTCATCAGATGAATCATTTAGTTCATCTACCTCACCATCCGATATATTGCTTTCGTCTTTTAAGATATCTTCAATTTTGTCTGGTGCAGCATTTCCGTCAAACCATTTTATTTTGAGCATATCATCCTCCATTGTCCAACCACACTCAAATGGGGAAAATTCAGCTGCAGTATTTGTCATAGCAGTTTTCTCATTAAACAACATAATTTTTCCACATTGTTTCGGACTACCTATCACTTGAATGCAGACAACATTGATCACTTATGTTATCAGACATAATTTGTTTTCACACTCAAAACTACAATTTTTTATTTTTGTTTGTCGTTTGGCTTCATGCAACATTCTTTGAATTTTTAGTACAGTGTCTCTTTCGACACCTTGAATATTTTGACATCTGCGGTCTACTTCGGCATTTTCATCCCCCATAAAATAAATCTGTAAAAATTTATGTTGCTGATTATCTAAAGGAAGCAAAGAGCCAATTCTATGGTAAACTTGTCGTTGAAGTGTAAAGGTAGGGGAAAATCCAGGCATTATAACCTCTCTGTCTACACCAAATGACGTCATCTGAGAGAACGAATTGTATTGCCTTATTTTATTTAAAAAATTACGTGTCGTACAAAAGAAGCGTTTTTAGCAGTTCATTTGAGCATATCATCCTCCATTGTTCAACCACACTCAAATGGGGAAAATTCAGCTGCAGTATTTGTCATAGCAGTTTTCTCATTAAACAACATAATTTTTCCACATTGTTTCGGACTACCTATCACTTGAATGCAGACAACATTGATCACTTATGTTATCAGACATAATTTCTGTGGCAACAAGGAAAAACAGCATAAGTCGATTTTTACAACTTTTCAGGAGAGCAGTTGAAAGGTTTGACGTTATCTTACAGAAAACTATGCATCGTTTAAGAAAGTTGTTGATACAGAAATAAAGATGAGAAAAAAATATTTTTATACAATTACTTATGGTTGCGTTACTTTCGTTAGCTGTTCGAGCATAAGAACATATGTCAAAATCATCCGGAAAATCTTTACTTATGCTGTTTTTCCATAAGAACATTTGCGGGAAAATTTCACATGTTGTTTTTTGGTGATCTATAACTCAGCAACCGCTAGAGATAAAAATAAGAAAAAAATATGGCAAATAGAATCGAATATTGCGCAACCGTTGGTGTAAAAAACTCAATTTCGACATAAGTCGACTTATGTCGTTTTTCCTTGTGGCCACAGATTTGTTTTCACGCTCAAAATTACAATTTTTTATTTTTTTTTGTCGTTTGGCTTGCCGATCGTCCATGTACATACAAATATGTATGTATGTAGTTCAACTTCGGTAATATTGGACGCCATAGCTGAAGTGAACTACTAACTAGCTAAGTGTGTACTGTACGCTCAGGCCTAAGCTCCAACAAAACACGCTCACGAATGGTTTTCAAAAGAGGAGCCAAGGTTCGCTCTAGAGTCTAGACTGTAGTGCTAAGCTATTATTATGCTTTTGAATTAGATAATTATAATGAAAGAGAGTTACAGTATTGACTTTGGTACTAAGTGATTGATGCATTGTAAAATATGTCAACAGGTGGTTCAAATCAAATCGCCAAATTATTATAAGAAAAGTTGTTTTCGCTTTTTTGTCAAAAACACAATAAGGATAAGAATGTCTTATAGAAGGTAAACTATAATTTACTTATCTGGGACTTATGCAAATATATATATATGCTCATATGTATGTTTATGTATAGATGTATTTAGTAAATGCTGGTTTTACTTTATATTTAGATTTCGAGACATTATTAGTACAAAGCTCGTTTGGGGCGTACTTTCAGGGCGTCTGGCAGGGGGTAGGCTGAAAGCAAAACATCTGGGACCTAGATTTTCGTAATCAGCGGATTTTTTCTGATTTTTTGGTATATCATTTATGTGGTTATACCGTCGGGAAAAAAATCTGAAAAATTAACGTTATTAGCCCTCTTTATCTAGCCATGGCTGAAAAAAAAAGCTGTCAGACGATTGAATTGGATATCACGACGATAATACCTTTACATAGATACCTATATATTTTGGTTATACCTCCACGTCCAAAATTTGCTGTCGGCTCTTAGACTATTAGGTATATGATTGCACTGTCAGGTAAATGTTTTAGTATTTGTCCAGTTATCATATGTCCAGCGCCGACTACAAAGAACAAAACCTTTCGACTTGGCGAGATAAGGATTAACCGCGTCTAAATTGCGGAACATGCAGGATCTTTCATTGGAAAGTAACCTGCCAAACGTTTATATTTCGTGATAGAAAAATTGCTTGATAAGTAGTATAACTTAGTTGCAGTACCTAACAGATTTATATCGAAGGGTGGTGTTTTTAGTCAGTAAGAATCTGACACTACTATGAGCACGCGCTTGCTATTCTCATAGTCTATGTAAGATTTTCACCTACCCTCGGAAAAAAAAAAAAAAAAAAAAATGTCCAGCAGATTTTTTTTATGATTTAGTCTGTGATTCAGGTGATATTTTATTTTTTTGGTGGTTACACTCTCGATCCTTGTGTTTGAACTTCTGTTATTTTGTCGAAGTGAAATATTCTGCCCATTGATTGCATTTGTTAAAGTTGTTTTGAAGTAGTCAGCTAGTACTTTCGCTTTGCCCTTCCTTGTCCTAGAGCAAGTACCGTCAGCGTTTGCGATAGGTGGTTTGATGGGTAGTTCCGTTTTCAAGTCTTTTGTTTAGTTTTCATAATGAAAATTGGTGTTTTGAGTTGCAGTGAGATTTGATAAGAAGTTGTTAATGCTGCGGTTTTTGTGTTCTTTAAGTATGCCCTTAAGTTCCTTCTTCGCTCTATTAAGGTTCGCTTTGTCGATTTGTGATCTGGTTGAGCACCAAGTTTTTCTTAGTTATATACATAAGACTGTAGATTTATAATTATTATTTAATTATTTAATTAGTGATTCGCTGCAATAGTAAAAAATTCACTTTATTTTATGTTAACACCGTTTTGTACACTACGTTTTTGGTCTTGCTAGGATGTAAAGGTTTTGTGGTCTGGATACTCGTGAGCATGCCACATATAGTTGTCCATGAGAAAAACATGTTTTTTCTAAATGTACACCAGCTACTTTAAGTGTCTGTCCCTGTGCTTTATTTATTGTCATCGAAAATGAATTGAATTGAAATGGCATATCCGTTGGCATTATCGGAATGCGTGGAATTATCACACTTTCTCCTTTTGCTATTCCTGTCATAATATCCGCTTGTATAATATGGCGTCCCATGTGTGTGATTTGTTGCCGTGTACCGTTGCACAATCGAGGTGCATTAAGATTACGCATTAGGAGGACGGGAACACCAACTTTTAATCTCAGCTTATGGCAAGGCACTCCTGACAATTCCAAAGAATTAAGGAACTCTACAGGGTATGAAGTGACTTGCTCAATGTCCATCACAGTATCTACCGACTGATACTGTACAATATCTCCTTCTATTTGTGACATAATTTTTTCATTTAGTTGTCCCGTTATTTCATTAGTCGGTGCTAGAATTGTTCTTTCACACATCCATTCTTTATTTCCCATAATAGCTTGCAGTCGAGGATAATCTTTGTGCTCGGGATAACATTACAAAATCCATGATTTAATGTTATCATACCGTCAGTATCTATGGCAATTCTATCTTCGCCAATTTTAAGGAGATCAGCCGCATATTGTCCTGATTCTGTGTCGTTGTGTAGCAGCACTCGCATATTTGGAGTTAGGATAAATTTCTTTACATGCTGCCATAATGAAGAAGCCTTTAAGCATGCATTTATTTCGTCTGCAGGTGTGCCCCTTGTTATAACAGGTAAAATTTGGCTAAAGTCACCAGCCATCAATACAACCATTCCACCCACGATTCTTTGGTTGCTATTAATATCTTTCATGGTTCGATCTAGTGCCTCTATTGCCTTCTTGTGGGACACTGTACATTCATCCCAAATCAACATTTTACATTGCTGCAATATTCGTCCGCGGTCGCTTGAAATCTGAATAATGTTTTCCAGTCATTATCATCACTTTGTCTTCCACCTTTGTCAGTGCTTCATTATAAATTGAATCGTTGTACGTAACGTTTACTTCTTGCATTCTGTGCAATATATTACCGGCCATATCATTTTTGTATTTCTCCCAAAGTTGCTGAGGATTTGAAAGTCTATAGGTCGTTATTAATATAGCGAAAAGCTCTCTTACTTTATTAGTTGATCTACATTGTATGGCCTCCTCTAATGTTGATTCCCAATGATTGTCATCCTCTAATAACCCCTTAACGTTCACCATTCTCTAAATGTACATTATGGTTTACTACTGCGGGGTGCCTTTCGTGTAACGGACACACTAACAGCCGCCACACAGCTTCGTTACTGCTGATATAACGACCGGACTGATACGTACGTACTTCATTTAGTTTATTTGGGAGCTCTGTATTTATAAAATTAAAAATGGCTTGGTCACTACCTTTGTTAATGTATTTACAGATATACATATTTTATCGCACGCACTGAACTGCAAACCTCTACATTGATGTGGGCATTAAACATTTTTGACAAAATTGGGGAATTAGGAACCACCCAACTATTATCGATAGTAGCAAAGCTACCATTTCGCAGTTTTGCAGATACCGTTTGACCTCGGTCTGCTGGTGCCCTTCGTCGGTATAGTGGGTATCCGTTTCGCTATGAATAGTTTCTTTCTGCAGTTTCCGTGGAAATTTTTTAGTGCACTTCCTATCTTTCGTGCACGGTGATTGTGGATTTTGTGGACCGCATGCACTATGAATCATATTTGAATCAGGAAATTCAGCGCTGATAATGTTATCAATCTGATGTGGTCTCAACTTATCTTTTAACCAGACTAAAATGTGGACATGTGGTAAGCCACGCTTCTGCCATTCTATTGAGTACATAAAGCACAGCACTTCTCCATATATTTTTCCTTTGGTTATAACTGATATTAGCTTTCTAACTTTTGATCTAAAAACTCTTGCAATTATATCCTGTCTATCATTAGCGGTTTGTCCTGGCATCAATTCATCGACTATTGCCTTCCATGCTGGGTTACATGTGAAAGTAACAAATAAATCTGTGCGACCATACGTGCGCACATATGCGAATGCATCCTGTGTATACTCATGTAAATATCGTGGACTATTAATGAACGAAGACGACAGTATAACTATCTTCCCTAAATCATTAGGATTTACATTTGCGTCATTTGCTACAGCATCTTGAAGATGAATTTAATTCTCAGCTCTTAATCTATTTTGATTTAGCGATATATATCTGAGACGTTCGCTTTCAACCTTAACGTACATGTCGACATAAAACTGATTGGCCAATTGCTTACATCGTGGTATCATACTGAAATCGTTTTCTCGAATGTTGTAGGCATAAAAATCCATAGAGGAAACCTTTTTGTTTGGCAAGGAGAGGCCTGTTACAGGGTTAATTTGCGGGATTTGAAAGTGATAGACTTCTTGCCCCTTGCTAAAAATCAGTGGATATTGCAGTGCGTCATAATATTTATGTGTATCCGGCACCCTCTTCAATTGGTCATGGCGGGCATGTAAAACGATGTCTCTGGTTGCAAACTGTTCGCCTGTAATCATGGCTGCGACTTCATTTATCAAAGGTGCATTATATCTTCTCTCTCTTGGCGTACGATCTGGGTGCATCACTAATTTATAATCTTCTCCCGGTATTCTCTCTAAAGCAGTTTTAAAAGTGGCGATAAGATGGTTATGTTCATGCAACATTCTTTGAGTTTTTAGTACAGTGTCTCTTTCGACACCTTGAATATTTTGACATCTGCGGTCTACTTCGGCATTTTCATCCCCCATAAAATAAATCTGTAAAAATTTATGTTGCTGATTATCTAAAGGAAGCAAAGAGCCAATTCTATGGTAAACTTGTCGTTGAAGTGTAAAGGTAGGGGAAAATCCAGGCATTATAACCTCTCTGTCTACACCAAATGACGTCATCTGAAAGAACGAATTGTATTTCCTTATTTTATTTAAAAAATTACGTGTCGTTCAAAAGAAGAGTTTTTAGCAGTTAATTTGGTTCACCGAGCGATGGAAGTGCAATTTTTCCACCGGAACAGCACATACCAGGAGTTTCTTCCTTCCATTTCAATGCTTTGCAATGACTACATTTTTGATCCATTCTTCCTATGACTACTAATCGATGATTGGCATAATCAATCAATGGATCATAATAAAATGCACTAACATTAAAAGCCTCCCATGTACTACGATTAAACGCACGTCTCCTTTCTGCTTGGCGTTTAGCATTTTCAACACGGCGTCTTTGTGATTCCTCAATTGTCTCTGCAGCTATCAGAGACGCGTGACGCTCGGCATCTGCCATCTGACGCGTCTGTGTTTCCTCTCGAGTTTCAGCAGCTCTAACAGACGCGTGATGCCCGGTGTCTA
This sequence comes from Brachyopa scutellaris, assembly GCA_949775065.1. Classification (NCBI taxonomy): domain Eukaryota; kingdom Metazoa; phylum Arthropoda; class Insecta; order Diptera; family Syrphidae; genus Brachyopa; species Brachyopa scutellaris. Next base: position 123,241,924 of record OX459112.1, read on the forward strand.
TCATCTGACGCGTCTGAGTTTGCTCTTGAGTTTCAGCAGCTCTAACAGATGCGTGACGCTCGGCATCTGTCATCTGACGCGTCTGAGTTTCATCTAGAGTTTCAGCAGCTCTAACAGACGCGTGACCCTTAGCATCTAAAGTCCGACGGGTTCGAGACTGCTCAGGGGTCTCGTTGGTTCTATTGACTTTCGCTGCTCGAGCTCTGCTAGAGCTATGTGCTAGATTTGACCTGCGTTTGCGAGTCATGTTATCTGACAATTATCTAACTTATAACAACTACACAAAGCCAAGGAATGGACTTTTATAAAATTTGGTATTTCACCTTAAGCAAAATATTAACGTTAGTGGGAAATCTAAGACAAATAGTAAGTACACTATAGAACTAAATTTCGGAATATTTATCTTATTACCTATGTAAATATAATAAAAATTAAAAACTTACCGATTTTAAGCGAAATAAACACAAACAGAAACCGAACACAACAGTAGGTACACTATAGAATTGTTTTTTTTTTATTACTTATAGGTAAGGTATGTATTTAAAAGTAGCAACTAAATTAAAAGAAGTTAAATTTTTTGCTGACAAATTTATTAAACTTAACACTTTTAACACTTAATTTATATTTTGCAATAATGGTTTTTATTTATATCTTCACTGCTCGATGGTTCAAAATTATATCTTCAAGCTACGTGCTAGATTTGACTTGCACTTGCGAGATATATTATATGACTATTATCTAACTTATAACAAGAAAACCAAAGAACGGACTATTATAAAATTTGGTATTTTACCTCAACCAAAATATCAACGTTAACGGAAATCTAAGACAAATAGTATATTATTTCTTTATATTATTTCTTTGTGAGCAAAATATTAACGTTAGTGGGAAATCTAAGACAAATAGTAAGTACACTATAGAACTAAATTTCGGAATATTTATCTTATTACCTATGTAAATATAATAAAAATTAAAAACTTACCGATTTTAAGCAAAATAAACACAAACAGAAACCGAACACAACAGTAGGTACACTATAGAATTGTTTTTTTTTATTACTTATAGGTAAGGTATGTATTTAAAAGTAGCAACTAAATTAAAAGAAGTTAAATGTTTTGCTGACAAATTTATTAAACTTAACACTTTTAACACTTAATTTATATTTTGCAATAATGGTTTTTATTTATATCTTCACTGCTCGATGGTTCAAAATTATATCTTCAAGCTACGTGCTAGATTTGACTTGCACTTGCGAGATATATTATATGACTATTATCTAACTTATAACAAGAAAACCAAAGAACGGACTATTATAAAATTTGGTATTTTACCTCAACCAAAATATCAACGTTAACGGAAATCTAAGACAAATAGTATATTATTTCTTTATATTATTTCTTTGTGAGCAAAATATTAACGTTAGTGGGAAATCTAAGACAAATAGTAAGTACACTATAGAACTAAATTTCGGAATATTTATCTTATTACCTATGTAAATATAATAAAAATTAAAAACTTACCGATTTTAAGCGAAATAAACACAAACAGAAACCGAACACAACAGTAGGTACACTATAGAATTGTTTTTTTTTTATTACTTATAGGTAAGGTATGTATTTAAAAGTAGCAACTAAATTAAAAGAAGTTAAATTTTTTGCTGACAAATTTATTAAATTTAACACTTTTAACACTTAATTTATATTTTGCAATAATGGTTTTTATTTATATCTTCACTGCTCGATGGTTCAAAATTATATCTTCAAGCTACGTGCTAGATTTGACTTGCACTTGCGAGATATATTATATGACTATTATCTAACTTATAACAAGAAAACCAAAGAACGGACTATTATAAAATTTGGTATTTTACCTCAACCAAAATATCAACGTTAACGGAAATCTAAGACAAATAGTATATTATTTCTTTGTATGCATATTAAAAATTCCCGATTTTAAGCAAAATATTAACACAAAAACACACTATAGAATTGGTTTTTTTTATTGCTCATAGGTAAGGTATGTATTTAAAAGTAAGAACTAACCTAAAAGAAGCGAAAATTTATTTTGACAAATTTATTAAATTTAACACTTAATTTATATTTTTGCAATAATGCTTTTTACTTATATCTTCACTGCTCGCTGGTTCAAAATTCCATATATCTTCACTGCTCGCTGGTTCAAAATAGAATAAAAATGTAAAAGAAAATAGTTCCTTTCAGACAGTCTTTTAATAGAGTAACTTCGGGTATTGGGGAACACCCATTTTTATTTTGAACTTTACGGACAAAGTGTAAGATTTAATGCATCCAAATTTCGTAAGGTTCAATATAGAAGTATGAACTACCATTCAGTACCTATCCTTTGGTGGGACTCTAATCGTTATTATAGAGTATTTTGACAAAAATGTGCTCCGACCTCGAAAACCTCATTTTGAAAAAGTTGCGGGTAATGTGGTATACCTTTTTTTAGCTGAAATGTTTTAAGACGGGTAATGTGATATACTATACTACTGTAGCCCAGGGCTAGTGTTTTCCCCGGATTTACAAAATCTCACATTATAATTCACTTCAAGCAATCTTTTAATAGGGAATTCCCCGGATATACAAAATCATTTTCATCAGAAAAATTAAGGCAAAACTTTTACCTTTTTGAATACGACATTAAGGCTTATGGGCGATAAATAGAGCGTTAGTGACCGAAAATTTGATCTTTTTCTGTGTTTTGTTAGTAATTTGGCAAAATGCTGAACCGATTTTGACCAAACTTCACAAAAACACTCTCGGGCCAATACCGAGCTCAATCGGTTTGGTTGTTTCAGAGTGCATAGCATACTAACGAACATACATATATATGTAGCTTTAAGCGTCCTTAGCATTCTTACAAACATACATATATATTGTAGATATATGTACATATGTAGATACATTGCACTCTATATATGTAGATACATTGCCGTTTATATCGTATATGTAGATAGAGAGTGTCATGTTGTGACATGAGTCATTTTGGCCCCTTAATATAGAATTCGTTAATAACTTGACGCCAGCGCCCCCTAGCAGGCGGTTTTCCCACCAATATCCTTCCTCAGGTCCCAGACTATCTTCGTACCAAATTACATTACAATTGGTTTAGCGGTTTAAGCGTGAGAAGATTTTGTTAATAACTTGACGCCAGCGCCCCCTAGCTGGCGGTTTTCCCACCAATATCCTTCCACAGGTCCCAGACTATCTCTCTAACAAATTACATTACAATGGGTTCAGCGCTTTAGGCGTCAAAAGGTAATAGACATGCAGACAGAGTTACTTTCGCATTTATAATATTAGTGTGATGCTAAAGAAAGGCAATGTAAAATTACTTTAACGTGGTGATTTTTCTTTTTTTTTTTTTTTTACTTTCTGTATGTACAATATACATAATTTTAATAGGGATTAGCTAAAGCAATTAACGTTTTCACTATTGTATATTGTTTCTTTTTCCCTTCTCTTAATTTCCCCTTTAAAAAACACATGTGAGGACACTTTTCTTTTGTGAAGCGATGTCTGCCAATATGGTATCTGAGGTAAATCACGTTTGTGCAGTTTTTGGGCGAGAGCAAGTAGTGTTCACTCACCGATAGATACTCGCGCTGACTAGGATGTTACGAACGCGCAATGTACAGGGTGTCCGGTGGCGCATTTATGTTTTCAAATGCGAATATCTCAAAAAGTTGAAAATGGAGTGGGGGAAGGGTGGTGCCATTTGAATAACCGGGAGTGCGGATTTATTATTTATTATTGTTATTCACAATGCCGCAGTGATCAGAAGTGCATCGTGCGTTCGCTATCGAGGCTTTTTTTAAGTGTTGCGATTCTTACGTGAGTGCGCGCCGACAATTTTGTTAACGTTACAATATTCAACGATTGAGCGATGGACCAAGTGTAAATTTGATTCGGTCATGGGTGCAAAGATTCTGCGAAACTTTTTCAGCTCTAAACACCTCTCAGCCAGGGCCCAGCGGAACATCAAGGACTACCGAAAACACTCAGGCGGTGGAACGAAGTTTGCCTAAAAATCAATTTTTTTTGAAAATTTGAAAATGTGATCAGTGAAAACTATGGACGCATGATCACCGATTTTTTCTTACCGAATTTGCGAGCACATCCATTTTACTCGTCACACATGTGGTTTCAGCAAGATTAACATTTCCCACGAAAGCTTATCAGCCGCTTTGGGGACGTCCCGTGGCCACCAAGGTCACCAGACTTAGCCCCCTTGGATGTTTTTCTATGGGGGTTCCTCAAGAGTAAAGTTTATGAAAATAACCCGCAGTCTGTCATGGAGCTGAGAGAAAATATCCCTAGTGAAATTCACGACATCCAGCCAAGCCAACTGCAGCGCGTGACACCAACAGTGTGTGCAACGAAATGGTTGGCATTTTGACGACTTAATTTTTAAAAAATAAAATCCGCATTCGTTGTGTTTATGGTAAACTAAACAATAAAAAATACGTTTCGTATTTTTAGTTTTATTCATTTTCGAAAACATAAATCCGCCACCGGACACCCTGTGTTATTCGGAATATTTGAAGAGAGACAGCTTTATTTTGTTTTCGGATGAATCAATTTGACGCAGATTATCTTTCCAGGGTTAACGTTACGCGATATAAAACCCATCAAAGAAAATCTCGAATTTACACAATATCTAATTTAATTACTTTTGCAGTAAAACGAAGAGATTTTAAAAATCTTGAAAGGAAATTTTTTTCGAGATAAAGTCTTTCGAGATATTTGTACTTTCTAGATTTTGGCCCATTCGAGATTTTCGCCCTCGAGATTTATCAAATGGATTTTCGAGATTTTTTTCGTTGGTGATCCCGTTAAATCCACATTGCATTTGCAAATTAATATATTTTGCAGTGTTTCAATTTTGAAATTAGTTTTTTCCTATGTCCATACTTTGTTCATCTCTTAGAATATTCTCTCTACTGGCGCGATATTATTCACTCCGGGTGTAAATTAAATGAATTTCAAAACCCGATCCTTAACCCGCATTTTTTAAACCCGAAAATTTAAACATATATGTTCATAATATTCACTCAAAAATTTTTATTAAATCCGATGCGTTAAAAATTAATTAATTAAAAACAGTTTAACCCGTTTTTAAACCGATTCTAAACCTGCGTATTTTCAAATTTGAGATAAAATGACAAATGTCAGTTGAAATTAATTGAAAAACGAGAATTTCTTAAAAAAGAAAAGAAAAAAAAACATACCGTTTGTTTCTGTGTTTTGTGTTTACTGCATTTTATATTGAAGATGAAAGGTGGCGGTAAAGTAAACGATGCTGGTAGCGAAAACAGCAGTAGTGATTGCGAAAACACAGAGCACATAAACGGCCTATGTGAACGCAACGCATTAACGCAACAAAAAGTCATAACTGAGAACATTGCATGACACTATGACGAGAGACGTTATTGCTAGCTACTCGTTCCTATACATGTTATTGGATAACTATTTTTAATCATCTGTGGGGTGACCAAAAGCGGGACGTTTTGCTGTCCCCACTGAAGTCAGGGGGACAGCGGGACACACACTCTTAAAGCGGGACGTCTGGTCACGTTATGTATACCATATCAATAGTTTCTAAAAATGTATAATTTTTGCTACAATAAAGAAATACAAATAATGCAATGTGATTAATAAACTTAGTGGTTGGCAAGTGGACTGTAAATTTTAAGTATTTAAATAAAACTTAGACAACAACTTATATTTTATATTTTGTTATTTACTGTTTCTACTATTATTTGGTTGTAAAATGTTCGATTTAGTACTAAATATTTAAAAGCTAATCATTCTTTTTTATACATTTATCTTCAATCAAAATATAACGCGTTGCCATCTACAACGCTCCTCAGATGTTAAACGTCAAGTATTATTTTTCTTAAGAATTCCTGAATTTTTAACGCAATGATATCTTCAAAGGATTTTATGGCCTTTTGCATGGTACGGAAGACTTTCCGGTGGCTGAATGACTTCAGGCTGACTGAAACATCAGGACAGTACCGTGGATGAGGAAGAATTTCCAATCCCAAATATAAGAGTTTTTGTACTGTTACACATGAGGTGGATTAGCATTGCCATGTAATAGTATCGTGCCCTGCCACAGCATGCACTACTTATCTCGATTTCCTAAGATAATTTGATGGCGTTTACCGTTTCTCGTGGTTAATGAAATGAAAATTCCATCAGACTGTCACCATAAAGTCTTGCAGTTGAGAATTTGATAAAACTTTTTACCAGCCAAAATGAAAGAAACATGTCAGCTAGATCCGGAGTTTTTTTTTTTTTTTTTAAGAAGGTGGAAAGCATCGGAAGCCTGTGTGTGGGACTTGAACCCTAACTAAAACCACCTCTGCGTCCAACCCCGTATCGAGGGGTTCTTCAGACGTAGCTGCTTCCTTCTTTGTCCGCATTGGTCTGTTTGTATGTTTTTTTTATTTCCCAAGTTTAAACATTACGTTTTTCATAACGACACCAAGTAATTGTTATAAAGGTTGTTAGTGGGATACATATGTAAACTTTCTAACGATATGTACAATTGCAGAATTTTGTACTTTTATTTATTTATTTTTATTTTGTTAAATATCTTTTTTAAATACTTCAAATACTTTAAATATTGTTTTAGGTCTACGGGCTTGCGTGTTTTAAGTCGTCTTCTTGAATTCATTTTCTGCTCAGGTACCTTAACTTCGTATATGAGAGTTGGTGTGGTCACCGCTATTTGATGTCGTCTGCTGATTTTTTTTTTTTCTTCTTTTACGGTGAGGATATTGAGGTCACGTCATGGTGTAAGTCTGCATTGGTTATGTTTTATGTACCATGGGGAATTTACAATTGTCCGAAGAATTTTTGTTTGAAGTCGTTGATGATATCAATATATGTCATGCAGGTGGTTCCCCAGATTTGAATCCCGTAAGTCCATATTGGTTTCATTATTGTTTTGTAGATTAGAAGTTTGTTTTCTGTTGATAGCCTTGAGTTCTTCCCCAGGAGCCAATAGAAGTTTCTGAATTAGTTTTTTATTTGGTTTCATTTATATAATATGTATGACTTCCAAGTCAATGTTTTATCTGTTCGCATAGCCAGGTACTTAGCTTCATTGTAAATAGTTATTTGTTTGTTGTTTAGGTTGATGTTTTCTGCGTTATAGTTTTTTGTAGTTCTTTCAACTTGTACTCTTTTTTCCTCGTTTATCTTAATTCCCTATTTGCGGAACAAAACTACTGTCCTGTCAACTTCTATTCTGTCTTGTTGAGTGGCCAGATCTAAGCGTTTATTCGAAGATAGGATTACCGTGTCGTCTGCAAAAGTAGCTATCATAGATTTGTTTGGTTAAGGTATGCCTGCTGTGTATAAAAGGTAGAGCGTTGGTTCTAGAACACTTCCTTGGGGGACACCTGCGTCTATTCGGCATAGCTCTAAGGACTCATCGTTGTATGAGACGTAGATGTGTCTGTCGTCCAAATAGCTTTTAATTAGCTCAAAGAAGTCCGGCAGCATATTTTTTAATTTGTGTAGATGTCCTGCATGCCAAACACTATCAAAAGCCTTTGCTACGTCTAGATAAACTGATACGCAGTATTTTTTTTTCATCTAAGTCGTTCAAAATGTTATTGGTAACTCGATGGACTTGTTGTGTAGTCAAATTGTACAGTCAAAAGTTGTAATACAACAAAAACTCATTTAAATTTGTGGTCCGGTATGAGTTTTTATTGTGTTTGTCAATACGGTTAAGTAGCAGCTTTTCGAATATTTTGGAAATTATTGGTAGTAAGCTTATCGGCCTATATAAGGTAGTCTTATTTATTTATTTATTTATTTATTTATTTAGCTTACTGCAAGCAAAAACTTAAAAAAACTAAGACTTAAACAAACTAAGACTTAAACAGACTTAGACTTAAACAAACTACGGAACTTAGACTAAGACTCTTTGTAGGATCCTTGCCAGGTTCAGGAATTGCGATTACTTTTGAAACCTTCCAGGCTTTCGAGTAGTATTTTTGTCGTATAATAGCGTTAGAGATATTCCTTATAGACCAAGAGCCGACAGCAAATTTTGGACGTGGAGGTATAACCAAAATAAATGGGTATCTATGTAAAGGTATTATCGTCATGATATCCAATTCAATCGTCTGGCAGCGTTTTTTTTTTCAGCCATGGCTAGATATAGAAGACTAAAAACGTTAGTTTTTCAGATTTTTTTTTCCCGACGGTATAACCACATAAATGATATACCAAAAAATCAGAAAAAATCCGCTGATTACGAAAATCTAGGTCCCAGACGTTTTGCTTTCAGCCTACCCCCTGCCAGAAGCCTGAAAATACGCTCCAAACGGGCTTTTTACTAATAATGTCTCGAAATCTTAATACAAAGTAAAACCAAAATTTCAATCGCAAACACATCCAAACCATTCCATGATTACAAACACATAAGTCACAGACAAATCAATTACAGTTAACCATCTATCTGACATCCTTGAAGTATTCTGAAATGTGTCTCTGAAATAATTTTCGGTGAGTAATAGAAGTAATAAAAAATAAATGTGCCAATATACAAAATATTATTTTTAATATTTGAACTGCAGAACATGATAGTTAATTCAAAAATAACAAAACTATTTTTTATCACAATATGATTTTTGGAAAATTATAAAAGAATTATTCTTCATCGGACTCATCAGATGAATCATTTAGTTCATCTACCTCACCATCCGATATATTGCTTTCGTCTTTTAAGATATCTTCAATTTTGTCTGGTGCAGCATTTCCGTCAAACCATTTTATTTTGAGCATATCATCCTCCATTGTCCAACCACACTCAAATGGGGAAAATTCAGCTGCAGTATTTGTCATAGCAGTTTTCTCATTAAACAACATAATTTTTCCACATTGTTTCGGACTACCTATCACTTGAATGCAGACAACATTGATCACTTATGTTATCAGACATAATTTGTTTTCACACTCAAAACTACAATTTTTTATTTTTGTTTGTCGTTTGGCTTCATGCAACATTCTTTGAATTTTTAGTACAGTGTCTCTTTCGACACCTTGAATATTTTGACATCTGCGGTCTCCTTCGGCATTTTCATCCCCCATAAAATAAATCTGTAAAAATTTATGTTGCTGATTATCTAAAGGAAGCAAAGAGCCAATTCTATGGTAAACTTGTCGTTGAAGTGTAAAGGTAGGGGAAAATCCAGGCATTATAACCTCTCTGTCTACACCAAATGACGTCATCTGAGAGAACGAATTGTATTGCCTTATTTTATTTAAAAAATTACGTGTCGTACAAAAGAAGCGTTTTTAGCAGTTCATTTGAGCATATCATCCTCCATTGTTCAACCACACTCAAATGGGGAAAATTCAGCTGCAGTATTTGTCATAGCAGTTTTCTCATTAAACAACATAATTTTTCCACATTGTTTCGGACTACCTATCACTTGAATGCAGACAACATTGATCACTTATGTTATCAGACATAATTTCTGTGGCAACAAGGAAAAACAGCATAAGTCGATTTTTACAACTTTTCAGGAGAGCAGTTGAAAGGTTTGACGTTATCTTACAGAAAACTATGCATCGTTTAAGAAAGTTGTTGATACAGAAATAAAGATGAGAAAAAAATATTTTTATACAATTACTTATGGTTGCGTTACTTTCGTTAGCTGTTCGAGCATAAGAACATATGTCAAAATCATCCGGAAAATCTTTACTTATGCTGTTTTTCCATAAGAACATTTGCGGGAAAATTTCACATGTTGTTTTTTGGTGATCTATAACTCAGCAACCGCTAGAGATAAAAATAAGAAAAAAATATGGCAAATAGAATCGAATATTGCGCAACCGTTGGTGTAAAAAACTCAATTTCGACATAAGTCGACTTATGTCGTTTTTCCTTGTGGCCACAGATTTGTTTTCACGCTCAAAATTACAATTTTTTATTTTTTTTTGTCGTTTGGCTTGCCGATCGTCCATGTACATACAAATATGTATGTATGTAGTTCAACTTCGGTAATATTGGACGCCATAGCTGAAGTGAACTACTAACTAGCTAAGTGTGTACTGTACGCTCAGGCCTAAGCTCCAACAAAACACGCTCACGAATGGTTTTCAAAAGAGGAGCCAAGGTTCGCTCTAGAGTCTAGACTGTAGTGCTAAGCTATTATTATGCTTTTGAATTAGATAATTATAATGAAAGAGAGTTACAGTATTGACTTTGGTACTAAGTGATTGATGCATTGTAAAATATGTCAACAGGTGGTTCAAATCAAATCGCCAAATTATTATAAGAAAAGTTGTTTTCGCTTTTTTGTCAAAAACACAATAAGGATAAGAATGTCTTATAGAAGGTAAACTATAATTTACTTATCTGGGACTTATGCAAATATATATATATGCTCATATGTATGTTTATGTATAGATGTATTTAGTAAATGCTGGTTTTACTTTATATTTAGATTTCGAGACATTATTAGTACAAAGCTCGTTTGGGGCGTACTTTCAGGGCGTCTGGCAGGGGGTAGGCTGAAAGCAAAACATCTGGGACCTAGATTTTCGTAATCAGCGGATTTTTTCTGATTTTTTGGTATATCATTTATGTGGTTATACCGTCGGGAAAAAAATCTGAAAAATTAACGTTATTAGCCCTCTTTATCTAGCCATGGCTGAAAAAAAAAGCTGTCAGACGATTGAATTGGATATCACGACGATAATACCTTTACATAGATACCTATATATTTTGGTTATACCTCCACGTCCAAAATTTGCTGTCGGCTCTTAGACTATTAGGTATATGATTGCACTGTCAGGTAAATGTTTTAGTATTTGTCCAGTTATCATATGTCCAGCGCCGACTACAAAGAACAAAACCTTTCGACTTGGCGAGATAAGGATTAACCGCGTCTAAATTGCGGAACATGCAGGATCTTTCATTGGAAAGTAACCTGCCAAACGTTTATATTTCGTGATAGAAAAATTGCTTGATAAGTAGTATAACTTAGTTGCAGTACCTAACAGATTTATATCGAAGGGTGGTGTTTTTAGTCAGTAAGAATCTGACACTACTATGAGCACGCGCTTGCTATTCTCATAGTCTATGTAAGATTTTCACCTACCCTCGGAAAAAAAAAAAAAAAAAAAAATGTCCAGCAGATTTTTTTTATGATTTAGTCTGTGATTCAGGTGATATTTTATTTTTTTGGTGGTTACACTCTCGATCCTTGTGTTTGAACTTCTGTTATTTTGTCGAAGTGAAATATTCTGCCCATTGATTGCATTTGTTAAAGTTGTTTTGAAGTAGTCAGCTAGTACTTTCGCTTTGCCCTTCCTTGTCCTAGAGCAAGTACCGTCAGCGTTTGCGATAGGTGGTTGATGGGTAGTTCCGTTTTCAAGTCTTTTGTTTAGTTTTCATAATGAAAATTGGTGTTTTGAGTTGCAGTGAGATTTGATAAGAAGTTGTTAATGCTGCGGTTTTTGTGTTCTTTAAGTATGCCCTTAAGTTCCTTCTTCGCTCTATTAAGGTTCGCTTTGTCGATTTGTGATCTGGTTGAGCACCAAGTTTTTCTTAGTTATATACATAAGACTGTAGATTTATAATTATTATTTAATTATTTAATTAGTGATTCGCTGCAATAGTAAAAAATTCACTTTATTTTATGTTAACACCGTTTTGTACACTACGTTTTTGGTCTTGCTAGGATGTAAAGGTTTTGTGGTCTGGATACTCGTGAGCATGCCACATATAGTTGTCCATGAGAAAAACATGTTTTTTCTAAATGTACACCAGCTACTTTAAGTGTCTGTCCCTGTGCTTTATTTATTGTCATCGAAAATGAATTGAATTGAAATGGCATATCCGTTGGCATTATCGGAATGCGTGGAATTATCACACTTTCTCCTTTTGCTATTCCTGTCATAATATCCGCTTGTATAATATGGCGTCCCATGTGTGTGATTTGTTGCCGTGTACCGTTGCACAATCGAGGTGCATTAAGATTACGCATTAGGAGGACGGGAACACCAACTTTTAATCTCAGCTTATGGCAAGGCACTCCTGACAATTCCAAAGAATTAAGGAACTCTACAGGGTATGAAGTGACTTGCTCAATGTCCATCACAGTATCTACCGACTGATACTGTACAATATCTCCTTCTATTTGTGACATAATTTTTTCATTTAGTTGTCCCGTTATTTCATTAGTCGGTGCTAGAATTGTTCTTTCACACATCCATTCTTTATTTCCCATAATAGCTTGCAGTCGAGGATAATCTTTGTGCTCGGGATAACATTACAAAATCCATGATTTAATGTTATCATACCGTCAGTATCTATGGCAATTCTATCTTCGCCAATTTTAAGGAGATCAGCCGCATATTGTCCTGATTCTGTGTCGTTGTGTAGCAGCACTCGCATATTTGGAGTTAGGATAAATTTCTTTACATGCTGCCATAATGAAGAAGCCTTTAAGCATGCATTTATTTCGTCTGCAGGTGTGCCCCTTGTTATAACAGGTAAAATTTGGCTAAAGTCACCAGCCATCAATACAACCATTCCACCCACGATTCTTTGGTTGCTATTAATATCTTTCATGGTTCGATCTAGTGCCTCTATTGCCTTCTTGTGGGACACTGTACATTCATCCCAAATCAACATTTTACATTGCTGCAATATTCGTCCGCGGTCGCTTGAAATCTGAATAATGTTTTCCAGTCATTATCATCACTTTGTCTTCCACCTTTGTCAGTGCTTCATTATAAATTGAATCGTTGTACGTAACGTTTACTTCTTGCATTCTGTGCAATATATTACCGGCCATATCATTTTTGTATTTCTCCCAAAGTTGCTGAGGATTTGAAAGTCCATAGGTCGTTATTAATATAGCGAAAAGCTCTCTTACTTTATTAGTTGATCTACATTGTATGGCCTCCTCTAATGTTGATTCCCAATGATTGTCATCCTCTAATAACCCCTTAACGTTCACCATTCTCTAAATGTACATTATGGTTTACTACTGCGGGGTGCCTTTCGTGTAACGGACACACTAACAGCCGCCACACAGCTTCGTTACTGCTGATATAACGACCGGACTGATACGTACGTACTTCATTTAGTTTATTTGGGAGCTCTGTATTTATAAAATTAAAAATGGCTTGGTCACTACCTTTGTTAATGTATTTACAGATATACATATTTTATCGCACGCACTGAACTGCAAACCTCTACATTGATGTGGGCATTAAACATTTTTGACAAAATTGGGGAATTAGGAACCACCCAACTATTATCGATAGTAGCAAAGCTACCATTTCGCAGTTTTGCAGATACCGTTTGACCTCGGTCTGCTGGTGCCCTTCGTCGGTATAGTGGGTATCCGTTTCGCTATGAATAGTTTCTTTCTGCAGTTTCCGTGGAAATTTTTTAGTGCACTTCCTATCTTTCGTGCACGGTGATTGTGGATTTTGTGGACCGCATGCACCATGAATCATATTTGAATCAGGAAATTCAGCGCTGATAATGTTATCAATCTGATGTGGTCTCAACTTATCTTTTAACCAGACTAAAATGTGGACATGTGGTTAGCCACGCTTCTGCCATTCTATTGAGTACATAAAGCACAGCACTTCTCCATATATTTTTCCTTTGGTTATAACTGATATTAGCTTTCTAACTTTTGATCTAAAAACTCTTGCAATTATATCCTGTCTATCATTAGCGGTTTGTCCTGGCATCAATTCATCGACTATTGCCTTCCATGCTGGGTTACATGTGAAAGTAACAAATAAATCTGTGCGACCATACGTGCGCACATATGCGAATGCATCCTGTGTATACTCATGTAAATATCGTGGACTATTAATGAACGAAGACGACAGTATAACTATCTTCCCTAAATCATTAGGATTTACATTTGCGTCATTTGCTACAGCATCTTGAAGATGAATTTAATTCTCAGCTCTTAATCTATTTTGATTTAGCGATATATATCTGAGACGTTCGCTTTCAACCTTAACGTACATGTCGACATAAAACTGATTGGCCAATTGCTTACATCGTGGTATCATACTGAAATCGTTTTCTCGAATGTTGTAGGCATAAAAATCCATAGAGGAAACCTTTTTGTTTGGCAAGGAGAGGCCTGTTACAGGGTTAATTTGCGGGATTTGAAAGTGATAGACTTCTTGCCCCTTGCTAAAAATCAGTGGATATTGCAGTGCGTCATAATATTTATGTGTATCCGGCACCCTCTTCAATTGGTCATGGCGGGCATGTAAAACGATGTCTCTGGTTGCAAACTGTTCGCCTGTAATCATGGCTGCGACTTCATTTATCAAAGGTGCATTATATCTTCTCTCTCTTGGCGTACGATCTGGGTGCATCACTAATTTATAATCTTCTCCCGGTATTCTCTCTAAAGCAGTTTTAAAAGTGGCGATAAGATGGTTATGTTCATGCAACATTCTTTGAGTTTTTAGTACAGTGTCTCTTTCGACACCTTGAATATTTTGACATCTGCGGTCTACTTCGGCATTTTCATCCCCCATAAAATAAATCTGTAAAAATTTATGTTGCTGATTATCTAAAGGAAGCAAAGAGCCAATTCTATGGTAAACTTGTCGTTGAAGTGTAAAGGTAGGGGAAAATCCAGGCATTATAACCTCTCTGTCTACACCAAATGACGTCATCTGAAAGAACGAATTGTATTTCCTTATTTTATTTAAAAAATTACGTGTCGTTCAAAAGAAGAGTTTTTAGCAGTTAATTTGGTTCACCGAGCGATGGAAGTGCAATTTTTCCACCGGAACAGCACATACCAGGAGTTTCTTCCTTCCATTTCAATGCTTTGCAATGACTACATTTTTGATCCATTCTTCCTATGACTACTAATCGATGATTGGCATAATCAATCAATGGATCATAATAAAATGCACTAACATTAAAAGCCTCCCATGTACTACGATTAAACGCACGTCTCCTTTCTGCTTGGCGTTTAGCATTTTCAACACGGCGTCTTTGTGATTCCTCAATTGTCTCTGCAGCTATCAGAGACGCGTGACGCTCGGCATCTGCCATCTGACGCGTCTGTGTTTCCTCTCGAGTTTCAGCAGCTCTAACAGACGCGTGATGCCCGGTGTCTATCATCTGACGCGTCTGAGTTTGCTCTTGAGTTTCAGCAGCTCTAACAGA
This sequence comes from Brachyopa scutellaris, assembly GCA_949775065.1. Taxonomy (NCBI): domain Eukaryota; kingdom Metazoa; phylum Arthropoda; class Insecta; order Diptera; family Syrphidae; genus Brachyopa; species Brachyopa scutellaris. Next base: position 123,257,149 of record OX459112.1, read on the forward strand.
TGCGTGACGCTCGGCATCTGTCATCTGACGCGTCTGAGTTTCATCTAGAGTTTCAGCAGCTCTAACAGACGCGTGACCCTTAGCATCTAAAGTCCGACGGGTTCGAGACTGCTCAGGGGTCTCGTTGGTTCTATTGACTTTCGCTGCTCGAGCTCTGCTAGAGCTATGTGCTAGATTTGACCTGCGTTTGCGAGTCATGTTATCTGACAATTATCTAACTTATAACAACTACACAAAGCCAAGGAATGGACTTTTATAAAATTTGGTATTTCACCTTAAGCAAAATATTAACGTTAGTGGGAAATCTAAGACAAATAGTAAGTACACTATAGAACTAAATTTCGGAATATTTATCTTATTACCTATGTAAATATAATAAAAATTAAAAACTTACCGATTTTAAGCAAAATAAACACAAACAGAAACCGAACACAACAGTAGGTACACTATAGAATTGTTTTTTTTTATTACTTATAGGTAAGGTATGTATTTAAAAGTAGCAACTAAATTAAAAGAAGTTAAATGTTTTGCTGACAAATTTATTAAATTTAACACTTTTAACACTTAATTTATATTTTGCAATAATGGTTTTTATTTATATCTTCACTGCTCGATGGTTCAAAATTATATCTTCAAGCTACGTGCTAGATTTGACTTCCACTTGCGAGATATATTATATGACTATTATCTAACTTATAACAAGAAAACCAAAGAACGGACTATTATAAAATTTGGTATTTTACCTCAACCAAAATATCAACGTTAACGGAAATCTAAGACAAATAGTATATTATTTCTTTATATTATTTCTTTGTGAGCAAAATATTAACGTTAGTGGGAAATCTAAGACAAACAGTAAGTACACTATAGAACTAAATTTCGGAATATTTATCTTATTACCTATGTAAATATAATAAAAATTAAAAACTTACCGATTTTAAGCAAAATAAACACAAACAGAAACCGAACACAACAGTAGGTACACTATAGAATTGTTTTTTTTTATTACTTATAGGTAAGGTATGTATTTAAAAGTAGCAACTAAATTAAAAGAAGTTAAATGTTTTGCTGACAAATTTATTAAACTTAACACTTTTAACACTTAATTTATATTTTGCAATAATGGTTTTTATTTATATCTTCACTGCTCGATGGTTCAAAATTATATCTTCAAGCTACGTGCTAGATTTGACTTGCACTTGCGAGATATATTATATGACTATTATCTAACTTATAACAAGAAAACCAAAGAACGGACTATTATAAAATTTGGTATTTTACCTCAACCAAAATATCAACGTTAACGGAAATCTAAGACAAATAGTATATTATTTCTTTGTATGCATATTAAAAATTCCCGATTTTAAGCAAAATATTAACACAAAAACACACTATAGAATTGGTTTTTTTTATTGCTCATAGGTAAGGTATGTATTTAAAAGTAAGAACTAACCTAAAAGAAGCGAAAATTTATTTTGACAAATTTATTAAATTTAACACTTAATTTATATTTTTGCAATAATGCTTTTTACTTATATCTTCACTGCTCGCTGGTTCAAAATTCCATATATCTTCACTGCTCGCTGGTTCAAAATAGAATAAAAATGTAAAAGAAAATAGTTCCTTTCAGACAGTCTTTTAATAGAGTAACTTCGGGTATTGGGGAACACCCATTTTTATTTTGAACTTTACGGACAAAGTGTAAGATTTAATGCATCCAAATTTCGTAAGGTTCAATATAGAAGTATGAACTACCATTCAGTACCTATCCTTTGGTGGGACTCTAATCGTTATTATAGAGTATTTTGACAAAAATGTGCTCCGACCTCGAAAACCTCATTTTGAAAAAGTTGCGGGTAATGTGGTATACCTTTTTTTAGCTGAAAAGTTTTAAGACGGGTAATGTGATATACTATACTACTGTAGCCCAGGGCTAGTGTTTTCCCCGGATTTACAAAATCTCACATTATAATTCACTTCAAGCAATCTTTTAATAGGGAATTCCCCGGATATACAAAATCATTTTCATCAGAAAAATTAAGGCAAAACTTTTACCTTTTTGAATACGACATTAAGGCTTATGGGCGATAAATAGAGCGTTAGTGACCGAAAATTTGATCTTTTTCTGTGTTTTGTTAGTAATTTGGCAAAATGCTGAACCGATTTTGACCAAACTTCACAAAAACACTCTCGGGCCAATACCGAGCTCAATCGGTTTGGTTGTTTCAGAGTGCATAGCATACTAACGAACATACATATATATGTAGCTTTAAGCGTCCTTAGCATTCTTACAAACATACATATATATTGTAGATATATGTACATATGTAGATACATTGCACTCTATATATGTAGATACATTGCCGTTTATATCGTATATGTAGATAGAGAGTGTCATGTTGTGACATGAGTCATTTTGGCCCCTTAATATAGAATTCGTTAATAACTTGACGCCAGCGCCCCCTAGCAGGCGGTTTTCCCACCAATATCCTTCCTCAGGTCCCAGACTATCTTCGTACCAAATTACATTACAATTGGTTTAGCGGTTTAAGCGTGAGAAGATTTTGTTAATAACTTGACGCCAGCGCCCCCTAGCTGGCGGTTTTCCCACCAATATCCTTCCACAGGTCCCAGACTATCTCTCTAACAAATTACATTACAATGGGTTCAGCGCTTTAGGCGTCAAAAGGTAATAGACATGCAGACAGAGTTACTTTCGCATTTATAATATTAGTGTGATGCTAAAGAAAGGCAATGTAAAATTACTTTAACGTGGTGATTTTTCTTTTTTTCTTTTTTTTACTTTCTGTATGTACAATATACATAATTTTAATAGGGATTAGCTAAAGCAATTAACGTTTTCACTATTGTATATTGTTTCTTTTTCCCTTCTCTTAATTTCCCCTTTAAAAAACACATGTGAGGACACTTTTCTTTTGTGAAGCGATGTCTGCCAATATGGTATCTGAGGTAAATCACGTTTGTGCAGTTTTTGGGCGAGAGCAAGTAGTGTTCACTCACCGATAGATACTCGCGCTGACTAGGATGTTACGAACGCGCAATGTACAGGGTGTCCGGTGGCGCATTTATGTTTTCAAATGCGAATATCTCAAAAAGTTGAAAATGGAGTGGGGGAAGGGTGGTGCCATTTGAATAACCGGGAGTGCGGATTTATTATTTATTATTGTTATTCACAATGCCGCAGTGATCAGAAGTGCATCGTGCGTTCGCTATCGAGGCTTTTTTTAAGTGTTGCGATTCTTACGTGAGTGCGCGCCGACAATTTTGTTAACGTTACAATATTCAACGATTGAGCGATGGACCAAGTGTAAATTTGATTCGGTCATGGGTGCAAAGATTCTGCGAAACTTTTTCAGCTCTAAACACCTCTCAGCCAGGGCCCAGCGGAACATCAAGGACTACCGAAAACACTCAGGCGGTGGAACGAAGTTTGCCTAAAAATCAATTTTTTTTGAAAATTTGAAAATGTGATCAGTGAAAACTATGGACGCATGATCACCGATTTTTTCTTACCGAATTTGCGAGCACATCCATTTTACTCGTCACACATGTGGTTTCAGCAAGATTAACATTTCCCACGAAAGCTTATCAGCCGCTTTGGGGACGTCCCGTGGCCACCAAGGTCACCAGACTTAGCCCCCTTGGATGTTTTTCTATGGGGGTTCCTCAAGAGTAAAGTTTATGAAAATAACCCGCAGTCTGTCATGGAGCTGAGAGAAAATATCCCTAGTGAAATTCACGACATCCAGCCAAGCCAACTGCAGCGCGTGACACCAACAGTGTGTGCAACGAAATGGTTGGCATTTTGACGACTTAATTTTTAAAAAATAAAATCCGCATTCGTTGTGTTTATGGTAAACTAAACAATAAAAAATACGTTTCGTATTTTTAGTTTTATTCATTTTCGAAAACATAAATCCGCCACCGGACACCCTGTGTTATTCGGAATATTTGAAGAGAGACAGCTTTATTTTGTTTTCAGATGAATCAATTTGACGCAGATTATCTTTCCAGGGTTAACGTTACGCGATATAAAACCCATCAAAGAAAATCTCGAATTTACACAATATCTAATTTAATTACTTTTGCAGTAAAACGAAGAGATTTTAAAAATCTTGAAAGGAAATTTTTTTCGAGATAAAGTCTTTCGAGATATTTGTACTTTCTAGATTTTGGCCCATTCGAGATTTTTGCCCTCGAGATTTATCAAATGGATTTTCGAGATTTTTTTCGTTGGTGATCCCGTTAAATCCACATTGCATTTGCAAATTAATATATTTTGCAGTGTTTCAATTTTGAAATTAGTTTTTTCCTATGTCCATACTTTGTTCATCTCTTAGAATATTCTCTCTACTGGCGCGATATTATTCACTCCGGGTGTAAATTAAATGAATTTCAAAACCCGATCCTTAACCCGCATTTTTTAAACCCGAAAATTTAAACATATATGTTCATAATATTCACTCAAAAATTTTTATTAAATCCGATGCGTTAAAAATTAATTAATTAAAAACAGTTTAACCCGTTTTTAAACCGATTCTAAACCTGCGTATTTTCAAATTTGAGATAAAATGACAAATGTCAGTTGAAATTAATTGAAAAACGAGAATTTCTTAAAAAAGAAAAGAAAAAAAAAACATACCGTTTGTTTCTGTGTTTTGTGTTTACTGCATTTTATATTGAAGATGAAAGGTGGCGGTAAAGTAAACGATGCTGGTAGCGAAAACAGCAGTAGTGATTGCGAAAACACAGAGCACATAAACGGCCTATGTGAACGCAACGCATTAACGCAACAAAAAGTCATAACTGAGAACATTGCATGACACTATGACGAGAGACGTTATTGCTAGCTACTCGTTCCTATACATGTTATTGGATAACTATTTTTAATCATCTGTGGGGTGACCAAAAGCGGGACGTTTTGCTGTCCCCACTGAAGTCAGGGGGACAGCGGGACACACACTCTTAAAGCGGGACGTCTGGTCACGTTATGTATACCATATCAATAGTTTCTAAAAATTTTTAATTTTTGCTACAATAAAGAAATACAAATAATGCAATGTGATTAATAAACTTAGTGGTTGGCAAGTGGACTGTAAATTTTAAGTATTTAAATAAAACTTAGACAACAACTTATATTTTATATTTTGTTATTTACTGTTTTTCTTGTTTGTTTGCTATTTGTGTATTTATTATAAGGAAGCACGTCCTGTTCCTTTGATGCGCCAGAGATATCTGCTCTGCAATGATGATCGGTAGCAGAGTAGTGGTGAGGGATAATTGATGCTTCTTTCTTTCTATTGTTTGTGTGTGTTATGTATTTATTCACACAAGACGAGGTGCACCTGCCCTGATGGTGATTCGATATTTGACAGAATATCGAACATTCTGCCCACTTTCAAACTGCAGGCTTCAAAATTGAAGATGAAATATTATTATGATTCTTATTATTCTTGGGGCTTTCTTCTGAATAGCATCTGCTCGTGGAGTTTGGGAAAACCATGGACGCCCTGCTCAGGTCCATGGAAAACCAACTCATTCAGGTATAATGTATTTGCTTGACAATTTGCCGGCAGTTGATTGTCCTCGTTGTATCGTGTACAAATTTCAACAAAACAACTCATTAGCGCTCACTAATCCTTCAATATACCAACAACTTGCATTTTGCTGTTGGTAATATTGCCAGTTCGAAATGTGTTTACAGAGGTGCTGCGACGTATTATTTGATTGAAAAGCAGTTGTACTTTCGTGTCAAGGTTGCTGTCGAAGTCTTGTTCGAAAGCGATTGAACTTGTATGTCCAACATCGCATGTGAGCATGCACACCCGCGCTGCAATGTCTATGTGGATTATGGGTAGTGACGTCTTGTTCGCTTCTTGAAGGCGTGCACCGTATTAAAAACAGCCGGCATCGCTTTATCGTGGCTCGCCGGACACAGTACGCTATTATGTTTCCCTCCTATGGGTACTTCGATTTCTGGGTGTGTTGAAGCCAGACTGCTTATGCATGCGGGTATTCCTCATGCGTGACAGCTGGAGTGAAGTCAACCAGGTCGCTCAGCCATTTTGGCCCTCAGTGAAAATGCACTTTTTCGCGAATGGTTCTGGCAACGCTGGCTGAACCTTTTTTGCTAGTTTCTGTTTTTTTTTTTTTTTTTTTAGCTTCGACTGTGCCGCTCATTGATGGTATTTAACCATTTGGCACAAATCAATCGCGCAAAACGCTAAGCTTATACTGTTATGAGTAGCGATTGATCTAACGACGAATTGTTGGCCAGTAAGTCCTGCATAACAGCATGTCCCTGGCCACTTTGACTTGTTAGAGTCAAAACGATGACCGGAACGCTAATAACATTGCGCTTACGTTACTCACGAAGATCTTATGTCGCAATTTCTGAATCGGACCAATACACACTAAAATAAATTTCAGCCACTTTCTTGGCCAAATCTGCTCCCATTGCTGCTGCGCATAGTTCCAGCCGTGGAACTGCCTTCATGTATTTCGGTGTCAATTTATTTTTGGAGTTGATAATATGCACAATAACAGCACCAGCGGGGTAGTCGACCCCTCGCATCTGTGACTGCGCCATATGCGATGCTGAACACATCATGTATTATGCCAACCCAACGCGGTATTCCGACATCAGCCAATACAGATATGTTTATATGATACTCTTTCCATGCTCATCGTCCACTTCTTCATCCCAATTTGGATGCACCTCCGCTGACTATAAGCCAGGTTGAGAGGGGTTGATAGGCTGAGCCATCCCAAAACACTAGGCACCAAAGTGGGCCCATCGCGATCCCCTAAGAAACCATCCAAGGATGGTTTAGACCCAAACCGCCACAATTTCCTCAAAGCAATTTATTACCCTGCAAAATTTTAAATCGCGTCTGTGGTTGATTCGGCCTTCTTCCTCTAAGTTACTAAAGAAGTAGGAGCCTAAAATATTCCTGCGACTACGTGCTATGCCCTGACATTCACACAGAATATGTGCGATATCCTCTGCTGCCTCAGATCATTACAGTATCTGCAACTATCCGTGTCTGTGAGTCCGAGCCTCTTGGCGTGTTTACCCAGAAGGCAGTGTCCGGATAAAATTCCTATAACGATACTCCCTTGTGCCCTGCTAAGTCTAAGGATTTCGCTGGTCCTTTTACGGTCCAGCGCTGGCCAAAGTGCTTTGGAGTCCCTGTGCACTACAATGTTAGACAATCTATGGTTAGCCCTCCCTGTAATCATATCTTTTACCTTTGATTTTATGTAGCAAAGTGGTGGAGCTACCCCCCTTGCCTCGGGTAGTGGCAGTTCCGCCCCTTTCCTTGCCAACTCATCGGCAAACTCGTTGCCCTCTATTCCTGTGTGACCAGGCACATAACATAGTCTTACCCGATTCTGTATGCATAATGCCCTGAGCATTGTGCGGCAGCTCCTGACTAGTACCGATTTGATAGTACACGATTCTAGCGCCTTGAGCGCAGCCTGACTGTCGATGTAATATCAATATCCTTACCGGATATTCGTTCCATGTTCAGAAGCTCTGCAGCTCTAAGTATGACTAGAACTGCTGCCTGAAAAACACTTCAGCTATCTGGGAGTCTTAAAGACACCTTTAGATCTGGTTCAACACAGTAGATACCGGACCCATCCATAAAGACTGCCATGTCTATGTGCCGAGTTACCGTATTGTTTGTCCCTCCTCACGCACAGGGTACAAGGTTCTGTACGGTGTGTTGAAATCAAGTGTGAAGAGGGTGTCATCCGTTCTTATTGGACTATCCATTTGGATTTCTGTAAGAATAGTACAGTGTCGCTTGCCGTTATTCTTAAAAAGACCTAGGTTGGTGAGTCTCAGTGCACTGTTACTCGCCAGTTGCCTCAAATGCAGATTGAGAGGCAGTAGGTATAGGAACATGTCAAGTGCCGCCGTGGGTGTCGTGCGAAGGGCACCTGTGATGGCAACACCAGCTGCTCTCTGTACCGCCGCTAATCTTACCAGTGTCATTTTCTTATTTGCAGCCTTCCACCAGACTACTGCCCCGTACGTGAGTATGGGTCTGACTATCATGTGGTATAGCCAGTGCATCATTGCCGGTTTCAGGCCCCATGTTTTACCAGTTGCTCTTTTGCAAATAAAAAGTGCATTAAAAGCTTTCCTAATTCTTTCTTGTATGTTCAAGTTCCAGTTCAGTTTTCTATCCAGAACAATGCCAAGATATTTCGCATGCTCTGAGACCGTTAGCTCAACCCCGTTCATTTTCGGGAGCTTGAAAGGTGGTATCTTGTGTTTTCTGGTGAAGAGAACCAGTTCCGTTTTTTGGGGGTTGACGTTCAGTCCACACCTATTATTCCATTTCCCAGTGGTGGCTAATGCCGCCTCTATTAATTCACTCAGTGTATTGAGGAATTTGCCTTTAACTATAATGACAACGTCATCAGCATAAGCAGTGACGTTTATACCCTTGTGGCGCAGCTCGGAGAGGATGTTATTTATGACCAGAACCCATAGCAGTGGGGAAATAACACCTCCCTGCGGGGTTCCTCTTCGTGTAGAGCGGTTTCCATAGACTTGCCCTTGAGATATGCGTGCTGAGCAGCGCATAACCGGTTATTGTGTGGACAGCTAGAAGTCTCTCCATTGTTTTAAGAAGAAACGACGAGAGACTAATAGGTCTGAAGTACTTTGCCATTATATGACCTTGTTCGGCGGTCTTTGGGATAAAGATAACTTTAACCTCTCTCCATGCCAGTGGTATATAGCCCGTTTTAAGACAATGCTTGAATAATACCCTGAGTTGTTCTCTGACTGATTCCGGCGCTTTCTGAAGCATGATTGGTAAAATACCATCCGGGCCAGGTGACTTATAAGGTGCGAAGGACCAGATGGCTAAACGAATCTTTTTCCCACTGATAATGCTGTCTATCCTATCGTCATCTAGCGGTTTGATATTACAACTATCTTGCCCTCTAAGATCTTTCCTTACTGGTTGACACCCTGGAAAATGAGTTTCCATCAGTGTATCCAGTACTTCTTGGCTACTCTCCGCCCAAGTGCCATCGTGTTTCTTATTGTAGCTAGGAGCGTTTGCCTCTTTCGAAAGCAATTTCCTTAGCCTAGAAGCCTCGCCGGTTTCTTTAATCGTTTCAAAGAATTTTTTCAATGATCGTCTTTTTGACTGCCTAACTAGATATTTGAATTGTTTTTTGCGTTCCTGGTATTCGTTCCATGAGATATCGTTCCTTAAGAACTTAGCCCTATTATAAAATTTCCTTACTTCCTTTTTCTTTACACCTATTTCCCTATTCCACCATTTAGGCTGGTTCCTGCTGTGCGCCCTGCTGACCGGGCAAACTCTTTCGAGTGCCTGGCTCAATCAGCTTTTCTAGGATTTCTGACGAGGTTGGCTGGCTACCTTGAGTCGGAAGTTGATCAGAAAGCGAATCAATCGGTGATCCGAAAGAGAGGCTTCCTCGACAACTCTCCACTTACTTATCAAAAGAGCCGCTGTATTAGATGCCAGAGTGATATCTAATACTTCCTGTCTATTTCTAACAACAGAAGTTGGAATACTACCCTGATTGTATATGGTGAGATTTGTCAATAAAATAAAATCAAAAAGACACTCACCTCGTGCATTTGTATCGCTACTTCCCCATTGAGTATGGTGCGCATTAGTATCGCAACCTATTACCAGTGACCGGTTTTTGTCCGGGACCAGGTCTCTTAGTCTATCCGGTACTACGCTCGCCGCCTCGTATGGTAGGTACGCTGACAGACATTGCGGTTGATGCCCTCCACTTCGCACGATATCGCTGTTAAATCGCCAAAGCTGTAATTATTCATTAGAAATGCCTTTATTTTAGACTTGATCAAAATACAAGTCCTGATTTTGCCTTCACGTGTATTTGCGAACAACGTGTATTCCCTTCTCTTTAGACCCTGGATCGCGTTGTTGTTGCTGGTCCAGAGTTCTTGGCAGGCCATCGCAGCTCTACTGTGGTTCAGGTTGATCTGCAACACCTCCATCTTTGGGCTCTTCTGCCTCGATGCCCTGTCTGTCGGCCTCGGGTTTGATCTTAACCCGACCCATGCTATACCTTACCATACCGTTAACCTTTTCTAGGTATGGTAGCGACTCCGCTGGCTAAGATCCGTTTGGTTATAGTGTCTGCTGGGGTTCTGCACTACATATGTTCGTTCCCCGAGCATAGCCCAGCTATTAGATGCAAATTTAGACATCTTCGCCGTCGTCTTCCATTGCCCTCGACCGGTGTTTCCCGCAAAGAAAAAGAAAGCTCAAGCGACCTTCTTGTTCATTTTACTGTACACAAATAAAAGAAAAATACATTACACCTGCGCGGCTGGCCAACGACTGCCCACAGCAGGTCCAGTGTATGTCTGCTGATATTAGGAGAGCTTTTACGTAGAAGAGCACTATGTTCATTAATCGGCAGGTCGCCACACTTGCTATGCATAACATATTGCCCTGCCATTGCCAAATATAAGCTTGCATTATGGAATTTTTAATTGAACGCTTAGCTGATTTGGCGCATGCTCTAATTAATCCTGTTCGGCTTATGCTCTTATTACATTTTTGATCAAATTCCTAGCTGATGTAGCTTATGCTCTCTATATATAATGATTCTTATGCTTATGCTCATGCTTAATCCTGCGCTCGCTCATTTAGTCAAACATTACCATACTAGCGAATGTATTGACTACAAATGCGCGTGAACTCTGCCCACTCTTTGCGAAAGTCAAAACTAATTTTAAGTCTGACGGAACATTGCCCTGCTCGCTCTGACAAAATGTTTGACCATAACTCATGCACCCCTGTCTGCCCGCTTATATCCGACTGCGTTGATATTTTTGTTTATTCTTTTTACTCTAACCATGCTGCTCCATAGCAGGTTTTTGTTCTTACCATGCTGCCCCATAGCAGGTTCTTGGCGAAGGCGATACAGTTATCGTTCATGGATGCTCTCTCAGATGCCTCCGTCTGCAATTTTTATGCTCATGCACCACTGTCTGCCCGCTTATATCCGACTGCGTTGATATTTTTGTTTATTCTTTTTACTCTAACCATGCTGCTCCATAGCAGGTTTTTGTTCTTACCATGCTGCTCCATAGCAGGTTCTTGGCCAAGGTGATACAGTTATCGTTCATGGATGCTCTCTCAGATGCCTCCGTCTGCAATTTTTATGCTCAGACTGCTTGGCCGACACCTGGGAACCGTCAGTTGCATCTCCTTCTGCTCTTGTACTAGCAATATTTTTATTTGTTCGTCCCTCCATCTCACTGCTATGGCATATGCAGCCAAAAACAGCAAATCTCTAATAGATAAAAGTAACGAAACTTTACAACATATGCAACCTCGGTCCGCTTGTTTAAAATCAATGGTCGAAGCAGGAAAATAAAATATAAACTGTATGCCTAACTGCCCTATTCGCTACCAAATGCTTATATACTCCACCTACATGGCGAATCGGAACATCGAACTCAAACCATTGTTTTCACTCTCAATGAGTTAAGAAATACGTTCGAAACAGAATCGAGCTCGACAGCGAATCACAGGAAAACTTGTGATCGGATTAATTCAATCCTATTTCGATCGATCTGCGCTGCATTAACTGAATTGAGGTCGAATCCGAATTCAATTTCTCATGTTATGAATCCCTATACTGCCCATAAAATAACTTGTATGCCCGTACGTGTGTTTGTGGTACTAGCCGTATTCTACTATCTACGATGATCCCCATGCCATTGATCTTTGGTTTATATGCATTATAACAAGATTACGATATCTTACTGTTTATCAAGATCAATTTTCGTGATCCAGTTCAGCTATTTGGCAATCCAAACACAGTAAACCCCTTGTATACTGGAATCTGTTACTAAAATAATCCTGTGAAACCTTCCACTCACTCTTTCATTATAGTGGAAACCCGCAAAATCTGAATAATGGAAGATTTCTTAATGAATTCCGTTTCCTTTTTCTCTTCCATGCAAATTCACTCTTCAATAGCAGAATCGAGAAATTAATGCTCCAAAAGTCATTAACTTTTTTGTCGGCCTCGTTTTCTTTTTTGGGAATTTTAACATTTCAATTGTTTCTTTTTGTGTGTGTCTCATTCTACTAGCATTAACATCCAACAAGTAGGGTAAAGGCCCTAGTGGTCGGCCACTCTCTAGTGGTCGGCCACTTTAACCCTTTTCCTCATGTAATGTACATAAATATCGTTAGGAATTTTCTTAATGTGAAGACGCAGATACAAGGAGATACATGTCCTACACATCTATCCTCAAATTTAATATTATTACGCAAATACTGCAGCTGGTAGATGCACATAAGTCTATTATAAAATCTTAATATCAGTGTAAATAATGGGGTAGGCGACCACTAGCACTCCATTTTAATGCGAATTTCAGTCCTCGGCCTGGTATGGTCCAGCACTAAGAAATGCACTATTATAGCTTAAGTTTATCTTTTGACGTACAGTATTGAAAGTTTATTAATGAATTGCTGTAATTTCACCGTTAAGCACATGAATGTTTGTGAAATTTTAGTGCTCGGCCAGGTACTAAAGTTGTCGGCGCACTGCCGGCCGACTATTGAAATTACCAAGCTAGTGTTCGGCCACTGAAGCCTATTTCGATTGGTATTGGCCTATTTGTCTAATTTACTAATACACAGTTTAGAAAATAATTAAAGACAGTAAAAGAAAAACACCCTCCACAGATTGCGGGCCTGGTTTTCTTTATTTTTAAAACAAAGTCCTGTAATTGCTTCAAGCAAAGCTAAAGGAATATGCGAAGCTATAAATACGGTCTATATGCAAACATTTTTGAAATTCCTTAACCATATATTTTTTGATATTTTGTTGTTAAATATTGTTAATCTCTTAAACTATTCAATAACTTTTTTTTAAGATTAATAGCAATAATAAACTTATTTCTTAATAAGCAAAAATAAAAATAAGTATACATAGGTAGTATGATTTGATACAACAAAACTGATTTCAACAAACTGGTGCCAAGTTAGTGTTTTCTTGTTTTTTCTATGCTATTACAAATTCCAAAATATGATTATCTTTCCAGGGTTAAACCTTTTCAAGACCCTTATACTCTTAAGGCTCTATATATCTCTTTAGTTCGTTCTAGACTTGAGTATTTTTGCGTTATCTGGAACCCTTATTTCCGAAATACTGCTATTCGATTAGAACGGGTCCAGAAAGGATTCACTAAGTTAGTGCTTCGAAAGATATATTGGAACACTTATATGCCTTGCTATGATGCGCTAGATGCTAGATGCGCCCTTATTGGCTTAAAGCTTCTTGATACAAGACGGGTTCATTATTCCGTCCTTTTTGTACGTGATATCTTAACTGGTCACATCGATTGCCCTTATTTACTTGCTCTTCCTAACATTTATGCACCCTCACGTAATATTTGTCCAAGGGAAAATGATTTTTTTTATATTTCTAGACATCGAACAGTTTAAAGCTTAATTGAACCCGCTTGTGTTAATTTAAATAACTTGAAAAATCTAATCGATCTCAATATGAGCATAAATTCCTGTAAAATAAATATTTTAAATAGTTTGTAAAAAGTAGCTTTAATTATTATTTATTGAATTTCTATTTAAAGAAAATGTATTTTCTTTTTTATTATTAAGCATGTCATAAATGCTTCTTTAAGACTATTATATGTCCCAAGGCAATGGAAAGTCGCCGAAGTTATTATGGTTCCAAAACCGGGAAAATGTGCAAATGAAGACCCATTTCACTTCTGCCAATAATATCTAGGTCTTCGAGAAACTTTTGCTGAAACGATTGCAACCAGTAATTGAAGAAAGACACTTGATCCCGGATCATCAATTCGGCTTTCGGGTCAAACATTCCACAATCGATCAGGTGTATCGAATAACGAACGAAATTGAAAAAGTTTCAGAAGGGAAAAAAGTATGCTCTAGCGCTTTTCTCGACGTATCGCAAGCCTTCGACAAGGTATGGCACGAAGGCCTAAAGTATAAGCTAAGGGTAATTTTACCGGAAAAGTTGTACAGACTATTGGAATCTTATCTGGAAAACAGACATTTCCATGTTAGACACGGGTGTGAATATTCGGATTTCAAATAAATCTACGCCGGTGTTCCACAAGAAAGTCTTCTCGGCCCAATTCTGTTCCTGCTCTACACAAGAGATATACCACAAGATGAAGAGACCGTTGTAGCAACGTTCGCAGATGACACGGCTATCCTCGTAACGGATGAGTCAGTCGAATCATCAACGGGAAACTCCAACGAACTTTGAACAAAGTATTCGAATGGACAAAAACCTGGCGAATAGTCCTCAATGAGACAAAATCAACGCATGTAAATTTCACGCTAAGAAAGATAAACAACTTACCTATATACATTAACTCGGTGCAAATACCGTACGCAAACGAGGCAAAATATCTAGGAATGACCCTAGACGCAAAACTTAAGTGGAAACCACACGTTAAAAAGAAGCGCGAAGAGCTCGAAATCAGATTTAGAGAAATGTATTGGTTACTCGGGAAATACTCGAAGCTAAGCACATATAACAAACTGCTTCTGTATAAGCAAGTGCTAAAACCGTCTTGGACATATGGTATACAACTTTGGGGTTGTACCAAACCAAGCAATATGGCTCTACTGCAAGCATTTCAAAACAAAATACTAAGAGCAATCGTGAATGCTCCTTGGATTCACAGAGATCTAGGAATTGCTACCGTGAGGTACGAAGTAACAAACTTTGCTCGCAAACTTCGTACCCGTCTTCATGTTCACTGCAATAATGAAATAATCCGTACTAAGGACGTGACAAATCTTGATCGCCGACTACAAAGAACAAGACCTTTCGACCTAGCGCCGTGAGGAAAAACGCATTTAATGATGGTATTAGTAGGTGCCTTCACTGGAAAGCTACCTACCTAACGCGATTAACACCACAGAAGCGTAAACTACTTGTTAAGGCAACTTAGTCGTAGTCATCACAAAAAATGAAAAAATGAGAGGGACGAATTTCCTACTACTATGAGTACGCGCAGCCGGTTCTCATAGTGCCTCTCTGGGGGGGTTGAGGTTTAGCCCGTAGGCATATACTGACTAGCACTGATGGCATTGTCAGATATATGAATCGGGTATAACCAATGGTACGGACCATTGGTATCTTTTAAAGATTCCTGCACCTCCAGGCGCAACCAAAAAAAAAAAAATAAAAAAATTACTAAGCATGAACTCTATAAAAGACTTCATTGTACTTGCTAGATGAATAAATAAATAAATAAACAGGTATCAAATTACAACAAACCTTGTTCTTAAAATTCCATTATTAGTAATTTGTGTAAATTTAGCTGTTTAACTAATAGATTGAACTTTCAATTGATCAACTACTATTCACATATTCTGGTATATGGAGAAACTTGAGATACGATCACTTCTGATGGGAAAATAAATCTGATAGCAAGTGATATTATTAACGAAGTGTTTGTAACTGTTGAACATTTCTCTTCTATAAAAAATTAAGAAATGCAAAAAAAAAGTACCTTTACTTTTTTATTTTTGTCGTATGGGAGAAACCACTGTGCAAAGTATTGAACTAAAAATTAAACAAATCCATTTATTAAGCGAAAAAGTTTTTATTAACAATAATTTATCAATATTGTTGAATTCCGCTTAACTTTTTTTATTTCATTTATTTTATAAGGTATTGTATACTTTAAATATTCTTGCAAAGCAATAAGAAAATTAAATTCAATTTAATAGAAATATAATTAATGTGGTCAATAGAAATATATTTTATTTAGACAAAATATTATTGCAGTGTATTTTTTTAATTTTTTTTTTTTAATGTAAAGTATGGAGATGTAGTTGTTAGTTTTTTAATTTATATTTTTCCCGCGCATATGCAGCTTTGATTTATATCCACATTAAAATTAAAATTTTAATATTAGTTTGTCTCTTTCTGCCTTGTGGGGGATAAAACAAATAAAAATTTATTTATTTATTTATTTATCACAGCACTTTATATACATAATTTATTTCCCATATTTATTGTGCAAATGTACAAGTATTTTTTGGTCAAACCATTTTTGTTTTTGTTTAAAAACTGCATTTAATTTTAAGTTAATTAAGCCTTTTTAATGTTTACAAATTGTTTTTAAAATTTTGCTTGTATAAACCTTTTTTTATAAGTTGAACAAAGAACTGACCGTACTCGAAGAGGACGTTTTTTTTTTGTTGTTGTTAAATCTTTGAGCATACTCGTATCTCGTAAAGTATCTTAAATTGCAACTAATGATATAGGTTATGTTTTATTTTTTATTTTATTTGTTAGGGAGAGTCTATTTTTTTATTAATTGGCACAAGGGCACTGAATAAAGTTAGTTTTTCTGTTTGTATAAAAAAAAAAAAAAAGGGAATAATGAATAATAAAACCAAAAAGTAATGTCGGACTGAATTCCAAAACTTCAATAGACTTCAATGTGGATTAAAAATAAACGCTATGGCAGTATCAACTGGAAAGAACATAATTTATCCAAACCGCTAAACAGATCGGTAATCGTTTCGAGTATATGAACGAGCATATGCACGAGGGAGTAGGACAGTTTACGATTAAACACCAAGTTAAGACTTCAAAACAATCAGCTTTGAAGATCCGAATCCAAAAAATATTGTGCTGCTGAACTGTGCAGAAAAACATTATATTGAGAATGTTCAATAACTTCTAAGTTCATAAAAAATTCCGCGTTTGTTATTCAAAATGCATTGTAAAGGGTGATTTTTTAAGAGGTTGAGAACTTTTTTTAAAAAAAAAGCACAAAAAATTCGAAAAAATGAATGAAATATTTATTTGAATCGATAGTTTGAACCTTGCAATTTAATGTTTAAAGATAATTTCATGCAAATGTTGACCGCGGCTGCGTCTCAGGTAGCCCATCCGCTGAGTCCAATTTTGGCATACTCTTTCACACATATCGGCCGGTATCTCACGAATGAATGCATGGATGTTGGCTTCCAGTGCGTCAATCGAAGCGGGCTTGTCCCTATAGACATTAGCCTTGACATACCCCCACAAAAAATAATCTAATGGTGTCAAATCGCACGATCTAGGCGGCCAATTGACCGGCCCGAAACGTGAAATTAACTGTTCACCAAACTCGCCTCGCAATTGCGCCATTGTTTCGCATGCTGTGTGGCATGTGGCACCGTCTTGTTGAAACCACATATCATGCAAGTCAAGAACTTCCATTTCCTTCCGCAAAATTTTCCACGTAGTGCTGTAACAAAGGCCTAACTGCTGGGAACGGCGCCGAATCGACATTTCGCGGTCTTCTGTCACACTAGCTGATACGGCCGCAATATTTTCTTCACTACGCACAGTACGTAAACGTGTTGGTGGTTTAATGTCCAACAAAGTAAATTTGGTGCGAAATTTGGTCACAATCTTCCGAATAAATAGACTGCTCAGAAGGTCGAGAATGCCGATCATAAAATGGAAGCAGCGCGCGATGAACATTTCGAACCGAGCACGAATTTTGATAGTAAAATTCAATAATTTGCAAGCGTTGTTCATTTGTAAGACGATCCATGGTTAAATTGCAAACCAAACTGAAGCTGTTTGACAGTGACGCAAGGTACTACACACACGTCAGCTGTCAAAACCAGTGTTGCCAAAACCAAACCAGCTAAAAAATCACCCTTTATAATAGAGAACATAAAACCTTACACGGATTCCAAACATCGACAGTGAGATGTTGACGAATTGAACTATGATAACCACTACCTTATGCGTGTTATAGTAATGGAAATCCTACTTCAGTACATCACCGTCTGAGACGTATGGAAGTAGCATTTCTGCGTGTTTTCTGCCTGAAAATGCTAATTGAGTTCGTCACCGCCTGAGGGGACGTATTGAAGTAGGTTTTCGATGTACGCTGCACATTGGGGCAAATTGACTTTTTTGCTTGCAAAAATCATAGCTCATAAACGAAAGAAGATATCGTAATCATTTTTTGTTCTGTTTGAAGGAAATTTCCAAGGCTATAAAATAGGGAAATTTTAAGAAAAAATAGTTACAGGGTGTTTCAGAATCCTCTGCTGAAATACAACTTTTTTCCAAAGGAAATAGTATTAATATTTTTATCCAAAGGGGTAAAAATAGTATTTTACTTTAAAATTAAATTCAAACATTAATGTTTGTAGTAACAGAGTTACAGAGATGCAGAGTATTTCAAAACCTATGGAGGAAAATATTTTTTTTTTTGTGTTGCAAATATTTTTTTTTATTAAGTGGCACATCAACATAACAAACCATTTTAATAATATATTAAAAGTTTTTAACAGTGGAGAATAAATAAAATTAATAACAAAAAAAAGCTAGACTTCTTGGAATCTTTCGTCAAAGCCCGGAATAATTTCTAGTAAACTAATCATTTCTAGAGAGTATCGTGCTTTGAGGTCTTCTGCAGTTCTAACATGCCTTAGCAAAAAATAAGAGGGTCCGATGAGGCTGCAAGCATATTAAATAAGTTTTCATTATGCCGAATCCTTGAAACCTTGCAGGTATTTTGGAACCTTGGTATATTTCTTGTAGTCTTTATTTATGGATTCCTGAGGTTCTTCTGACAATTCTCCGATTGGTAACAACTGATACTCGATTATACTTTGGCAATGAGCCAACATTTTATGAATTTTAGGTGTAAGTTGTTTTTTGGGATACTTTTCTTTCAATAAATTTGATTTTTTCATTGCATAAACTCCAAACTTGACACCGCCAACATTTTATTTACAATTTGGAACGTTAAGTATTACTTTCAGCCTTCTTATCACCTCCTTATTGACTCCAGTTATGATTTTATGAAGAGGATTAGGGGCTGCCGAAAATAGGCCTGAAAACCGCAAAATCCTTATCACAATGAATTGTTATTCTTTTTTTTACCTGTAAAGTATGCATACCGTAAAATGGGGTGACAAGCAACATTATTTTTTTCGTTTTGATTGTATTTTCTTAAGTTTTTATCGTACTCTCAATGTGAGTATACCAAAACATGAGTCACGACTCTTATTTTCATTGGCAGTCACCCCGATGCTGTACAACAAGTCGTTCTATCTAATTTTGGGCAAAATATGCCTTGTTGCGCGTCACCCCGCCGTTGGGGTGACTAGCGCCGCGAAGGGGGTGACTAGCGATGGTAAAGGGGTGACAAGCAACTACACTGGAGTGAAAAATACCACAAACTTATTAAAATTTAAGTTTAAAAGATTTAAAATGCACTTTAAGCTGCAATCTGAAAAAATTCAACAAATAACACAAATAATGAAAAGCAAATATATTTTCGTTCATTAAAGTGCAACTTTAAAAGCTTTAAATAGTTATAAAAACAAAAAAAAAGAATTCAAATTAATTAAATGATGATTGCGTTCTTCACGCGAGTGTAGTTGCAAGTCACCCCTTTCCCGTCGCTAGTCACCCCATTTTTATTAAAAAAAATTATGTTTTCAAACTTTTAACTAAAATATATGTTATTTTTAGTAATTCACTTACTTTTTTTAATTAATCTTCTAATTAATGGGGTCTGCCGCAAATACGAGATAAACAACAAAGCTTCACTTTTTCATACCGAAAATTAAAGAGATTTCAGAACAACAAAAATCGCTTCGAAATATATACCACACTCAAAGCCAATTTGGCGCGAAAGTAGGTTTGACACTTTGTGTTGAAGCTTCCAATTTGCATAATCAATATATCCTTTTTTGATCTGACCAACAAATATGTCCCAGTGTGGCATGATGTTGAGCATAGAGTACGATTTGCTTTTTTTTGGAAATCGTTGCTAGTCACCCCGCAGTTGCTAGTCACCCAATTTTACGGTACATAAATATTTACAAACTTCTTTTCGCTTTAACCTTTAAATGCATACATTTCAGTTTATTTTTGTTTCTTAAATATATACGTGTAGGATTTAGTGGTTTGTTAACGGAAAAAATATTTAAAAAAATCAATTTTGTTTTTTTAAGGTTTTATTTCGAAAAAAACTATGGAACTATAAAAACTGCTATGACAAAATCGCCTACTTATCATCCAGCAAAACAAACGCAGAACCAAAATATAATATATTTACTCACCAATAACATACATATCAGCTTTTATTTTAGCAAAAAAACTCGAATCTAACGCAAAATAAATTTCGATGTTTCTTTACAAAAATTGCTATTTAGTCGACTACCGACGAAAAAATGGCAAAGAACTGAAAAAGATTAACAACTAATAGTTAGTTTTTTTAGTGGTTGTTGAAGAAATATTGGAAAGGTTAACTGTCGTACAGCCAGTCGAAAAAAAAGCATATGGTCTTTAATGACCGTTAATATGAATGGTATCAAATTTGATACTCTATGCAAAAAAAAAAGTGAAAAAAAAATTAACTTACACTAATCAAATCACTCTAGCTCAAAGAATTGCAAATATTTGCAGCTGAGCTTCTAGGAGCATGCTCAGAAATTACTTTAAATTTCCGTTGAGCCTAGACCATACCTTATCGTACCTCTTTTTTAAACTCAACGTAAAGTCAAAAATCGTGCTAAAAATATGTTTTCAAAAAAACGCTAAATTTCAAAAAATTAAAATTCCAAGAAAGTAAAAAACCAATGTGTTTTTAACCAGTATATCAAATTTGAGCACCCAGAACTCAAACGAAAATACAAAAAATATACAGTTTTCGTTTATACTAACAATAACCTAACTTTAACTGGCTGTACTTATCATACCAATTGTCCAAATTTAATAATTTTTTCGGTTTCTTGAGGTCCAAATATTCTTAATCTTTTGTTGCATTATAGACACACGCGAAAATTGAATTTTGCAAGAATTTCTGCAAAAATGCCCCACAGTGCGCGCCGGGTCAGCTAGTTTAAAAAAAAATTATTATTTTAAATCGTATGTCATTGACGTTCGAAATTCAGCCGGTTCTTTATTTTAGTCTGTCAAAATGAAGTTGAACTCAAGCAAGTACTACCAACATAAATATGTAAGTAACAATGACAACGGGTAACTAAAAAGCTTTTAATAGAAAACGAATTACATAATATACAGTTATATACATATAACAAAAGAATAAACAAATTAATAAATTTTTTTTTTTGCTTTTTACATAATATATACTAGACGTATACAATAATTTTTTGTTTATTATTTAATCCTTTTAATTGTGTATATTTTTTTACAATTGTTCATGTTCTTTATAAAAATATGGTCCTATGACGTTTTTATCATTATGCTTACGTAAATAGTTTTAAGTTAAACGATCTACAAGATTAGTTGTTGTAATATTAGTTTAAAATTTATTTTTTTATTTTTTTTTAAATGTTTCAGTAGAATTTGATAAAAGTTGCCTAAATCTGCGATATGATCTATCTATTGTCACTAATAATATGTACCGAGTTGTATATATGTAAGTATATATAGATATCTATAAATTTAGTTTTTTTTAGAAAGAAATAAAGCGTGAAAATTAAAGAAATATGTGTAGCTATATATTTTTTTAATGGTGCAACGTTGATCATGGTTGTCGATACTTTTTAGATCTTCATATGTTTAAGAACGCATAGCGTATATATATTCACTTTCTATTTTTTCGTTTTAGTGTATTTTGTTTTTAATTAAGGTGCGGTAGATGGATAGCTCGAAGAATAAATTGACTATTACTACACGACTTTGAAATTTGGAATAAAGTGAACAGCTAGTTCTGACATATGATCAACGATATAACTACTGCACATGCATTTCTTTAGTTGAAGTTTTAAACAAAATAAATTCAAAAAATGATATGGATTTTCTACTCGACTAAGCCAATAGTGTATCTACTCAGTGACTTAAATGTTTGCTTCAAAATTGAATTCTGGACACAAACCATGTACAATACCTTCATTCTGAAGTAAAGTTTGAAGTAAAGCTTCGTATGTTCTTCTAGTTGATTGGGATTTGGGATACTCAATTATTTTATCGTTAAGTGATATCTCACCGCAGCGCAAGTGGTTAGTGCATCGAACTACTGAGCCAGCGGTCTTGGGTTCGAATCCCGCCGCAAACACCTAAAAGTTTTTCACAGTGCCCACTTCTTTCGAATGTCTGACAAGCATCAAAGAGTATCATTTGTCACGGTTGAGCTTCTCAGCTCGCCGTTCGGAGTCGGCAAAAAACTGTAGGTCCCTTCCATTCATGCAAAAATATAACACGCACACACAAATGGTTGCGAGAAGCAGACCCAGGTTCACCTCGAGCTGTAGCGCCAACTAAGTAAGTAAGTAAGTAAGATATCTCATGGGCCTTTCTAAGCAGAGAACAGTGGGAGAAAAACGAAGTATCAAACAGCAGCGTTTTCCAAGCTGAGTTTCCAGCAGTGATAAAGGCCGACCAATTGGTGTCAATGATGAAAATATCCCGAGAGAAAATCACAATTTGCACTGACAGCCAGGCGACCATAAAACCAAAATACGCAAATATAACATCTAAGCTTGTAAAGTGATGCAGCGAAGAACTTTATATTCTTGGCAGGCAGCACAATGTTAAACTCAGCTGGATCCCTGGTCACAGCGGGATACGGTAAAGAAGCCGCGGATGAAAAGGCGCAAGCACGGTTGGTACGGTTAAACTTCCGCTATGCAACCTCAATGCCAAAATAGAACAAAATTCATTAACTGAAGGTAATAACAGGTGGAGATCACTAATCAGCTGTGAAATATCAAGAAAGTTGTGGCCAGAATACGATAAAGCAAAAACTCCTACAAAAATATAGGAAATCGCTGTCAATGCTGATAGGAGTGCTAACTGGCCACAATATACTAAAATATCATACGAAAAAATTACGCCTTAATGATGAAGACATATGCAGGGGATGTGGTGATGAAGAGGCTCATGAGGACACGACCCATTTCCCCTGTCACTGCCTAAATCTCTGTTAACTCAGAAATAGAACACGGCAAATTTTTCTTCGAACATGTCGACGAGCTATCGGATAGACCACCATCGGATCTCCTCAAGTTTGCCAGGATATCCGGATGTTAAGAACCAAAATACTGATACCACGGGTGGGAACATACATTAGGTATGTCAAAAAAGTTTCCGGAAATTGTCATTTAAAAGGCCCACGTTAATTATTTTTTAATGGTTGGTAGTACCTACTGTATATAATTATTATGCCAAATTTGAGCGCGATCTGTCAACCAGTTTGCTTACAGCAGCTGGTTGAATAAGTTCACCTCGGTAGTGCGTCACGATTTCTACAAATATTGATCAAAGAGTGTGCATCAATCCAAAATCAGTTTCGGATATTGAATCTAGACAGAGTCCTGTTTTAATTTGATTTCAACACTATTAATATAAATAGTGTGCAAGAATTTGCAACTCAAAAATCCTTTCATAGCTTAAAGAACAGGTCTTTTCTCAACCTCGTTTTTCGAAGCTTTAAATCTTTTGTAAGCTTTGTTCTTTAATTTTTTTAAATGGATAATTCGAGGTTTCGAAATATTCTTCTTCAACGAAAATGGAACAAATCGGGAAAATCCAAGATTCACGATTTGGACAAAACCACTTTCATATCACGAAACATAGATTTTTCATTTCGAGATCCCAGTTAAAAGTACGGAAAAATGAATTCATTCGCAAAATTACATTTTGAAAAGTTAAATATCTTATCTGAAATCGTATTCCTCTTAAGACAGTTATACATATAAGAAGCAATGGCATCCGTAGAGGTATCAGGGTGGAAGCCAGATAATTGTTATCATTTCAACTTTCGCCTATCTGGACAGCAAGACATTATTTTTCTTCTATTCTAGCTTTGGAATTCTTTGCTGTTATCCGTCCTTCAGTGTTTCGATATCAGCGCATAACCCAAAAACTACTTTACAGATTTAAATAAAACTTTGCGGTTCTATACCTCAGGATATTGGTTTTTATCTCTAATTTAAATAATCGCCATATTCATTATGGGGATCAAGATATTTTCAAAAAATCGATTTTTTCTGATATTTCATCAATTATAAAACCATTTCTTCCTTAATGTCATATGCAATACTTCATCGAAACTTAAGCTAATAAAATGAAAGGCATTACCAAACTAGTGAAGAGTAATGCAGGATGAAATTGATCTTTGCTTAAGAAAATAATCGGGCATTACCGTACGAATGCGGGGTATTGCGACAAGGAAGGAGTCAACAAGTAGGTATACTTTTCTGTAAAATGATCTCACTGCATTGTTAATAACTGTCTCCTGCTTGCCCCGTTTAGAATTGCGTTTGTTTGTTTACCAATGGCAATCATTTCATTTAAGATTATAAGTGCGGAAATGCTATGTTTCTGGCTCGGTAATGTGTAAGAAGTACCTAATCCTGAAACAACTTCTGGGTACCTATTGCAGAGTGGAAGCGATTGCTTCCATCCTATGACATGCAATGGTAAATGTAATGCCTTTTTTACATCTGCTGTAATAGAGTTGAGAAGAGTAGTTGCGACTCCCCAGAAGGACTTCTAGGATTAGTTCTAGATTGCATGTCATTCGCGACTGGGTTAAGCTTAAGAAAGTTTCTTTAACCGTTGGAGAACCATACATTCAGTGTGTCAAAAGATGTATAGAAAATCTTTACTTATGTTCTTTTTCCATTTGCATATTTACATTTTTTTCAATTTTGACATACATACATATGTAAGTCGACTTGGGCTGTTTTTAGTGTTCCGTCCGTACCAAAACGGAACACTAATGGAATCAGTTCGGTGTCTGTCTGTCTGTCTGTCTGTCACAGGCCTTTTTCTCAGAGACTACTTAACCTAGACTATTGAAATTTGGAACAGTTGTAGCAATTAGTGGCCTAAACACAGACCAGAACTTAAAAAGCTGAATTTCGACTTTGGGGGGGTAGTTTCTTAACAAATTTTCACAAAACGTTACAACTTGCTGTCCCGAGCTTTTTCTCCGAAAATATCGCTCAGAAAAATCTGAATAAAATCACAAACATTGAGAATAAAGTGTAGATGGAAACATAATTCTCACGACTGCCCTACTTCAACCGTTTTTTTTTAATTAATTTTTTAATTTCAACTACCCTACTGTTTACATACCCAGAAAAATATCACAACGCCTAAAAGTAAATACGAGAGTAAAAATTGAATAATTGATGGCAAAAGTGTTATACCCGCAGCGAATTTTCGTGGCATATTCCTACCGGATAACTATTGACCTAAGACTTAAACCAATGATACATAATATAACACATAAAGGAAGCTTGATGGTTTCCTATTATAATGTAGGTGTCTCTACTTTTACTATATTGGGAAAAATTGAATTTGTGTATATACAGACACAGAGAGGGAGACAAATCGCAAAATTCTACGCAGTTAATGAAATTGAACGAATAACGAGACGAAAAATTAAATCTGATGCACAAGCGTACATTTCTTGTAAATACATATACATATGAACATATTATGTAGGTATATATGTATGTATGTATTACATGCTTTATTTGTTGTTTTTTTTTTCTTTTACTTTGTGTGTGTGTATAACTATTCTTCTGAGCAGATGAGAAAGGACATCAGAGACATATGTACATACATACATGCATATGTAGGTAATTTGTTCAACTTACTTGTTGGTATACATTTATGTAGGTACAAATTTGAATTTATTTTTCGCAAATTGTGCTCAATTTATTTGTATTGAAATGTGCTGTGCACCATAAAACTATGTATGTAGGTACACATGTACTTTCTTGTGTCTGCAGATATACAAGTGCATATGTACATATATGTACCTATATATGTTTTTATGTTTGTACATATATGTGAGTATCGAACAAAGTATCATTGTATCTTTAGTAGAAATCGTATCGTAAGGAAAGGGTTCATATAGATCTATCAACATAAATCTATGACATACATATGTATGTAGTTAAAATAACTGATACAGTACGGAACACTTATTGCGCAAGTATAACTTGCACTTGACCGGATTTTTTTGATTGTGACCACAAATATAATACATAAATATAAAATTATTTTATTTTATTTATTTGTTATGCAGTAGAAAGTGGGAGGAACAGGCCTACTGGGGAAACCCGATAAAAGAAACACATCTAGTATTTTAATCTACTCATCAACATCCGAAATATTACAACGTTGCAAATCCAACGTTGCAAAATTGTAAATGTTGGTGAAACCGGGAATTAGACTTAAAAAGGGGGCACAATAGACCAACAATAGGTCGCAGTGATAGCGGGCACCTTTACCGTGCCCCAGATTTATTATATCACCAGCTGGCCTTGCCTGCCTGCCACATTTATGGTAGATATGTGGTTAATGGAATTTGTATTTACTTTATTTTCTGAATTTACCAGAGATCACGCTACGTACAACTGACCAGGAAAATAACACAACTATGTAACTCGATTCCACTTTCGATTCTATTCGAAAGTTATTGCCGATTCTACTTTCAAACCGAACTAGGTACGTATGATATTAGAATCGAACGTTAGTAATGCCAACTTTTTCCCACAAAATGTCCGAATTTCGAACGAGTCTCGCCTTGTGTTTGACAGATAAACGAAAATAATTTATTATTTAATGTGATTTGTGAAACAAGGAAATAATAATAGGTACTACATATATTAACATAGTGCGTGTCGCATTTTGGTTTGCGAACAAAATCCAGGGTCGTAGTGGTCAAATTGAGGAAAGACGAATTCGGGATAAATACAGTTTAATGAATGGAGCTGAGTGAAAGTGTTTGCTAAGAATATGTACATTTGTAATCATATAATTTAATTTTAGTTTAATAAAAAAATGTCCAGCTTTCAAAAGATGCCTTTTTGAATTTGCTGGGGTTCTCAAGCAGAGTTCGAAAAAAAAACCGTACACTAAACGTACCGTACCTAAGAAGAACACATTAGCTACGACCATTCAAATTGTTTGCGTATATGTACACATACGCTACGATCAGTCATGATGTTTGCGTATGTGTACACAACCGGTATAAACTACGTAGTGCACAATGAGTAAGAAAGGGCCCTACGATAATTTCGTACGCAAACTCTATTTTTAATTTTAGTGGCTGCGTACGCGATCACAAACACTAAACGTACGGTTTTAGTGTTCTTTTGCTTTGTGTGAACACTAAATGTACGGTACATTTTAGTGTTCTTTTTCTTTGTGTGATACAGACACAGAGAGGAAGACAAATCGTAAAATTCTACGCAGTTAATACAATTGAACGAATAACGAGACGTAAAATGAAATCTGATGCACAAGCGTATATTTCTTGTACATACATACATACTTTATTTGGTGTTGTTTTTTTTCTTTTATTTTGTGTGTATGTATAACTATTCTTCTGAGCAGATGAGAAAGGACATCTGAAACATATGTATGTACAAAGTGCATGCATAAGTAGATAATTTGATCAAGTTTCTTACATTCGTGTAGGCTAGGCATACATTTATGTTTGTACATAGGTACAAATTTGAACTAATTTTTCGCAAATTGTGCTCAATTTGTTTGTATTGAAATGTGCTGTGCGCCATAAAACTATGTACATACATAATTATGTACTTACTCGTGTCTGCAGATATACAAGTGCATATGTGTATATATATGTATATGTGTGTATGTATACAGTTGCGGTCAAAAAAATAGTACTGTAAATCAAGCCTTTATTTGTAAGTTGTTCTTTTTCTGTTTAGAATGTTTTTTATGGCATTGATAGTTGAAAATAGTTATAAAATGAGAGCATCACATATTTTTTTACAACTGTATAAGTTAATACACACGAACACGATAAAAAAGCCAACACAACATAACCGGACACCGGACACCGGACACCTCCGTACTTCCCTTCCTATCCCATACATTCACCCCGAGCACATTCAACCCAAGCTCAGTCGCCCATTTACCTTGATCAAATTCACTGTCAGCACTTTCCAGCCATTCACCCATTCACCTTGATCAAATTCACTGTCAGCACTTTCCAGCCGTTCACTCCATGCACTAATCATTTCCCTTACTTAGCACAAGAGATACTTTGTTAGAATTAAGTTAATAAAAATAATAATGCACACACGGTCATAGGCTACGCAACGGAAAAGTGGAGTTTTCATAAAAATTAAAAAACAATCAGTCGTAGACTGAATACTAAAATAATTTGGTATTTTCGTAACAATCAGTCGTAGACTGAATACTAAAATAACTTATATGCTCACTTTTATTATTATTGCGTAGATTTGTGAAATGTGCATCCTTTATTAAAAGAAGTTAAGAGGAGGAGTAGATTTCTGTCGGTCAAAATAATAGTAGTGCCTCGCGTCATCGTAAATAAAATTTTAATTTTCTTTTTATAGCGTGGAAAAGTTCTGAAGAGGTTAGCATTGTGTTCTCTGATTAATTGGTAAAAGCATGTATCCAAAATCTCTTTAGATTTTCGTCAACAATGGGAAGAGGTAGACATTGCACACCTGAAAAGCGCGCCCTTATAAAGAGCTAATTTTGAACGGTAAAACTTGCTATGAAGTTCAAGGCCTTGTTGACTGCTCATCAATAATGATAAGAAATGCGATCAAATACACGTGGACGTAAGCCGGTTATGTACCCGAAATTAAAAAAAGGGGTGGTCGGACATGTGACCAGGAAAATTATGTGTCAAAGAACACCTAAAGTGGGCGGTAGGGAAATAGAGGAATATTTTGAGGTCAGACGAATCCAAAATCATATTGGATGGCGGAAATGGATCTCGTCTGTGTGTGAGAATGCCTCCAAATACCGAATAAAATCCACAATTTACAACAAAGACAATAAAACATGGAGGATCTAGCATAATGGTTTGGGCATGCTTTTTTTATGGTGTTGATTCCTTCTACTGATTCGAAAAGATTCCAACTCATGGAGGAAATCATGCTGCCTTATGCTAAGGAGGAAATGCCTCTAATCTGGGTCTTCCAACAAGACAATAACCCAAAGCATACTAGAAAACTTGTTTAGCTGTGGTTTTTTGGTAACAAGGTAAATGTATTGGAAAAGCCCCCACAGTCTTCAGATCTCAACCCGATTGAGAGCATTTGGTGCGACGTTAAGAAGGATGTTGCTTGTATTAAATCAACTAACAGCAATGACCTTTGGGCAGCTGTGCAGCAATCATGGGGGTCAATGACGGCGGAAAGGTTTGAAAACCTAGTCAACTTCATGCAACGACGTTGTGCTGCGGTTATCCCAAGCAAAGGTCATGCAACTAAGTATTAATTTTAGGTAAAACACACGAACTATTTTATGATTGAAACTTTCCACTAAATTTGACTTTTTGTCGTTTTTAGATATAAATGTTAAATGCACTACTATTTTTTTGATCGGCCGTTTTTCGTACACATTTGGATACGTTTTCAAAGTTTATACTGAACGTTTATTTTTTCGTCCAAATTTGTTTCTAAAAGTTTATTTGCAAATGCATGAAATTCAGAAAAATTAATATTTGTTTATAAAAAGTCGGTTAATCAATGTTTTATTCGTTTTTCTTATGCTATTAGTAGCACTACTATTATTTTGACCACAGCTGTATGTACATAATGTGAATATCGAACAAAGTATCATTATATCTTAAGTAGGTATCATATCGTAAAAGAAGGGTTCTTAGATCTACCAACATAAATCTATGACATACATAATGTATGTATATACATATGTAGTTAAAATAACTGATACCTAGTACGAAACACTTATTGCGTAAATATAACTTGCACTTGACCGGATTTTTTTTAATAATCTAACACTAAATTGCAAAAAATATCCATTCATATTGCACACAAATATCCATGCATATACATACCATCCATACAATGAAAGGAACACTAAAACGTACCGTACATTAAGTGTTCATACAAAGAAAGAGTACACTCAAACGTATCCATGTACCGTTTAGTGTACCACTAAAATTAAAAATAGAGTCTGCGTACGAAAACAGAACACTACCGTAGCGGTCTTTTCTTACTCATCGTGTTCACTACGTAGTGTATACCGGTTGTGTACATACGCAAACTTTATGAGAGATCGTAGAGTATGTGTTCTTTTTCTGTACACTACGTTTAGTGTACTGTTCTCGGAATGTACCGTACAGCACACTAAGGTACGGTACGTTAGTGTTTTTTTTTCGAACTCTGTTCTCAAGTATCCTTTGTATATATTCCGCAAGAATCTCAAATTGAGACGTCTTCTTGTTTGCTTATTTAGATGATTACATACGCACAAAATATATTTTAATAGTTCTATGCAATGTGTAATAAAATATGAAAAAATTTGTCACCTACATTTTTGAAAATTTCGCAGTCCGATAGCTTGCTCGCAAACACATTTGCACTAGAACGATTATTTACGAATCCGAACGATTTTGACATTTACTTTAGAATTAGGTAGTACCAAATTTCCGAAAACAAATATGAAGTACTAGGACTTGCTATAAAATTATAGAGATCGCATTTTGCGAATTCGAACATTTTTATTGTAGAATCGAGTTACAATGTTAATGACTGGAAGAATTGTGTGCTGTTAGCTTATGAGCTGAATGAGCAATAAGGTTTTCTTTTAAATCAAGTGAAAATGTAGCTTCAAGGGCAAGAAAAATGCTTGAGCTTCCAAGAGAAACAAATGCAATAGGTGGGTATTGAGTTTAAATTTTTAAAAATATTTATTTTGAAAACCAAAATAATTAATGCAGAGGAGACTGTGAAGATTCCTAGTGATGCAACTGAATTTCTTGAATTAATTGGCACCACGAAGCGTTGTAACTTAACTATAACAATACCCTTAAATCTAATTAATTTTATTCGTAGTTACTTCTAATAGGCAATCCATCAAATTCCTTTACATCTCTACTGGAATCGTTCGAGGATTCAGATTTTGTGGATAAACTGCACATCATTCTCGACATAATATATTATTTATATATGTTTTCATATTCTTCTTTTACATAAGCATTTCCAGACATTGGTAGCGAGTTACTTCGACGATAATGAATATTCATCTGACACGAGCGATTCAGGACCAAAAAATTGAGTTTGGATACTACCTCGAAAATAAATTTCGAACGGACTCCTGAAAACCTGAAGACGAAAACTGTCAGCTAACAAAAGATTTTTGAACACGGGATTTATAAAAAAATATTCATAAAATTAAGGAAAGCATTAGCATTGCCTCCATTCCTGCAAATGTTGGGCCCCAGATTTGTTGTCATCCAAAATTCGACTGACGGGATTTACTTGTGGTAAGTATAGTAATGCTAAACCTACCCAACCCATCTTGTCTACAGATGAACATATGCAGGTACTCTAAAGCATTATATGACCTGGTCGTTTCACTTAATCGGCGGTTTATATCAGTCCTGAATTTAGGAACTACGCATTACATATGTATATCGCGGCTTCCAAATTCTTGTCTTACAATCGAAACTGTAGATAACTTCTTCAACAGTAGGGCTTTTATGCCTAGTGAAATTATTTCAAAATTTTTCTTCCAAAACGACTCGACTTGTGAAAAATGCCGAATGATGAAATTTGCCTACATGTCATTAGTGCATCTTTCTCGGTCTGTCTAAAAAAAATCTATGAAAAATATCCGCCCACATTATTCTCGCCATCATCATTCAGATAATCATGTTTTATTTCAAGCTATACACTGTCATTTTAACATTATTCCATCAGACACGCAGACACCCATTTGACCCAAGCTCAAGCACGTAAACATATACATTTATAGAAAAACTAGTTGTCCCGCACGGCTTCGCCCGTGTCGAAAAAATATAGTGTCACTTACATTACATTATGTACATTGTCATTTAGTTTGAAGAATCAGATGCTCTTTGTCTATCTGTCTGTCTATGACCAAAATGTTTCATATTCACATTTCACCTGAAATTACGAAATTGTGTATGTCAGATACCAAAACCACTGGTTGTTGAGTAACCGCACTGATGTTATGTTGTATTCTTTATTAAGAAAAACATACTCTGAAAATTTTACCAAAATCGGTTGGGTTGTTTCCGAGTCCATAAAAGGCAAACATACATACAGTACAGCCTCGCTAGTCCAGACACATAAAGTTTCGGCTGTGTCAGGAGTAGCGAAATGTCCGGACTATAGAGACAAATAAAATAAATTGGATAAACGAAAACTATTCAAACTCCTTTTATACACATAATTTAAATATACATATGTATGTACATATATATATGTATGTAAAATGTACGCATTTCAAAAATATTTAAAGAATAGGAAAGCACATTTTTATTTTGGGTTGGAACGCTTTCTCTAAAAACATGTTTTTAGAAGAAGGATGTCCATTTGAGATGCATTCTTTTGTTGAGCCCACTGAATTCCCCTGGAAAATAACTGCATATGCATTTTTTTTTTGTTTACATTTTCATCATCTTCACTATCTTCTCTGTCATATTCAACCACATTTTGTTGGATTTGCAAAGCGGACTAATATAATAATGCCTTCAAAAGAAAAGTAGGACAGTTCATATGTACCCGTTGCCCAGTTATTTATTTCATTTGTAGATCTGTTTCCATTTGGATCAATGATTCCAATTACATATGCCATTTCTATTATTTAAGTCAGCAAGCGAAGAATCTGAGTCAATTTCTTGCCGTAACTGTGCAAAGTGGTATAAGCTCTACATTATCTCATTGGGATGTGAATTCTGGCCATAATATTGACCGACTCTTTTTAATATATTAATAGACACCTACATACATAATCTTGCAATGAGTAAAATCGCAACGGTACGATGTTTAGATTCAAGAGCGACACACATAGTAGGGGAACTTCCACAATTGTATGAACATATGTACATATGACATAGAACAGAGTCAACATTTATAGAGGTAGAATTTTGAAAGTGTCCGAAATATAGAGGTGTCCGGACTACTGAAGTGTCCGGGCTAGCGAGTGTCCGGACTAGTGAGGCTCTACTGTATTTACATTGTACAATGTATTTACATACATTCATTTTTATATATAGATCTAATAACTTGGCTCCAGCACCACCTAGCGAGAAGAAATATACTTTACAACCTATTCTCATACCTACATGAATCGGTCTAGCCTAGCCGTTTCGGAGGAGTGCGACTTACAAAAAAAAAATCATCATCAACTCCACACAATTGCCACTGAGTGCTGTGATTCAGCTTCTACTTAAAAAAAATTAAAAAAAAAAAACCACTTTGAAATGCATATTGTACTATTATTCAGCTTCTAGTAATTTTACAGATATGATTTTGATCTTTAAATCTGCGTATTGAATGTAATTAAGCTGATAATGAATATCAATCACATGGGAGAAGCTGTTCTGAAATAATAGCCGTTTAGAAATTAGAAATCTTATACCAAAAGAATCGTTAAAATCTATTCAGCGGTTCTTGAGATCCTTGACCACAAACGTAATATGACACCGATCGGGACTTTGCTTTATATTATGTAAGGAAGAGAAATAATTCGCTCCTCCTCTCTTAAAAAATTACGAATAGGCATCGAAAGAAAACTAAAAGAAGAAAACATCACTGAGATTGATTTGGAAACCATGGTCAATTAATAAATTAACAAAAAAAGGATTTTCGCAAGAATACTGTTAATATTGCTAAGATTTTAAAGCACATGGAAATATAATTGTTGACTAAAGATGCGTATTTTAAAGCTCTAAAAACTGAAATTAATTTCCATAAAAGTCTAATTACTGAATTTCTTGGTTTTTCACATTCAAAATGAAATATTTTTTAATGCACGATCCTGCTCCTTATCAAAACCTAATCAACAAAAAAATTATCAAAATCTGTTCAGCTGTGTTGATCCATTCAAAGGAATTTTCACTTTGTTTTATATTATTAGGAATACCATCATGGCCAATGGAAGACAGGTGTAAAATTGAAAAAAGAAACAAATTCAATTTTCTAATAGTCACTGAGTAGATACGGGTACATTGAGTATTTTTATCACTTTTTTAGAATTGACCTTTAAAGGCGCGTTGTTTATTTTGTTTCTTTTTTTTTAATCTCCTAAAACAAAAACAGACAAATTGGTTAAAACAATAAAACAACTTCTTAACAAAATGGCAGTTAAAGTAGGTATTGTTTCTTAATTTAAATCGTTCAATCACAATATTATTTTCTACACAATTAATTAACACAACAACTTATTTTAAAACATCCCGTAACTTTAACACTTTAAGTGTAGTTGTATCGAATTTCACTTAAACGCGGGGTCCTCTAAGTAAGAAGTATTTTTTTGTAATTCGTTTACGAATAACATTACAAAAAAAAAATAACATAATAAAAATTAAAATAAATTTAATAAATTATGTACATTACTAAAATGCTTGTATTGGTCTATACAGCCCTGTGTACCCACAAAGACGTGCCCGCAATGCTGGTATCAATACCGCTGCCGATGAGATATCCTTTAGTAAATCTGCGCACTCACATATTAAAAGATACATCTTATCGCCTTTCTGTGAGGTACTCTTATGTAATGCAATACGTCTCAAGCCAGCTGCACGTGGTAGATACCTGAAAATAGATAACTGTTTTGTAACATTTTTCATTCCATTATTGTTGCTCTAAGTCTATACCTGTACAGCATTCTCGCTCCGGTCCAGTATAGCCAATTCTTTTCAAAGCGTTCACCATCGTCTCCTTCAAATACCTGCGGGTAGAGTATGGATAGTGAAGAGTACATATGTACATACATATGGAATGAACATAAAAATAAATTAATTCATGGAATCAGGCCAACAAGGGTTGCAGTGCATTCGCGCAGCACTTACCTTGTAAACGCTTATTATATATCCGGTTGTAGGAGTTTGAGTTTTCTTAAAGCTGCCACTCTCGTTGGGCGCCAAAACTAACGGAGGACGACATATCGCTGCCACCTCACTATATAAATCTAATGTATGGGCGGCAGTGTATCTGTAAATTGAATTTACAAAAATAAAAATAAAAAATTGAGATAGAATCCTTGTAGTAGAATAAAATATAAACGTCTGCAATGGTAAATTAATTAAAATAGAAACAGAGAAGGAGGATTTCACCTGTGGGATACATTTTATGAATTTCACAAAATGGCCACTGGTTACATTTACATATGTCATATGTCAGTGGTCGTGGAATTTAATTAAAATCAGACAAGTCCGTAGGGACTGATTCAATTGTTACTATCCTGCTTAAAGGCGGACAATAGCTAATTGATGCATGAATAGTTCACATAAGTCGTTAACAATTTTATTGCACTGCAAATAGATAGATAGATATTTATTCCGTTTTAAAATACAATGGACTACTACCGCACAGTTTAAAAATCAGAGATGTGATCTTACTATGTATCTTTCTACTGAAACATTGTCTTATTTTCTAAGTTAATTTGCTTAAGGAAAATTCGATTTGAGGGAAAAAAAACGGACAAAACCCTCAATTTGATAAAAAAAAAAGAAAATTAATATTTACAACTAAATGAATGTACATACATATGCACATACATATGTGTCTACAGTATCAACATATTTGCTGCAGTTTGATATATACAAAAATTAATAAATTAATATTACGTTATTAAATATATATATATATCTACATATATATAAATATAATTTGGTAATTTACTTGACAAAAAAAAAGACTTAAATTAATAAATAATATATGTAAATAATAAATAAATAAAATAATATCCCCCTAGTTGGCGCTACAGCTCGAGGTGAACCTGGGCCTGCTTCTCGAACCATTTGTGTGTGCGTGTTATATTTCTGCTCGAATGGAAGGGACCTACAGTTTTTTGCCGACTCCGAACGGCGAGTTGAGAAGCTCAATCGTGACAAATGATACTCTTTGATGCTTGTCAGACATTCGAAAGAGGTGGGCGCTGGTTCAGTAGTCCGACGCACTAACCACTTGCGCTACGGTGCCCACATATAAAATAATATATGTGTATGTATATATCACAGAAAGAGGTAGTTTGTTTAACAAACCAAAAAAAAAAAAAATTTACTTAACTTAACTTAACTTAAATTAATAAATAATACAAATAAGAAATAAATAAATTAACAGAAAATAAATAGATTAACAGAAAGGAAATAAATTATTATAACTATACGAATATATCACAGAAAAAGGTAATTTGTTTAACAAACAAATAAATACTTAAGTTAATAAATAATATAAATAAATAAATTAACAGAAAAAAAAATAAATAAAAAATATGTAAATAAATAAAACAGAAACAAAGAAAAAAGTGATAACTTAACAGAAAACAAAATATAAATAATTATTTAATAATATGTATAACAAAAAACAAAATTATTACAAATAAACAAATCAACAAAAAAATATGCATGTACAGGGTATTATAAAGAAACACGTAATTGATTTATTAGGCGATTATCTGTGTAATCACATCGCATCATAAATGTTTCAGAAAGTTTTCGTATTCTATCAGAGATAAATTCAACATTGCTTAAAATATGCAGATCCGACATAGAATGGTACCAACGAAAATTAACATCATTTTCAATATTTTATTTTGTGATATTTGCAGCTTTCTTATGTGACAATCTGCCGATTCACCCCACACTTGACATCCATACAGAAGAACTGCTTGAAAAATAACTTTATGGATTATAATTTTATTTTCCTTGGATAATAGGGACTTTCGATTAATAAAAGGATACAGCATTCTTATAGCTATATTAATTTTTGCCAAAGTTCTAGTTATATGTTCCTTAAAAGTAAATTTTGTATCTAAATGAATATCCAGATATTTTATGGAATGCTCCCACAATATTTGCTGACCATTCACCATTAGTTGATTAGCGGGAAGAAAACAAGATTTCCATTTTGCATAGTACTGTTCTAATATTTTCGCTGCATTTTCTAAGTTTGATTGAACATTAAAACCAAATTCATGTGACGAAAATATAGCAGTATCATCAGCATATATTACTTCACAATTTGGTAAATTTGGAAAATCTGAGGTGTATATATTATATAATATTGGCCCTAGCACCGAGCCTTGGGGTACACCAGCATTACAACTAACTAAGGAAGACGCACTCTTATTGACATAGACTTTGAAACAACGATTTGACAAAAAACTTTGGACAATTTTACAGATAAATTGGGGAAAATTAAAAGTTATCATTTTATATATAAGGCCATTGTGCCAAACAGAGTCGAAGGCTTTTTCGATATCAAGTAGTATCATACCCGTTGATTTCCCTATACAGTAGACGCTCGATATAGTGAACTAATAAAAACTAGGCCTATTCACAGAAGCGAGATTGTTCATTGTAACGAGCGTGGACTCCTTGAAGCAAATTTTATCAAAATGTGTATGTTTTTACGTACAATTCATCGAAAATAGAATATAATTACAATTTTTCTTTGCAATTACTAAAAAACAAGCCAAAATTTATAAGGAAGAATATCTTATTTTTAACAAAAACAACTCTTCTGTAAAAAACATAATACATTCCATGTACAGTGGGTGATCAAATTATTACGACTTTTTGAAAAAGAAACGCACATAACATTTATGTTTTCTAATTTTTAGACACAATTTTTTTTTAAATGAGAAAGGACTTATAAACTAACAAAAAAAAATAGTTTTATTAAGAAAGCGTACAGAAAAAATAAAAAAATTAATATTTTGTTACACCTCCTCTTGCAGCTACATATAACAGACTGAACCCTTTTTGGCATACTTTGAATGCATTTTAAATCTTGAATGTTTTCGCTCCTATGCCATACATCAGTGAGGCGTTCTATCAGTGCTCAAGTATTCCTTACTTTTTCCCTGCCTATTTATCTTTTTATCAGTTTCCATAGATTCTTTAAGGGGTTAAGGTCTGGAGAGTTTCCCGGCCATTCCAGAACCTCAACATTTTATCCTGCAAAAAGGCAGATACTTTTTTTTGCTTTATGACAAGGTGAAAAGCCATGCATAAACACGAAATTACCATTTGGAAACCATTTCTGCAGATTTTCGGTGTCAAGACTTCAATATACTGGTCTTGACGCATTGTTCCATCAACAATGTGGAGACGTGCAGTTCCTTGTCCACTAATGATTGACCAGACCATAATGCTTAACGGATGTTTCACCCGTTCCACTATGCATTCTTTCTGATACTTCTCATTCGCTGTCCTCCTTATAAACTCAGACTTATCCGACAAAATCTAAACTGTTAATTCATTGGAAAACAGACCCGCAACAAAAACACATGTAAGGAAAATCATGAAAATATTCCTTCATAAAAAAACATATTAAGAAGTCGACTGAAAACGTTCTTAACTTTAGCCGGTCTTCGGACGTTCTAGTCCTTATGTGCCTTAGCCCATTTAAGACGTTTTTTCACCATCGATTTTGTTAGAAGTGACTTCTTTGCTGGACAGTGGGAAGTAAAAAAAAAAAATATCTTTAAGGCGATGTCGGGCTGTCATGCCGGAAATCTCAATTCCTGACTCCTGGATCAAATTGGTCAGGATCCTTTAGTGGCTTCTTTCTGTTTTGAACACAGATTTTCTTTATTTTGCGCTCATCTCGTAGCGTTGTAACTTTTTTCGACCAGATTGTCCGGCTCTCATAGGCGAAAGGACGGCATTTTTGTTGAGTTTATTTTTTATTTTGTCCACCGACGAATTTGCCACTCTTGCGATTGTTGCTATTTTCCTCTGAGAATGCTCAGAGTCTTAATTTCGGAAATTTTTGCCGGGGAAGGGTATTTTCGTCTATCCATGGCTTAAACGGCGTCCTATCAAAAATGGCTCGATAAAATATATTAAATACAAACTGAATGCACAGAAATTCGAAAAACGTAATGCACAGAGCACGTTTTTATCGCAAATGCCAATTTCGAAAAAGCGCAAGAAATAAAAGGCTCCAACTATACCAAATGAGGTATCCACTTAAAAAGTTAACTACCACAAAAATAAACACTACTAAGTCTGACCACTTTTTATCTTTTTAAAGCTTATCACCCGCATATTCATTTTAAAAGAAAATAAATCTGTTATTAAGGTTATATCTGGCACTTATTTGGACTTAATCGTGAAAATAAGTTATTTTTTAAGGGGGCCGTAATAATTTGATCACCCACTGTACTTAAAAAAACAAAAATACAACAAACTTAAGCTGTGCTTAAGTGACATGGTCACAAAGAATATCGTTCAAAAAATAACAAAATAAGTAACAAGCACTTTGTTTTTGCACTAAAAACAACCACAAGCTTTGAAACAAACAAATATTCTAAATAGTGAACAAATTTGTTCACTATTTAGAATTGCCTGCATGAAATATTGTGTGTTCACTATATTGGATTGTTCACTATATCGATGTTCACTATATCGAGCGTCTACTGTATCTCGGTTTCTTTTAATGCTGTTGCATATTCGTAGTACCTGATGGGCAGTGCTATGAAAACGTCTAAAACCGAACTGTTCATCAGGTAATAATTGGCCCTCATCAACAATTTTCAGAATTTTTTCTTTCAAGATCCTTTCGTATATTTTGCTAACACCACTCAGTTAACTTATTGGTCGGTAACTATCTGGACTATCTAGAAGTTTTCCTGCTTTTGGTATAGGCACTTCTTTTGCTATTTTCCAAGGATCCGGAAAATATTGCATTTTAAGGCAAGCATTTATAAGAAATGCTAAGAATTTTATACCTATTTTGGGAAGATTTTGTTGTGAAATCAAATGATTTTGTGAAAAAAAAACCAAGCACATTTGCTTTTTCAATATCTGTAATGTATATGTGTTTGTAGACGTTTTAAGGCAAGGAATTCGTTTGTTTTTATTCTTAACTAACTTCATTATGTCCCAAAATGGTTTGGAAGCTTTGTCTAATGCATTAAGTTTATTATTCCATTCTTCGTTTCGTTTGTTTTGAATAAATTTAGCAATTAGTTAGTTAAGATGTGCAATATGACTCTGAGAAATGGGTTGCCGATATGTTTGCCAGTCTCGTCTATGCATATTTCTCACTCTAGTGAGTTCAAGAACATTAGGTGGAATTTTCATGCAATAATGTTTTTTGACTACTTTTGGCACACTCACATCAGCTGAACTTAAGATATGTTGTGAAAATTGTTGGACAGTATCATTAACATCCTGCTTGTTTGTTATATTTCCTAGATTTGTCTGCATGTTTTGAAATTTTCCTTTTAATTCTGTACGAAAACGTCTCCAGTTTGCATTTTTAAAATCTAATAAATATTGCACTTGTTTTTCACCTGAGAAAAGAATCCGACAAAAGACTGGATTGTGATCAGAGCTAAGTTCGTTAATAGCTATTGGTTGGGATATATTTCCAGGTACATTTGTGATAAATAAATCAAGCATAGACGGACATCCACGAGAACTGGCAGGGACATTAGTATGTAGGACTAGGCGGAAACAAAACAGATATTGGCAACATTACAGAAAGACTAGAAAGCACATTACCCCCAGGAATTTGCCCTACGACAACCCCAATCCCTATGCCTGCAGTTGAGATCACCCCCAATTAAAAATTCACTATTTAAATTGAAGAGTTTTCTCAAATAATTTTGTAATCCTACTTTTTTATCATCTGATCTAGCACGGCCAGGAAAATAGACGTAAAATATCTTGATTGTCTTTTGATTTTGTAATTTGACTTCAATTCCTACATTTTCCACATATTGTGTTTGTACACTGGGCAAAAGCGTATGTTGAATTGATCTCCGTATCAGAATAGCGACACCTCCACCTCTTCTATCGGTTCTATCAACTCGATAGCATTTAAAATCTGAAGTAGAGATTTGAATTTGAGAATTGAGCCATGCTTCTGTGATTAGAGCAATATCGATTTTATTAATATTTAGAAAGTTAATGAATTCAACATGCTTATTTCGAATACCTCTGGCATTCCATGTTAAAATATTTATATTATTATCTATTATGTAACTTAACATTAGAATACAAAAATATGAAAAAATATTTAAAAATACCATGGTTAATGAATTAAAAGAAATGGGCAATAAATTATTGAAAACAATACATATAGCGCTAACGCCCAAAGTGATGAAGAAATAAAAACAGTACTAAAAAAATATCACGATAGTCCAATTTGGGGTGGCCACCCAGGGATTACGAGACTATTTAACAAAATCAAAAGAGACTATCGTTGGCGTAACATGACTAAAGTTATAAGAAAGTACGTCAAGTCATGTGAACTCTGTCAACTAAATAAAAACTTGATCAGAACCAAGGAACCAATGGTTATAACATCAACACCCGAGAAAGCCTTTGACATTGTTCTAATAGGTACTATTGGACCTTTACCTTTATCAGAAAAGGGTAATGAATATGCAGTTACAATTGCATCTGCATGCGACCTTACTAAATACTTAGTAACTATACCAATTCAAAATAAAAGTGCAAAAGCGGTAGCAAAAGCTATCATTGAAAATTTTTTCTTGATATACGGTCCAATGAAAAAAGTCATAAGGGACATGGGGACCGAATATAAAAACCAATTATTTTCCGAAATTTATTCCCTTCTGAAAATTGATAAAATAACATCGACCGCTTACCATCACCAATCCTTAGGTACAATAGAACGAAATCATAGAATATTCAATGAGTATGTACGGTCATATGTGTCTATCCAAGGAAATGATTGGGATGACTGGTTACAATTTTTTGCTTATTGCTATAATACAACCCCCCAGCACTGCATGGCTACTGCCCCTTTGAGCTAGTATTTGGAAAAATTCCAAACCAGTTTCAATTCTAAGAAGAAAATACAATGGACTCAGTATGCAATATCAATGCTTATGAAAAAGAAGTTAAATTTAGATTGCAATCGGCCAATTTAACCCTGGAAGTACATGCTTATTTTTTGTACGTAAAGGATATGCTTCGTCGAATCGACGACGGCATTATTCAAACCAGTTTTACAAATGAGACATGCTACAAAAACTATGAAAACCGATTGTATTTAGTTATTTAGTTCATTGAGCATAAAGAAAAGCAACAATGGACATATTTTCTTATAATATTCACTTAAAAAATTAATTTTCAAATCTTCATGTTATTTGGCATATTTTACAAAACGCGAAAATGCGTCGTCGATTCGACGAAGCATGTACTTCCAGGGTTAAGAGCTCAAGCATTTCTTAATAGGGCTAAAATTAAGCAAAAATTAAACTACGATAAAAAAGGAAGAGAACTTGAAATAAAAATAGGAGATTTGGTAGTACTAGAAAATAAGGCAGGTCATAAACTAGACAATGTTTTTAAATGACCTTATAAAGTAATAGAGATAAATGAAACCCATAACTGTACAATAGAAGATAAAAATCAAAAACAATATAAAGTGCACAAGAATAGATTAAAACAATATATAGGAAGAGTTTAAATAAATATTTTATTTT
The DNA here is from genome assembly GCA_949775065.1 of Brachyopa scutellaris. Taxonomy (NCBI): domain Eukaryota; kingdom Metazoa; phylum Arthropoda; class Insecta; order Diptera; family Syrphidae; genus Brachyopa; species Brachyopa scutellaris. The sequence continues at coordinate 123,299,662 of OX459112.1, forward strand.
TATTGCAAACTTATTTAATTGTTATTTGAAGAAAAAAAAAACTGGCACTTATTTTTATTAAGAACACAAATTTTAAATTTTATAAAAAATTATCATTCTAATTTAAGTGTTATCCATAGCTCGATGCTTAAATAAATGAGAATTCATTAACATTTTGTCGGCGTCGTTTCCCTTTCCGAGAATTTTGACATTTCAATTGTTTCTTTTCGTGTGTGTCTCGTTGTGCTAGCGGCTACATTCAGCAAGTACACATTCCGAACTCCGATATAAAAATTGATTGAAAAATAATAAAAGAAATTAGGTTGCCGATTGTGGAAAAAATTGCGAATAGTAGAAATGTTGCGACTAGTAGAACCGAAGTGCACCGAAGCATTCCACTATTCACAAGTTTTACTGTATAAAATTTCATGCAACAAAAAAAAATTGCGGCATATTCGCGAATTATAAAATCCCGCGCGCTTTTAAACTACATATTATTTTCCCCAAATTCGAGATTTTGTCTTTTGGGATTTTGTGCCACTCCCATGTAAGTATTTTGTTTTTTTTACGTCATTAGTCGGCATTCTATAATCGATGTTTTGCCAACACCGCGTACCTATCGATCGAATTATTTTTTAAATAATTATAAAATCCCCTACTAAAAATAAGAGTTGACTTACTTTAAGTGCTTCGGTTCGAATTTCGAAAGCGATGAAATTCGCATACCCGTGTAAAAATTCGAAGGATCCGTTTGTGTTGTATTTATCAAATAGTACGCTATAAATGGAAATTCCGCTAAAAAACAAAAATGAAATATATCCCCATCGTTAATCTCAATTTTATATTTTTGTGTAAAACCATAAACTCACCATTCTTCTCCATGTTTGCTAACAACATCCCACCAACTGCTGTATTTGCTTGTTGTACCTCATTTAAAAGTTCCGCAGCAACGGACCGCTGCTTAAGTAATGGATGTGACAACGGTGATTCCATTACAGGATCTATAGGCTCCAGGGGACTCATTAAATGTACTAAAATGCATAATTTCGGATCGGATACTTCTAGAACGCTTAATGGACTCGTCGGTTTTGCTCCATCAGCGGGGGAAGGCGGTAGCTAGCAATGATTTCATTAGAAAAAAAGAAAATTCCAATTATTTCATTTTCAACAGTTTAATAAAAACTATTTACCGGTATACCTGCGGGTAGAAATCTATCGACGCTCTGGACCGGAATAATAAAGCAATCGCGGTCTAAAGTTGCCAATGAAATTGGTTCTGATCGTGCTGAGCCACCACCAAAACTAACTGTGAAGGATATTCCATTACTCAGTATTTTACATTTTTTTTGCGTTATTGGTTTAACAAAAAAATAAATATTAGACTTTTTTATATGGTAAAAATAATAATTGAAAAAAGTTGGTCCTTTATCATATAAGAGGGGATAGTTTTCATGGTATACCATATAATGGACATTTGTTCTCTTTGCTTACACACACAAAAAAATAAGCTTATGTTCAAAAGAAACATAAAAACATCGCAAATAATAAATTAAATATATTTCGGTATACAGTGTCGTTGTACCATCTTACTAAAATTCTTTACAGCGGTCCAAGAATACGCCCTCAAGAACCTGCAATGGGAGAACAAGGGCATCAAAGTTGACGGACAGTACCAAAGTTACCTTCGCTTCGCGGTCGACATTGTCATCCTCAATGACATTGATAACCACACTGATACAAAGCTGATGCTAGATGAGCTCGGGCAGCCTCGAAGAATGTGGGCCTGAACATCAGCTTTGCAAAAACTAAATTCCCGATCAACATAGTTCTCAGTGGTAACCTGGAGACAGCAGATGATATGATGAAACATACTAGAGAGCGACATAGCCATGCGTTCGAAAAGGAAACTATTTGACCGATGTATATTGCCAGTTAACACATATGGAGCGAAGACCCTGACCCTGACCCTAACAAGATGTACCATCAACAAACTGCAAGTAGCCCAACGAGCGATAAGTGAGCGATGCTGGGAATAAGCAGGAGGGACTGGGGTACAAACGAAGAAATCTGAAGAAGAACTGGAATATCTGATATATGTAACCACAAAGATTCAAAAGGCGAAATGGAGGTGGGCAGGGTACGTGGCAAGAATAACAGACAATATATGGACGGACTGATTGAATGGCAACCAATAGTGGACCTGAGACACAGGAAGACCACCATCATACTAGAGTGACGACATTTAACAAAACGCAGGCAACTGGATCCGCACAGCACAAGACAGGACAGAATGGAAATTATTAGATGCGGCCTACGTCCAAATTTAGACAAGACGGTCTCATGCTGATGATGATGATGATAATACAGTATCGTCGTTCTTAACAGATCTCATTGAAAAAGGTCCTGGTGTCTTTAAACTAAATGCATTTTCATCATACTTTTACGTTTCAAGACTTTGCAAATATTTGGTGTTGGAATCTACCTGATTCATAAACAAGCAATTCACAAAACTGGCAAGTTCATTTGGAAGTTGAACACAATCGAATTTCTTTGGAAGTAATGATCGTTATCACGTTATATGGTTATTATTGAAATCCTTAACGTCACTCGCTAGAACACTATCAATACTTAAAGGGCGATCACTTGCATACGTCCTTAAATTTGTCCAGGACAACACTTACGAGTAGAAATTCTTGCATACGAGGGTGCGTTTTTAAGTTCGCGGAACGATTAAGTAGGGTCATTAGTTAGGGGAGTTTACTGAGACGTAACGACTTAAGTGGCTTATTATTAGTTTAAATGGCAAGTTTTATTTTATTCAAGCCATTCGTTTTTGAACTAACGTCAACCAGGCAACTCTATCGGGAAGGAAGTGTAGAATATGGAGAAAATCGAGTACTGCGCTATTATAAAGTTTCTCACCAAACAAGGAAACTCGGTTCAGTCAGACCATGATGGAAGAGATGGCATCTGTTTACGAGCACTCTTGTCCGGGTAAAGCCATGATTTACAGACAGGGATGAAGTATTGAGTCGAATTGTTATTCTATGCAGAGGCACAAAAAGGCACACCACCGCCCAAGAAGTTTAAGGTGTCACATGGCGAACCTTTTTTGGTACTCAGAAGGGGTCCCGTTGATAGATTATAAAGGCAGAGGTGTCCCCATAACCGAAGAATACTACGCTTCATTCCAAGAGCGGTTGAAAGAAGTCATCAAAGAAAAACTAACCAAAGGTGTCCTCCTCCTTCAACACGTCTTAGAAGTAAAAAAGTTCAAAACGGGGTCTGGAAAGATGTTAAACCCAACAAAGATCCAACTCATTCAAAAAATGAGCTAAAAGCGATATTCTGTCAACAAATTGTAAAACTTTTGAGACACAGTCTCGTACAGTTGTTTTAAAATATTTAAAAGACCCAGAAAAGTACGGGAAAAGACACGTACCCGGAAGAAAATATAGCTTGAAACCATCATATCGGCGGTCCCTACTAAGAGAAGCATCAAATTCAACAGCAATAATAAGAGAAATCGCGATATCAGCAGGAATTTCGAATGTAGATAGAAAACTAAGGACTTGCCAGAATGTGTTCGCTGAAGCTAAACATCTTCAAAGAAAGCCCGTTTGACATTTACCAGAAATCATTTGATGGAAGAAGAGTTGTCATCTCCACCGATAAGCAACGCTTTTGCCTTGATTTGGGCCGGAACATCATTCCAAAATAAGGCTAATATCCGCCTCGTTAACGGCAGGATGAAAAGTGAAGACCACCTTGAGATCGTAGACGAAGAGATCGGATATCATAACCAGAAAAACATCGGCGAAAATTGCATCCTGCAACAAGATAATGCAGCAATACACACAGCCCGGACGGCAAAACAGTAATTCGAGTGTAACAAAGTTTCTGTTCTTGACTAGCGAGCATTGTCTCCAGACCACAACATAATTGGGAATGTATGGGGACATCTATCCATAGCTGTCTGCCAAGGCGGAAGATAATTCAATAAAGTGGGAGACCTTTAAGTCGCCATTAAAACTGAATGGGACAAAAGCCCACGAAAATTAATTAAAAAAGTATTTAAATCCCTTCCATGAAGAATATTATAAGTTTTGAGTAATAGGGATGGAAGTACTCACTACTAAAAAAATAAAATAATTGCAATAAAACTCCAAATTTTGTTTTAATTAAAAAAAAAAACCAAATTGAAAATTCCGAGAAAATTACGGGAAAAAATGATACTAGAATCATACTATATAATAAAGCAGTAACGCTCATTCTGTAAACACGGCTGTATCTCGGACTGGAGCCTAAACTGTCTGCGCGGATTTGCTTGAAACTTAATATCTGGGGTCCGTCCAATTTGGAATTTTCATTCTAGCCCCAAAAATTAAGGTACCTATACTTCATTTGGGATCGATTTTATAAAAAGCGGATTTTCTAGAAAACAGCTCCAACGATTTTGTTAAAATTTCATATTTAGGTTAACTTAGACAAATGCTATCAAATGTCATACCAGGTTTTTGCCTAAAAAGTTGTACAACGATATACTTGACTTTTTAACCGATTTTCTAAAATTGGGTAATTTTCTGATATTGCTCAGTCGATCGGTATTACCGATTTTCATATAGTCACCGTTTAAAAGTGAAATAGCAATAAGAACTACAATGTAATGTGAAAAGAACGCCAACGTGTTTGCGTGTACATATGTACACATGTTTTGCTCCTCTTGCAATACAATTCGGTTGATGCATATGAATTAAGTTAGGTTTAAAATGAAAACAATCCATCTTATAAATAAATTTGAGGAACAAATTATTCAAAAGTTCAATGAAATTTTTAAAAGTATTTATATAGCTACAGCCAATAATGGGGCTGAAAGTGGGTACATAAGATTGATTGAGTTTGGATTGAATTAAATTTCTAACGTTTTCAAACTCAAAATCTGCAGCGCATACAACGAAAGCATGATTTGATTGAAAAGTCGAAAAAAAGAACGTGGTAATGTTGTGGACCTAACGGTGCTGTTGTTGTCTTTCTCTTGCTTTCATATCTCCCAATTCATATTTCTTTACATATTATTGTTACTAAAATCAACAAACTGTTTTCCCAGTTATAAATAAAAAATTAACATAAAAAAACATGACTAATAATTATTTTCGGTGCTAACGCTTTTGTTTAAAATTATATGTTATTTGTGTTCGTAATTTGTTAATGGAAAATGTAAAGATATTTCACCAATCAACATTTTTCTTTTTTACACAATAGGGGATATGAATACCCTTATAATATTAACACACAGCGCGAGCACATGAACGAGAACGAGAGACAGACAGATCGACGTAGTAGTAGGAAACTCAGATGATAGGATTCAATTTCAACTAACTCTATGGGTGGTGTACAGGATAACTGGAGAGTTGTGTATTATTTTTGTACTTACTTATGATCCACAGGAGTTTTTTCCAGATGTTACTTATTATAGTTTGTGCGATCAATTTCTTCAGCCATACCCACCATCCTACTGCCAGTGTTATACCTTCGCAGTAGGTTTCGATATTGACTTCTGAAACTGATCAACTTATTTTTATTTCGTGAGAAATAAATGCTTCGAAGACATCTGGATTCGAACCGTGAACCTTCCGCATGACAAGCGACGACGGCTACCACTACGCCAACTAGTGTCAAAAATTAGCCAGTGGATACAATTTTAAGGCAATTGGCACACGGTCTAACAGCAATATTTGCAGCACAAACGGAACAAAATTATTGAAAAACGCCGAAATTAGGGGGTTTCTCAACCAGTTGTCGAAGAGTGTAAACAAATAAGCAAATTGAGAGATCAGAATCATTTTTTCACTCACAACGAATCTGATCTGGCTTAAGGGGCCAGTTAACGATGCAGTCACAGTTCACGGTGCTAGTTCAATATTATCGAACGCGAAGTGCTGCACAGTCACGAACATATTCTTACTCATAAATCGTTAAAAGTGCTAAATTCCCATGTCGCGTTAAGAAAACAAAACTGGGCCAAAATGTATGTGCGTAAGGCTTTAAAATTTTTAAAAACCAACAACACTGTACGCAGAAATAGAAACAAAACTACACTCAAACTTCACACACAGAGAAAATACTGAAAGCTAAGAAGCCTTCATATCAAGCTACTTGATTTGTATACGCACTCTTTAGTATTACAGTGAAATCTCCCATTAGCGGACACCCTGTTAAGCGGATAACTTGCATTAACAGACACCAGTTTGGGAAACTAATTTCTAATTTTCTTATTTCTAATTGCCTATACCATATGCGTTCTTATAAACGGACAGCTCTCATAACCGGTCCGTGGCTGTCCGTTTATGAGAGATTTCACTGTAGTTAATACACAAACTAACACATTTAATCACTGTATTTGAAAAAGAGAACATTATTAAAGCAGCAATTATAAGGAAATGACGAGTACAATAAAAATGTTTATATTCCATAATTCTGATTTAAAAATTTAACACATTTTGTCAGTTTCTAATTTAAAATATGTCTAGCTTTCAGTATTCGCATGTGAAGGATGATGACACGTCTACCATAAATGAAATATGTTAATTAATAGAAAATATTAAGTGGATTAGTAATAAAAAAAATCAATGTAACAAAAATTAAAGTATACATAAATTTAACAAAAAAATAAACAAAACTAATTTGCAACTCAAACCTTGCCTGGCAGCGGTAGGTGTAGGCGCATCATTCCTTTTGCCAGAGTTCCATTTTAACAAAGACACAGATGGCTTACGATCGACTAAGGGTTGAGGTGCATCCACATCATAGGACAGGGGTGGTGGAAAGGTGTTGGCAGCACCCGATAACACGGGACTGCAACGTTCTGTAAAATGTGTTTTGATGGAGTTTTTGTTTCTAGTTTTTTTTAATTTATTTCTTTTTTCTCTATTTACTTTTTATTGATTTTAAATTATGCATATACATAAAATTTGAATTGTATATTTAATTATTTTATTTATCGCATCACATACTGTATATTAATTGTACAGAAAACTAGATACATTTTTCTTTTGTTTTTTTTTTTTGTGGTTTACTTTGGCTTAATTTAGTGTTTTGGAAATTTTGTGTTTATTTAAAGTATTAATTAGAAAGATTAAAATGTCACACACACGCAGAGATTAAAAACGAAATCTACATGCACATGAATATACATTGATTAAAATTTAAATTAAAATAAATTCCTGTAAAAAAAAATAAAGGTATAATAAATCTAGGTGACAAATATTTTATTTTATTATGAACATTTTCGCTTTCGCACTGAGGTATTCCTTTGCCGTTTTGTGATAATTTTAAATTATCAGTATATGTCAGCAAGGGTTGACGATTCCCGCTGAATCTATTCCATGCTCATCGGAGTACCTACTTCCGTTGGGAAGATAAGTTACTGAATTTATTAAATATAAGTTCAATTTAATTGAAAACTGTCTTCGCCATAAATTGCGATGGAAAATTAATTTTACCCGCATTTATCGGATATCTCTTAAGAGTTGAATTCATATTGTTGCATTCATAAGTATGCATACCTTCATTCCAAAATACCATTTTGAACTCTATATTTGTGTTCATATATTTCTCAGAATTTCCTGCACATGCTAGGACTCGAATTCCGTAATTTCGTTCGGGTAATGCTTTCCCACGAATTCGGTAACTATCCCAAAAGGGTCATATATCAACTTGCAGGTAATTACACAATACACATGCAAAAATAAAGACAGATATGTTCGGAGGTAGAGCAGACAATAAGAAGGATTATAGAAATTAAGGAGTTGTGTTTAAGACGCGGTGGTGTACAGACGTGCGCCACTGCAAACTTTATAAAAATTAATATTTTGAAAGAAATATATTGAAATATTTTAAAAGAAATATAGTGATTTAAAAAGTTAGAATACGGTTAAAGACGCGGTGGTGTACAGACGTACACCAACGCAAACTAAATAAATATAAATATTGTTAAGGTCAATAAAAATATCTATAACAATATATAAAGATTACTTAACAATAACTTAGAGTGTTTTATTTCTCAAGTTCATTAGTGAAGTCATAAATAATCAAATCCTTTTTAGAAGTGGTTACCAAACATACATATACATATGTATGTACATCGTATCTCCCTGTTCCTTCGTGGTTAATATCAGTGAATCTCAATAATAAATATAAAGAACACAAAAGATAACATAAATAACATATAACAATATATTTTTTACAAAAATATATATCTATATATTTTATTTTTCTAGATAAACCGGGGTTAGTAGGTTAAAATATCAGTAAGAAATGTTTGAAACCCGGAATTCAAGTTGTAAAATATTCAAGTGCTTAAAATATGTAATTTCGCTTTGATATTTGTAATAACTTTTAAATGAAGTGGAAGTTTTTGTCGGTTTGAGGAATATGAGTCCGGAGATATCTGTAGAAGCTGCGGCTACTACTCCGCCCTCTAAGAACGACGCCTTTGTACATTCAGCCATAGATTTTTGGTAGACAAAGCAGAGTTTGGAGATATCGGATTTTCTTAGATTCACCAAGAACACAAACTGGCTTACGAGTTGGTAAGAAGAGGATTTACTCCCAAACTAATAGGGGCACTCGGGTCTCCGAGTGGAAATGATTAAATGAAAATCACACACCCTTCCTAACTTAAGCTCAACTTTGTTTAAGTCCTCATTCTTCTAGCAGTGAGGCCAGGACAGTCACACAGCAGGTGGCGAACAGATTCAATTTCCTCTTCATCCCTGCAGCTTTTGCAGTAGTCAGTATAAAATATCGCAAGATGAATACCAGCGGCATAGTGCCCAGTGCTGATGCCAGAGACGGAATGTGCATCCTTGCGACTATAGTTAGTCAGTTAAGTTAAATTTTACATCATAAGTTTGCCATATTAGTTCTATACGGAGTTCTTTTACTGTGGGCGTCAAAAGTGAGTAAACAACACCCATATGATTTTTCGAGTTACATGTAATTTAAACAAAAAAAGTAACAGAAATTCGATTCCAATGATGCAAAATAAAAGCTTTATTTAATAACAATAAAACAGCGGAAAAAATAAATCAATTACAATAAAACGAATAAATTTTTTCTAATAAAAACTAGCCATACTCCATTTTTTACGCGTCAAAAGTAAGTCAACATTATCAATTTCTCTAAGGAATTCATAAATTTAATAGCTTAAAAACAAATTCCAATATTTTGTTGGACCGCGTTTAGACTTTATAACTTCTTTCAGTCTACGTGGCATGGATATACCAAGTTTATTTGTAACATCGGAGGTTATTTGGAACCATTCTTCAATTAAAAACTTGTTTAGGTCCTCTTTACTTTTAATAGTCCTTTTACGAATGTTCCGGCTCAAACTATAACTGTTCTATTGGGCTTAGGTACGGTGATTGTAGAGGATGATCGAGCTATTTTGGAGTCCCATAAAACCATACCTTAACGACCCGCGAGTAATGCTTAAGATTATTGTCTTGCTGAAAGATCCAATTCCTAGCCATACCTAATTTATCGAAAATCGGTTTCATGTTATTATTTTAGAATGTTCAGATAGTCTTGTTTATTCATTGTACTTTCAATAAGGACCAGATTCTCGACCCCAGATGCTGCCAAAACCCCCACACCATCGCCGAACCTCGCCTATGTTTTACTGTGCTTCTAACATTTTATTCATCAAATTCTTTATTTTTTTTTCTCCGAATCTAAGGTAAAAAAAGGGTTTAAGCGTTTAAAAAAAGGACATGAATAATAACATTTCGGTTCGGAAAAACTGTTTATTTACTGACGAAAGTAAACTTACTTATTTTTGATGAGATGAGCATTCAATCAAATTTAACTCATAACAAATACAAAGATTTGATTGAAGATTTTTTGGATTATGGAAGAAATCATAGATTTAATCAGTGTGCAAATTCTGTATGCGTTTTTGTGATTCAAAGCGTTCGTGTAAAATTTAAACAAGTACTTTATCACGCCGCATGTCCTTCAAATATTGCACCAGCAGATCTTGACATTGAACTTAAAAATTGTCTGGACATGTGCAGTGATCTTAATCTGAATGCAAAAGCAATTTGCTGCGATCAACGGCCAACGAATCATAGTTTTTACCAGAAGGTACAAATCGATTTACAAAACATCAGCTTTAATTTTAAAGGAAATACGGTATATGGAATGTATGATGTACCACACCTTTTGAAAAGTATTCGAAATAACTTTCTCAAATACGACCTAGTCACACCAGATAAAACTGCTAGCTGGAAGGTGATCGAATATCTTTACAATACGGAAAAAAAATACGACAAAAATATGTCCGAAACTTACATCTTCTCATGTTGATCCAAATGAGTTCCAAAAGATGAACGTTGGTTTGGCTGCACAGGCAATGAGTGCATCTACGGCTTGTGGAATTGAAACATTACTTGCTTTAAACAAATTCCCAGATAATTTAATTGAATTTATTAAAAAATATAACCAGCGCTTATTCGCGAAGATAAGAACATTGCATTTTTAAAAGAAATGAAAATATGTCTGCTAAGAATTAAGCGTATAAATGCAAAGAACAAGTATTTTGCTTTGAAGGTCTGGTTTTGACAATTGAAAGCATTTAATGTATGAGAAATGAATTATTTGCAGATCCACACGATATAAAATATATAAATGTGAATAAGTTTAATAAAGATACACTTGAAAATTTGTTTGGAAAAATAACGGCCCGTTATGTCAACAAAAATAATCCAACTGTGGTTGAATTCGGGTCTCCGATGACTCCGAATATCTTGATTAAGATTGGAATGCAATCACGGAAAGTGAAACTGATCAGCAACTCACACTTATCCAAGACGGAGTGGATGCAGAAAATCATGTCGAAAACGATCAGAATGTAAGTAGCTTGAACGATTCTGATAATACAAATGAGGTTTCTTTTATAACGCCTGAGATAAATGATGTAGCCACAAGATATTTTGCAGGGTATTGTTTCTTCAAAATTCCTAGCAAAATGAGCTAAGTTTGTGAAAAATGCGTTAAAGAAGTGTCAAAAGACAAGCACACATTTGACATTACAGAAGTCTTTATAAAATTAAAAGAATATGATAATTCAACTGAAAAGAATCTGCTCTTATGGCCTTCTGAAAAATATTTCAAAATATGCCGAACACATATTGATATTATTTGCAGCATACAAACGTGACCATTTATTTTTTGGGAAAAAGCGGCGGGTTTTTTTAAGGTAAAAGAGGGCGTGTTTCAACGGGTTCGGCGGGCTTCGCAAAAGTAGATTAGCACAGTCGATACATTGGTGGAATTGGAATACAAACTAGATGTTTGTGATTAAAACATTCAGTAGAATGTCAACCTAAAACTAAATTACCATTAGCTTCATCTGTTCTTTAAAATTTAATTATCATTTCTTCTTAATTTAACTTAACTTTCCGATACATATTTTGTAATCTCTTTGCTTTCCATTCATTGCTTTGTATTTGTTCATATGTTATTTTCTCTCACTGCTAATGACTAGTGATCGCCGATGTCGTGTCTGCATGCATATACATAAATAAATTACATTAAATACTCATTCATGCAGATCAATTGTTCGATCGCCAAACGCACTCTGATGTGCAACAACAATGCCATTGCTTGTGCGAAACTTGTGCGTGGGCGAGAGAACAATGATGGTCTCGTATAATCGATCGTGTATGATCTCTGCCACTTGGATTTCAATCGCTGCAGACACCACATCTTGACCTAACGAAGCTAAGTACCTAATTTGTGTTTGATAAAACTTTGCTAATTTTGATATAAAATAAATTATTGTAATTGCACATTTTTAAAATCGGTTTGTTTCAATTTCGGTGCAATTAATCCTATTCACTAGAAATTATCAACAATTACGTTCTCCGTACCACTTTTCCCAATAATTAAGATTGTACCACCACACGTTTCACATTTTAACTTCGAATTGTCATCGGTTTTTTTTAGTAAATGGAAAGGCGGCTTCAAAATCTGGCGCAACCGTTAAATATCTTTTAACTTTCGGATTTTGGTTCGGTTTGTCTCTCTTTATAAATTGCAGATCAGCTCGCGTATGCTCCCAAAACTACGCAAATCTACGAAAAGAAACTAAAAGTTACGTAAAACCTGTTTGTGTACGCGAAAATTTCCCAGTTTTTCGTAAAGGAGAGTCCCCACGAGAGAGTAAGAAAATTCCCCATGCTACGAATTTTAGCACAAGAAATTTCTGTCAATTCACATACATTTTTCATTTTTGAAGTGAAACTTCTTCAGCCGCCGTAGGGCAAATTTGCCTAGATCAGACGAAAAAGTGAAACGCTTCCCCTTCTCCAACTTCAACTGGCAGTAAAATCTGTACGTAATATAAAAGGAAGTCCCCAAAATTTGGCTAATCTCGAGAACAACTAAACGGATTTAGATGCGGTTTTCCCTAGTATGGTCTGCATATCCTGGCGGAATACACTGGTGGAATTGGATCGTCTGAATGGGTGTACTCAGACTACTCCATTACTTATAGGAGCTGAGAATTTGAGATCGAAGTAGAAAAAAAAAAAAACAAATTTTCTGTCATTACACAGCCCTAACTCAACAATGGCTAATTGGATTTAAAACTAGTTTCACTTCTTACGCGCGAGAGTCTCACGCACCGTTGTTTAACGCGTTCGTTTAGTTTTTCGTAATGTATCTTACTTTGAGAGAATTTCACTCCCACTCTCCGAAATTTGACAGAAAAAACATATTTGATGCAAAAAGTACGCGAACAGACGTTATATCGTGTTATATGAATAACGTTGGTTGTTTCTTTGACGCATTATATTCGCAACTTTCGCGCACTGATGCGAACTGAAATTGTCTGCGGTAGTTTAGATCTACCACCTTCATTATCACAATTTCAATGTAGAAGTATTGACATTGCTAAGACATATTCATAAAAAAGTTCTGTGGTGAGTACCAAATTCGAAAAGCTTCTCAAAAAGCGGGAAAATTGTTGTGGTGGCGGGTTTTTTGGATGAAAAAGCGGGTGAAATGGTCACATTAAGTTGCATACTTCGAAAAACATTCTTTTGAACCAAATCTAAGACAAAATATATTGAAGCAATGTGTACACACAACGAACATGATTTTCCCAGACTGGTTTGATACAATGAATGAATGTAATCCGCACAGACTTGAAACAGCAAATTTTTTGATTATCGTCCCAGTCACGAAAATGGTAGGGCCTTACCTAAGTAATGGGTTCTGCAGTACTGAACATAGAATGAAGCTTCATTGCAATCAATAAAGCCTCTACATTCTTAGTGAAGTTCTTCCGTAGGGCATTCTTTTTTCGTTACTAAGTAATGACACTGCATTACCCAGTCGATGAAAGGTAATGGAGAAGACCATGGACATTTGCTTGCCTCGCCTTGTCAATGCCTTCCGTCAGGCATTCTTATTTCTTTATTAAGTAATGCCACTGCATTACCAAGTGGAAGAAAGGTAATGGAGAAGAGAATCTATTGCTTTGAATGAATTTTAAGAATTTTAAGAAGACATATTTCTAACTGGAATCGTTGCATCGCTGTTCCGGGAGTTTTGTTTATTTCATCATTCGATCGTAATATTATCATTCCGGCTGAGATTTTCGAAGTGATAGTTGATTTTTTGCGTTTTTTTGAGTAAATTTGTGATTTGAAGTGAATAAAAAGTGACTCAAAATTGTAATAATTTTATATTTATATTTATATTTATATACACTACGGTTCACTTGATTAAAGGCAATATTAAAATTTCACTAAACAGTGAGTTAGGGCCAGGAAAATCGATGCACAACTATAATTATTGATTGTAAACAAAGTTTCGGAATCTCTCCAGAGAACTTATTATTTATTTTTATTATTTAGTTGGCGCTACAGCTCGAGGTGAACCTGGGCCTGGGCTTCTCGCAACCATTTGTGTGTGCGTGTTATATTTTTGCACGAATGGAAGGGACCTACAGTTTTTTGCCGACTCCGAACGGCGAGTTGAGAAGCTCAATCGTGACATGATACTCTTTGATGCTTGTCAGACATTCGAAAGAGGTGGGCACTGTGAAAAACTTTTAGGTGTTTGCGGCGGGATTCGAACCCAAGACCGCTGGCACAGTAGTCCGACGCACTAACCACTTGCGCTACGGTGCCCTCCAAGCTAAATGTTCAGAGCACTAAAATGACGGGAATTACTTACACAGGAATATTGGAGTCAGCTTTCCATAAGTTGAACGAGTTATTTGGACCTTGGCCTTGGATTTCGTAACAAGATAATGCACCAATCCATACTGCGCGCGTAGTAAAGTCGTTTATTGTAAGCCAGAAAGTCGAAATGATGAATTGTCCGCCATTTTTAGCTGACTTAGAAGGTTTAGGGATGGCTAACTCGCAAAGAATACGAAAGGGGGAAGCAGTGCCACAATAAAGAAAAACTTCTCCGGGGTATTAAGTCAGCTTGGGCCGAAATATCGCTAAATTACATAAAATCTTGGACGACTCACCTTCAGACCGCATATTTGGAGTAATATCAGAAAACGGTGGCTAAACACATTACTAACTTCTTTGTTGAATCATTAATTATGGTAATAACCAAAAAAAAATAAATAAATTAAAGCAAAATGCACAAATTTTCCTTAATTATTGTCATTGCCTTTATTCATGTGAACCGATGTTATTGCATACTTTTCCGAGTCTTTTTACAAACTTTGGAAAAAATCCCGTTACTTTGTAAGGGAAAGTAATTTTTGTAAGTATGTTCTCTGGAGAGATTCAGAAACTTTGTTTACAATCAATAATTATAGTTGTGCATTGATTTTCCTGGCCATAACTCACTGTTTAGTGAAATTTTAATATTGCCTTTAATCAAGTGAACCGTAGGTATATAGATAATTTAATTTAAATTTAAATTTTTGTTAGCAAAATAATGAAAGACCAAACAAATTGGAAGAGAAAATTTAATACTGACGAAAACTCGCCGCCGTGCCAGGAAAAGTACGGCGACAAAATGCAACCTTGCTCCGGAACTGTAAGCTTAACTTATTAAATTCTGATATTTTGATTGAATTTTTGTTCCCACCCAGCTGATTTTGTAAATATTAAAGAATTACTTATGGACATGACTGCCGAATTTAGTGCACTGCACAAGAAAATGGACGAAATGAAAAGTAAATACAAATGTTTAATACATTATAAGTATACATATACATATGTATGTATATTCATATATATTCATAATTTCATAACTTTACATTTTTCAGAAACTATTGAAAGGCAAAATGAGATAATTATGGAAACGTTGGCCGAAAATTCCGTTCTGCTCCGGAGATTGGAGAGAGTCGAAAACAGCAGACTCCATTCGTCAAGTGTTTATTCTATAGCGACGATAGAAGAACTGAAGGCCTTATATCCAGCGTCGCCCCCCGTACTACAATTGTACTTTTTGAGTACAAATTTTGGAACTGAGTACCATACTACTTTTCTGGTACTACTATTTTATTATGATTTTTTTATTCCGAATATTTGTGTATGTTCTTCGAACGTATGGTTTTTGTTTTGGTTTTTATTTTGGTTTTTTCCTTAAAGTACATGCCATATGTGAAATAAGTTTCAAATAAAACAAGAAAACAAGGATATATTTTTTAGAAAATGGAAAAAGTGAAATTTCTATTTACTTCTTACATACATAGTGCCTGTTTTAAGTGATTTGTGTTAATTTCTAGTTTTGTAGGACAAATGACATTCTTTGAACTCATTATGCCTCTGAAGACATTTCAACAACAACACCAAATGAAGTTGCATCTTATTAGAGACTCTTAGAGGCAAATACAATCTTTGTACTACAGTTAGTAATATTTGAGTACAATTTTGGATTCGAATGAGTACTTTCTTTCATCGAAATGGGGACAACGCTGCTTATATCTCAATAAATGAAGAGACATTTGAAACCCATGTAAAAAATAAATTTATTTTCTTTATCCGGAAAGCTTTCAAAAACTCAAAAAACCGATACTTTAAAAATATTTGTTTGCAAAAAAAAAGAAAACCAATGAAAAAAAATAATTAATAAACCCTATGTTTATGTACCATATTATTTTCCAGTGCGTTATTTTAAGTGGGATGTATGTCGTGAAAGTCCCCCTCACAGAGTAATCGAGGATGGAAGCTATGAACAGTCTACCTACTCTGTAATGCAGGATATGGAAGTCATGAATGTCTCAGTTACTGAGTAATCGAGGATGGAAGCTATGAATGTGCTACCTACTCGGTAATGCAGGACATAGAAGTCATGACTATGGTAGTTACTCGGTAATGCAGAATGGAGGCGATCGCCTCCCTCCTATGAAATGCTGTGTAAAATGTAATGCGTGCTATCCACGTGTGAGAATCGAGTTGAGAAGTAGTTGTCATTACCGAGAAGTACCTCTAGAATCGATGATAGAATGGGTTCTTTCGCGACTGGGGTACTGTTGTGGAAAAACTGTAAATGGACAATGGATAGAGATAGAGAGTTTGTTTCATACATTATACCATATATGTACATATGCTTCGACTCTTCGAGCGCACACGGGATGATTTCTGATGTGTACTTCTTGAACCCCTTTTCACTATGGTAGTATTTTTGTGGACCTAATATTTAAATAGTTGTGCACGTATTAGTTTTCTACCCCATTCATTCATTCTCTTAAGGGGCCTACAGACACTGATACCTGGTACTAGTACATGGTACGGTCTCAGTAAATGTTGCTCGTCTGTACAGCACTTCAACCAAGTTGAGCAACCAGTTTGACGGTTGATGTTTGGTGCGAGTAAAATCAAATGTGTTTCGGGGGCGGAGCCTATGGTTTCTCAACCATGTCTTCGTGTGTATATCGAAGTTGACCAACATTGAGCCCAACATCATTCAAGTGTTGATTTTCAAGGGATGAAAGTCTATCTGTGAGAGGAAAATAAAGCAATAAAATAAGATACAACTATGTATGATAGCATGTATTTCTGATACTGAGGGTTGGAGAGATTTTCTTAGAATTTTTTAAAGATTTATACCTGCACTTTGGCAGGTCAAAGCAGACATTCAAGATGTCAAGGATCGGGTGAAAAAAAAGTCATGGAACATATTCTTCTTTTAAAGACATCTTAGGAATCAATTCTTATTATTAAGGGTATTCACTTGAACTGATAAATTTACACATCTCGTAGTTCTGTACGAGGTGCTTTAAATGAACATCCCTCGGAAACAAGTTGCGTAATTGAATTAGCTGTTCTGCAACTGTCAATAAACTATCAACAAACTGTCGCCAAACAAATCACAATCCCGGAAACTACCGAAAAGAAAACACTTATTAGATAGTTAAAGGAGACTTCGATACAAGATTTATTAATATTGGAGATATTAAAATCTTTTCCTTTTCCACCTTTAGCCTTTTTAATTCGAACAAATTCAAATTTAACAGCAGTGTAATTTTTCGAGGCTGATTTCCGAATCAAAATCGTCGCAGAATTTTACTGGGCTCTTGTAAACAATTTTTCATATAAAATTTGACAGTGCATTTACGCGATTGTAAATTTATACGGTTTACGTAGTTTACGAGGATTGTACGAGTTTAAGTGAATACCCTTATTATTTAAATTTAATTTTTAATCCTACAAGAATTAGTTCATTTACTTTTTTCCTTTTTTCTTTTATAACACACGTACATTTTTAATATAGAATGAAATATAATTGTAACTTAGCAACTATCATAATTTATACACTTATAGTATATATTATTATACTGAACTTTCCCAAATTTAAAAGATATAATCTTACTGGGTAAAGTTACCTAATAAATAAAATACAAATATTCTAAGCAATATAAAATCAAATTTTTAATCTGAAAACCAAAGTTAAGAACGACTTACGAGTACATACTACTATGACCTTACATCACGATTTGGATCTGAGCTAAAAATGGATGTAGGTGCATACCTGCACAGAATGTACATATACATATACATACACATAGACCCAAGTGCAACATCTTGCCATAATTTTGTCGACGATCTTGAAAACAGTAAGAAAATTGGCGACATCTCGGAGACATTTTTATTTTATTGTTGCATTTTTATTTTTATTTTTCGAACGATGTCACAGCGCAGCCACGCAACTTTAAGCGGGGTAGGGTAATAATACGTTGCCTGACGTTATAACGAAACAATGTTGCGGGGCAACGTTAACCGGGGTGTACGATATACCTGGGCTCTCATCGCGTAATTTCACCGACGATTGGCGATCACACGACCGTACCCAACGACGTCGACGAAACGATGCTTCCCGAAACACCACCAGTCTCGTATCGTCCATCGTCTTCGTTTTTTTCCAGTTTGAGAACCACAGAAAACAACATTTATAACCGATTTGACGTTTGCTGATGGAGTCATAATTTGACATTGTGGTTTTAGCGGCATTTTCATATTTCATATTTATTATTGTACTTGACAGATTTTCTTGTTAAGTGAAGTCGATCGGTCGATTGGACGATCGGTCGATTTTTAGGTCAACGTGAAGTCTCGCTATCGTTAACGATGTCGAACACGATGACGACTGTCTTACGTGATGAGGGCCCTGTATATCTCTCAAAGTTTATGCCATTCAAGAGACATGCTATCCGAAATTTTTTCGCCGGTTCCTTGACATAATGTTTTAAATTTCTGGCATTCTTTGACAATCGGCTGTATTAACATTTACATGAACTTACTCGTATAGTTCCCATTGCGTGACTGGCGCATTCATGCAGCTACGGTTGTGTCCATAAATATATTTAAAGGGGTGGCTGTGGCAGTCTTGTCATGCTGAAAGTTCACGATTCAAACAACAAATTACGGGATGCATGAGCCTATTAGCCGCATGAGTAAAATCTATAACTTAAAAGTAAACATTCTTGACTTTAATCTTAACAAGATTACACTTAAAAATGTATTGCGTAATGTAGTTCCTCACACATACTACTATTATACTTTTCTCGTTATTTGTTTATTTATTGCTAGTGGTAGTGTTGAAATGTAGCGTAGCCTAACCACTAACACCAGCACTAAATGATGAGACTGTTGATGCATATTTTGCCCCGGCAAATTTCTGCTTATGGCTGTTGCTTGTATTAAGCACAACATGACACAGATCTGATAGTGTTGAAAAAAAAAAAAAAAAAACAGATGTTTCAGGAAATTTTTATTG
This sequence comes from Brachyopa scutellaris, assembly GCA_949775065.1. Taxonomy (NCBI): domain Eukaryota; kingdom Metazoa; phylum Arthropoda; class Insecta; order Diptera; family Syrphidae; genus Brachyopa; species Brachyopa scutellaris. The sequence continues at coordinate 123,318,901 of OX459112.1, forward strand.
TATATCTCTCGAAATTCGATCAATCTTTCTGCAAAGGCATAACAGTGGCAGTAGGATGGTGGTTTGTCCTAAGAAATACATATGTAGATCGCACAAATAATAAAAAAAAAAAGGCGTACTCGTGAACTTTGATGTGTAAACATACGTTTGTGTGTGATGGCGGATAAACAGATCTCTCTAATACTTAGAGAATTATTTAAAGAAAACGCATTAATACTAAGTTTGGTTACGCGTGACGGCTTACGGCGAAAAATTTGCCCATACCGAGAGCTAAGATGTTTACACATCAAAAAAAATTGTAAATATGTACAAATTTGTGAAATTTGCCCACTGGAGCAGATAGAGAATTTAAAAATTTGACCAGAAAGCTGGTTGTTACTTCTTGGTCCATAAGGGTTGATTGAAATGTATTCTGCATTTTGACCATTAACACATGCCAATATCTCGCTATTAACATAATTGCTGATCACTCCAAGACGACAAAATAGGGGAGACTGGGGCACATTTGAACGTGAGGCAGCTTTGAACATCGCTAATAACAACTCAATTAATAAGTATTTTAAAGCGTTAACCAAAATTTCCAAATGGCGATACCATCATCTTTAGTCGTCAATACTTTTCTTGGGTTTCCGTTGTCTGCTAGTAGCCGGGAGTGCAGAATTTATGGACACACTTTCGTTTTATACATTTTTTTTTGTAAGGGTGTTAAACATTTTTCGTGAGGATCTCAGTTTGCGAGTAATATTTATTGGAGGCACCATTTCATTTGGAATAAGAATAAGCTTTTTGCTAAATAAACCATTCAAGTAGCTACAGTTCAAAAAAGCCCCAGGCCTGTTCAAAGCTGCCCCTAGTTGGGGCACATTTGAACATTAGGACTTATTTTTAAAAATAAAAATAAATAAATTATAAGCCTTTATTGAATTTACACTAATGTTGGTTTAAATTAAAGGTTAATTTTACTTCTCAAATTGCGAATAACTTAAAGTCCAATAATTCAAATATATTGGTGTTGAAAAGCCTTTAAAGCAAAAAGTGTTCAAAGGTGCCCTAGTCTCCCCTAATCGCTCACAAAGCCAAGAATTGTCACGGTTTGTTAGTTGCGATATATGTATCATCGTAAACGAATGAGATAAGTTCTTCGGTAGAAGACACTGTTTGGCACAAATAATGTGATAAATTTAATTGGCCATTTTCTTTCGGAACCGTTCCTCCACCAATTTTAAGTAACAAATCAGAGAAATATTGTGTGATTGAATTAACGGTCAAGTACATTGGAGCAACACTGGACCAGAGATTTACGTTTTTCAGACAGGCGTTTACTTCGTTAGCTCTTGTACTTCGTGCCACTACTGATAACGTTTGCCTTAAGTCTCCCCAAAATAGTATTGTAATGCCGCCCATCGGTCTATCATTTTGTCGTATATCCTGTAAGATTCTGTTAACAGCTTCCACTGCCTTACGGTATGCCATAGTGCATTCGTCCTACACAATTAGATAACAGTCACTTAAAACCCGAGTTTTATCACTATTTCAGGGAATGTTGTAAGCTAGACTTTCAGTGGTCTAATAGTATGGGCCTTTTAAACATTGCATTAGAAGTTTTACCACCGGGCAGAAACGTAGCTGCCCTTAAATGCATACGGTATCAAACCTAACACTACTCACATTAACTCTAGAATGCACCCCCTATGCATTCTAGGGTCATTGTGAATAGTATCAAATTTGATACCGTATGCATTTAAGGGTTAAGCGTGAAAAAACAAATATTTGTTCCAGGGCTTGTGCAACAAAGTTTGTGATTATGAACTTGACCTAGTGTTAGTTATGGTTGCAGTATATTATTGCTCTCAATATTTCAAACAGTTGGATGTGTTGGCTTAAAGAAACCATAAATGTTAAATGTTATGTTTTGACCCTAACTGTTAAACGATAACGACTGTACATAATATAATGCAGCTTGAGATCAACGAACCAACCGATTGCAATAAATTGTTAACAACCTTAATTTAGAGCCAAAACATTTACACTTTATCAACAAACAAATCTATATACGTTTATATGTATATAGTACATTTGAACATGCATATACATACCTATTTGTAAGTGAGGACATACAACACACACAGCGCAAATAGTCATACATAAGATAAGGTGCTTCCACTCAAGGATGGTACCGTCAGTGCTTGAGTATTTTTTTGTTTTTCTTTTAATTTTACCCTGACAACAGACGCATTTGTTGTGAAACGTCTCCTTGTTATTGTTCGAATAGACACGCAAAATATCATACAGCAAAATAAATCTGCTGTATGTACATATGTACACCTCTATGTGTATGTACATAGCCCGCAACCAGCCGTGAATTTTCATTTGACAATTATATATTTCGTTTCAATCAATATTTTTATGATTTAATTCGAATGAATGTTTTGGTCGCTGATGTTTGTGGATGTGGAACATATTTTCAAATCCGTGAGTAGCACAAGAAACTGTTTAAGTTTGCAAATAAAAATTAGTGAGTCTCAAGTATAGGGTCATCCTTTTAGGTCTGTTCCGTATTTATCCAAAACTACGAAAATCTACGGAAATTAGTCAAATCCTGTTCCCGTACAAAGATTTTTTCGTAGTTTTTCACAGAAGCGAGAGCTAACAAGAGAGTAAGAAATTTCCCCATGCTGCGAATTTTAGCCCAAGACATTTCTTTGGGCAGCTTTATGAAAATTGTCAAGTCTGTCAAATGTCATACATTTTCCAGTTTTTGTTGTTTCAATGCGTTTCTGTACTTTTGCACACTTTTACATACAAATCCGACAGATTTCCATTTCTTGAGATTTGAGAATCTGTGAATTTTAGTGCAGAAAGTACGGGAACAAACCTTTTAAATCGATAAAAAAATACGGCGTCGTGCGTCGTCTGCTGGCCTCAATTCGTATGTGAACTGTGTCTTATAAGCTTGAAAGCTAAGAAATGTATGAAAAATGCGGTGCAAAGTGTTTGTGGATAGGCCGAATTCCTGTGATTCTCGAAATAGACATACATATCGCTCATTTACTTGAAGACTGTCATAACTCAAAAAATTTGAGTTAATGATGTAGAATTATTCGCTATATACATAATGTGTAAAAATTTCATATTAATATCTTGTGTACTCTTCCCGTGAGAAGAGAAAGAATTACAGTAGACGCTCGATAAAGTGAACTAATAAAAACCAGGCCTCTTCACTGGAGCGAGATTTTTCATTGTAACGAGCGTGGTCTCCTTGAAGCAAATTTCATCAAAATGTGTATGTTTTTACGCACAATTCATCAAAAATATCAGGTCAGATAAAGCCGACAATTAAGTATTTTATTCACCTACATAACTAAAATATACTTTTTGCTATTCATATTCACCTTATATAAGTTAATTGCAGCAATGGATCTCACCTACAGACAGAGCTTTGCAAGGGAATCAGCACAATCACTACATCGATCTATTTATAGCCAGCTGAATCATAATTCGGGAGACCGGAACTACTACCACGAGCACCATTTCGGCGAAGGAATTTCACTTACAATGAAACTGAGAGTTGAATTACTGCCATTAAACTATCAACCACATAGGCAAGATTTACAGGTCTTGTGTACCATATGTAACCGAGAGGAAAGGGAAGATGTGTTTCATTTCGTGGGAAGGTGTCCAGACGGCACTTCTTTGGCGTAGATGTAATTACAAATGAAGAAGTCATACACAAGCTAGACGAAATGGACGTAGCTATATCCTGTTCGCGCACTGCAAGACAGCACTGGAATATCGAAAAAGAATTATAGTGGAGAGTTTTTAATGGGGATGTAAACAAACTGTATGTAATTTATTTATTTATTTATTAATGTTTCTACTATATGTGATAAGCTTTTTGGAAAATTGTAAATTGTCAATCGGCAGACGGCTTAATGCCATGCTCTTATTGATTTGTTTGTTTGTTTGTTTGTATGTAAGGATGTCACCTCATACAGCCTAAACTATTGAACCGACTTCAACAAAAATGAGGTGTCGTTGGATTCGTCTTGATCCGGAGAGTGCCCTAGGCCATGTGACGTCACAGAAAAATTCAACATGGCGGACGTTCCCAAGAGGGTTTCATTCCTACGAAATGAAACACATCTTCCCTTTCCTCTCGGTTACATATGGTACACAAGACCTGTAAATCTTGCCTATGTGGTTGATAGTTTAGACAGGCAAAAATGTGTTTATGAATAACGAAAAGTTATAGCCGGCTTTCTTATTAAGTGCCGGCTATAGGCACTATTCATGGGCTGACTATGAATTGGCGCCATTGTAACAAAGAATGCAATCCTGCAAGGTGGAAGTCAATTAAAAACTTTAAACGCGTTTTCTGCAAATTCACGTTTTTTTGAGTTATGTGTATGTCAGTCTTCAAGTAAATGAGCGATATGTACATTGGTTTTCTGTCACATTCTCAGCTACGGTGGCGATGTTTTCAGCTGACCTTGCCGGACATCAATAGCCTATTTGAAACATTCAAATTTATCGATTAAATGTCCGATAAATAACGTTGATAACAAACGGCGAACTTTACAAAACGTTTCCGCGATATTTTCACAGCTTGTTTTTTTAACTTAATTTTTTATCTACAACTTTTTAGTTTTAGAGAATATGTAGAGTGTAAGTAAGTGGGCACCGTTGCGCAAGTGGTTAGTGCGTCGGACTACTGAGCCAGCGGTCTTGGGTTCGAATCCCGCCACAAAACACCTTAAAAAAAGTTTTTCACAGTGCCCACCTCTTTCGAATGTCTGACAAGCATCAAAGAGTATCATTTGTCACGATTGAGCTTCTTAAATCGCCGTTCGGAGTCGGCAAAAAACTGTAGGTCCCTTCCATTCGTGCAGAAATATAACACGCACACACAAATGGTTGCGAGAAGCAGGCCCAGGTTCACCTCGAGCTGTAGCGCCAACTAAGTAAGTAAATGTCGTGTTCTACTTGTCAAACACTTTCATATTGAATTTAAAATCACTTAGCTTACTGTATTGTACTTGTCAAACTCTTTCATTTGATACCAATATTAAAGAGGTAGTAAAGATAGGAGTTATCCACCATCTTGGGAACGTCCGCCATGTTGAATTTTTCTGTGACGCCACATAGCCTAGGACACACTCCGGATCAAGACGAATCCAACGACAACTCATTTTTGTTGAAGTCGGTTCAATAGTTTAGGCTGTATGAGGTGACATCCTTACATACAAACAAACAAATCCAGACTGTGAAAATCATAACCCTTCCTTTTGCCATAGTCGGGTAAAAAGTCGCCGCAACTATAGTTGAATATTGACAGTTCATAAAGGGCGTATAATTTAAAATGACACGTCTTGTGTATGAGTTTCATGACAACTTAATACAAACAAAATTCTTGAATGTCTAAAACTGATGTTAAACTTAATTATCACAATAATAACAAACACTTAAAACTCGATAAGTAGTTAAAAAAAGAATATAAAACATTTCACGAATCTTTCACAAATCTGTATACATTTTAATATACTCCAAAAAATATGTATTTCTACATATAACTAGTACGAGTATGTCTTCAAATTCATCCTTCCCAAGGTGCATGAACGCGCTAGCAGGCAGACAGCAGCAACACGCTTAGGCAGTATAAAAGGATTCACATTGAATTTATTTATTCACCACAAAAGGTTCCAACTTACACATGTCCCCATCAAGCCAACTGGAAACAAAAGATTAAAATGCACCTAATTTTCAAAAAAAAAAAAAAATGGTGATCCAAAAAAACGTGTTTAAATTCACAAAAAAATATTTCAAAGTATGTACAGTGGCTCCAACGAATAATCGGACAGAGAACACTTTTCAAACAAAATTCAAAAAAAAAAAAACGAGAAATGAGTGGCATTTTGAAAAAAAGTATCCCTGTTTTCACTTAGTATCACTTAACTGTGACCATGTTACAAACCATAAAAAAAAAACACACCTATTCGTATTAACATAGGTGTCAAACTCATTTAAAGCATGTAAAGAAACAATAAATAAAGCGTCTACATAATCTTTTGCATTTTCCAAAGTGCTGTAGTTTTAGTGTGTTGTTTTATGATCTTTTAAATGGCGTTTTTCTTAAAATTCTGCCATAATTTATAAAATAGTGGATAGTCAAACAACTTTTTTCGATTAATTCAGCAATTTCATGAACTGGTTTTCCTTCTCAATGAGTTTATCCAGCTCGGTGGACCATGTTTGGACTAGACGATCCAACATTAATTAGTTATTTTGGATCGTCTAGTCTAGTCCAAACATGCCTGCTTTCAAAAATGACTTGTTTTCCGCTAAGAGCCATATCTAACTGATAATAAACGTATCTTAAGTAATGTTTTTGGTAGTGAATGAAAGTAATAATATGTGCAGAGAAAACAATGTAATAAGAAAACATTCAAAAAAGCGTTATACCAAAAACCAGAGTTGTAAAAGAATGCAATCATTTTGGAATGCATTCTTTCAAAATCATTCCATGAATTCAATTTTTTGATTGCATTCCTTGACTTCAATTTGAGAATTCAAAAAAACGAATGCAATCACCATTCATTAAGCATTCAAAAGATTGCATTCTTTTTTTGTACCATTCAATTGAATGCAATCAATGAAAGCTATCTCTTGTGACTTCAATTGAATGCTTGCATTCTTTTTGCATTCATTTGCACTCATTGCATTCATTTGCATTCATTTGCACTCTTTGCATTCATTTGCATTCAGTTGAAGACTTTTGCATTCTTTTGCACTCTTTGCATTCATTTGCATTCATTTGAAGTCTTTTGCATTCTTTTCGATTCTTTTGGATTGATTTTAATTAATTTGGTACTGAGTAGGGTAAGCCGAGGTGGTTTCGACATGTAGGAGGTTTCATCAAACTCAAATTTTTCACTTCCTATAAATATGACAGATATGATATTTTCTTATGTCCACAGTCAAAAGGTACCTCCACTTTTTCCCTTATTGAGTTCAGTTTCTGATCAGCGTGTAACAAGTTCAGTCGTGTTTTCATTTTTGGTAAGTTTGCATGTAATTTTTTTCAGTGAATTCTTAAGCTATAACTTTTTTTTAAGTGTTTGAAAGTGAGAATACAAAAACTAAACGAACAGATTAACAGTGTTTTTATTAGTTGTGACCCTTTTACGTAAGTATAAAATAATAAACTTTTTTAAAACGTAAATATAATGCATGCATTGAAGGAGGTTTCGACACGTTTCGCTTAAGTCGTTTCGTTTCGTTTTTTCACCGTTTCTTTAAGTCAAATTGTCGAAACCTCCTCCTTTCACTGTTTTACTTAGTTTCAATTGTTTTTATATTGAAATCTTATAGGTTTAAATCAAAATGCCTAACATTTATAAAACAAAGTATCCTGAAAAGACATTTGACAAGAAAGCCATGAAAGAAGCAGTAAAAGCATAGCATGTTGAAACCTCCTTCTTAAAAGTCGGAACCTCCTACAAACTAGAAGGTTCTGTCACTTTTTCCTTATTTAGAAATTCTTCAAAAACTCTGAGAAGGTTAATAAATTAGCTCCTTAAAGTTGTTCTTGTAATAGATTAAATCAAAGAATATACAAACCCAAGAAGTCGCATCTCATATAAAATTATGGTATGAAAATTTTTGTATGGCGGGTCGTAGTATCACGACCTGCTCTCTTAGATTACTCTTTGAAAGAGCTTTTTTCGCTTATCCTACTCTTTCCCTTAGAGCTTCTCTTATGACACAGAAAAAGAATTCACTGTGGAAATGTGTAAAGTAGAAACCAGTTTCTTCAATTTTGTGCATATGAAAAGAGTCAGTATACATGATTTTTCGATAAACTTTGATTACGCTTCAAATTGTTTTATCGTGATTTGCGATTCCAGGTGGTCAGTCCGACAGTTTGATGAGAAAATGATCAGCAGGACTAGGTTGGACCAGCTCGCTCTGTAGTGGTCCCTTAAGTTATTTTTGCATGGTGTGGTTGAAAATAAGAATTTTATTTCGCTTGTTGTTTACTTTTGATATTTTGTGGCTCGGTATGCATGTACATATGTATGCGAGAATAGAATCTTGGTATTTTTGGATGTATTGCTAATATGAATATATGATTCCTACACATAATAGGAATTGACAATCGGCATTCATTGACCCAATGTAGACTATGCGTTGATTACGTCACTGAAAGCAGATGCCTTTAGTTGTCGCTAAGGTTATTATGTGAAATTGGAATTATGAAATGACATGCATCTATACAAAACCATTCAGGTGTATCGCTCTTGCAACTTACTCTGTTTTTATATTCCTGATTTCTGGGTGTGAGGAAAAAATTGAGTCGAATACTAAAATATGTTTTTTGGTTATCTCCAAGAACTCTTCCGATGGGGCATTCAAATTACCAAAATCAGTATTTCGGTTATAATTTTTCTGGAATATGAAAAACTAAAAAAATTAAATGAATTGGTTTGCTTTCAATACATGTGACTATGCGCTGTATATCGATGGCCCCATGCAAAAAGATACTAAGTGCATTTTTGCTATTTTCCAGGAGAAGCGTTTAAAGTTTTTTGACAATAACTTCTTTGTTTATTAACGGATTTTTAAGCTGAATGCTTTGTTACTCTCATAATTTTTATACAATTTTTTAGAGATGGAGTTAGGTCTGCAATATAGTGGTTTATTATGTTAAATTGCAGTTAGTATTATTGTGACTGTCTTATTCAAACTTTTGAATATACTATTTGATGTTAGTTCTGTTTAACACGGAACAAAACATATCAAAAACTATTTTAAGTGCACTTAAGTAGTATTAATGTGGCTCGAAATCTATACACTGAAGAGTATACTAAGATACACTTAAGTGTCATCTTCTTTTTCATACGTACAGACAAAAGTATACTAAAAGGCACATTAGTGCATCCAACTTCCAAAAATTCCATGCAAACAAATACCATGTCAACATAGTATACATGCGTTCATTGGAAGATTTAGTGATAAAAATATTAAGAGCGCTTATTATGATTTTGCTTGGAATAAGTGTTTTCATAAAACATTATTCTAAGTGCTATTATAGCTCTATTTTCAAGGTTTTTGGTTCGATTCAGACGAAAAAAATTTGAAAAATAAAAGACAATGTGTGGATTCTTATGGTATAATTAACTCAAAACTATACCAAGTGCACTTAGTATCTAGTATGGGGCCATCGATATGTATTGTGCGGTGTGGTCGAGCCTACAAAATGTCAAGAGAAAAACTTTTTTGTCTTGCCTCTCAATCTCATCTCAATTGGATTGTTATTTTTCTTTGGTTCTCTTACGTTGTGAAAGAGCTTTTTCATTTTTGATAATTTTTTCGTGGCAGATGAGACTTCTTGGGTTTGTATATTCTTTGATTAAATGTTAATAAAGTAAAATGTACATATACATGTACCTAATTTTTGACACTATCCGTTAACGTGTCAGAACCTCCCTACCCTACTAAGAAAGTACTAAATGGGTACTAAAAAGTACTTAAGAAGTACTATAGGGTCATAAAAAAGTACTAAAAAGTAATAAACAAGTACTAAAAATGTAATAAAAAGTACTAAAGAAAAAGTACTAAAAAGTACTATAAAGTACTAAAAAAGGTTCTAAAAAAAAGTACTAGAAAAGTCAGTACCAAACTAATTAAAATCAATCTAAAAGAATCGAAAAGAATGCAAAAGACTTCAAATGAATGCAAATGAATGCAAATGAATGCAATGAGTGCAAATGAATGCAAAAAGAATGCCAGCATTCAATTGAAGTCACAAGAGATAGCATTCATTGATTGCATTCAATTGAATGGTACAACAAAAGAATGCAATCTTTAAATGCTTAATGAATGGTGATTGCATTCGTTTTTTTGAATTCTCAAATTGAAGTCAATGAATGCAATCAAAAAATTGAATTCATTGAAGAATGCATTTCGAACTGATTGCATTCTTTTACAACTCTGCCAAGAACTAAAGGACGTTTTTTCCTTGTCCGATTTTATTCGATAAATGCGAATAGTGGTGTTTTTTTGGTTTGCATATGATTTTTGTTCTATGCCAGTTAATTGTTTGAAGATGAAGAAAGAACACAGGGATAAAATGAATTTTTTTTTTTTTCAAAATTCCACTCATTTTTAATTTTTTTTTTTATATAGATTTTGTTTGAAAAGTGATCTTTGTCCGATTATTCTGTCGAGCAACTCTACATACATATGTATGTATTTATATAACTTCTCGCGTGTGTACAATCGTTTGTGCAAGGGTTAGTGTTTTTGCTAGCGCTGTACAGGAATATACATATTCTTTGCACTTTTAGTGTTTCGAAATTTATGTTATCAATCTTTTAAGCCTTAAATAACGGAAAATATACCTTCATTGTTGAAATCGAAACCGGAACGATTTGGTTGAAAGAACAAATGCGTTCGATAGTGTATGTCTTCTGGTGTCGTCAAACCCATATCACGAGAGCGTTTCGTCCGATTGGCTTTGCTGGTGAGTTTGCCACCACCACCACCAGATTTACCAGCTCCTTCGCGAAAATTCTTTCGAAACATTAAATTCATTTTGATGGCGGTCTTTTTTTTTAGATTTCTAGTTTTGCTACAAATTGGTAAACGAAAGGTAAAGGTTTTCTTTTAAATACATATGCCACGAGTATTATTGTAGTCCTCAACGACTATCCACATCGATTTTCCAAGGTAAGAAATAAAAAACACTTTATATGTACTTCTAAAACAGACCTCGAACTTACTTGAACAACACACAACCCGTCTGCAATTAAGTGCAATGAATGTGACTGGATGCGAGTAGAATATTAACTTTTCAACACGGAAATCGATAGAACGTTTGAATTATTTATAACGCTACACTCCACAATGATGTGGTGTGTCCTTCAAAGTGAACAATTTCTGGAAAAAATAGAAAAAAATTTCCCTTACACTTTTGAACTTAAAAACGTAGAGAAAAACACTTAAGCTAGAGTGTGTCCTTCTATCAGGCGACCAAGCTGAGTACTATTTGATTTTTGCTAAATTTCTATTTTCGTAGGCAACAAATTCAAATCAAACTTGGCTATGTAAACTAAAATCACAACAATTTGGGTATTTACCCGCCCATTTTTGTATACGTGCTGAAAAATACAAAAGAACAAAACAACTAAAAGAAGGAAAGTGCTAAAATTCCGCCTAGGAAATGCCTCATATCCGCTTACCGGCAATCAAAGCCTTATCAGATTTTCCATGGAATTTTTTACGTACATGCGATGTATTGAGTGAGTAATTTGGCCGTTCAACGGTGGAAAATGCGTAGGGTGAGTCTTACGTGTTTTGTTTATTCAAAAACAGCATACAAGTTCTTAACTTATTGACCATTAAAAAGGTTTTTTTTGTCTTTATTGGCAATTGAAGAGAGGATTGTGTCTTTAACTAAGGTTTGACACCAAAATACAAGTCATATACATATCTCTTGTCAGTTGATCGAATCACTTTTTATTTGCAATTATTTTTGAACTATTTAGGACTTCAACCCCAAGTTTTTAGGGTGCCCATGCAAACGTAAAAACTAGTGCAGTGTACGCAGAGAAATAAGAACATACATGTTTCAATACGCGAAGCTACATGTAAATTCTGTTTGCAGTGCTGTTCTGCAAGATGTCTCTATTTCTAAATTCTCTGCAATCGACAATGTTGACACAACACAAAAGAAGAAAAAAATACAGTTTGAGGTATTTAGTTTCACCAATGTTTTGAAGTTTCATTGTTTATTAATATTTCAAATTGGAAGATGAATGGAATTTGTAAAATAAAATGTATTGCAAATAGGACTGATACACACATAAAAGCAATGCCACTTTCTGAATGTTTCTGTGTTTTGTAATACTTTCCATTTTTTTCTCAAATCACATCAAAATAGTTTTTGCAAAAAAAATTGTGATTTTAAACCAGTAGCAGTAAGTGACAGTAGCCGATTCTCTGCACATCAAATAATTTCTGCACGTCTGTTTAACCTGCAGTTGGGCATTAGTACTAGTTTTTCCAAACGATTATCTAAAGCAATATCCAAGCCTAAGTCCAACATGGCTGCTGGATCCGACGGTTTACCCGCAGAGCTATTTAAAGCAGCTAGAGATGAATTGCTGAAGAGCATACACCAACTCATCTCGAAGGAGACCCCCTCGACTACTCCAATTACAGAGGCATCAGTCTCTTCAACATCGCCTCCAAGATCTTATCTGCCATATTGTGTGATTTCGTCATTTGGTCAACAACCTGATTGGCCCATCAGTGCCACCATAGTCCTAGTGAAGTGGCAGATCCTGGAAAAAACCCAAGAAGTCCAAATCGATACCCACCACCGGTTCATTGATTTCAAGACCGCCTATGACAGCATCTGGAGAGATGAACTGTATAGAACGATGTCTAGTTCCAACAGCCAACCAAGTCGAAAAGCTCGCTGCTCAATCAAGGTCGGTAACCTTTGATGTCAAAAGAGGATTCAGAGAAGGTGATGCACTTTCATGCGACTTCCTTAGCAACATACTTGAAATAATTGTTCAAAACTCATAAGCCAATACACGAGATATGTACCTTCAAAAGTCCGTTCAACTACTTGCATACGCCGATGACATTGATATCACTGATAGAACACAGCAAGTATAGAAGACGGCAAAACAAAGTACTCGTATATGCTGTCAATGGAAAGGGACACTCAACATCGACTACCTGGGCTCTGCTATAAGATCAAAAAATGAAATGATATCTCGTCCGAAATCAAACGAAGGACTACTCTTGCCAATCGCTGTTTCTTTAGGCTAAGAAGGTAATTAAGTACTATAGCCCTCTCACCATCAACTAAGGAGACTCTATATAAGACCCTTAGCATCCCAGTCCTGTTATATGGAGCTGAAGTATGGACCTTGTCGAAAGGGGATGAAAATATCCTTGGTCGCTGCGAGACAAAAATCCTTCGTAAGATATTCGATCCTGTTTGCGTTGACGGGTTTTGGAGGAGAAGAATCAACCACGAACTATACGAGCTGTACGAGCTGTACCTGGTCCTGGTCGAAAAACTGCGCATGATGGCCAGGGCATGTAGAGCGTATGGACATCAACGCTCCAGCTCGGAGAATATTCGATTCTAACCAGGAGGGTCAGCCCAGCAGAGGACGACAAGTTGAAAATGACCTAAAGTGGAAGCTACGAGTATTAAATTCGAAAGACAAGATTAATTTTCTGAGAATGAGCTTTTTTGCTAAAGAGTACCAATTTCGAGTACCAATTACAACCGCGAATAAAGGTCTGTATATTTAAACAAAAACGCTGAGACCCGAGTGAATCATGGGTTTCCGGCCAAACTTTGAGCTACAGAAGCAATATTCCCAATTGCTCTTGCACGAAATGCACGATTTCAATTGCTCATATCACAAACTTATCCCAATAGCTTAAATGTATCGTTACATTTTTGTTAATGGCCTAGTTTTTGCTTGTTATCTGTCAAAAAATAACGGCAAATTGTTTGACAAGTGCCAGAAGAGTGGACTTTGTCTTAATTGAATCTTCACAAGGAATGTGGTATAAAGTATCGTGTGCGTAATAGTATCCACTTTAGGCGTGTGATTAGGCAGACGAATGCATCGCATCGTGTGTCTTCCTGATCTCTGCGACGATACTTTATGAAACTTCTCCCCCGATTTGGGCGATGAGTTGTGTTTTGACCAGAAAACGGTTTGTTTGTTTTATTTATTATTTTGAAGTCGTTGGATTTTCGGTTTGGAACTTAAATTTATCACATATTTTAGCGCAGCCGGTTTTAAAAACCAACCATCCCGTTTGAAAAAATAAAATCACAAAAGAGAGCATCGAAAAAGAATTAAATCAATTCAGTTACATATATGTATAGTACATACGTTTCTATACATATATTTTTAAACAGCTTCAGTTATAAGAAATTGCTGATTGTGATTCTTAATTTAACCCTCATCCTGTAAAGAAAAAAAAACTTCATATTCAGTGTTTTGGGTGAATTGTTCTTAGCACAATTTTATTGCATTGTTTGCACTTTTTACAATTTATTTCCGTAAATGAATGTTTTCTACAGATAACTGAATTACATTTGTTACATTTGGTAGCATACATATTATAGAAATCGCGCGAGTTTTTTAAGTCTCAAAATGCGTTTGGGCAAAATTTGCCCAAAATACAGGATGAGTGTTAAATTACACACCCGTACCGGTTAACAAACAGATATTAGCAAAAGGAAATTTGCAATACAATACAATATTATAAGTGCAGATAGGAAGTGGAGTGAGAAGAAATGTTGATAAGATATATACGCGTAGAACGGGATACAAGAAACGTTAGTTACACTGAAATCTCTGAAAAAGGAGCTGAAGGGCTTTTATATAGTCTTAATTAGTTAAACCAATATATACATACATATGTTGTGTATATAATGTTGCTTTCATTTAACTCCACAATAAAAACGTTTTATTTTTCGAGTTCAACATCAGGAACAACTTTATAAACTGGAACAACTTTATTTATAAAATTTAGTTTAACTTCTTTTTACAGCTCTGTCTTCACGCGCGTCCTTCCTCGTCTTAATCCGAATTAATTTTCTTTATTCTATTAATTTCATCTTCTATCTTACTCTAACTTAAAATTCTACGAAATGTCTTTGCCTTCCTTCCTTTCTATGCAGTCGCTACACATATGTACAATGTACATAGGCTTATATACTCCAATGATGCATTTAAAAATTCTCAAACATCACGGACTTAACCCATTTTGGCCCGAGTGGGTACTTACTTACTTAATTACTTAGTCACAATTTTTTTTTTCATTCTTTCCCCCAACCCTCTCTTTTAACACTATGATTGGGGCCTAAAATGTAGGCTTCCAAAAAGCATTTAAAAAAAAAAAATTATAAATTTTTTTTTTGAAAAAAGATAAACATTAAAAGAATGTCTATTTTATGACGTCAATATAAAGTACTAAACATTTGTAATATTACTTTATGCGTTCCGTGTATCAGACCTGATAGATCAACGTTCAAAAATGTATGGGTAGTTTTCTACCTAACGGGCCAATAAGTAAAAATTTTTTAATTTTAGGACAAGTCATGTATAACATTGATACAATTTGAAAGAACCGTTTTTTGTTTATTTATTTGTTCTGCATTTCGAGGTAATTCATCCAGATTCAGTATTTAGTCAAGAAAATAAATTATGTGCTAGTAGATATCATACAATAAAAAAACAACAATGCAAATGGAGGAGATTATGGCCTTGCTTTAGTCACCTGATGAAGAAGATTATGTGGTCAGTAAGGTGCACAGAACGGAATAGGTGAATGCTGTGTATGTACCTTCAAAAGTCGACAATGCACTTCCTTCAATAGATTTTGGTGAAACTTTGGAGCTGGAATATTCAGCGGAGGGTGATTTACATGCTCATGAGGCAGAGTCGGAGATCAGATTGGAGCCACCTTGTAAAATGTTTAATCATTGTCAGAATAACGTATCTTTGAGTATTCTAAACAACCAGTGGATGCTGAAGCAGCCAGAATTGGATCTATATCACAGCTATTAGGTATTATACTCCGCTAAAGCAAGTATAAAATATGCTATTACCTATCATTGTCGTAGATTAGGGTGGTAAATCGTCATCTCAGTTGTTTTCTCTTTTCCATACTCAAACTGCACGAATTGAAGAGATTTTTGGATACACTGTTCCGCAGTGAATACCATACACTTCCTCCATGGAAATTATGCTGGTTAATTCAGCATACATTTTGAGTTTCAATTGCGAAGAATCTTTCAATGTCGATATTTGAATCAATCAAATGACTTATTCATTTATCAGACAGCACGAAGCTCGATAGATCGGATACATTTGCCAAAATAAGACCGCTCATCAATCACCGTAGGCGATTATTGAGATATTCACAGTAAAAAGTAGTGGTGACCACTTTTTGTCAATACATCTTCCAACATGATACTCAATGCGTGAAAATTGCTTGTTTTGGTCACGAAATCGAGAAATGTCAAGCCACAGTTGGCGCTGAGAGACGATGTGCCTAAGGAGCTTTTGAGAGCAGACCGCAATCGCCCATCCATTTATATAATTATATATATAAAGACGTAACTTCAAAAAACTTTGTCCCGAATGATCTCCGCAAATACTGCACCGATTAACGTGAAATAAATTGTATAATAATCGTGATTTCCGTTAAAACCAGTTAGGCTATGTTTTTTTATTTAAATGTTGTTTGTTCTTAAGAAACATTTTTTTTTTATATTTTTATACCTATTTTTTTGAGGTTGACCCACATATTAACTCCTAACTTCAAAGTAGTTAAACGAATTGGCAAAAAATAATGTTTGCATAAAGTAAATATATACCTACGCAAATTTTAAGACCTTCATCTTTTCTTAACTCTACGTACATGCTGAGAAATAAATAAATAACTATTTTAAAAACATATAACAATTCATGAAATCATCAGTGGAGACCGAAGCCAACAGTCATGCAGCAGTGGGTGACGTCATGGTGTGTGTATGTGGCATATTTGAATTTCTGCGTATTTACTGAAATAGCATTCTATTGATGCATTGTGCCCGGCCTACTACGATAAATATGATTGTAAAAGCAAATCCAAATTTTAAAAAAGTGCACGAGCAATGGCGGGCGGGCAACAGCTGTACCTATATTAGAAGAAAACAATCAGTTTTCTATTAAAAGTTGCAGATGGGCGAAGCAAGGCGAGCACGGGTCAGCTATCTCTATGTATAAAACAGTTCACTGACTGTCTGACAGATAACGCACAGACCAAACCGATGGACCCAAAGGGCTGAAATTTGGACAGTACATTGCTATAATAACATAAGCATCCACTTAGAGCGGTTTTTTTTGTAATCCCACTCTTTTTAATGTGTATGTACTTGCGTTCGATGTGAGTAAAGAACCGACTAACTTGCAAATGGAACTTTATAATATATTTGCAGTGCGATTTAAAAAATAAGTTCAATGAAGTCGACATTGCATACAAAGTAGGTTAGGTTCATACTGCAAAAATCGAAATAGCTATCACAACTTAAGGCACATTGATGCCCGTATTTTATGTATACTTTATGAAGTTTATATGTGAATAGATGTTTTCCAGTGAAGATTAATAAATCTAAATACCTTGCAAGACTAATAGGTAAACATCTTCAGTCCATTTTGAAAATAAGTACAACATCGTTGACAGTTGACACCAAATATCGAGGAGATAATGAAACATAAAAGAAGTCAAGTTTCTGGATCCTCAAAATAATATTTCGGTTCAATACGTCTCTACTTAAAAAAAAATATATAACCTTTTTTATATAAATTTTAATTATACGGGGTAGATATTGTATAATTACATTTGTATTTTACTTTTAATATGGTCCCCTCTCATACTCGGGACAAAAAACTGGCGCTTTTAGAGTTTGAGTTTGACACCCCTGGTCTAATGGAATTAAATTAAATAATTTATATAAGATATGTTTGCCCGCGTCCGACCAAGGGAGCAATCTGTAACATAAAAGCTTGGTTATGAAAATGTGTGCGTCTAAGGGATCTGTGCGTCGAATGGAGCTGTCCGTAATGGGAGATTTCACTGTATGATGAGTGCCTAACAAGCTTTAGATTTCATACTTTTTAAGGGTGTACATAATTGTAGACTTTTGTCATTTACTGATAAACTCGGCTTGACGTACAAACGTATCCATGGGTGGGGGGGGGGGGGGCTAGAGGATTCTCAAGCCCCCCCCCCCCCTCAACCCGGAAATTATTTAAAAGAAAATATTTGAAATAAGTTCAGTTTATTAATTATATCCTTGAACATATTTCGTTTATTTTTACAAATAATATAAACAGTTATTAAAGTAACATGATTTCAGAACAATATAACATAAGTAGTGAGGAACTAATAAACTAATAAATTAAAAACCAAGCGGTCTAGTTAGCGAAATACCCAATTTCTTTTGAAACCATTCAAATAAAACTTTCCAAAATGCCAATGCAAAAAAACGACTTTTGCACCTTTGTGAAACAAGGTTTATTGAAAGGCATGACATATCTGATCTGTAGAGCTCTTCAAATGTATTGCGATTAGTGTTGAAGAAATATCCACCAAGTCGTGGGCGATGTCTTCAAAAGCATCAACTCTCTTGGCAGATATTCAAAGAAGTGATTTCCTGGTAAGCATCGTTGTATGCGAACAACTTTTTAGTTTAAACTATGTTTAATTTATCATGTAGTTATTGACTTCTTTATAACGAACGAAATTAATAGAAAAGAAGACGAGGTCAAAGGCAGTGAAAACCTGTACTCGGATCATACCCCTGTGATCCTAACAGTCAATGGTATTTTAATAGAACAGACAAATTATGCGAGACTTGCAAATAATAAAACCAACTGGTGTACATTTACAGAATTAATCGAAGGATTTATCGATCTTACAATAGATCTCCGCTAATTTCAACAAAACATATTGACACTGAAGTGGAGCAATACATAGCTGATATACAGCAAACAGCCGAAGATAGTACACCAACGCGACGTAACAGCAGAAAAGAGAAGCCTCTGTAAATTATCCAGCAGAAATCAAAGAACTGATACTAAAAAATGACAAGATATCCCGGCGATTAAACAGTATTTAATAAATTAAATAACATGCTCAAAAAAAGTATCAGTAAATTTAAAAATGATTCTCTAAATAATTACCTTTGCAACTTAACTGCTAATAAAGTCCTTCACTATTCCCTTTGGAAAGCTGTTAAACGTTTGAAGAGACCCCAATAACAAGATCCCCCACTAAAAACATCTGATGTGAAATGGATTGGAGACCCAAAAGGCAATTAGGCTCTTTGCAGAACATCTGAAAAATGTTTTCAAAACTTTTCTTGTAGTGGCAAATGAAAACGTCGAAATTGTTGACAAACTAGACGAAGAGTTGTACCTTACGTTTCGCTTAGGGAGATTACTGCCTGTATACACAAACTAATAATAATAGGAAATCTCCAGGCTATGATCTTATAACTGCGCAAATCATGAAGGAGTTGCAATTCATTGCATTAGTAAAACTGAAACATATAATTAATGCCTGCTTTAGACTGAAATATGTTTCACATCACTGGAAAATAGCAGAAGTAATCATTATACTTAAACAAGGCAAGTCATTAACAGAAGTGACCTCATATCGGCCAATCTCTGTTTTACCGATATTGTCAAAAATACTTGTAAAACTACTACTTAAGCTTAAGGGCTTAGACAAAATTATAGTAGAAAGAAAACTTATCCCGAACCATCAATTTGGTTTTAGAAACAAACACTCGACAATAGACAAAGTACATCGCATAACTAACGTTATAGAAAAGGTACTAGAAGAAAAACAAGTTTGTTGTTCACTATTTTTAGACGGTGCGGTGCACAGGTTTTTGACTAAGTCTGGCATAGGGGTCTAGAGTATAAAAATTACATAGGTAAACCTCACGATCTTATGTTGTAGAATTTCGAGAATCTGTATGTTATTTAAGCATAATACATTCTCCCAAGCGATTTCCCATACTGAAAAATAAATCATTTGTCGATCTTTTCTTGATTGGTCATGATTTAGGAGGTCTTTTTAGTGCGGTTAGCGTCCCACACTACTCTCGTTACTATAATCCCTTAGTGTCTTTCGAGATTTTAACTTTCATTAACAAAAAAAAATTAGTTTTCTAATTTTTTGTATACAGAATTACTTCTTCGAAAATCTACCGGTAAACATTTGCAACTCATAGAGAATCTCAAACTGACATGCTTGAAAATCAAGAAAATATTTCAAACGAAAAAAAATTGCTGTCATCCTTGTGAGGTATCACGACTACTGAGTGTCCCAATTAGAAGCTTTAACTGTTCACCTGATATCCAATGGCAACATAATAAAATCTACAAACTCCACAGACACTCACCTAAATGGTTCGCAAATTAAAATGCCTTCCATACCGTTCACGTAATTACACAAACACAATTCAAATTTCCCATGGTGTGTGGTAGAATATGGAATTCAGTCAGAATTGACTCCTGTAAATCGTATAAGGACGAAGATATCCTTCCTCTAGCGGCAACGTGTCCCATATGTTTATTTGCAATGGAAATGCTTTTCGTTTCCCAAAACCATTGTCATATGTAGGTATATGCTCGTACTTCTTTCGATCATTATCAACATCTAACCGTACGATTGTTTAAATATTCATAGAAAACGGGGTGTCCTTGTCGAGGACGACAAGAAGAAATTCAATTTAAATGTCTGCTGATTGCGCATAAAACTAATTTAATAAATTTACAGAAAAGCATACAAATTGAAGGTAATTGAAGAGGGATGGTTGCTGTGCGGTGCGGTGTTGCTTTAGCGTGCTCCGAAGACGTTACGGACCCGGTATCATTCTGTCGTCGTCTGTGGTTCCCTTAAAGGAGTGCAGAAAGAAAGGGTTCTTCGAAACAATCACCGGGTGAAATAAATTGTGAAAGTAACAAATGCGTGCCAGAGACATTAATCGATTTTGATAATAATCGACTTGAGTGGGCAGAATTGAAGTTGTTTTCCTTGTGCTTGTACACGCATTAGAAATTATTTTGCTTATTCACGAATAACAATAATGTCCTTGTCTACTCGAAGGGAAAGTGTTAGTCAAGTAAATGAGATGTGTGTACATGCATTACATTTCGATTTAACATAAACAGAGTGTCTAGTAGATTATGTAGACTTTGAAATGCCTGGAGTTAAAACTCTGTGGCGTAACACTTATGACATTGAAAACCTAAGCGATGCGACTGAGATGATCAAATGTGTTCTTCACCTCACATCGTTTTTATTTGTGCACTATTATACTTTTTGAGTCTTAGGTATCCTAATGCAAATAGATTCATCACCATACAACTTAGATACACTGTAGGTGAAACGTTTGCGAGCAGCTCATAAATGAGCTTTTAATTGTGGATAGACGCAACCATTCTTCATTTATTTATTTTTATTTATTATTACGCACAACCGTAGCGGCACCGTAGCGCAAGTGGTTAGTGCGTCGGACTACTAAGCCAGCGGTCTTGGGTTCGAATCCCGCCGCAAACACCTAAGAGTTTTTCACAGTGCCCACCTCTTTCGAATGTCTAACAAGCATCAAAGAGTATCATTTGTCACGATTGAGCTTCTCAACTCGCCGTTCGGAGTCGGCAAAAAACTGTAGGTCCCTTCCATTCGTGCAAAAAAAAATATAACACGCACACACAAATGGTTGCGAGAAGCAGGCCCAGGTTCACCTCGAGCTGTAGCGCCAACTATGTAAGTATTACGCACAACTGGAAAGTATCCCTGACCATCAATATATCCAGTTCTCTCATCCCCCAGCCAAATCTGATTTTTAAAACTACCGGGAAACTCTGAAAAGCTTAATCCCCTCTCCCCTAGTCCAAATATTCCTAGCTACCTAATGAAATCAAACGGTTCTTTGACTCCTTCAAGCGAAGAAACAATAAAGCTTTTATTGGATACACACTTCCCTAGAAGCTCTTCTTCTCCACACAGTAGGGTATCTAAAAGTAAGCAATCGAAACAAAAGTACACAGTCAGTCTGATCATAAGTCAGTCTGATAACATACAAAAGATCTCAGACCCATTGGTACATATATTATTATTCTTCCTAAAAACTCTAGAAAGATTGATAGATACCCACTTTCATAGTAGCATCGACTCAAGATCGCTATCAGAATCTGAGTCGTGCATCTTCTAGATGGAAGAACATACAATAGGAAAATGCGTGCAGATCAAGCTCGATAGAAGATATATGGAGCAGGACATCATAATTAGGTCAGAAAGCCAAACGACCTTCAAAGCACTGAGCTTCTGGGCAAAATCCCTTCCGCGAAATGGGCGATATCGTTATCCATGAACGACTGCAAAAGGAAGAAGAATGCGCTGAAATAATAATACAGTTTTTATGAACAAAAATGAGCGTTACAGTATTAATATAGGTCTTATGATTTTCAAGGATGTCTTGTTTTAATATCCAACAGTAATCTGCCTGCATTCTTGGTCTCACTTCCGCTGATATCGTTTTTCGGTTGTAGAAATGTCCTGATGGAATCTTTCACCGTGTTCATTGCTAACGGAGCCCAATTTTTTACGAAAGAGGTCCAAATGGGAATGTAGGAAATGTTTTTTTAACGACATGTTGCAACTCAAAGCCTTATAAGTACTTTAAAGCTTCTGGATGATACTTTTATAGTTCTTTGATCGGTGATTTCCGGGAAAATTTATATTTTGCTTCAAGGATGTCTTGTTTTAATATCCAACAGTAATCTGCCTGCATTCTTGGTCTCACTTCCGCTGATATCGTTTTTCGGTTGTAGAAATGTCCTGATGGAATCTTTCACCGTGTTCATTGCTAACGGAGCCCAATTTTTTACGAAAGAGGTCCAAATGGGAATGTAGGAAATGTTTTTTTAACGACATGTTGCAACTCAAAGCCTTATAAGTACTTTAAAGCTTCTGGATGATACTTTTATAGTTCTTTGATCGGTGATTTCCGGGAAAATTTGAGGTAACTTTCATGAAAGATTCCCAAGCTGATTTTCAAGGTAACTTAGTATTTTTTTTAAGTATTTAATCCTCTATCAATCGCCTGATTTAAGATCTTACTAATATGCACTTTTAAATTTTGGCGTCACTGATTTCGAGAAATTTGTCTTTCAAATACATAAACCCAGCACCATCCCGATCCATTGCGTTCACGAAGTTTCAAAAGCGATTTCACCAAAAATGTAACAAAACTTGTCAGGATCGTTTTTGCACTTTCCTGACATTATTACAATATAACCTAACGTGACAAACAAAAAACACAGCCACTTCACTGAAAAACAAAGCACTATAAAAAAAAAAATAAGTAAAAACGATTAACATACAATTTTACTGGTAGTAGACGTAACATAAAAACTAGACCTGATCTGATCAAAATGACTTTGGTCTTATAATGAGGGTAGATAGATATTTAAAAAATAGTAAACACTTTTCTTGTTACAAAATGTTGTTGACCAGTGAATCTGGAACGAATTTCCCAAACTAAGCCCATCCAAGATGCCACTTGAGGACTATAACTGGAAAATATCTAAACCCTGGGGCCTGAGTAACAGGATACTGTAAGCTAAAGAAATAACTTACCTGTAAAATCTGTTTTCTAATTCTAAGTACGCAATCGCGCAAAGGAGCGATTATCCATCGGCTTTTTTTTGTATTTATTGGATCCTGCTCTAAACCACCTTTCTAATAAAGACTAATATATCCTTGGTTGACGCATTTTGTAAGTCATAAGGTCTTAGGAATTCTTTATGTAGGGTACGCCCTCTGACCCCAAAATGTGCCGGGCATTCACAAAGGCCGTTCTTGACCGACTAGACCTCCTCTAAACAGATCCGACAATCGGTCTCGCTAGAGAGGCCTTACATGTTTGGGTGGTATTGTAACTGACATTGGCCGGAGAGGAAATTTGTGAGAACCTAATATCCTTTATAGTGAAATTTTGAAGTTCTCTGTGGTGGGTATAAGGCTTAAGGCTTGGCTTACCTAAGCCCTGGGACATTTCTCCAATGAAATAGTCGGAGATTATATTCCCATTGATTAGGGCAGAGATTGTTGCCTAGTTCGGCGCTGCGAAATTACGCCCCAGGAAATAAGGCCCCACAAAAAAAATCCGGTCAAGTGCAAGTTATACTTGCGCAATAAGTGTTCCGTACAGTATCAGTTATTTTAACTACATACACACGTACATACATATGTCATAGATTTATGTTGATAGATCTATGAACCCTTTTTTACGAAACGATTTCTACTAAAGATACAATAGGCGCGTTTTTTTTCAAACCTATATAGGCTAAACATGTTTCCGCAACATGTTTTCAATGTAAAATACAACAAAACCTTAGCCTGGATAATTCTCCAGTCTTATTTTTGTATGGAAAGCTTTTGCGAAATCTATATAGATTTGAAAAAAAACGCGCCTTATATAGATTTCGAAAAAGCTTTCCATACAAAAATAAGACTGGATAATTATCCAGGCTAAGGTTTTGTTGTATTTTACATTGTTTGCGTATTTTTTTTTCAAACCCATATAGGCTAAACATGTTTCCGCAACATGTTTTCAATGTAAAATACAACAAAACCTTAGCCTGGATAGTTATCCAGTCTTATTTTTTTATGGAAAGCTTTTTCGAAATCTATAGGCGTGTTTTACCCATGTAAAATACAACAAAACCTTAGCCTGGATAATTATCGAGTCTTAATTTTGCACTGAAAGCTTTTTCGAAGTCTGTATAGGTTACAAAAAAAAACACGCCTATAGATTTGAAAAAAACGCGTATCATTGGTTTAAGTCTAAGGTCAATAGTTATACGATGGAAGTATGCACCGAAAATTCGCTTCGGGTATAACACTTTAGCCATGAATTATTAAATTTTTACTCTCGTATCTTTTAGGCGTTGTGATATTTTTCTAGTTGAAATTAAAAAATTAATAAAAGAAAAACCGTCGAAGTAGGGTAGTCGTGTTTATTATGTTTCCATCTACACTTTATTCTCAATGTTTGTGATTTTATTCAGATTTTCTGAACGATATTTTCGAAGAAAAAGCTCGGGACAGCAAGTTGTAACGTTTTTGTGAAAAAGTGTTAAGAAACTACCCCCCCAAAGTCGAAATTCAGATTTTTAAGTTCTGGTCACTAATTGCTACAACTGTTCCCAATTTCAATAGTCCTACGTCAAATAGTCTCTGAGAAAAGGCCTGTGACAGACAGAAAGACAGACAAACAGACAGACAGACAGACAGATAGGCACCGAACTGATTCCATTAGTGTTCTGTTTTGGTACGGACGGAACACTAAAATCGAAATTAAGCCCCAAAATTATACTCGCAGTGCAATAACAACAAAAATATGACATATTTTGGGTGTAATTTCATTTTTTGGGGCATTGTTTCGCTTCTAGAATTGGGGTGATATTTCATTATGAACTAGGACCCAAGAATTTTTTTGTGCCTTATTTCATTATTGTTATTTTTCTAAGAAACAAGAAAAAATACGAACACAACAGCTACATGGTAACGTGAAATAGTGCTCTACGAAATAAGCCCACATGTCGCCTTATTTTTTCTAGTTCTAGTTATTTGAGTGCAATTTTTTGAGTCTTATTTTTTAAAAATTCTCAAAAACTAAAATTTTATAAGTTTCTTTTCTCAAATTCTCAAATAATATAATTTTTTATGTTTATATGCAGTAGAGCCTGAATTAGCCAACTCATCCGTAATCTCATGTCCTTCAATGCCTCTGTGACCAGGTACCCACCAAAGTTTGACCTTATTGTGAGTAGCTAGAGTTTAGAGAGCATTGAAGCAGCATACCAGTCTTGAGTCCAAAGAGTAGGAGCTTAAAGGTTTGAGTTACCGACCTTAGTAACTCTCTGTAGGTTGTAGCGGCATTGCTAAATACAGTTCATCGCTGGCAACACTGTTCGCACTGACATTGGCCTGAAGTCTATTGCTGTCATTTTTGAATATATAGTCAGTTGAATTTCATCAGCCGCTGCTTTAATTTAGTTGCAATAAATTCTTTAATAATCATTTGTATTTTGTAACCTTTTTATATTAAATAATATTAGTGTAAATAAAGATTAATAGTTCGCAGTACAATATTGCGACAGTGGTGACCCAGACTTAGAGTTAATTTTCTATAAGGAATACAACAATATTCGCTCTGTAAATCTACTAAAACGAATACAAGGTGAAGAATGTCTCTAAACGATCAGCCGGGAGTAAACGCTTCAGATGCTTCTAAAACAGACAAGAACATTGAAATTTGGTTTGCCCAGGTCGAAGCACAATTTTGCATTGCAGGTGTTTCAGCCGACCTCACAAAGTTCCACACGGTCGTTGCAGCCATCGAGTCGAACATCATTTCGCAGATCACAGATGCAGTACTGCATCCTCCACCCACCGACAAGTACGAACATCTCAAACGAAGCATAATAGAGCGCTTCTGTGAAAGCGAGCAAAAGAAAATCCAGAAGCTGCTTTCGGATATCGATCTTGGCGACCGTCGACCAACTCAGCTGTTGAACGAGCTAAGTGCTTTAGCGAAAGATAGAGTTAGTGATGATTTCCTACGATCACTGTGGCTTCAACGACTACCACCGCATGCACGGGCTATATTACAGGCCTCAAATGATGATCTGCAAGGTTTAGCGAAACTGGCTGACAAAATATTGGAAGCATATGACAAATTGCGATGGCTTCTTCCAGCAATACATCTAGTGGCAATGAGGTGAATGAAATCTCCGTTTGCATGTCACGATTGGAAAAACGAATATATGAACTTATTCGCACACGCTCAGCCAGTCGTTCTACGAAAAATCGACGCCCATATCACAAAAGTGATTCGACACCAATCGTTTGTTGGTATCATGGTAGATTCGGCAAGGATGCACAGAAGTGTCGCAAACCTTGCAGCTTTACTGTGGACACAAAAAACTAGACAGCACTTCTGGCCCCTCGCCCCGTGGACCAGAAGATACAAATCGCATTTTGCGTCTTACAATTCATAAATTACGGCACAAAATATAAATTTTTAATCGACACTGGAGCCGATGTTTCAGTATTACCACCACGGCCAAAGGATAAGCACAATCACAATACTAACATAAAGTTGTTTGCAGCAAATGGTTCAACAATTCGAACATATGGAGAACGCCGCCTCAGATTGTCATTTAGTTTACGACGAATTTTCGAATGGACATTTATTGTAGCTGATGTATCAACACCAATAATTGGCTCGGATTTTTTGCGACAATTTGATTTATTAGTGGACGTCAAGAGAGGAGTACTACTCGATAGGAAGACGATGTTGCAAGCGTTCAAACTGCTGCTGTGAGAGTTCTGTTGCATGCAACCAACAACAAATTCACACAATTATTACGGGAATTCAACCAACTTACTACTCTTAATCACAACATGAGTCCTGCAGCGTCGAAGGTCACGCACCATATTGTTACTAAAGGATCAGCTGCGTTTGCACGCCCACGTAGGCTCGCTGGAGAACGACTCGCAGCCGCGAAAAAAGAGTTTCAGTTTCAGATGGCACACGGTATCTGCAAACCCTCCAGTAGCAATTGGGCGAGTCCTCTGCATATGGTGCAAAAGGCGAATGGAGATTGGAGGCCATGCGGCGATTATAGGGCATTGAACGCCAAGACAGTCCCTGATCGGTATCCAATACCATTTCTGCACGATGTTACACATATACTTTTTGGCAAGAACATCTTCTCGGTGATAGATTTGCAGCGCGCGTATCATCAGATACCGATTGAGCCCAGCGATATACCAAAGACGGCAATCACGACACCTTTTGGATTGTACGAGTTCTCCCATATGACTTTTGGTTTGCGGAACGCGTCACAAACGTTTCAGCGATACATCCATAATGCGTTAAAGGGCCTCAGCTTCGTGTTTGCATATATCGATGATATTTGCGTTGCATCTACAAATGAAGAGGAGCACGAACAACATCTTAGAGCAGTTTTTGAACGTCTTCGCGACAACAACCTGACCATCAACGCGAGCAAATGCCAATTCGGACAATCGGAAGTTACTTTCCTTGGACACAGGGTTAATGCTGAAGGACTTCAACCAGCGGAGGATAAAGTGAATGCTGTACGTAACTTTCCGAAACCAAAGATTGCGCGGGAGTTAAAAAAATTTCTCGGAATGGTTAATTTTTATAGGCCATTTTTGCCGAATGCCACGATTAACCAAGGCAAGCTTCAAACTCTGATGAAAGGCAATGTTAAAAACGATACCACTCCGATCGAGTGGACCGAAGTTACGAGCGAAGCATTTCAAGCGTGCAAGGATGAACTCGCGAACGCCACGTTGTTATCCTGTCTCTCGCCCGATGCGCCTCTGTCATTAACCGTCGATGCATCGAACAGTGCAGTGGGTGCTATGGTCCAGCAGTTAGTAGAGGGAAATCTACAGCCTCTGGGATTTTATTCGAAAAAGCTAAACCCCGCACAGCAGAATTATTCCACGTACGATCGCGAGCTCTTAGCCATCTACCTAGCAATACAACATTTCCAGTACATGCTTGAGGGGAGGCAATTTACGATCTTCAGCGACCATAAGCCACTTATATATGCATTTTCGCAAAAGTTGGAAAAAAAACCACCAAGACGAGCTCGCCAACTGGATTACATAAGCCAATTCTCTACCGATATTCAACACCTCTCGGGAAAAGAAAACACAGTTGCAGACCTACTCTCTCGCATCAACGCGGTCAGTAGTTTGGACTTCGAGCTCATAGCGACGCAACAGCAACATGATCCGGAACTAGAGGCTTTTTTGAAATCGGATAAATCATCGCTTAACCTGAAACGTATTACGATCCCGAACTCAACACAAGTTTTATACTGCGATTCGTCCGGAGATAGAATTCGACCTTTCGTTCCACTTGCGCTCCGCCGTCATGTTATCAAGAAATTGCACGAGTTAGCACATCCAGGCAGGAAAGGGACGCAAAAGCTGGTTTCGCAATGATTCGTATGGCCTTTAATGGCGAAGGACATCGCTCAGTACGTACGTACATGCGTGCCGTGTCAACGAAATAAAGTTCAACGGCATAACAAGTCAGCGCAGGGGGACTACGGACCAATTGATCGTCGTTTCGACCATATAAACATAGATATCATTGGTCCACTGCCTATCTCCAAAGGAAATCGTTATTGCTTGACTTGTATAGACCGGTTCTCGAGATGGCCGACAGCAATTCCGCTACCAGACATCACCGCGGAAATGATTGCACAGGCTTTAGTTAGCGGGTGGATAGCGCTCTTCGGTGTTCCATTTCATATAACGAGCGATCAAGGTCGTCAATTCGAAGCCGGTGTATTTGAGGAGCTGATGCGTATATTAGGCGTACAACATTTTAAGACTACAGCGTACCACCCACAAGCAAACGGGTTAATCGAGCGTTGGCATAGAACGCTGAAAGCAGCTATCAAATGTCATCAAACGAGTGTTTGGAGTGACGCCTTACCGCTGGTATTGCTAGGGCTACGAACGACGTGGAAGGAAGAGCTACGCGCTAGTCCAGCTGAGATGCTGTTGGGTTCATCCCTGCGAATTCCGGGAGAATTCCTACATCACAAGAAATCTGCGGCAAACGAAACAGATTTTGTCAAAAAATTCCGTGGTCACATGTAGTTGTTAAAGCCAAATAATACATCGTGTCACGGCATGAAGGATATCTTCGTCCAACCAGATCTTCAGCACTGTAACCACGTTTTCGTACGTGTGGATCGAGTTCGTTCGCCACTGGAGCCTCCGTACGAGGGTCCTTTTGAGGTCATCCAGCGAGGAGAAAAGTTCTTTAAATTGAAGATGTATCGACGATCAGTCAACGTATCCTTGGATTAAAAGCGGCTTTCCTTGGATTAAAAGCGGCTTTCCTGGACAAGAGCGATTCGGCTGAAGGTGCAACAGTACCACCGTGCGTCATGGCAGAACCCCAAACCGAGAGATCTTCGTCAGCAACGCCTTCGGATGTTTCCTCAAAAAAGACGTCATTCACATCCGAACCATTTTCTTCTACCAAGACCACAAAATCAGGGCGACATGTGCACTTCCCAGCACGTTATCGATAGTGCATATCTAGGGGCGGAGCCCTGTAGCGGCATTGCTAAATACAGTTCATCGCTGGCAACACTGTTCGCACTGACATTGGCCTGAAGTCTATTGCTGTCATTTTTGAATATATAGTCAGTTGAATTTCATCAGCCGCTGCTTTAATTTCGTTGCAATAAATTCTTTAATAATCATTTGTATTTTGTAACCTTTTTATATTAAATAATATTAGTGTAAATAAAGATTAATAGTTCGCAGTAAAATATTACGACAAGGTCAAACAAGGACCAGATCTCAATGGCGTAGACATCAGCTTTAAACACGCTGGAGAATAATCCAAGAGAGACGGAGATTCTGGTATTGAGGCCATTTTCTCTCCATCATTGTACCATACTAGGCTTTTTGGGTCTAGGGTGGGTCCGCCGTTTGACCATGTGGTACCTTCCATAATATGAACTTCGAATTTTCTACCTGAGCAATATCATAGACACATTATTACTAGATGGTGCATTTCATAAAGGGTGATTTTTTAAGAGGTTGAGAACTTTTTTTAAAAAAAAAACACAAAAAATTCGAAAAAATGAATGAAATATTTATTTGAATCGATAGTTTGAACCTTGCAATTTAATGTTTAAAGATAATTTCATGCAAATGTTGACCGCGGCTGCGTCTCAGGTAGCCCATCCGCTGAGTCCAATTTTGGCATACTCTTTCACACATATCGGCCGGTATCTCACGAATGAATGCATGGATGTTGGCTTCCAGTGCGTCAATCGAAGCGGGCTTGTCCCTATAGACATTAGCCTTGACATACCCCCACAAAAAATAATCTAATGGTGTCAAATCGCACGATCTAGGCGGCCAATTGACCGGCCCGAAACGTGAAATTAACTGTTCACCAAACTCGCCTCGCAATTGCGCCATTGTTTCGCGTGCTGTGTGGCATGTGGCACCGTCTTGTTGAAACCACATATCATGCAAGTCAAGAACTTCCATTTCGGGCAAAAAAAAGTTTGTTATCATCGCTCGGTAGCGTTCACCATTGACAGTAACGCTGCGATTCGCATCATCTTTGAAGAAATATGGCCCAATAATGCCGCCGGCCCATAAACCGCATAAAAAACCGCATAAACCCATAAAACGCATAAGCGAAATGGTCATTTCCAAACTACCCAATATCTAGATGGCGCCACCGTGAAAATATACCTCATACTCGGATACTTGCTGCAAAACACTTTATTTGAGGTATACTGTTGAGAAACATTTCCGATCAACGTGAACCGTGGACTTCGTTGCCTTCTCAGTGGAGTTCATATCTGATTCTTCTTTATTTTCCCTTTTCGCAAAGCAAACCAAAAAAACCAAATGTTCCTTCGTAAAAACGGCATCATGTATCTTAATGAGAAAAAACGTAGAATAAAAATGAAAAAGAAACCGAAAAGCAAAATAACGAAAAAAACGAGAAATGAAACTGCTTCCCTTCGTTTTTCGTTTTCTCATCCATATTCTGTCACACACAACGTTGCGTTGGTTCTTATGCAAAAACAAAACAAAAAAAATCTGTATGCTTATTTTAACTGAAGTGGTCTTGTGGGGGGACTGCGGACGCGAAGTGCTGATGTCGACACGTTCGTGGGTACGGTGAATTTCGTAAATTTTGACCCGTATAGATCGTATACATGGATGTGAAGATATTTGGGTGTATGCAGTACACGTATGCTTGGTATTTTGTTTGTAGCTTGATGTGAGTATTTTTTGTTTTTCATCGCTATCGTCTGATTTGTAATAAGCGAATTTAAGAAAAGACCTACTTTGGCTTGACCCATGCTAACACAAATAGCTCCGCTAATAGGTAGTCACTACAGAAACTTCATTTAGGGCTTTAATTTTAGAAGAAATAATACTCTTTTTGACTGCTTTTAAATAAAACCGATATCTTTTTTTGGCTTTCCAGATATTTTATTTCTAAGTCAGTTTCATTTACACGGCATCAATAAATTGCACGTTCAGCCACGTATGTGCACGTTGAATGATATGCATAATTTTCAGAGAAAAAACTTTTTTTATAATTTTCTTTTCTTTTTATTAATTTGAAAAGTATCAGGAACAAGGTTTACTTCAATAATATAATATAAATAAGAAACTTGCATGTTTTGATCAAGAAAATAAAGTAAGTGAAGCTGCGCACTCTTGCCCCGAAGTCAGGTTAAGAGTGCGCAACCATTTAAGTCACAGTTCTCGTAGTTTAAATGGCTTGAAACTGTCCTTTCACTCAAACCAAGTTCTTCGGCAGCCTTCCATGGACTGCTTCCAGATTTGCTTTTGGGTTATCAATTTCCTTTCGGTTTGTCTTTATTAGATAAGAGGCATTTCTCAGGAAAAAAGGAATGGAAGGAATGGAATTTCTTATGCCGTTAAATAGTTCCGGAATAGTTAGCTGACGTCTATGTCATTATCGGAATATACTGTCCAAATGTCAGCCCTTTAAGTCCAGCAGTTTGGTCTGTGCGTTGTTTGTCAGTCGGTCAGTGAACTGTTTTATACCTATAAAGAGAGTAACTACCTGTAGTACAAACGTACATACAGTTGTGCTCATATAATTCGAAAAGACGATCAAACTATCTTCGGTGGTTATTCAGATTGATTGGTTAAAATGGAATGTTTATAAGTGTTTGTAAAGTTCAATTCTTCTTGATTTTTTTGTTTAACGAATCATTAAGATATAAATTTTGCAGATTATTTGTTTATATCGCTTTGAGCTCGGTGACATATAATTAAGTCATTTACTAAAAAAAATGTTTAAAATTAAATATAAATTAATAATTGTAGATATTAATACATATTCCATCTCTTTTAGAGTCAGTACTTTGTTTCCAATCCTTTTTGTCTCATAACTTCGGCGCATCTATCGTCCAATGACAAGGGATGCACATTGAGTGGGGGTGATCTTTTCCATTTCTGTTGAATAACTTGCCACAGAGTCCTTGTTTGCAGGTTTGCAAGATTTTGTTAGATCAGATTTTAAAAAGCGAAATTCTGGACCATCAAAGAATCGTTTTGTAGTGAGGGAAAACGAAACTGAAACTGATTCTGGGAAAGGAATCAGGGATGGAAAAGTCGATACAATTGTATCGAATTCGATACAAATGAGTTAGTTCAAGTACAAAAGTACAATTTGGCCTAATTCGACACAATTTATCAATCTGCATCTTTCAAATTCTTAAACTGTATTTCCCAAAAACAGAAAAAAAATCAATTAATAACAACACATCTTTTTGTTTTAAGTTTTATACACCGTTAACTGGATTGACTTCAAGTCAAAACTTGCGAAACAAAAACTTAATTAGGAACTCATCCTATTATGAATTTTGACAACAAACGTGCGAAATGAGTGCATTAAGCCTGAAGAGCTCATAAACTTGACTATTTTTTATTTAGTTTGTAAGATTTTGTTGTGAGGTTATTTATGTTAATGTTTTGTTGACTACTCGTAGCTGTCGCCCAGCCGGCGTTGACCGCGCCCAAAAACAGTCGCGTTACTTATATACCGATAGAAAGGAAGTAGTAGGAAGCAATCATTGCTTTACTATTTTTCAATTTCCATTTATTTAAAAAATAATTGTAAAAATTTGCAACACATTAAACTTGAACATGCAACATAATCATAATGAAAATGCACTTTAAAACTCTCCGTGTAACCGGTTTAAGATACATAAATCGACGAAACTTGTGTCGTATTCGATTGGGCTTTTCAGATTTTGCTCTCAGATTTCAGATTTTTCGTGGTGGATGAAAAACAAACGAGATTGATCTGTTTTTCTGCAATTGTATTAGTGCGACATTTCACATCTTGTTCGTAAAAGAAAATAAATAAGAAAAATAAAAATAATAAATACAATTTTGAAACACTTTCTCTATATTTTCGAAATATTCTACACAGTTTATGATAATTATTTTTGTTGATTGATATTTATTTTGATGTACTGCGTTGACATTTCATATAAAATGTGCTGGTGTTAGTGCAAGTAGGTGCAAATCTCGAGCAGAATCCGAGATTCACAACAATTGATTTAGAGCAAAAAAAAAAGTGCTTATTTGGTCGGTTGGAAAATGAAAATTGTACTAGAGCGATTAAAAACGCTCGAGATAAAAAAAAGGGTTTTTTTTGCCCAATCAAAATCGACATTAAATTCAGTTCATGAAACAACAAAGTAAAAATGAGAAAAAAATGTCGACAAAATAATCTACTTTCTTCCATTAAGTCATTAAATCACAATGAATCTCAAGATGTTTTATTTACAAAAAAAAACTGATGGTTTTTCGAAACGGGAACAGTCGACATACAATTGACCATGCGAGAACATAAAAAAAAATGAGCCAAATGGTCCTATCAAAAAAGAACTTTCAGTTTTTCCAGGAACTTCTTTTCCTTACAATTACGAACACAGCAAACACAACAGATCATCCAAATCGGTTGAGCCGTTCTCAAGTGATGCTCTGTCATTGATTTTATTTAAATAGATTTATTTTTGTTTGATTATATTTTTGAAAATAAAATATTTTGATATTTTGAGTTCACTTTATATTTTTTCATTGGAAAAATAGTTCTCAATACAATTGGCTTCATTTCAGTACAATCTTGAAACAGGTTTAAGTACAACTCAAAAATGTCATTTTCCATCCCTGAAAGGAATGTATAAATTACAAGAACATGACTGCTTTAAAATAACCGATGCGGAATTGGGAGTTATTATAGGAGAATTATAGGAGCGGTTTAAACTGCTTTAGAGGATGCAAAATAGCAATGGTTATTGATTGATCTTGAAATAATTTCCTCAGTGAAAAGAATTGGGCGTATCTTTGCAAGGAAAATGCTACGGTATGGAGCATTCAAGCCAAGTCAGAGAACCAATTCGGGGGTCAAAAATAAAAGTAGTTTTCGAGATCGTCATAAGTGTAGATAGAACTTCTGATTTGATTTATTAATTTTATGTTATATAGAACAGTACAACAGCCCTTGCGTCGGGTACTAACTGCTCTCGGAGACAAGATCAAGGCTAAATGAAACGAAGCAGTAGCGCGAACAATCATAGAGCCTGAAGTTGGACCGAGTCTTTGGATATTCCCAGTCGTTATAGTGTTCAAGGGAAATTGAGACAACCGCCGAGGTTGAACGTAGAAAGTCTGTAAAAGAAAAGTCTTGCATATTGGTATGGCCTGTAGAAAGACTGTACTATTATTTGGCTGGAGTTTATTTCAAACGGGTAACAGATCATAAGCCTTTGGAAGCTATTTTCGAGCCAACATTGAGGCCACCAACTAAAATTAAAAGATGGGTTTACGATTGCAATTTGTTGAAATTACATAAAGTCATTTTCCAAGCCGGAATTGCAGAATCGTTTTCCGGACTGTGCAAAATGGAGCAATCTGACACTTTCGACAGAGCTGGTGAACAGAACGTCTGCGTTGTAATTCAAAAATCAATACTGCGAACGTAATCCACTCTTGAAATTGTCGTAAATAATAAATCAGATACAGAACTTATGGAAGCGGTTAGTAGTATTCACAATAATATGTGGAGTTCCAACAGCTGGATCAGATTTTTCCATTTTGTTTAGAACTTTGTACCTTGGAAAACATTCTGCTTCGAGGCACTTATATTGTCATACCCACGGCCCTAAGGTAACGAATTCTTAAAATGGCACTTAGGGTCACCCAGGGAAACCGCGATGAGACGCAGAGTGTGCTTTAAAATATGGTGGGCTCTGATTCATGGAGACGTAGAAAAGTTCGTGAAAAGCTGTCGCGACGCAAATCCAACGGGCAGGCATGTTTTCCCAGATGGTCCGTCACTGTGCCACTTCCGAATCATGGCTTTATTTTTATAATCATCGATTACTACACAAGTTACCATGAAATTAAGTTCGTGAAGAAAATAACATCAAATATAATTATTGCTATATTAAAGTAATTACTCGGACTCGGTTATCCCATAATCATAATAACATTACCACCATACTAACCGCAAGGCGAATGGAGAGAGGATATGAATCGATTTTTTTTAAAAGATTCCAGATAGCGAATTCTAAAGGCGTTTAATGTCACTCCCCATGGTTAAGCGCCATGCGGCTTCCGAGCTATTATTCAATAGGCTAATCCTTGCTTACATTCAAGATATCCCAGAAAGCATTTAAGACTCAGAAGCTATGGATTCAGATATAAGAAACAAATAGAAGGGAAAACAGAGGGCTGATAAGGATCGTAGACCAAAATGTTGTGAGATAGGACTTGCAGACGAAGTGTTGCTTCCAAATATGATACCATAAAATAAGCTAGCAACTACATTCAGTCCTGCCGAATTCAGAGTTAATGGACGGGAATGGCAAAGTTGTAAGGCGGAACATCATACGCTTAGAGAAAATACCAGACCTGCTGGGATCAGGATCCTCCCCTCCAGGACCAGGCTTTATTTCCAATAAAATCATAATGTTATTGTTCTTCATCTTTCAGGTAAAACTTTGATTAAGTCACCAGATAATGACAAGCAGTCCAGTTCTAATTCGGATCCACTAGAAGCGCAAAAAGAGCTGGAGACTCCTAATCGGAAGCTTACGTTGAAGCTAAGAAACATCGGAGGGATGTGGTGACTTAGGAATCCGATTGTTGTATTTAGAATAGTTTTGATTACTTGTAATAATTACAGTAAATAAAGTTAATTGTTATTTTGGTGGATCACCGGTACCTAAATGATATCGGTGCTTTATTTACAACTAATCCAGCGGTTATCACATATACCATTTAGTTAAAAGTAGGGGAGACTGGGGCACCTTTGAACGTGAGGCAGCTTTGAACATCGCTAATAACAACTCAATTAATAAATATTTTAAAGCGTTAACCAAAATTTCCACATGGCGATACCCTCATCTTTAGTCGTCAATACAAAACACCACACCCACCGGGATTAGGATCCACCCCTCCAAGACCAGGTTTTATTTCCAATAAAATCATAATGTTATTATGCTTCATCTTTCAGGTAAAACTTTGATTAAGTCACCAGATAATGACAAGCAGTCCAGTTCTAACACGGATCCAGTAGAAGAGCAGAAAGAGCTGGAGACCCCTAATCGGAAGCTTACCTTGAAGCTGAAAAACATCGGAGGGATGTGGCGACCTACTGATTAATGAACATACTGCTCCTCTACGTAAAAGCTCTCCTAATATCAGCAGACCGGCTGCGGGAAGTCGTTGGCCAGCCGCGCAGGTGTAATCATCTTAGGAATCCGATTGTTATAATTAGAATAGTTTTGATTGCTTATAATAACTACAGTAAATAAAGTTAATTGTTATTTTGTTATATCACTGGTACCTAAATGATATCAGTGTTTTATTTACAACATTAAAACTAATCTACCGGTTATCACAGGTAATAAACTGCATTGGGAGGCCATCTCTTAGGAGTAAAAGTTCCAGGTTGGGGTATGAAATGCACCATCTAGTAATAATGTGTCTATGGCAGTATTCACTTATCATAACATCACCGACGGTGTTACATGTAAAGCATGTCCTGATCGCTAATACTGTTGACTGGCTGACCCGTGCTCGCCTTGCTTCGCCCGCCTGCCACTTTTAAGACAAAAAACATTAGAATAGTATTTTAATTTTATTTTATTTTATTTATTTCTGGGATAGGTGAAATGTTTTAACTTCTTTCGTATAAATATGTACTTCAATTCATTCTCCCTTCAATATAACAGTCTACTGCTTCTACTTCTACATCTATTATTCTCTACCCCTCTTTAATACTTCTCCGCTTTGGAATTCATTCTTGGTTCTTTAAAGGGATATTTCTTTCAGCGCGATCCTTTCTCAGTGAACTTTATATAGTAATTGTTTTCCTCTGACTTACACACAGTGATGTTCAGATTGCTTTGATTCGATATCCCAAATTTTAATATGAAAATCCCATAATATCCCATTCGATTAACCCAAAAATTCCTTTTAAAATCCCTCTCAAGAAAACAGTTCAATTTTTGCTCTAAAATTAAGTTTTATTAAATAAGTCAGTTGTCTCTTAAACAAACCTTATTCATTATAGATTTTTAAGTATTGAAACAAAAATAACAAAACTAATTATGGATGAAATAAAAGGAGAAGGCAAATGACAATCGAGAATCGAGAATCGAATTCCGACTGCGTTCATTAGTTAAATGTCGAAGTTTAAAGTGAAAACGAGTGCGTTTAAAAAGATTAAAAATAACCGCGTTCAAAATCATGTTTGTTAACACAATTATTGAATAAGCTTATTTTTTTGTATTGTCGGTAAATTGTGCACTTTTATGTTTTATTGAATTTTTTTATTTGGGCAAAAAATCCCACGATTTCGTTCGAAATCCCTTCATCCCTTTTAGGAGTTTAAAATCCCATAAAATGGGATAAGTCCCACGATCTGACATCACTGCTTACACACAACTTTTAAGGAATTTCCCCTCTTATGTAATTGAGTTCATCATCTCTTAAGAGGGTGTCCATCTTATCTCTTTAAAAGAGAACATGCTCTCTTTTACAGCTTCGATCTTTTTCACACTATCTTTTTCTGCAAGGATATTTTTCGTTATCTTTTTTCTTTGAAAGTCGCTTTTTTTATTAATCTTAAATAATTTTGAACAACTTAAATAAATTAATGTTGCTTTCAACAAGATGTAACCATGATGTAAAGTAAAAGTATTCATGTTTTTATTGGTCGAAACCACTATTGTTTATTTAAGTTTTAATTTAAAAATTTTTAAAAGTTTTTAAAATTTAAAAAAGTTATTTTAAATGATAGTAAATGTTTTGATGAATTGTGAGAATTGAATAATTTTTTTAAGAAGAATTCGAAAGATTTTAATTTCAATAGCTTTCAGAGCTTTCCAAAATTTGTGAGTTTTTTTGCAATCCTAGGTCAAAATACAAACGTTGATGGCCAATGGACAAAGGAAAGAAATGGACTCAAAATTTATACTGTCAAATCTATTCTTTGTGTAATCTATAGTAGGTAATAGAGAAACCTGCTGTCAAGGTTTCTATAAAATTCTATTGAACGACATACTAGAAAAAATTAAAAAGAAAGAAAAATATCAAGATGACATTGATGTTTGATGAAGATGAAGAGGAAAGCTTGTTTGAATAGCTTCGAAGTAAATAACAGTTATGTGATTTGAAACAATTTAAAGACTTATTTAATACTTTCTTAAGCAATTAACTTCTATATTTATGTATATTTTGTTAATGTTGTACTTATTTGTGCCTGTTCTTGTTCTTATAAAAAATGAGTTTTTAGTTGATTATGTTATTTTGAATAAAAAAATGTTGTGTTCTTCAAATTCAGAATGTTCTCTTTTTTGTTCTCTTTTTGTTCATCGAAGTTCTCTTTTTTTATAGATTCTAGAGCAAAATGTTCTCTTTTTAGAAAGGTGTTCTTCAAATTCAGAATGTTCTCTTTTTTGTTCTCTTTTTGTTCATCGAAGTTCTCTTTTTTATAGATTCTAGAGCAAAATTTTCTCTTTTTAGAAAGGTCCCAGATGGACACCATATCTCTTATGGTTTTTGGAATAATTATTGTGGAAGTTCGTAAATCGTGTCTAGTGTTGTCAAAAAAAATAGGTATTATGGAAATCCCTCTAATCTAGCCTCAAACTGGTGTGCAATTCTCATAACTGTTTCTGGTCATATGCGTAGGTCGTATACGGTATACCTTAGTATGTATGTAGGTACTGTGAAATATAGAGATTATTTCTTACCGCTCATCGCGAATGCTTTACACATGACGGTTTGCTCTCATTACGATTTGCAAACACCAATGCGATTTGGTATCTCCTCTTTCGTCCTCCTTAATTTGGCATTTTGCATTGGCTTACGCTGTACAAAATGTTTTAATGGTAGGAAGCGGGAAACAGTAAAGAAGAAAAGGCATAATATATGTACATACATACAATACAATTGATCATACCAAAGACAAAGGGGAATTAGAGCGCGCGAGTACCGCGGAATGATGTTGAAATATGGAACACACAGTAGCAACTAGTGATGGGAAAATACCCGGTAAATACCATTTGAGGGTAAATACCCAGGGTATTTACCGGGTATTTACCAAAACGGGTATTTATGTGGGTATTTATTTCCAATGAGGAATTATTGTAAAAACATGCTCATTGGGTATTTTATTTTTATATTATTCGATTTAAAAACGAAAATGCAAAACATAAACAAAAGATTCTTTGAATATTTACTAATCTGAGTCGCAGAATTAGATGGTATTGTAACTACAATCTTATCAAAAGAGATGAATTCTGCCGATTCAGTAGATTTTGATGTGCTGAGTATATTCGCATTATAACTGCAAATTGGTTCATTTACTTCTGTTTCCGAACTTCTCCGCGTGTTCAGTTTACTACTGATATGTAAAGACGATTGCCAGATCTAACAATATTGTCAGGTCTACAAATGTGCTGAAAATTAGCTGCAAATGAGCTGACAATGACAAACTACCTCACAATGTGGAATTGGCCGTTCACACGGTTGCCAGGTTTTGTCCCAATTCCTGACAATTTATTGACAGGCGGTTGGCCTGCAAATTTTCTGACAATGTTTTCTCTGACAATGTTTTCTCTGACAATATTGTCAGATAAATAATTTTCAGTTCACACGGTTGGTAGATGACTGTTTACAAAAAAAAAAAAACTACAAATTCATTGCCAGACGTTGTCAGACTCATAGCATTTGATAGAAATTGTTTTCTTCGTGCAAAAAATACCTCTATGCATGGAAAACTATATGCCCTAGGTAAAAACTTTGTATGGTGAATTTGTAGGTAACATTACGGCGCACCAAAATATAAAAAAAAAAATTAGATAGTATTAACATGTTTTCCCGAGATAAATGCAATTTTCTAAAAATTGATTAAAAAAAATTAAAAAAATTGTGTTTGAAGACCAATTGCTCGAAAATGAAAGCACGGATGGTAATAGCCGTAAAAACTGTGGTAGACATCCATCAATTGTCTATCGAACAAGCCCACCTTGATTGCTCTGGCCTTCATAGACCAGAAGTTATAATTGAATAATTGTTGGTACATTCTTCTCTGAAGGAACTTTTTTAAACACCCTGTAGCTCCGTGGATATTAAAGATAGACACCCCCACCCATACGTATTTTTTCATAACATGGACCAATGAATCGTTCCCCATAGTAACATTTTTTTGTAGCATAATGACTTTTTTCAACACCCTGTAGCTCCGTGGGCGTTGAAGATAGACCCCCCCCCCACCTTCAATATGTTTTGTTTTTTCATAAAATAAACCAAGGAATCAGAATATTTATTGTCTGTGATATAAGTACGTCTTTCTGCAAAATTAGCATTTAGCCATTTTATCCATTTTATCGAAATATTTCCACACGAAACTCTTATTTCTTCCCATATTAAATAAAAAAATAAACTTTAATCAAACTGCACCAATTGCTATAAAAAACTGAAGTCTACTACTAAAAAACCATTAAAGTAGTATATATAAATCGTACATAACTGTAAAAAAGGGTTGATTTACCAACCGTAATAAATACTTCTTTGGCATTATCATTATTTACTAAATGTAATAAATACCCGATTTTGGGTGGGTAAATATGATTTTGGGTAAATACCCGGTAAATACCCGGTATTTACCCATTAATAAATACCCACCGGGTAGGTAAAAAAAATCTGCCCATCACTACTAGCAACACAACACAGCGCTGTCGTTTGTACTACTATAGTAGTATTGTACTACTATCGGCGTTGCTGTACTACCCATTTATTTATTTATTAGCTTAATGCAAGCAACAACTTAAACAAACTAAGACTTAAAAAAACTAAGACTTGAACAAACTAAAACTTAAGCAAACTTAGACTTAACCAAACTTAGACTTACACAAACTAAAGATTAAAACTAACATATAGAGGGTAAGATGGTAAGGCGGTAAGATCAGGAGATCAGGAGGAGGTATAAAGTGCGTTCTGTAGTGTTAATTTACTGCAATGAAAATTAAAATGGTTTGGAATGCTGTTGGCCTTTTGCAGCATTCTAGACATTGGTTCGTTTAACCCATAATTGGTACGATGAAAGACAAGATGAAAGAGGGGAACGGACCTGAGATTACGCGGGTTAGTGTTAAGGGAGATCATTTGAAGGAGTGCGGGACAGTCGATGTTACCTACTAAGAGTTGTTGAATAAAGAGTATATCGGCAACATCACGACGTTTTTCGAGAGACTGAAGATTGATCAGTTTCAATCGGTCTCTATAGGGTGGAAGATTGTAGCGGTCAACCCAAGGAAGACCGCGAAGGGCAAACCGTATGAACCTACGCTGGACGGCTTCGATGCGTTTAGTATGGACTTCGTAATAAGGGGACCATACTTGGCTGGCATATTCAAGCAGGGGCCTAACAAAGGTAATATATAGGGATTTAGTGACATAGGGGTTCGAAAACTCCTTAGACCAACGCTTAACAAAACCAAGCATAGAGTTGGCTCTGGAAATAATGCCATCAATGTGGGACTGGAAGGTGAGTTCTTTATCACAGATAATACCCAAATCACGTAATGAAGTGACCAAGGGCACGGGCTCGTTGCAGAGAAAGTAATGTCTGGGAGGTGGTGGAAGACGTTTACGAGAGTATGTGATAGATTGGCATTTGTTCACATTGAGTACCAGGAAGTTTTTTTGGCACCAGATAGAAAACCTGTTTAAGTCTTCTTGAAGTGGGCGCGAGTCGGCGAGGGATAAAATGTGCCTGTAGATTTTCATGTCATCAGCATAGACAGAAATATAGGAGTCTTTGATGATACAGTCGACATCGTTGATTGTCAAGATGAAGATCAGCGGTCCAAGGTGGCTTCCTTGGGGAACACCAGAGGTAGCTTTGAATGGATCTGATATGGAAGATCTAAAAAGGACTTTGTATTGGCGGTCTTCCAGGTAAGATTTAATCCATGTTATAAACCACGGGGGAAAAGCGAGGATTTTAAGTTTTAGAATGATTATTTTGTGTGAGATTTTGTCGAAGGCCTTGCTAAAGTCAGTGGTAACAACATCCACTTCCTTTCCTTCCTCCAGAGCACACAGGGTCTTTGACACAAATTGAGTTAGGTTAGTGGTGGTTGATCTACCTTTAAGAA
The DNA here is from genome assembly GCA_949775065.1 of Brachyopa scutellaris. Taxonomy (NCBI): domain Eukaryota; kingdom Metazoa; phylum Arthropoda; class Insecta; order Diptera; family Syrphidae; genus Brachyopa; species Brachyopa scutellaris. The sequence goes on from OX459112.1 coordinate 123,361,845, forward strand.
AGCCGTGTTGGTTTTGAGAAAATATGGGCTTGCAATGAAAAAAAACCGTGTCATAGACAATGCTTTCGAACAGCTTGGGTATGCAGGAAAGTTTAGCTATGGGACGATAGTTCGATATTTCATTCTTACGACCGTTTTTATGGATGGGGATTATGTATGAGTCCTTCCATAATCGAGGAAAAACTCCTTGTGAAACGGATAGTTGGAACAAGGCAGTGAGAGGTCGGGCGAGGTAGTTTGCACATTTTTTTTAGAACTATGGCGGGTAAACCATCAGGACCGGGGGAGTAATCATCCTTCAGATTAATTATTTTCTGAACAACCAATGGCAAGGTTATAACAATGGAGGCTAATGAGGTATGGGCGCAGTTGTTCATGTAAGAGAAGTAATCGTTATCTGGTTCACGGACGTGGTCGATGAATGATTGACTGAAGAAATGTGCAAAGTTATCTGCAACGGTCTTAGGATCTGCTGAAGATGAATTAACATAATTTAGAGTAGATGGATAGCTGTCCGATTTCCTTTTAGTGTTTATAAATTGGTAAAAGCGTTTAGGATCGGAAAGTAAATTGGATTGCATCCGGGAAAGATAATCGAGGTACAGGGACTCACAGAGTTCCGAGAAATGGATATAAACGCGTTGGTAGCTGGAATAATCGGAGTTAGATCGAGATATGAGGTATGCTTGCCATAGTTTGTTTCTTCGGTTGCGTAGTGAGCGTAATTCTTTGTTGTACCAAGGAGGTGAAGATGAAGATTTTTTTTGTGGTAAATACGGGATTGATTTTATGAAGCAGGTGATAACTTCGGCGTAGAAAACGTCGAGGGCATTTTCTATAGTGATGTTTGTGTTATCTAGAATAGGGCTAAAGTTAACATTGCATAGGAGGTTATTTAGTTTTGTGAAGTCTGCTTTACGGAAATTAAAGCAGAACGGAGTTTCAGAATGTAAGATTTTATTGTCATTCTCATAAGAAAATGTAAGGTTTAGAGGGGGATGAAAGCGGTCTAGTGTGGAAAGAAGATGATTACTCTCTGTGACTACACAGTTATCGGCATCAGATGAAAATATTAGGTCGAGTTGTCTATTGAGATTATTAGTGACGCCACTCATTTGGTACAGACCAGAGTCGGAGAGACTATCAACGAAAATCGCTTCTTTCACTGATGTGGGATTTGTGGCGATGAAGTGCGACAAGTCGTCAGATTCTACCCATTGCAGAAATGGAAGATTGAAGTCTCCCAAAATTAGGACAACATCGCATGGATCTACGACTTCGCATAAAGAGTCAATTGCGTTAATGGCAAGCTGGTAGCCTTGTATCGGTTGAGAAGGGCGGATGTAGCAGCAAAGTAAGAAGAGGTTGCGTTTTGATATGGATACCTTTACGCAAATGAATTCAAAGTCAGCTGTGTGTGATGTTTTAAATAGTGTTGAGTCCAGACGGTTATGTATTGCCAGGAGAACACCACGACCAGAGGAATCATCCTCTTTCTGAAGACCATCATCACGAAATACTGAAAAATCAGAGGTAAATAGCTCATTATTGTTGAAGTCGGGGGATAGGTTAGTTTCGGTCAGGGCAAATATATCAAAGGGGAGCTTTTGGGAGTTAAGTAAAACAGTCGAGGTTTTTGTACGCAACCCTCTTACATTCTGATAGTAGAGGGATAAGCATTTGGGAGAAGTTCTTTTTGGGGTGGGATGCCGGGCAGCTGTTTCGGAAATTGGGTTAGGAACAGTAGTAGTTTTTAAAGTTTGAACGAGTTCTTTGAAGTTGTAAGAGACGTTTGGAGTTGATATGGGAAGCATATGTGGACAGATCGTTAGCTACGTTATTGGGTGAAATGTTAAAACCTTCGTGGTAACGGATAAAGATTTGCTTCAGTTCAGTAGGGTCAATGGGGAGGCCTTCTTGATGGATGGACACCATGATATTGGTTTTAGTTTTACCGTCTATGCAGATAGAATCCGGTTTGTCATGTAGATAGGCAAGATAAAGTCGGACGTTTTCATAGATTCTGTGATCTCTGAGACGAGATAAAACATACCGACTATCGTCGCTGGCATCTGCTAGTTGTTTAGTTAGTTTAACTGTGGGTGGAAGCATTGGGTCTAGAAAAGAGGTGGGTACATTTTGATTACGAAGAGCCGCTGAAGATGTGGATGGGGCAGGGTTGAGTATATGAGAGCGAATGAAGTTTGAGTAATTTACGTTATTGTCATTGGAAGTTGATGAACTTTTGTTGGAGATTGGGGATTGGGTTGGTAAAGAACAGTTGGGGGGAGTACCGGATGCCGGGGTGGGGCTAGTTGAGAGCGGGGTATCAGATAGTAATTTGAACGAAACGCGGTTACGTTGGTTATTTTTTGGTACAGTTTCGGGAGGGGTTGGGGCGATGATAGGAGGGGGATTTGGTCGGTGTAATTGTGGCGAGAAATAAGGGAATGTTCCCGTTTTAAAGCTCCAATTAGGGTCGAATTTGGACAACGAACTAGATAAAGCAGTCTTATGGTTAAGGTTATTTAAGATAGGCTTATTTTTAAACTTGGAACTATATTTAGGGCTAGGCTTAGAGTAAGGTTTAATAGAATTTGTATTTAACTTATCAGTCCAGCGCAACATCTTCATTTTTCCAACAGCAAGAACTTGTTTCGGCGATTTTGGAAAAAGCCAGCTATATTTCGATGGAAGGTCGATTCTGAAGCAGCCAGTAGTTTTCTTTTCGCACTTAAGGGGAGAGATGCAATACTGTTGTTCGAACATAGTAAGTAGCCAGGGCACATCTACAGTTCGTGGAGCGCCAGTGATTAGGTAGGAAGTAGATGTGGGTGGTGTAGAGTGATTAAGTCCTTTAAGTTTAACAACTCGGTTGTTCCATTCTGAATCAGTCCAGGTTGTGCCCAGTCTGGATATAGTCTTTTCGACGGGAGCAGGTGATCTGGTTGTAGCGAGTTGAGAAGATGTAGGAGACGGAGCAGGATCAGTCGAGTCGGTTTGAAAAATAGCAGCAGGTGGATCAGCTACTAACGGTGAAGGAGTATCACTATCGGTTGCATTGAGTTGAGAAGATGTAGGAGACGGAGCAGGATCAATCAAGTCGGCTTGAGAAGTAGCAGCAAGTGGATCAGCTACTAACGGTGAAGGAGTATCACCATCGGTTGCATTGAGCTGAGAAGATGTAGAAGACGGAGCAGGATCATTCGAGTTGGTTTGAGAAGTAGCAGCAGGTGGATCAGTTACTAACGGTGAAGGAGGCGTAGAGTTCATGTCGAGCAGTTCCTCGTGTAAAGACTTATTAAAAGTTGGCTGACTGTCGTGGGATATTAACTCCATTTTACTGGAGGCGAACTTCAGTTCATCCAGAATTTTGTTGAAGGCGAGTTTGGTTGAAACTGATTCGCCAATAAGGGAGTGTAATTTAGATTCTATCGTATCCATGCGTTCCAGGTGATCAGCCGTTTTGGTAGCGAGAGAGTTGATTGAGGTAATTTGGGTTAATAGCGACTCGTTGATGAGTGTCTTATCTTTTTCTAACACTTGGGTCAGATATAGCTTTAACTCATCGAATTGGGGGTTTGTACTAGCAGCGGAGCACGTTATTTTTGACATCTCGGAGCTCAGAAATGTTTTGGTAAGAGTGTCTTTGTTTTTTTTTGTGTTGGATTCACTGAGCATTGAGAAGAGTTTCTCGAGATTTTTAAACTTGGATTTGCAAACTTCAGTAACGCGGTCGACCGAATTGCTGAGATCGTCCACGCATTTGGTAAGCTCATCCAGTTTAGAAAGTTGAGCCAAGATTTGTTTCGATGCGGATTTAATAACAGTAAACTCTGAACTGGACGAATCATTGTGGCACTGTATCGCGAGGAGGATGTGTGACATTGTAATATTCCGGCACTCGTCGCAGAAAAACAAGAAGTTCGAGAATTCTTTAATGAAGATAGCTGATTTTTTGGTTATTCCAGTACAAAGCGCGTGGAATGATTTACCGCAGATTCCGTTGCACGCTATCTTTTCAGAATTTCTGACGACAACAGCACAGTTGGTATTACCGCACACTTGCTCCATTTTTACAGATTGTGAGTCGATGATGTAAGAGCGCGTCAGCGATATATTTGAATGTAGGTAAAATAAATTTGGCGACAGAAGGAGGTCAATTATTTATTGCACAAAACAGAAGTAGCAGTAATAAGCGAATTTATAGAAATGGAAATGAAATGAAAAATTCGCGGAGCGAGTTTAAAGCACGTCTTAACAGGTCGGCGGTTCACAATGCATACCCATACTACTCCTTCTACTTTTGTACTACTATTTCAAATTCATTGTGTATATATTTTATTTCATCGTTTACAGTGAATTCATCGGTATTCATTTCGAACTTTATTCATACTATCGCAAGAAAATTAATTTAAATTTCATATTGAAAATAATGGAATCCGAACATAAATATCACCCAAATACATTACTTTAGGTGGCGCGGGGTGAACCTGGGCCTGCTTCTCGCAACCATTTGTGTGTGCGTGTTATATTTTTGCACGAATGGAAGGGACCTACAGTTTTTTTTACCGAACCCGAACGGTGAGTTGAGAAGCTCATTGACAAATGATACTCTGATTGCTTGTCAGACATTCGAAAGAGGTGGCTCCGTGAAAAAAACTTTATAGGTGTTGGACCCGGGCTGGGATTGAACCCGAGGAGCATTGCGTAGTAGTCCAACGCACTTACCACTATACCACGTTGCCACCAAATATGTTAATGCGTGCATGCATACTTTATCATATTTTTAAACATACCTAAACCTAATACAGTGAAACCTTGGTAAGTTGGCCAACTGTGGTGCAAGAATTTTTGGTCAACTTATAATGGTTTGTATTTTTTTGTTTTGCATTTGAAATAAAAATAAAATATCGATATATTGCACACGATGAAACAAGAACGAGCTTTTCGTTATTTTACCGCTATGTCTAGACGTTTTGTTCAGTGGTTAACAGAAAATATGGAAAAAAATCCATACAAATCCTTGGCGAACTTTCGCATGTTATTAAATATGAGAGATGACATAAAGTTTTCGAATTTGCGGCCAAGATCCAAGATAAAGGGGGGACAGCATATAAACTTTCGCAGGTTATTTTATAAGAGAGATGCGAAAAACTATGAACATTTGTGGACAAGTTCCAAGATAGGCAGGTGGACAACATATAAAGGTATTTTGGAACATTTATATGAAATTTGTATGGATTTTCTTGGTGCAGTAAAATATTGGCCAACTTAGCTAGGTGGCCAACTATACAGGTTTCACAGTACAATGGTAACGATGCTTGATCAACCAAACAAATTCCTTCAGAGAAGTAGGTACCAACAGTTATTTAACTTTAACTGTTATTGTATTAAACATTAAGCAACCAAAATGGACTCGTTCCATACACAATTGATGAGTGTTTATCAAAGTCAAAAACTATTACCATCCGTATTTCATTTTTCTAGATAATGGTCTTCAAACCCCGATTTTTTTTTTTTTTTTTTAAACCATTTTTGTGTAAATCGCACTAATCTCGGGAAAGTGTGCTCATATTTAAAGTTTTCTTGGTATTAAGATAATATATTCCAAGAACCATTCAAAAACGAGCATTAGCCTGCACATGCCGGACCTTACATAGGAGCGAGTGGCGCAGATGCGCCAAGCGCTAGAAAGCAAGAGGCGTAAAAACTAAACAAAATACAATCCAAAAAACAGATCTACTCGTTTGCTAATACATAATATGTACATATTTATATTCTTCACAAACAAATATTTCTCACCGTACTTCTTAAATAACAATACACACATTTCAATCACTGTACTTTAAAAAATACACACCCATTAAAATCACCAAATTTCCATATAAATATGCACATAATGTTTTTTTTTTTTTGTTCCCACAACATTTTATTCTCTGGTATAACAGACCAGTTAGCAGAATTTTTATCTGTACCCAACTACAACCAGAGGCAAACATTGTCTCTGCTGCAACCAAAGTAGACTCGGTTGTTTCATATTAAATATCCAGTCGACCCTTTCAGCCCATTGCCAAAAATGAAATTTTCACTGCCAACATGCTGTGGAGCAGTCTTATTATACCGCTCCATTTGCGCCTACCAAAATCCATACAAATCAACAAACATGTCGGAAGTTGTGGAGCAGGATTCAAATTTTGCGCCAAGGCAATGCGCCTACCTAAAACGATGCGAACTTCAAATTTGGTTTCACAACCTTGTTCGATATATCAAAACGTTCGATTTGACTGAAGAGAAAGAGAGTCAAACTCAGGTTATACGCCAGGGTTGCCAGAAACTCCAAAGCTTTAAGAGCCCAATTTTAGAAATTTTGTCGCCCAAAATCGTTGCCTAATAAGTAGCCCAAATATCGTATCAAATAAAAAAAATTTTAAAGTTCCTTTATATCACAGTACACGTAAAACAGGTAAAATATTGCGCAGGAAAAATGGCCGCAATTCGTGCCTTTTCTATAATTGTACTTAGTTTGGCGTTTAATTCAAAGTCATTTGTTTTTGTTTTTGAATGTAAAAAAAAATTCGCAGGGCACGTATGGCGGCTATCTTCTTGAATTTTTGACAGGTGCGCGAGCTTGATCGAAAATGAACACTCTGAGTATACGTATACTACCTTATATACATATATGTACTGTGCCTTTATATCATATTCAGAAAAAATTCAATAGATATACAGCTGAATATAAATGAATAAATTATTTAATACAGTCAGGCTGTAATTATTTGAAAATATTGTGTGTAGACAAACTAGCCAAGTGTTGGCAGTTACGGTTGGAGGCAACATGTTTGGTTTTTTTAGCAAAAAATAGTAGAAATAATTAATAATAATATTTAATTTATTAATTGATAATTAATAATCACTGGCAGTTTCATCATCACTCTTGTAAATTTCTGATGTACATTTTGCTACCATGATATGTGGTGTTGATTCGAAGTCATTGCAACATATGTATGTTGCATTAACCCATTTTGGCCCGAGTGGGTAGTTTTCTACCCAGATTTTTATAATTTTTTCTCCAGAGGATTAATGACTGTTTGTTAAATGTTTCTATTTAAATGTAATTTTAGTAGTGTTAGTTACTATTTTGTTTTTCATTCTTCCCCCCACCCCTCTCTTTTAACACTATGATTGGGGCCTAAAATGTAGGCTTCAAAAAAGCATTTACAAAAAAAATAAAAAAAATATTATAAATATATATAAAATAAAATATAATGTCTATTCTATGACGTCAATATAAAGTACTAAACATTTGTATCATTACTTTATGTGTTCCGTGTATCAGACCTGACAGATCAACGTTCAAAAATTGATGGGTAGTTTTCTACCCAACGGGCCAATATGTAAGAATTTTTTTCATTTTAAGACAAGTCATGTATAACATTGAAATAATTTGAAATTACCGTTTTTTGTTTATTTATTTGTTCCGCATTTCGAGGTGATTCATCCAGATTCAGTATTTAGTCAAGATAATAAATGGTGTACTAGTAGATATCATAGATTAAAACAACAACAATGCAAATGGAGGAGATTATGGCCTTGCTTTAGTCACCTGATGAAGAAGATTATGTGGTCAATAAGGTGCACAGAACGGAATACGCAAATGTTGTGTATGTACCTTCAAAAGTCGATAATGCACTCCTTTTAATAGATTTTGGTGGAACTTTGGAGCTACAATATTTAGAGGAGGGTGGTTTACATGCTCATGAGGCAGAGTCGGAGACCAGATTGGAGCCACCTTTTAATAATTGTCAGAATAACGTTTCTCTGAGTATTCTTAACGTGGAAGTGGATGCTGAAGCAGCCAGATATTAGTCTATATCACAGCTATTGGGTATTACACTCCGCTAAAGCAAGTATAAAATATACTAAAACGCTCTTTTATTACCTATCATTGTCGTAGGTTAGGTGGTAAACCGTCATCTCAGTTGTTTTCTCTTTTCCATACTGATGGCAGTACCGAAATGATAAAAGTATTTAATAACCAATATGCGGCACAACATAATGCACAGCTTCAATTCAAACTGCACGAATTGAAGAGATTCTTGGATACACTGTTCCGCAATGAATACCATACATTTCCTCCATGGAAATTGTATGTACTGGTCAATTCAGAATACATTTTGAGTTTCAATTGCGAAGAATCTTTCAATGTCGATATTTGAATCAATCAAATGACTTATTCATTTATCAAACAACACGAAGTTCGATCGGATACATTTGCCAAAATAGGACGGCTCATCAATCACCGTAGGCGATTATTGAGGTATTCACAGTAAAAAGTAGTGGTGACCACTTTTTGTCAATACATCTTCCAACATGATGCTCAATGCATGAGAATTGCTTGTTTTGGTCACGAAATCGGGAAATGTCAAGCCACAATTGGAGCTAAGAGACCATGTGTCTAAGGAGGTTTTGAGAGCAGACCGCAATCGCCCATCCACATGCATAATACAATGTTTCGATGGTAGCATTAGTGACAAAAGCGCTGCAAAATTCGTCACAGTAAGGCGCCCTTTATTTGTATAAAGTGTATTATTAGCTAGTTTGCATTCTAAATGCTTCGGAAAATATACTACAAACATATAAGTACATAGTTATTTACCCCTACGTACTACTTATAACTTAGCTATTTAATTTATGCAATGTTGATTTTCTTGAAATAATTTTTTTTCTATACTTATTGGCCCAGTGGGTAGTAAACTACCCAGGTCATAACAGGTAAACGGTTAAAGAGAAAAGTGTTTTGTTAACATTTTTGGTTTGATGGGGTCCATATGAGCTACTTTTGAGAATATCGTGAAAAAATGTCCACAGGAACTGGTACCGGGCCAAAATGGGTTAAGAGATGCCAAAGACAGTATATTTCTAGGTTTGGTTTTTACGGCATTTAGAACTGAAAATACCCTTTCGACAACAGCATTACTTACTGGTAGAGATAGTAACTGCATAGCAAAAACAGGTAGCATTAAGAGTATTTAAGGAACATTATGTGTAGAATAAAATCAGAACTTATTTGAATTATCTTCGGCGTTACTGCCTGAGTTTTCATTAGTCCTCAAGTTGCGGCAATTACGTCTATTAACCAACTAAAGGGGCCAATACCGAGGTGATCAGAAGATACTATAAAGGCGATCAGCAATTCACCACAGTATATCCCAAATTGTTGTACTTGTGTCCAAATGCTTGTGACGTCAGTAAAATCAAATTTATGTGTCATTTTTAAAGAATTTTAATTATAAATAAAAAGTCGCCCAAGATCGTAAATGGAAAATATTTGTAGCCCAAATTGCATTGGGCTACTAACTTTTGAATTTTCATCGTAATTTTTTTAAAAAGATAGCCCAAAATACGATAAATCGCCCAATCTGGCAACCGTGGTTATACCTAGTAAAATTTATTGTTACATTATGTACAGATCGTGACAGAAAGATAGCACATTTGCTTTTTTTTTGGATGCTTTTTGCATTGTCGTGTTTTCAACCAATAAAAAATCATTTCCTTCTTATATGTTGTGCATTTAATATTTAGTTGATAACAAAACAAGACTACATACAAAAATTCAACCTGAGGATACGAAAACGAAAGATATTATTCATTTCAGAACATTAGCACTTCAAGTGGTAGATAGCACATTTTTAACTATATTGCAAATTAGTATGTAATTCTAATTATATTCAATTTTCCCTGCGTTTAGTAATGCGTTGATTCTCCTTGGCTTCGATTGTAGTAGATTGTACGCCTGAGATACATAAGTAGAAAGGAGCAATTAACTTTAGTAGTTAGAATAGTGGACCAAAATACGAAAAAGTTTAAAATTAGAGAATATTTTTTGGGATTGTTAGTTGCGAAAAAAAACAGCTGGGTCTGGCTAAACTGATCTAGTTTTGAATGAACTTGCTGATTTTGATATTCTATTAGTGAGTTGTAGAGGACAAGGGTATGATAATGGTACTAATATGAGAGGGAAATATTGTAAAAATTGCGTGCCACCAGCAAAAATAGATAGAAAAACACCCTTTTTCAGTTTTTTCAATACATATAACGCGTTATGACATATTTCTCAGACAACATTCAAATGATTCAAACTAGAAAATAATTTGGCGGATAAGGAGTTGGCACCAATGAGGATAATCGAAAATGAATGTTTTCAGCGCAGCGTATGTAAATGCTGTGAGTGAATGCAAAGAGTTAAAAAATTTGTTCTTTTAAGGAATATTTTTGCGCTTCCTTCACATTATTTTACTTATTCCAAAATCAATGTGAAATGGTGCCATATGGAATCTTAAAGTGCCACCGTGCCATTTTAATTAAAAAGTGCCATAATGGCACGATCGTGCCACATCGGCAACGCTGCTTCTGCTGCAGTTGCATTCGTCGATACAGTTGAGAGTCTCTATGTTTTCTATTCAAGTTCTGTAGGCAGATGGTCGGTTTTAAAAAAAACATCTTTGTAGTTTGACTCTTAAGTAGAATATGCAATAAAACCACTAAAACTATACTTGGGAGATGTTTATAAGGCTCTTGTTGAAATTTCACAAAATGATGACCAAAAAGTCCAAAATATGCCTCAATCTCTTGGTAGCTTAGCGAATTTAAATTTATTTGTTGTGTTGTTATTTGGTACACAATATTAGACACAAAGCAGTATTTACCTAAAGCTTGCAGTTGAAATTTTGTGCCCAATGAAACATTTTTTAGTCAAGTTTTTTTTGAATATTTAGATAAGTCTCGCCTTATAGCAAATGAAATTAAAGTTCCTTGCACTTTTCCAACAATTTCAACTTAACGGTCCCGAAAAAAAGTAGTTCAGTTTTCCTATGAGGATAGGGATGAGGTAATTTTAGACCCTCAAGAAAGATTTAGGGTTGAATTTTATGGTAAAGTCAACGCGTCAATTAGGTACTCTATCTCTTCGGGTGATGTGGAAAAGACCAAACATTTTTTAAGGTGCTTTTGGGGCGCTTATTTTTTTTCCTGCACCAGGCGCCAAAACTGTTAAAACCGGCCCTGAGCCTGCATTAAGTCTGATTGTATTGTATTTGGAAGGGGGTTGTCTCCTTAGAGACAACAAGCACGTAGACCTCTAGGCCCATTGTACTTTGGTGAAGTACCACCCCATTCGCTGAATTAGCGATTTGTTGCTGAGCTATATGTCGATCTAAATCTGCCCGTCGCTTTCGCAAAGCGAAGCAATAGGGCAAGATTGAGCTCCAGTAGATCAACGTCCCGTAGGACGTAGCTGCCTAGAGTGGCCTTTCTGATTCGAGCAAAGGCCGGACACTCGCTAATGAAGTGCTCAGCCGTCTCATCTTCTTCCAGGCACATCTCGCAGAGGCCCGAGCTTCTGATTCCAATTTTGTTCAGGTGCTCGCTTAAGGGAGTCTGATACTACTCTTTCACTGAAAATACTATTCTTTAGAGAACATTTGTACTACTTTTGATTTTCTCAAAACGACAGCTCTGACAACTTCGTCTCGTCATTGCGATGGAATCGAAGTCGTCGATGTAAGCAAATGAAAATAATAAAAAAATTAAGTTTTTAGATTATTTTTTTATTTATTTCTCAGCCTGTAGTAGGCCAGTCATATTCTACATTAAAATCGCAAAACGCGATGTAAAGCTGCATTTTTGGTATGTTATTTGGACCCCTTAGGGGGGTGTAAAACTATGTTTTGCAGGCAAAAACAAGTTGTGCTACCTGCGCAACACGTGGAAAACTGCAATATTTTCTGACTTTTTTTAGTTTTTCAGTTTAATTCAAAAACTATGGGTTTTTTGACATTAGTTGATACCATCATTTTGAGATGGTTAAATTTGAGACACTTTAAGACCACCCACAGCTCCGTATGTTTAATAGTTTTTGAGATATGAGGTTTCAAAAAGTGTTTTCTTTTTCAAAAAATATTGTAATATTGAGTCTTGCCTATGTTTTCAGCCGAATATCGGCATAACCGCTCATGCTTTGAGAAAAATTCTGTAAAATAAAGTCTTAGCAGATATAATTACCTTGCATTTAAGCATAAAACCGGGTCAGTAACCCTTATAGTTCTCTTGTTATCGTAAACAAAAAAACGAAAATTGCAATACTACAAGTTTTAAAATATGAGCCCAACCTAACATGATATTGTGGGCATTATGTGAAAAAATAGTCTCTGCAGTCTCTTTAGTTGGGGGCAGGCGAGCCAAGTGCAACTTGAAGCTAATCGCTCGAAGATTAATTAAGAAAAGATTAAGGGCTTAAAATGTCCGTAAATATATTGGCTTCATGTAACAGTTTTTTTTATTTGCAATTCGTATAACTGGCTTTAATGTTAGGAGTGAATGTATTGGTCAACCATACAAAATAGGTATAAAAATTAACTTTTTTAATTTATTTTTCTAAACAAAAAAAAATAGCCTATCGCCCTTCCGGATAGTATAGCTTTCTATTAGTGAATGCATTTTTGAAATCCGTTCAGTAGTTCCAGAGATTAGCTCCTATATACAAACCTTTCCTCTTTATAATAATCATATAGTAAGTAGTAATATAGTACTAAGCAGGGATAGGACTTTGCTAACTTTGCCTCTTTTTTTTTTGCTTATTTGGAAGATAGTATCGACATTACACAAACACGTTTCATGTTTTGCCTTTTTTTGCCGTTGTTGCCATTTTCTGTTTTTTTTGCTTTTTCTCAAAGTTTGCTCGCAAAAAAATAACGCTCGTATGTATGCATGTTCATTTGTGCAAACATTATGCTTCTTTCTCACAATACGTAATACGCATACTTACATTCCTAGATGCATTTCAATTTAAAACGTCTTGCCTGTGTGGAGAATCAACATGGAAATATCGTACACTAGCGAGTACCCTGCGTGCGTTGCTACGCTTTATAAAAAATACATATTGCATTCCCGCCACCAAAAGTGTCCCTGCCCTGCGATCACTAATCCATGTATGTATGTATGTTTGTTAATACATACAGCGCTGGCAAGCTAATTAGCACACCCCTATGAAAATTCAAACTTGTGTTTTTTTCTGCAATTTCTTTTACTTATAAGCGAACAAATGGTTAAGATTTTAATACGTGCATCAATGACAATACGATTCCGTGCTATATAAGATTTACCGTAAGTGTTTGTGTTTTACTGTGGCATTTTAATTAGCACACCCAAGCATTCAAGTAAGTTTTTACTGAAAAAATCCAATCCTGTGATCAGAGCTAATTTTTTTCGAATCTCCCTTAGTTGTTCATTGTTTTTTTAAGATTTGAGAATAAATATGGGAAAAAAAAGAGTTCAATGAAGGCAGAAAGAAGTCAGATTCCGAAGTTGCACCAAAAAGAGCAGAACATATCCGAAATTGCAAGATTAATCAGATTTTTACCAAAAAAAAAAGTACAGAATACAATTATGCATTACCTTTAACGTGGGATTTTTGCAAATCAGAAACAATCCAGGTCAAAAAAATGCCTAAAAACATGAGAATAGTCCGATAGTCAGACGTTCCCTTAGGCACCCCTTCGCCACTTCAATGGAAATAAGAGCTCAAATGCACCAAAATCGCTGTGTGAATATATCAGCTGGATATATTAGAGCTCAGCTTTTGCAAAATAATCTTCGAGGATGCCAGAATCTCAAAAAACCGAAGGTTTCATAGCCTAATCGAAGACAACGGCAGGATTTCGGAAAATGCCATATCTTCAAAAGTCAGTTTCTCACGAATTCTTTCATCTGGAGTGATGAATCCAAATTTAATCTCTATGGAACCGATGGCAAAACCTACGTACGACATCCTCGCAACAAGGATTTGGACCCAAAGTACACTGCGAAGTCGGTTAAGTATGGGGGTGGCAGCGTGATGTTATGGTGCTGCCTTACCGCGAATACTGTTGGGCCAATAGTCCATGTTAAACGAAAAATGGATGGGCTTATGTACCAGAGCATATTGGCCAACAATTTGGTATATTTTTATGATGATTTGATGATTGATTTTCAGCGAGACAATGCCCCATGCCATACGTCCCGCACAGTTAAGGAGTGGTTTGATGCAAACGATATTACCGTACTGACTTGGCCCCACAAAGCCCAGATATCAATCCAATAGAAAATGTATGGGGCATCGTCAAACGACGTGTAATGGCAGTAAAACCAGCAATGGCAAACGCGTTATGGACCACTTTTCGGGAAGAATGGTACAAAATTCCTCCTGAAGTATGTGCTGACCTAATGGCGTCATTAAGTAGAAGATATTTCTATTTACATTTTCTATTTCTGTTTTTTATTTTTCGTAAAATATAATAATATGTTCAAATAAAACTAAATATTTGTATTTGGAATGCGAATTCACTTTTTTAATGCATTTTGTCGCCAGAAAGAAAAATTTCAATGGGTGTGCTAATTAGCTTGCCACCCCTGTATATACCCGCTTTGGTTTGAAAATTTGTATTGCTTGTGTGCATTCCTAAATATGCATTTACACGTATTCCGACAAATCTATGTTGAGCGGTAGAACGAGTATAAGTCAACATTTGTCAAAATGAGATAAATACATCATTCGACTGCAAATTTTATATAATATCATGTTTTGTAAAAGCTGTAGGGGAAGGTCATGTACCTTGGACCGATTTTACCTTGGACCGAGTGCCGATTCCTGGCAATTGGCTGAACATGTTGCAACAAGTTCTTCAATAAATTTTCCAGTATGTTTATGGGACTCATTTCAGCTTATGTTCATTTATCGCATGAGACGGACGTGCAATCAAAACAACATAATATAAATTACACACTCTAAAGTATTTTTTTTTATGTTTTTTTGAATGTGTTCTGTTCATTCAGTTATTATATTTTTTTCAAGTTACTGGTTTTAATGTGTAAGTATATGTATATTTTTCAAAATTCAATATTTTATTTGCTACAATTATACAACATAATGTGTTAAAATTTTGTATTTCTAAAAAAAGTGTAGTGAATGTACCTTGGATCTATGTCCATGCATGTACTTTGGACCGGTCCAAGGTACATGCTTTTCGAATTTTTTTAAGAGTTCTGTTTTCCATTTTCCTCAAAAAAATGCCCAGGAGTAAGTCAGGATCAAAAAGACCAACTGTTGACGTTGACGCTTTACGGCGAGCTGTGGAGAAAGTAGTGTACAGTGGAAAATCCATGCAAAACACTGCAGCAAATATGTTCAACGTTTCCAAGACTACTTTAATGCGGAACATCGCCAAACACAAAGCATCGAACCATTCTGATTTTGTTTATGAAAGCCGAATTATCCACCGTCAAATATTTTCGCCTGAAGAAGAAGATCTCCTGGCAAAGTGATTGGTCGATTTCGGAGTTTCTCACAGCTGCCAGAAAAAGAATATTAAATTTCTAACGTTTTTTTTTTTTCTTATTTGTTTCTGGTCTTTGTTCTTTTATTTTCTCTTAAATGTACTTTTTAATGAATTAATAAATGGATTGAATTTTTTTTAATGAAATAAAATAGTATTTACACTGCATCATTTGAACACAATTGATTTCGGTTCAAGGTACATACACTAACAGTCCAAGGTACATTCAGTGTATGTACCTCGGACCGTTTGAGGTTTCCTTGCAAAAAAGCATTTTCTAAGCATACGGTAAATACTTAAGATGTCGTTTTAACACTATTGAATATCCAAAATAATACACTTTTAACATAAACAAACTAAATTGGAAACATTTACGTCGAACAAAAGTTGCAGTAAAAATAGTAAATTCCGGTCCAAGGTACATGACCTTCCCCTATCGGTCTATTGCACACACAAATGGTTATAAAATGCAGTAGAAAGCAGCCTTACTGTATGTGACATAGTAGAAGGTTTATTTAGTTTTTTCCCTCTACTGAAAAATTGAAATTATTGACTTATACTCGTTCTACCGCCCACTATAGAAATTGTAAAATATTTTTCAGAAGTACCGTCAAACATTGGTGTAAATAATGTTTAAAGCTTTAAATGGGCTCCACTCGTTTTAGCTGAAGTAGAAAGGTCATTTAGCTCCTTTAAGGCGCTTCTAAGAGACAACCGGAGAAGATTATTACCAGAAAAATTCAAAAAGCTCTTGGTAATTCAATGCTACTATCATCAAATATGCATTTACGTTCCTCCTTCTTGTTAGTGTTCCGTCCGTACCAAAACGGAACACTAATGGAATCAGTTCGGTGTCTGTCTGTCTGTCTGTCTGTCCGTCTGTCACAGGCCTTTTTCTCAGGGACCATTTGACGTAGACTATTGAAATTTGGTACAGTTGTAGCAATTAGTGGCCTAAACATTGACCTAAACTTAAAAAGTTGAATTTCGACTTTGGGGGGCTAGTTGTGGGGGGATAAGTGAATTGTTAAAAAAAAAACTTTTTTAATTTAATGTTGAGGTCATTGATGGGGATGTCAAATGAACGCTACTTAAAGCACGAATTCAAAAATGTATAAAATGTTTTTTTGTGCTACTTTTTTCTTAACACCTTTTCAAAAAAAACGTTAAAAAATCGCTGTCCGAGGCCCTATCTCCAAAAATATCGATCAGAAAAATCTGAATAAAATCATAAACATCGAAAAAAAGTGTAGATGGAAACCCAATCATCAGAACTGCATTACGTTCAACAGTTTTTTTTAAATTAATTTTTTTGTAATTTCACCTTCCCAACTTTTACATATCCTAAAGTGACGTAACCATATCACAATCATATAAAATTGAATACGTGAAGGGAAATTTGTATGTGTGAGAGTACAAAATTAAATGGTTGCGACATTTGCCTCCAAGAAATTCACCTTCGGTATAACCATTGAGCTTACACTTAAACCACATAAAGGAATCTTGATGGTTTCGTATACATTATAATGTAGGTGTCTCTACGTTTGCTATGAAGATATGAAAATTGAATTTATATACAGACATGAGAGGGAGACAAATCGCAAAATTCCACGCATTACAATTCAACGAATAACGAGACATAAATATTTGTAAATGCATGGATAAGTACATACATACATATTTTTTTTTGTTTTTTTTTTTTTTTTTTTTGTGAATGTGAATTAGATAATTTGATCAAGATAATTTGATCAAGTTTTTTTTACATTTGTGTAGGTATATATTTATGTACTAGTAGCTAGTACTAGGTACAAATTTGAATTTATTTTTCGCAAATCGGGCTCAATTTGTTTGTATTGAAATAAGTTGTGCACCATAGAACTATGTACATATGTACTTACTCCTATCTGCAGATATACAAGTGCGTTTGTGTATATATATATATATATATGTATCTTTGTGCATATGTACATATTACATATATGTGAGTATCGAACCCGATCTTTAGTAGGTATCGTATCGTATAAAAAGGGTTCATAGATCTATCAACATAAATCTATGACATACATACATACATACATAATGTATGTAGTTAAAATAACTGATACATACTACGGAACACTTATTGCGCAAGTATAACTTGCACTTGACCGGATTTTTTTTAATAAATGCCTTTTTTTCGGCTTTTTAAGTGTTTTGTTTTGCCTTTTTTTACTTTTTTAGGTCAACAAAATCCTAACCCTGTTAATAAGTAAAGATAAAGATAAAGATAGTAAAGATAATGTTTAGATGACCCGTAAGATTACCTGGTTTGAACTTATGAATAAGTTTTAGCTGAATAGAGCTTCTAGGGGCTGACTTCCTAATGAAGATCTTTAATGACGAGATGCCAATTATACACTGAACCAAAAAGGTACGTAAATACAATAAAAAAGTTAATTGGGACAAGAACATTTTTATTAATATTCGTCCAACAAACGCGTTTATTGTGCCAATAAAAGCGTTTTATTAATTTAATAAACGTTTATTAATACTATTAAGAGTTTGTTAAAACTGTTTATAATTTTTTTAAATTTTTAATAAACTTGTTCGTTGTGCTAATGAAATAAAACCTCTTTTCAAGTACAAGTTCGTTGAGCCAATAAACAATTTTATAGTTTGAACGAAATGCATTCATTGGGACAACGAAACATTTTATTGAATTGATAAAACATTTGTTGAGCCAATAAACTTTTTGTTCGATTTAATAAAAATAGTTTATTGATATAATAAACTCCTCCAAAGCCCTAAAATAGTGGTTCTTCTAGCTTCTCGAAACTTTATACTTACTTTTTTTACCTTTTCCGGGATTGCTCATCTGAAAATTAAGATGAATAAAAAAAATTATATATTTTCAATCAATTTATTTTTTTTATTCATTATTCGAACACAATAAATGGGTTTTTGCACAGCTATGTTTTCTTTTGGTTTTTTCTTTACAATAAAGAGTTTCACTTAAATTAAACAGGAAGAGAAAATTTGAGATAAAAATGAAAAAAATGTCTTTAAACATACACATAACGACACAGTTTTTGAATAGAAAAAACTTAAAATACATACTACCACTACTTACTTATATTGTTGAAGCTGAGAACATCTTCTCGTATTACCACGATACAAAGTGATTTTCTGCTGTCCGGTTCAGGAACTGGATGTGGTCTTCAACAGCCTCGAATGCATTTGCAACGAATAAAATCATTTCCTGGGAGTCTTTTACCGTATATCTTATCCTGCGTCTATTGCCTTCGTTGTCCACTTTCACTTTAAAATACTAATAAACATACAAATAGCGGGAAATAAAAAAATCGCTTTAAAGTCAACCACCATTTAGTTCATTAATTTATATTAATTATACGTAGACTTACCTGAATATTTTGTTCGTTTTTTTAACTAATTTAACACTTTTTAGTCAGTCCTTTTTTGATTTTCGTTTTCGTTTAGATAATAAGTCTATTTTGTCACTTTTTCCACAGAATTCTTACATAACTACTTTTCGATTTAGTTTTATCCAAAGATGCTTACTGGTTCACGGAAAACACTAGAATGACTAAATGGCACAGTTGCAAAAGCGTTAGTTCGCTTATATAGGTACAGTTTCTTGCAAAAATCAAAAGGTTATTGTGACAATAAACTGTTTGTAGATTTGATAACTGTTTTATTAATTTAATAAAATTGTTTATTAATACAAGCAATGAGTGCATAATTTCAATGAACATTTTTATGAAAATTTAATAAACTGGTTTATTATCTCAACGAATGCATTTATTAAGCAGAACGAAACCCAGACTCTTCACCTAACAAAAGATTTGCTTGGCACAATGTATGAATTTATTGTGCCAATAAATATATTCTTAAATACAAGCAATCGGTTATTAATTTTTCGAAATCGTTTTTTAATAAATTGTGTTTTATTGGCCCAACGAACTATTTATTAAATAGGTAGTATCAAAATAATAATATTTCGTACTATTAACAAAAGTTTTATTGAGACAGTAAAAAATGAGTTGATAAACGGCGTTTATTGATATTACGAACGATATTTTTTTCAGTGTAGCTTCTAGAACTGCCGAAGGGCCATAATCATCTAGTGGTTAGAACCCCATGTTGTGTTTATCGGCTTACTTCACCGAGAACTACCGGATTGAGGTAGATATTATAGCCCGAGTACAAATCGGCTGTCTCCAGTGGATGGATCGGTCTAAAGTCGTAGTGTGATTTACCCATTTATCAATCAATCAAAAATTTGCGACTTTAACTTGAAGTTGTACTTTATTGAGTAGTTTTTAAGAACTAAAATAACGTTGTGAAACTACATCAAAGACTAGGGAACCGCTATTTGAAACTACCGCGTCATTTATAAGCACCCAGGTGGTCGGTAGAAATTGAACATTAGATAGCATATGGGTAGAATCAACCCAAAGATTTTTTTGTATTAAAATCATTCCAGTCTCTGTTTCGTACACCTTCTCAAACGACACTTTTGTCACTTTCGAAGTTGTAAACGCCTGGGGTGGATTCTACCCCGGCATGCAGTCCGATGTTAGTTTTTGATGTGTATAGCCTAAATTTTGTCGGCGATAGCTTTAAAGTTTTTTAAGTTTAAACAAAACAAAGAGAATAATTTGCCTCTGGAATTATACTATTAAAAGTTAATCGACTCTTTCTTATTCCTCTAAAATAATGTTCCTGATGATCACTCCGCTTTTCGATTATCTTTTACTCTTTACTATTAAACCTCTGTATTTTCGGATCCTTTTTATTAATTACGACGTAGTAAATCCCTTTTTAATAATTTGTGTTTATAGTTTACAGCTAGCTTGTTTATAGCCAATCGTATAAACTTGAAAGTCTCAATTCCAGAGATGGCATTCTGCCTTAATCATTAAACGATTATTATGAACGATCCGACATCCTCCTCATCAAGTTAATTAGAATGGCCTGACTGCATCAAATAACTAACAAACAAAACTCCATTCCAGCACAACATAATTACAGAAAAGAAATTTACGATACTCCAACAGGACAGGACTCATAAACATAAACACTGCTCGGCATAAACCCAATTTCTGCATACCATTGTAGTGGGAGTAACGACTCCCTTCACTCCTAGGATACATCCGTTTGTTTAAGCGACCAAAACTATAAATCCAAATCTAATATGTCTGTGCATTCACTACACAATAGATGCTGAACTGAAGGCGGTAAAAAATGACGTTTTTCACATTCACAGTGCTGCTTCTGTGTTCAAATATGCGAAACTATTTAAGCAAAACCAGAAGAGGACTACACTATTACCATGCCACCAACAGCACAGGACATAAAGTGCAATACTCCAAAAGGATTCCCCTTTTGTGATTTATATTTTGCCCATAAGCGAGTTTGTGTGATTCTATAAGAGTGCAAAAAATGTTTTTCTTCTTTTTTTAAAATTTCTAACAGTTCAAATGTGGCATTAAATATTTTTGGTTCGAGAAACAAATTGTTTTGCGTTTGATGTTCTTCGAATTGGATATTTTGTTTTTGCGCACCAATGTCACTACACTCATCGTCGAAAGATTAAAAATAACATTTTGTCTATATAAAATTTAAAGCAATGAAATTGAGTGTGACGTTCGAATATAATTTAATAATCGTATAAGTCTTAGATACTATACGCAAAAAGTCCTTTTGATCTTAAATACAATTCACTTAGAAAATCGATGATGGATTGGGTCCTTTTATTTGACAAACTTTACCTGAAGTTGGTATAAATATTTTATTAAACAAAAAATAATAATTATAGCTATTTATAAATAGAGATATGTTTATATAAATATTCCACTCGCACGCAATCAACGAACAGCTGAAAAAATCGCGAAAGACTAAAGTTATAAGCTAATTTCCACGAGATCCAATTCGCAGTCGTGTGTCACAGAGAAAACGAGCTTTTCATTTGATGTCACTCGTCTATAATTATATACATATATATATATATATATATTAAAAACATATATACATATAGGTATATACTTTATTCAATACGTGTTGGTCGTAAAACTGTCACAACAATGTTTTGGTCGCCTCGTTTACGAGACCGAAATGTAAGAGAAATATACTCAAGGTTTTTTGGGGTATTTTCTGATAGTTTTCTTGCCAAAGTTGCAATAAATTTTGTAAAGGTTGTGTGTTGAACTTTAATATTAAAAATGAAACAGTGTGTCCGAAGAACGTAAAAAGGAAGTACAGTGGACGTCCAATACACTCCGTGAAATGAAAATAAGACCAAATCGTTTTTGTAAGCTATGCGTTTTAATGCAAAGATAAGTGCTCGTGGTAAATTTTATTCCATCATTCGGTTTTATTCGCTATACGTAACGGTATTTTTTTTTATTAAGTGTTTCCGATATTTTTTTAGAAGCAAATAAAAAGCAGCTGTGCGAAATATTGATAAGGCCGTACCTGGTTTTTTGCACTTAACATAAAAAAATGTAAAGGTCCGTTGATTTTCTGTAAGCAGGCATATTGTGTTTAAGGAAACAAAATATATATTTTTTTTTTTTTATTTAAAAAAAAAATGTGTGACATTTCTACGTTTTTCCAAAAACAGATCTCGGTAAGCATTATTTGTCAAAGAAAGAGCGAGAGCAAATTGTATGATATAGTCAATCTAGACTGACAACTAGAGATACCTATAGCTGCTCGAGTGAAGAGATAGAAAAGTAAGAAGTGTTATCCATTGCTTAAAATTAGGTGAAAAAAAAGTTACGGAAGAAAATTACTCTTAACAAATTCGGGAAATTAAGCGATTTGCCACAAGTAAATCAAATAGCGCTGCCGAAATTCGAAGATCCCTTAATCTTAATGTGGCAATAAGGTGTGTTCAACAAATTTATAATGCGATCCAAAACCATATAAATTCAATGCCAATGCATTTGCAGTAAATTTTTATTAACAAGGAATAATATACGAGCTATTAATACTACCGCCGTTTTTTTTTTTGTTTTTTTTTTTTATTACATTTACATATTATGTTATTTGGTCATATCATTATTTCATTCGTTATTTTTAGTTCATTAACACATTTTAATCCCTAATAATATAAAACAAAGTGAAAAATCCTATGCATGGACCTACACAGCAAACGGCTGAACGGATTTTGATAATTTTTGTAAATTTTTGTGTTGATTAGGTTTTTGATAAGCGTGGAAACTAAGAAATTCAATAATTAGTATTTGAACCTAAAAAAAAGTAAACTTTCCGTAGTGGAGCCAAGATAAGAGATGTCACGTCCTTGACTTCAATATTTGAGTCCAATTTAGAGTTTGCAGCGCCATTTCGTTAATTTGCTGAAAAAACGCGTACAATTTTTTCATCCCATCTTCAGCTACTGGCCCTTTAGCTTGTTGTTGTTTCCCTTCGAGTCCGTTCAATGACTTTAACACCTCTTCTTCTAAATAATACGTAGTGCACTCAGAACAAGTGCTCAAATTAAAATACATATGTTACAACTATATACTAGGAGTCACCTGTAATTTGTAAACTCTTAAATATGCGGTCTTTCGGGTCGACGAAAAATCTTTTTCCCATTTCACCACAAACTTTTGCAATTGGCTTGAATCTTTACACGGGTCTTGGGGCATTTTCACTTTTAATGACAAGCAACAAAATATTTTGGGAGCAGCACGCATTTAGGCACACGCAATATTCAACAGACCAGCACTAAGTATGAAATGTCACAGAATATGAATCTAGCATCTAGATAAAAAGGCGCACAGTTAAGAGCATTTCACACATACCCGGCAGCCGGTTTTCTCAAAAAATAAGTATATTTTCACACACATTCGGCAGCCGGCACATAGCAAGCTATGAAATGTGAATATCTATCTAAAGAAAGTAGGTATATACATATTACGAAATTCACAAAAAGAAAACAATTTTCATCAAAAAACAAAAAGAAAACTGAAAACCGGCTACGGCAACCGGGCATGTGTGAAGGCACGATTTGATTTTATGTATCCACTACTGACTTGAGAACCGTTTACCCGGTTTCGGCAGCCGGCTGTGGCAGTGAGCAAAGCCGGCGAAATTCCGGCAGCCGGCTACCGGTTAACCGGGGACGGTTTCGGTTTTCAGGTGTGAACGCGCCCATAAGATTGTATTCCCAACGACCGGGTAGCCGGTACCGGTTAGCCGGCTGCCGGGTGTGTGTGAAATGGCTCTTACGAAAAAATACTTCCCAGATGCACAAGAAGAAGCGTATGTATATTGAGTTGATACACATGTATTTAGGGTTGTATTGGTGTGTAGGGATTTTTTTTATGCGAGCTAATGTAAACAAAGCGTGCAGCTATGTGCATGTTCATACAAGTGAAAAACCTGCTCTCATATGAGTGGACACTGAAATTTCTTTCGTGTAAGCAAGGATAAGGCATCGTAGCGCAAGTGGTTAGTGCGTCGGACTACTGTGCCAGCGGTCTTGGGTTCGAATCCCGCCGCAAACACCTAAAATGTTTTTCACAGTGCCCACCTCTCCCGAATGCCTGACAAGCATTCAAGAGTATCATTTGTCATGTAAAGCTTCCCAACTCGCCGTTCGGAGACGGCAGAAAACTGTAGGTCCCTTCCATTCGTGCAAAAATAAAACGCGCACACACAAATGGTTGCGGGAAGCTAGGCTTGGTTCTACCTAGGACTGCTGAAGCCAAATATTTATTTTTTTTTAAGGATAAATCGCACAGTTAAGAAGAAAGTGCACAGCTACTTTGACAAATAGTACCAAAAAGGCAAAAAAAACCAATATGAGTAAAAAGGCAATATGAGTAAAAAAAGGCAAAAAAAGGCAAAGTCAACAGAATCCGTTCCCTGCTTATGATGTTTTCCATATGCATATTTGAGGGAAGATTACTGATGTTGTTTTTTGCTGGTCCATAACTCAGCAACCATTAGAGATAAAAATAAGAAAAAAATATGGCAAATAGAATTGGATATTGGTCATCCGTTGGTGTAAAAAACTCAATTTCGACATAAGTCGACTTAAGCTGTTTTTCCTTTTTGCCACAGAAATATGTACGTGTTAAATGTGAGTGGAATGGATTTGTGTATTATGTTTGTGTATGTGTCTGCTCTGCTCAGCGTCAGCGCTCAACGGCTCAAGCGCAAAGGTTTTGTTAGTGCGTATTTTTTTCTTTCTATTTTGCGTACATTATGTTCATGTATGTATGTGTGTATACACTAGAAAAGTTAGTTGAGTAATGCAGCTGGTAAAGTTTTGTAGAGGAGTGTGTCGTATTCGTGTAATCGTATTTCGTGTGTAATACTTGAGTGCAATTTTGGGGATTCTACGGTTTCCGTGGCGCCAAGTTTTCAAAATGCCATTTTGTAGAAGTAAAAAAAAAAGATTAATCGCTTAGTTTAGGAGATATCGAGGTTTAAAAATTATTTTTTTCCTATGGAAATTCTATTGAAATTAATTATTTTCGCTTCGGTACAAAAAAAGTGTTGCATAAATCTCGGCGTAAAACTAAAGAAATCGCTAAACCTAAAGAAATCGAATATACTGCATATTAAATTTGTACATATGTTTGCATGTACAGTATTGTGCAAAACATTTGCAAAATTTTTATTCTCTGAAGTTTTGTTTGATTAACTTCAAAAAAAAGAATAGATAGTATTATACAATTTTTATGAAATATCTTTCACTGAGATTACGTTCTTGAAATGAAGCAAGAAAACTGGCAGAAATACCGTTAGATTTGTTGTTAGGGGATAATATTGATAGCTCGTCGACTATGCAGCTGTGCCAAACATATGCAAGTTTTTTATTTTTTCCTGATTTCTGTTTTGATTTGCGAGAAATTCACATCAGGTTAGTAAAATAGTATTTTTAGTTCAAAATATTATATTAATAGGTGGTTTTTGTCATTCAGTTTTCATTGAAAGTGTGTTTAAAAAATTGCTGGCAATAAAGATGATACCCGAACAAAGAAGCTGGTTATCTAGCCTTTTTAAAGCGGATCGCAGCGAATATAGATTGCCTAACAATTCAGGAATCACTAATCAAGTGTCCCGAAAGTAATTGTAAACTTTCGACCAAGTTTATCCATTGCAACATTTCATTCTGGTGGCCGTCACCGGAAAACAGACAGAGAAGCTGACAAGAAAATCATTAATTTAATTCGCTGAGAGCCTTCTTGGTCTTTAGTTTCAATTGTTGATGATCTCAACATATCAACCGATGAGAGTATAGGGCGTAGGTCTGCAATAGAAAGCAATTTTAAAACACGCAGACCAGTTAAGAAGCCTCTATTAACATTAAAACACCGTCAAAAAATGTAGACTCTCTGTTTGATTAAAATTTGCTAATAACTCTATATTATTTGGACTCAAATCGGCTTATAAATATTCAAATTGGCCTCTTAAACAATGGAAAACAAATTTGTTGAGTGATGAGAGCAAGTTCAATATTTTGTCTTTAGATGGAGTTGCCTATGTTCATCAAGAGTCTGGAACACGCTTCCGGGCTACTCTAAAGCATGGATGCGGTTCAAGTATGGTTTGGGGATTCTTTTCAGCTCAAGAATGTGGTCCCTTACACCAAATAATGGGAATTATGGATCTATTTGTGTATAATGACATATTAGACACCATAATGTACCCATATGCTGAGGAAGAGATGTCGTTGTTCTTGAGGTTTTAACAAATAAATACCCGAAACACACCTCAAAGTACGGTAAATCATTTTTAACGGTTTGGGCAGTTAATGTTTTGGATTGGTCTCCACAATCCCCAACCTAACAAAAGGCTGTGTATAAAACTTTAAAAGATGAAAAGATAAAAATTCCCGTTCTTTTATTTATTATAAAAAATCAATGGTAAATGTTAGGGATTTCTTTGCTTTCTTTTAAATATTAAACTCAAAGTAATACTTTCCAGTCAGTATTTCATTCGAATTCTGGATTAAGACCTATTAAAAATCAAAATCATTGTGTTTGAAAAAAACTTGCAAATGTTTTGCACAATACTGTATTTGGTTTTATACTTAGCAAGTATACAATTTTTAGTTATTATTTTCAAATGGAATGCCTACCACATATAAATATGTATATATACTTTTTTTATGCATTCTGTTTTGTTTATCCTACATTTGTCTATTCAATGTACATAGTAATAAACATAGGTTATATGTTTTTTTTATAAAGATTGGTTATTTTTGTAATTTTACATACAAAAATGTGTGTGACGATAAGAATAAATATAACAAAAAATAAAAATATTTCTTACATAATACGGATATGTAATAAAAGGTTTGTAGTTATTCATTCGAAAGAAATAGTAATTACAATACCATACGGATTTATTATTTTATTAATTTAAATTTGGTACACTAATTTGCATTAGTATTATTTATTGTACATATTTCATAACATACAATTTAGATTAAAACAATCAACGATTTCATTAGTATAAATCTTTTAAAGCTGTTGAAAGGACCTACAAATGAGATTTTATTAATTACTAGATCAAGATGGAAAACTCTACTTTGTAATTCTCTTTCGTTTAGAGTAGTGATTCGCAAAGTGGTCCAGGTGGACCCCCAGGGGTCCACGGGAGACTCGACGGGGTCTACGTTGGCATGAACAAAAAATGGGGGTTCACCAGTTTTAAGTGGGGGTCCACGAGAATTTATCTGGTTTCGATAGTAAAGACATTTTTTTTCAGTTAGGCTGGGATATGGATCAGATAACCTGTTTATTTAGCATTAATTCCCTTTTTTTAAAAACCTCCCTTAATATTTTTGAGTAGTGTATTTTAAGAAGATCACTTCAATTTGTGATTAAAGCAGTTAACAAAATAAGAAGCAATGCGTTGAATACCCGATTATTTCCACAATCGTGCCACGAAAATGATGAAGACTTCCAACGATTGCTCTTACATACTGAAGTACACTGGTTGTGGAAAGGTGCAGGTTTAACGAGATTTTACTCACTTTTTTTAATCAGTTTTAGAGTGTCTGGAGAGGAAAGATCCAGATTTAAAAGAAATCCTGATCAAATTGAAAGCAGACATCGCGTGTTTGACAGATCTATTCAAAAAATTCAATGACACTAACTTGCAGTTACAAGGGGGCAGCTTAAATTTAATTAAAACTAGCTGATGTACCCGCTTCGCTGCGCATACGTGTGTTTATAATAAATTGTCTACTGGAAGGAGACTTCCAGCTAAATGATACACTTGTCTTTGCACCTTATACTTGCATAAATACTTGCTTCAAAATTTGCTTAGCACCAAATGACTGAAGGAATTGCTTGGATAAATAATTTTCCATAGACTATTAAAGAAAAAAGTGACGTAGGTGGGTTCTTCCAATCTAACTTTTCCGCTTTCTTAAATATTACAGCACGTTCTTACCACCAAAACGTCAAAACATAATACAGTGGATTCCGCTTATTTGGGACACTTCGGTCCAGACCGATTTTGTCCCAATAAAGCAGCTGTTCCAATAATGCGATCAAGTAAAAAAACAATCTGTTCTGTTCTGTTCTTGACCATCTGTCCCAGTTAAGCGATTATCCGCCGTCCCAATAAAGCGGAATCTACTGTACATATTACATATCTGTATCTGTTCCAAGCCCTTATCATAAAACAAATCGCAACCAAATTTATCCAGTTATTGGAATAGAGTTCATCGAACAATTGCAATACATATACGTTAGCACGAAGCAATCCCAATCACTTATACTACGCACGCATGAATCGCATACACGCATACCCGCTGCCGCTGGTGCATTGGCGGTGGCAATGATTTCCACTGATCGTTGTCGCGAAAGCATACAAACAATATTTCTTTATGTTATTACTTTTCTCACAGAAAATGTACAAAGAAGATATATATATCAAAATCTTTGTTGTGAAATAATCTAAACAGATATGTAAATTTTATTTTAATATGTTATTTAAGAACTAAGATAGAGCGAAATAAATACTGAAAAGTAAAATATAAACTTTTACTTTTTTCATTTAGAAGTTTTTTATTGAAATATATTGATTTTTTTTTTTCCATTTTATAGATTTAATCCAACCAGAATCGATTGCAAAAAACCGCATTCAAATCCGTCCAGTAGTTTTTTTGTTTTTGCGGCACATACATACATATTTTTTTTTAGACTTCATTTTATAAAAGTAGTGATGATGATAAAGGGTGTAATTTTGGCTTTTCTTGGAAAGTTGAAATTTATGAAGCAAAATATTAGTCGGCGCGAATTGTCCCAGTTTCCAAACTTATCACAGGCAGAATGTCTTGATGAGCATATTTAGACATACGTTCAGCATTTAAATGCCCTGCATCATAACATCAAAAATAGATTTGAAGAAATTTACGCTGATTACATGACTCTTCTTTTCGTTCGTTTCGTCTTTCGTCTTTTTGCCATGTACGTATGCTAGTGATTACACGTTTCCTAATAATTGGTGGATACGTGCATACGTGGTTTTGACGTTTATTGAAATTCAAATTATATTTAGGAAGGGAATAGTAAAATTTCAGTTGGAATCGCACTAAATTAACTTATTATGGAGGATAATAATTGCGTGTTTACTAGCAAATGTAAAATGTCTCTAAATTTAGCTCCAAAATCAACTTTAAAATTCATCATTAAAATTCTCTGCTTTGTTTCGCTTGTCAAACGAGAAATGTCAAAGATCAACAAATCTCAGAATTTTCATTCCTGCTTTCGTTACTTCATTCTCCTCTCATTTCTATGCCCCTCCTCCTATCTGTCAAAAAGACGACAGACGAAACGAACGAAAAAAAGAGTCGTATAATCAGCGTCATTGTCACGATGGAAATACCACCATGGATCATAAATCCATTTGATGAAACGGAAGTGTCGAATGTGGTTTTACAAGAGGAGCTACTCGAGCTTAACACCAATGAGAAGCTGAAGGTGAAATTAAAAAAAAAACATCAAATATCAAACATTTTGGCTGCAGGCAGAAATACCCGAAAAATATTCTGAGCTGTGGGAAATTGCGAGAAATCTTTTGATAGCGTTTCCCTAGTCATACCTTGCCGAAAACAGTTTTAGTGTCGTTACAAACTTATTAACAAAAAAAAAAGAGCAGAATGAACATCCCAGGACGGGGAGTTTTGCGGTTATTCCTTAAAAAACTGAAGCCAAATATGGATAATTTGCTGTCAATCCATCAAGTCCATCTTACTTACTTAGTTGGCGCTACAGCTCGAGGTGAACCTGGGCCTGCTTCTCGCAACCATTTGTGTGTGCGTGTTATATTTTTGCACGAATGGAAGGGAATTACAGTTTTTTGCCGACTCCGAACGACGAGTTGAGAAGCTCAATCGTGACAAATGATACTCTTTGATGCTTGTCAGACAGTCGAAAGAGGTGGACACTGTGAAAAACTTTTAGGTGTTTGCGGCGGGATTCGAACCCAAGACCGCTGGCTCAGTAGTCCGACGCACTAACCACTTGCGCTACGGTGCCATCCCTCCCATTAAAATTATGACTTTTTTATTGTTAATTTGCATTGTTGAAGTTACGATGCGTTATTAATGTTTAATTTTAGTTCTTTGAAGTCTGTAATGGTATTATTTTAATGAATAGAATATAAAAAAAGATACTATCTCTATTTTTATTTTTACCACTCCGAATTTAGGGTTGGAATGGAACTCAGCAAATTTCCATCCTTAGATCTAATCTTCACATTTTTTGACGAGTTTTGGGAATATGGTAAAAATTTAGCAGCAGGGGTCCACCGAAACCAGGGTTAATTTTGAAAGTGGTCTACGAGAAAAAAAAGTTTGGTAACCTCTGGTTTAGAGTAATCCCTACCTGTTAACTTTCTATCGAATTGAATATCTTCTATAGGTTTTTGGTATTTGTATGGTCTTTTTACTATGTGTCTATCACGTTTAATTCCACGCTTGTCTTTAAAATATGTTTGGCCTTGTTCTTTTACTTCTTTCACTATATACCGTGGTAGGTGTTTAATATTGTGGAACCCTAAATTTTTTACCATTTCTCGTTGTTTGTACTCATGGGGATCTTGTCGTATATCATTTAATCTGCTAATCTCCTGTCTTTCGTTTCAATTATTTTGTTTTTTAGCTGTTCCCATTCATACGCATTCAGTGTTGAGTAAAGAAGGTCGTTTGGTATATATTTTGTTGTTGAATGAATGGTATGATTGTATATCTCAACAGCTTTATAAGCTAATGTCTTATCGTCAGTACTTTTATTTTCTTTGTTTAGTTTAAACAGTCTTATTTGTTCATCGTGCATTTGGGAACGTAAAATGGTATGATATGTTTCGTTGGCTTGAGAAATGTTTTATATATGCTGTGTTAAACTCGTTGTATGCCACTATTTTAACTGGTTTGCCTTAAGTCGCGAATCGATGTTTCAAAAGCTCAACTATGGTTAATGAATTTCTGTCTGAAATGGAGTGAATGGACACGTGTTTGGTAAATTTATCAATGCATGTTAGAAACATAGTATTCTTATTGAAGAACCATATATCTATATGCACGATTTCGTTGGGCCTAGTAGGGGTTTCGGTAATCATATTAGTGTTGGTTTAATGGGATTCCGATCATATTTGCTCATATTACAGAGTATGCAGTTATTAATGTATCTGTGAATCTCCAGTTTGAAATTAGGATAGTAATATTTATTTTTTAGTTCTAGATTCCTCTATGGTTCTTTTTAATATGGGTATTTTCAATTAGTTCCAATAACTTTTTTTTGCAGATTACATCTTCTAACAATTTCATACATCTTAGGATTTTCATATTCTTTGAATTTGAGAAAAAATGTGCTATTGTTTTTTGGAATCCTAAAAACATGTTATCATCACTACAAATGTTATCAAATACCTACAGTGCCCTTTTGAGGTAAGAGTTCTTTCAGAATTTTTAAAATGTATTCTTCATTATAATTTATTAAATAAGTAATGAACCTTCGTTTCTTTTTATATAGAATTTTGTTTTTGTACGCATTTGAATCGCTTTTTTTCTAAGATTAATTGGTGCTTGTATATGCTGACAGGCTTTCAGTAATATGGATGTGGTCATTTAAATTTTCAATACCACTTTGGATTGTTGCCACATCAGACCTAATATCATCATCGATTATATGATTAGTTTCTAGACGACTCAAAAAATCAGCCACCTTATTCTCTTTTCCTTTAATATATTCGATATCAAAGTCGAATTCATTTAATTTGATTTTCCACCGCTGCAACTTTGAGTTAGGTTCTCTTACCGAATTTAACCAAACTAAAGGTCGGTGATCCGTTTGCACTTTAAACCTACGCCCGAACAAATATGATCTATAATACTTGGTGGCCCAGACTATGGCGATAAGCTCTTTTTCCAGCGTACTGTAGTTGATTTCGTGGCGATTGAAAGTCCTAGGAGCGAATGCAATTGGATGTTGGTTTTGCGAAAGGACTGCCCCCAAAGCTGCATTGCTTGCATCTGTTGTTAAAATAAATTCTTTTTTGAAGTCAGGATATACCAGAATAGGGAAAGTACATATAGGTAAGTTCTTTAAGATTATTAAAGGACTCAATGTACTGCCTGTCTTTGATATTTATTTTTCCTACTTTTTTGAGGCAATTAGTCGTTAGTAGGGTTATTTTAGAATAGTCCTTAATAAACTTCCTATAAAATCCTGTCGTTCCTAGAAACGATTTGATTTGTTTTACTGTATTGGGAATTTTAATTTGTTTAATTGCTACAATTTTATTGGGGTTTGGTTTTATACCATCTTCCGAAATAATATGTCCTAAATATTCAGTTTCTCGTTTCAAAAAATTACACTTGACTATCTGACACTTAAGATTATACTCGTGTAGTCTAGTTAACACCTTGTTTAGGGAATCAATATGCTCTTGGAGTAATGTTGAAAAAATGAGTATATCATCCAAATATACAACGCATATCTTATTGATATAATCTAGCAGTACCTCGTTCATCATCCTTTGAAAGCCAAAGGGCATACAGGTAAACTCGTAGTGGCCGTTTGAGGTGGAGAAAGCCTATCTTCTTTGCTAAGGGGGATTTGGTGAAACCCTTTTGCAAGGTCGAGTGTAGAAAAGTATTGCGCATTCCCTAATTTGGATAGTATGTCTTCGATATTGGGTATAGGGAATCTATCTTCTATGGTAACGTCATTAAGCTTTCTATAATCAAAGACTACGCGCCATTTTTGTTGGCCGAAATTATCAGCTTTCTTCGAAACAACCCAAATTGGTGCGTTATAGGGACTAGAGGAATTCACTATGATTCCAGAATTAAGCATTTCTGAAATTTGCTTGTTAACCTCATAAGTATGTGCCTCAGGATATATGTATATATGTTTTTGCAAATATAGGAATATCATTTTTTGCAGATATCTTATGAGTGTACTGAGTGTAATTACCGAAGATAAGTTTTCACCTTCTATATAAAACAGATGTTTAAACTTTCTAATGAGAGATGTTATAGATCTCATTTCCTCTTCATTTAAGTTATCTAGTTTTAATTTATTTGTTATTGTCTCTATATCTGGTATTTTTAAGCAAATCTCGATTTCATTCTGCTCTAAGCTAAGAATGTCCTCTTCTGTAATCTCAGTTCGAGAATTTTCGAAGATAAGTGGTAGAATGGTTTCATTTGTAATAAGCTTTGAGCTTTCAAAGTCAAGCTTTGCTTGCAATGGTTTTAAGATATTACACCCAATTATACCGTCAAAAAAACCTTTCAACTTAGTTTCAAGCAGTTCGATTTTTGCTAATGGCCTATTAAATTCTTTGAAAAGCGGAATTGTGATTTTGGAGTCAATCAATATGTCTGAATTTACTGATTTTAGTAGAAGTGGCTTATCTAGTTCTGTTCTAAAGGATTTGTGAAACAATTATTTGAATTAAGGACGTACAAGCTCCAGAATCTATTAGTAGTTTAATTATAATGGTATTGGTTTTAACTTTTATGCAGGGAAGAGGTCGTGGCTGGTTTATTGAAAATTTCCAATTGTATTAGGATATTGTTCATTTTGAATATTTTCAAAAGTTATGTTACCAGATTGTATATGCTCAATATCCATTCTATTTTGATCATGATCAATCCTAAATGCACCTGAACTGTACTGCCTATAATTGCCTGAGTTATTCCTAAAGCTTTCAAGTCCACTTTGCCTAGAAAATCTTGCATGGTTACTATTATTAAAATTCCCACTATTAGCCAAATTCTAATTTGAAAAATTTGGATTGTTTTGTCTCCATTGACCTGAAGTGTGTGGAGCTGCATTTTGAAAATTTCCTGATCTATTGTTTTAAGCATAACTTGAATTGCGACTGTTAGAATTTTGAAATATTCTTGGACCCTGTTGTAATGCATTCATACGTCTATTATTAAATTGAGAAAAGTGTCTGTAATTTTGATTTGAAAAGTATTGTGTATTGTTATTGGATGGGCGATAAAAATTTACTATTTCAATGAGAATAGCTCTGGCGTCACTCATACTAGGTGGATTTCGCGCATGTAGGTAGTATGAGATTAGGCTCGCTGGGTAATTTATTAATGAATAATTTTAATACTGTTATCTCATTACGGTCACTATTAAATCAACCAATAGTTTCTGAGCTTAATAATGCTTTAATATTAAGTTTTGTCAAGAGGTTTAAGCTATGTTCATACAATTCTTCAACAGAATTTCGAAATTGTAACATCTTTATCTCATTTATAATACTCTCAACGCCTTCGCTTATACCACAATTATTTTTTAAAATACATTTAACTTCTGGCCAATGTATGGTATTTTTATTATTAATTAAAACCAAATTGGCTTTGCCTTTAATTTTTTGTCTTATTCTAAAATCAATAAATCCTTTTGAATCTGAGTCTAAATGTTCTATATAAGAATACAAATAATCTACCTGTTTAATAAATATATTCAGTTCTTCTGGTAAACCGGTAAAGTCAGAGATTTCCTTCACAAGTTCAAATACGGTCGCCATATTATTTCTGCAGATTTCGGCGTCTTTCGGTGTAGATGTTACCTTTTTGCTGAATTCCAATGGTTTGTAGATTATATGTATTGTAGGTAGGTCACTATATAAATAGATTTTAATTGAATTCACTTATATACACTGTGTCAAAAAAGTTTTTTTTTTCATATTTATTGTGATTTCTGAAGAAAAACAAATAAAACATACAAATTAATTCTTAATTCTAATTTAAATTAGGTGGTTAAATAAATTATATACATTTCAAAAGTCATTAATTTTAAAATAAGGAAAACAAAACAAAATGAAATTTAGTATTTTAATAAGTTATGTCAAAAAGGTTTCCATACACTTGGTATAAAAGGTAAGTACGATAACAGAAACCAGTTTTTAGTAATTAGTATTCCTTCCTTTCTCTCTGATGACTTCAGTTAAGCGGTTCTTCATACTCCCAACGAGTTTTTTTGTCACTTCCGGTTCAATAGAATTCCATTCTCTAATAATGGCCTCTTTAAGGGCATTTTTGTTGTTGAGATCATATTTTCTATTTCATCTATTTCATCCCATAGATGTTCAATAGGATTAAAATCCGGTGATTGGGGGGGTGTATGAAGCTGTTTCGGGATATTAAAGATGAGCCACTCCTTAACACGCCTAGCGGTGTGCTTGGGATCAGTATCTTGTTGGAATATAAATGTCCCTGTATGACCCAATTTTCGTGCACTCGGTATTAAATTGTTTTGTAGGATGTCTAAGTACATAAATTGATCCATATTACCGTCGATAAAAACTAAATTACCAACGCTGGATGCACTCATACACCCCCAAACCATTAGTCCTCCACCGCCATGTTTTACAGTTTTACTCAAGTTTTTTGATTTTAACTGTTCGTTCGCTTTTCTCCAAACGCACGTCCTCCCATCCGAAGAAAAAACATTAAATTTGGACTCATCACTAAAAATTGTGCTGTCTCAGAAATGTTGTGGTTTATTCAGACGTGTTTTTGTGAATTCTATCCTTTTCTTTTGATTCGTCTTGCTAATCAAGGGCTTTTTCCTAGGCACTCGGCCGTTGTAACCCTCCGATCTCAACACATTTCGCACTATTTCTGGAACAACATCAACGCCATAAAGCTCTGAGATCATACCTGTTAATTTAGGTGCACTGGTCATTGGTATCTCCCTAACTTCTTTCAAAATTGCTCTACGGTGATGTCTCTCCAATTTCCTTGGGCGCCCCGAACGATGTCTATTGTCCAAGCTGTTGGTATCATTGTATCTATTAACAATGTACTGCACTGTAGCATGTGATTTATGGACCGTTTTCCCAATTTCACGCAACGATTTACCTTCTTCACGCATGCTTATTATCAAAGCACGAATATCTTTGAAAACTTCCATTTTACCGAGAAATGCAAAACCACACTACGTTAAGAATGAACAAGATACAACTAAAGAGTCATTGGATAAACAAACGACGTAGTTTACTGTCAACGACTTCATTCATAACGGTAAATCTTCAAAGTAAACAGTGTGTATGGAAACTTTTTTGACTACGGTTTTTATCGTATTTCTAAAATTTTGTTAAATACAGGGACTGCAGTGTGGCATAAATGCATTTGTAGCCACAGCAAATATTTTAATAGTTCTATGGAAAAACTGAATAGAAGATAATATTAAAATATGAGTTCGTTTAGAAAGTAGAAACATTCAAATATGAACGCCCAAGGTGTATGGAGACTTTTTTGACCCAGTGTATATATATATATTTTATTATTTGCTCAAATGTAATTTGCTCATATGATTCTGAATATACACACATAAGTTTATTTGTAATGGTTCACTAAATTATTTAATATAAATGTAAATATTTGTATACACTTTCGAATTTTTAAAGTTGTTATTTTCACTATTAGTTATTCTTCTTAATATTTTGTTTTTGATTTTTATATTTACTTATATAACTTCGCGGTTGTTTTTCCGACTGCACCAGTAAAGTATTTTGCATAAGCAATCGTTGCACGCCAAAAAATAGAACTCACAAAACTCAAACTTGACAAAAACGTTTTTATTTTTTAGTGTCCAGAACAAGAGTCAACTATTCTCTACGCTTTAGCTTACAATCTTGGTCTACTTACAATCTAACTTAACAAAAGGTATACATATAAACTTACATCTAATAGAATCCGTTAGCGAACAAAAAGAGAAGAGAAGAACAGAAAACAACACATCATCGCTTACACGTATATCATCCATGCTTAGTAGAGATGTGCTAAAGAGTGATTTTCAAATAGCAGTGATCACAGTGAGCAGTTAAGGGAAATAGCAACTAAGAATAGCAGTGATTTGATCACTCTTAAAATCACAGCTTAGGGAAAATCATGTTTGCTCTCTGTGATTCTTATGTCGATTTCGATTGGGCAAAAAATCACTCGAGCAATTTTTAGCGCTCTGGTACAATTTTCATTTTCCAACCGACCAAAACAACTTAACATTTTTCACGGTGCCCATCTCTTTCGAATGTCTGACAAGCATCAAAGAGTATCATTTGTCTCGATTGAGCTTTTCAACTCGCCGTTCGGAGTCGGCAAAAAACTGTAGGTCCCTTCCATTCGTGCAAAAATACAACACGCACACACAAATGGTTGCGAGAAGCAGGCCCAGGTTCACCTCGAGCTGTAGCGCCAACTAAGTAAGTAACCGACCAAAAAATCACTGTTTTTGCTCTAGATCAATTTCCGTGAATCTCGGATTCTACTCGAGATTCACATCGACTTGCACTAACACCAAAACATTTTATACGAAATTAAAACGCAGCACAGCAAAATGTTATCAATCAACACATGTTATCAGAAAAAATTAGAAAATATAAAGAAAATGTATTTAAAATTGTGTTTATTATTTTTCTTTTTTTATTATTTCCATTTACGAACAATATGTCAAATGACACACTAATACTATTGCAGAAAAACAGATCAATCTCGTTTGTTTTACATCCAGCAGGAAAAGTCTGAAATCTGAGAGCAAAATCTGAAAAGCCCAATCGAAAATGACATTAGCTTTCGGGCATTACTAAGGCTAACTGCTCACTGCTTTCATTTGCAATTGTTAGCTGGAACACTTGGTAAGATAAGAGTTCGGGCTGAATTGCTGGCAGATATTTCACGGCAGGATCTCATTAGGCGTGTTTTTTTTTCAAAACTATATAGGCTTAGAAAATTGTTTCCATGTTAATTACACTAACAACTAAGCCTACATAGGCTTACGAAACCTGGATAATTATCCAGTCTTAGGTGGTTAGCCTGGATAGAAAACTGTGCTACCAAACTGTTTTTTGTCAATAGTTATCGAAATTTCAATCGAAATGTCAAATATGACATGAAAGTGAGGGAGAAATATGAAGGCCGGTAGCTATCAACCGAACTCTGCTGTCATTTCAAATTGAAATTATTTCTGTTCATTTTAAAATGGGTAGAAAAGAAAGAAATACGAATTTATCCGACAAAGAAAAGAAAATTATAATGAATTAAGTGAACATGTTCCTTATTTTACTATTTAATTGAATTAAATTTGACGAACAAAAATTCTGTCCACCAACTTATTAATGAGCGCTTGATAACTACAGGCCTTACTTTCAATGAAAACAATGCCGATGTGAAACTGTCAAACGTCAATTAGCATAGTCCTGCCAAGTCACTGTTCAGCGTTTTTTTTCTCATTTTCCGCTAAGCCTATATAGATTTGAAAAAAAAACACGCCTATTGTAACCGTTGGTTGTCTTACAATCAAATGTCGCTTTAAATTGCTTGTGGATGTTTTATAAGATAAAATATTTTTGCATATATTGCGAAGTGCTGTTTTGTGTTTAAGGTCATTAAAATGTAACCAAATATCACTCGTTTTTTTCCTATCCATTTTCACTTTCAAACCACTTAAGAAATAAAAAAAAAAAAAAACAATAGATCATCCACTCACGCACTCCCACAATCTACTCACACTGACTGCTATGCGAACATGTTATTTTACGTATTACTTTTCCTTGAATCATTGCCCTTTTCTACTCATGTGCTATCTGAAAAGCAGAGCAACTTCCAATAGCAATCACATTCAGAAGAGCAATCACATTTAGAATAGCAATCACCTACAGAAGAGCAATCACATACAGAACAGTGAAAGATACCTACATATTATCGATACCGCAAACAGTAGCACAAACAATGTTTTATTTGTATAAAGAAAGAGCGAGCGCTTTTACCTTAACCATACACATACTGGATTCTTCCTTTTTTCTGAAATGAGTATATCAGAAAACATACAAAAAAAACAAGTAAAAAATACATTCAGTGTATACTCTGACCTGTTATTGCTATTGTAAGATGTTCAGTGTTATTTGAAAAGCAGATCAACTTAAAATAGCTATCACATTCAGAAGAGCAATCACATTCAGAAGAGCAATCACCTATGGAAGAGCAATCACATACAGAAGAGTGAAAGATACCTATTGCTATTATCGATACCGCAAACAGTAGCACAAACGATGTTTCATTGGTATAGAGAAAGAGCACTTTTGCCTTGATCATACACATACTGGATTCTTCCTTTTCTTGAAAGGGGTAAATGAGAAAACAACAAAAAAAAAACAAGTAAAAAATACACTCATCGTCATCAGTGTATGTATACTCTGACCTGCGTTTTCAAGATTTCGTGGTATACATACGCACTATGCGCCTTTATTTATTGTAAGGATAGTGTGTGAGTGCGGTCGAGTTGGGATTTAGTGCTACCTACTCTTTTTTCTATATGGGATTGTGCACAACGAATGAAATGAACAGAGAATAAAGGAAGCACTATAAAGAGAAAAATAGCAGTCACTTTGAATAGCAGTGATTGCCATCACTGCTATTTTAAAATAACAGCGTGATCAATAGCAGCTATAGCAATCACAGTCTCACCTCTAATGCTTAGCAACAGCATGACTCTTCTAACACCACCTCTCTGTAGGTACTCATTTGTTGGACCATACTTCCCCAATTGTACATGGAGAAAAGGAACACTGCAGACCAGCTTGGTAACAGCATGGTCCAAACGCGAACTTTCCACTTGTTGTCTGGATATCGTGGATAGCTTTGGTTTGGTAGCCTTGGTTGTCTTGTTGTTGTTTTCTGCAACCAAGCGCTATACGAGCGCGTTATACAGTCGCGCCTATGTAATATACATGTACAAGGTGCGTGGATGTTACTCACTGTCATACGATTTTTCGTTTGCTAGAACTGCAGGAATTTACAGTTAACAGACTATATCTACCTCTATACTGGGACACCCTATATTCCTCTTCATCTTCTGATTCATCGGGGGAATCGTTGTAGTAGCTCCTTGTACTTCAAGTGTTCAAGTATTAGATTTTTTCTAAAATAAAGGGATTTGTCTGATACCCGCTATTACAGCTACTACAAGATTCATTAATAATAAAAACAAGTCCGCTATTATAAAAATATATTAATTTCTATTAGCATGGCAACTCCTAAGTCTGTTTGATGAAACCGACTTTTTTATAAACAACTAGCTGACCCGGCGAACTTCGTATCGCCTCAAAATTAATAAATGTTGTGTCAACTTATAAGCTGAATTAAATTCAGTTTTCTATTAAGGTAAAATAAATACTCAAAATGAATTAATTTCATAAAAGTACAAAAATCAAAGTGAAATGTCTGTCCGTATGTTAGTTTGTCTATCTATCTGTCTGTCTGTCTATATGTCTGTCTATCTGTCTATCTATATACCTGTCTGTCTATATGTCTGCCTGTCTATCTATCCGTTCACTAATCCAATCGAGATTTTTATAGTTTTGTGCAATGCCGGGGAACACTTTGGTGATGGGTTTTGCGAAGAGGTTTCGACGATGTGAACTCGCAAAAATTTCCCGGGAACGATATAAATCCAGTCGAAACATCAACAGAAATTTGGCCTTTGCCAAGCGCTAGCAGTTGTCTCGCGAATTCAGCAGCCGATGGGTTCTTCTGTAATGCGACTCTCATGTTCGTGGTTAAGTTCAACTTCTTGAAATGTCGCCACAAAGATGACGATTTTAGGCATGCATTAAGTTCATCGGCAGCAGTAGATTTCGGGATGACGGGAAGCGTTTGACGAAAATCTCCGGAGAGCAATATCATAGCCCCACCAAATCATCTCGTGTACGTTGTCCAAGGTTTGATCGTCTAATAGGAGGCATTAGTCAAACAAATAACTCTTCCTAAAAACAACAAAGTCGTTTTTGACTAATCCTATTCAAAAGAAAATTTAAAAAAAACAAAAAAACTTACGCAATGAATGTTTCGCAATGAATGCCCGCAACCCAATTGGATAACCTCACTTTTTATACGCAAACTTATTTTCTGAAAAATTCTCGAATTGATAATTATCGCATAGAATTTCAATTGATCGTAATGCTTGTACCATTTGCGGATGTGATGCGCGATATACGACTATCCGGAATCAGTGTAATAATAGGCAAAACTCGAAAGGATACGTCAAATAGCGCACAGCCTAAGTCAACGTATAACGCCATTTATCGGGTTGTGGCATTGATCGCAGCACAGCGCCATCTATTATTTATCCCGTTAACTTCTTCACCCAAAATGCACGCAAAACGTCTTTTATCACAATGAATTTCACAATTATCCGAAATTTTCCAAGCTTCACAACGAATTTTCCACCTTTAAATCAAATCATGCGATAAAATGCAAAATTTCGTTGAAAAAAAAAATTCAAACTTTTCGCGTTTTTCCGGGATTTTCCGAGTTTTCCACTAACAATTTTATATTTTTCCATTCGAAAAGCCATTTCGGAACAATTGCACACAATTTTTCCTAAAAAAAACCTTCTCCTGGCAATTACGAACAACTGAAAAAAAATTTGAGCCAAATCGGCCCAGCTGTTCTCAATTGATGAATTACTATACATTTTTTTACACCATTTTTATATACATATATATAATATATAGATATACATATGTAGATATAGATTTTCAAGATCTTGCAGGTGATTTCGATTTTCATTTCGGTTTGCTGTCCTCTGTCCAAGTGATTTCTTTTTTTCTCTCTCTCCACTTGTCTGTGATTTATAAATAAATACTAAGCACACATTTTGACGGCACAATTTAGCGCATTTATTTTCAGTCTTAAGTATTTTGTCGCTAAATATATGTCAATTGTTTATTTTTAAAAATAAATCAAAATAAAGTGCACCCCGACAATGATTTTTTAATTTTTTTTTTTCGATTGCGCGAATGTATGAATGAAAGGGAAAGTAATAACAATTATCATATATATTATTTCTGTAGTATAGGTACCGTTTGCGGCTTTTACACTCAAACAATCTTAATTAAAAAGGTGTCAAAAGCAGAGATTCTCCTGGAGCACTGACGAATTGCACTTTCACTTTATAAATTTTAACAAATTAAAAAATCTATCAAAACAAATATTCTACCCAAAATGAACTCCCAAAAGAATAAACATTTCTCGTATAATTTATAGGATTTCCACGAGTTGACAGATGGAAATCATGGGAAGTTTGGATTGTGGGGGTTGGATTTTCTCCACACCTGTACTACAATGAATGGTGTTCCTGTAATCGAGTAGAAATGAATGCAGGGC
Source organism: Brachyopa scutellaris (assembly GCA_949775065.1). NCBI lineage: Eukaryota > Metazoa > Arthropoda > Insecta > Diptera > Syrphidae > Brachyopa > Brachyopa scutellaris. Next base: position 123,403,887 of record OX459112.1, read on the forward strand.
CGTGCTAATATTCTGATGGTTGTTAAATAAAGCGCGCTTAAGTGCATTTTTTTTATAGTTTTCACGGAATTTTCTGCTTGCCCGTTAGTTGATGGATTACCTACAGGTGTTGTGATATGCCGAACTCCATTCAGGCTTAAAAATGTTTGAAACTCTCTGGATACGAAAGCGGTACCATTATCTGAAACGATCACCCTGGGTAGTCCGAATTGCGAGAATATTGGCCTAATTTTTTCTATTGTTGCCCTACTAGTCGTGTTTGTTCCCATATCTATGCATTCGAGCCACTTACTATGGCTGTCCACCATTACTAAAAACCATTTTTCATAAAAGGACCCATAAAATCAATATGCACCCTATCCCATGGATTAGCCGGCCACTCCCAATTGATGAGCGCACTCTTTCTTGGATTACTACGCGTCAATAAGCACTGCTCACATGACTTGGCAATATTTTCTAGGAACAGTTTGTCCTTTGCCGCACTCTTCTCCAGCCCCATTATAAATATATCCCGTATAGCTGTTTTTAGATCTGTACCAAACTCGCAATATACTGATAGTGATCTCACTCTAGCAGCCCATTCGTTAACAGATTCAGCTGGCTCTTTCGCAGCAGAATAGAATTTAAAACGCTATCCGAATGCTGATACCGTTGGTTTCAAATGTCCATCGAATGACACAATTATCTGATCATACGTTGCATCATTAATCGATACGGGATGACTCAAGTCCTGAAGAAGCTTGTAAGAATTTTCACTTAATGCGGTCAAAATAATAGCTTTCTTCTTTTTCGCATCTGCCATGCCATTGGCAATGAAGAATTGTTCAATTTGGCATTTAAAAATTATCCAATCATTGCTCTGGAAATCGAAGCTTTGAATATTTCCATACACTGACATATCAAACTTCTACCACGTTTTTCGTACTCCGATTAAAATGCCTACTTTACGATAAAGCGCAATTTTTTTTTTTTGTTTTTTTTTTCCTCGTCGCCACTGTGATAACCGAGACGTATAGTTTATTGGTATAAATGTACTTTATTGCAAATAAGAAATAACTTATAGACTACGGGTACAATACGTCGATATGACTTCGATGAGAGAGAAAAACCAACTAACTCGTGAAAGTGGTTTAGATTAAAGTGTTACCCTTGACTTCATGTAATTAGGGTGTTACCATTGGCTTCATTACAACAACTTTATTAGGATATGAAAAAAAATATGGTAAATTGTACCCAAAGCAACTGACGAAGCGACCATTTTTTTTTTTTTTTTTTTTTTTGTTATAATCTACACACGCTAAAGGGGATATGAATCCCCTTATAATGTTTACACAGAGCGCGAGCACATGAAGGACGAGAGCGAGACACCATTTCTAGAATTGTTGATTCAGCCCTGTAAATGTACATCAAATTGTCAAACAAAAGCTTGTTCTTGCAAAAAATGTATTAATAATGATTGTCAAATTAAAAAAGGTGGATTATTTGTATATTTTTTTTTGATGACTTATGTTAAAATTGCTTTTTCGTATTAAATATCTTTTTATTAACAACCCTTTTTTTTATTTTTAACCTTTTTGTCTGTCTGTCTGCCTATTTGTCTGTCCGTCTGTCTATATAATAACATAAACTATGAATATGAATCATTTTGGTCAATTAATAGGCATGTTTTTTTCTTCAAAACTTTATAGGCTAAACATGTTTCCGCAACATGTTTTCAATGTACATATAATACAACAAAACCTTAGCCTGGATAATTGTCCAGTCTTATTTTTGTATGTAGAGCTTTTTCGAAGCCTTTATAGATTTGAAAAAAAATCGCACCTAATATAGAAGCTGTTAATAACTTGATATAGAAGTTAGTAATAACTAACTTGATATCTAAGAGGATGGACCATAAAAAATAAATGGACCAACAAACCTCTTGGCAACATCCGGAATCATAATCTGCAAGCGTTTCTGAGTTCAAACCTATGAACAGAATGCGGTTCTCGGATTTTGCATACTCAACTTCCTTTGGCGCCTGCACTAGTTCAGGCGGTCGTCAGATCTTACAATAATTGTCAGCGGTACTAATGTGCTGACAATTATCTGCCAATGAGCTAACAATGACAAACTATCTTACGACGTTAACATGTCAGTTAACGGATGGTAGACGACTTGCTCAAAACAAAACACCTACTCTTCAGTAGAAATGGTATCAAGAGTGAGATTTCCAACAGGGCATAGCCATCTTCGATTTCACCTAAACAAAATAGGTCTCATTCAGGAAACTCAATGTCGTCTCTGCATGGAAGACGACGAAACTGCGGAATATATTTTATGTGACTGCATAGTACGTGCCCTCAGGAGATAACATTTCTACAGAGAAATCCTAACTCACATGGATCTTCGTAAAGTCTCCACCAGTGAGATCCACAGCTTCATCAAAAGATTTAAACCTCTTCTGGTTCCCTCGACTGACTTTGCGGTGCAATAGATCTTTAAAGTCGCGATGCACTCCGCAACTGGCGGGTCAGAACCTTTAAACAAAATGTCACATTGTCAGATGGCGGTCTGACAATTCATTTCCTGAAAACGTTGTCAGACAAATATTGTCTATTCATACAATGGTTGGGACAAAATTTTCCATCAGAAGACCTTACAATATTGTCAGATCTGACAACCGTCTAAACTTAGATTAAATTTTCTATTTGTTAAAAATATTTTTAAAAAAATTCCCAAATCTTTTTTTACTCAGGATTTCTTAATTTAGGTCACATTTAAAAAACAAGAACAGACAAAATTGAATAAACCCTTGAATGAAATCTACAGAATGAAACTGAGAAACAGAATTACTCGTACTACCACTGCTTTGTAATTTATCCGATTCCTAAATCCCTCTGGGTGAATTCCGTCAACAAAAAGAGAGAAAGTCACGTTTCGCTTCACTGTCCATGTAGCACCGTTGGCGTTGTGTGACGGATTTGTCAGTTGTCACCCTTCTTATGGCAGGGGAATGGTTGCAAGTATACACAACATTCTAATTCACTTTTTTAATACTTTTGTAGTAAATGCAAATCGTGTCTAGACTTTTTATTGTGTTTGTTCCCCAGATTCACTCTGCGTATGTTTTTTTTTTTTTTTTTTTTTTGTTTGTTTATTTTACCACATAATTTTCTTTTGTATTTTTTTGTTCTAAATAAACATAAGACTAACATAATAATAATTTAGAGTAACTGACCTAAAGGTTCTCAATACTTACTATATCTTTATTATAATGATTTTATTCTACGGTATTCATATAATTATTCTAAAATTTAATATTTTATGTAAATCAGTATTAATATATTATTTTTTGTAAAAAGGAAAAAGTGGTTAAACCTCTTATTTAAGGACATTATTTTTTTTTAAATTTACATAAAGAAAAAAAAACTTAGACTAATTAAATCTAACTTAATCTAAGAAACTTAACCTAAACTAACCTAATCTAAACTTATATAACCTAAATTGATAATGCCCTGACATGTAATCCCTATATCGCTGAGACCCCGGCCAAGCAAACGATACTGATATTCGTCCGCTTAACCAGATACCTATTCAGCAATCCAAACAATCACATGTCAGGGCTTATCCTAACCTAGCCTAATCCAACCTAAACGTTGGCCACAATCCAGTCGAGCCACCAGTATTTTTCTCTATTATGCCTGTTATCATTGTATTTATCTCTTTCAGGTATGCTGACGCAGTATCTCAGGTTAGCATTTTCATCCCCTAAGTTAAAAGGTTCATACAGGATTCGTTTATCAGTTGCCCTTCTAGCACAATGGTAGATGATAGGTACATTTGTTGAATCTGATAAATAGCCATGTGCATCCAGATACAAAAATGCTTCAGGTGGTATATATCCACTCTCTAGTGTATTTCTGAAATACATAGGGTTAGGGTAAAATAAACCTGAAATCAATTCATTTTCAGTAACGTTTGCTGATCGTGCAAAATGATTTCGGACAAGATCCAAAATGACGTTGTCGATTCTGGATACTCCGGAAGCATCCATCAGTCTTTTATTAGAGATATAGTGTCGAAAGTCAGAATTTGCACTTCTGTACATCTGCATACAGGCTCGGAGACATTTTCTCTCAAATAACCGGAACTTTTCCATAAAAGATGGGCTGATGTTCCACCAAACTGGACTCGCATAAGTCAGAATTGGGCGGATGAATGCTTGGTAACATATGATCTTTACATCGGAGTTTAGATAGCTGGAGTAGAAAAGACTTTTGAGTGACATAAATGCTGCTTTAGCCTTTTGTATCTGTGTATTTATATGCCCATTATAGTATAAAAATTTGTCCAAGTGCACACCTAAATACTTAACAGCAGTCTTCGGTTCGATGCAAAGTCCATTGCTACTCGTAATTTGTAGTTTTTTCCAGTTCTGCCTCAAATCTGAATTACCGCGTCGTAATGGGGTGCGGAACAGTATGGTTTCACATTTAGCATAGTTAATTTTGAGCTTCCATTCCGAGCAGAATGTCTGTAGCTTATTAAATTTGTTCTGTAGATCATTTTGTATATTATTTCACTCTGCGTATGTCGTTTTGTAAGAAACAAAAAAACAAAAAAAAAAAAAAAAAAAAAAAAAAAAAAAAAAAAAAAAAAAAAAAAAAAAAAAAAAAAAGCATGGAAGACGACGAAACTGCGGAATATATTTTATGTGACTGCATAGTACGTGCCCTCAGGAGATAACATTTCTACAGAGAAATCCTAACTCACATGGATCTTCGTAAAGTCTCCACCAGTGAGATCCTCAGCTTCATCAAAAGATTTAAACCTCTTCTGGTTCCCTCGACTGACTTTGCGGTGCAATAGATCTTTAAAGTCGCGATGCACTCCGCAACTGGCGGGTCAGAACCTTTAAACAAAATGTCACATTGTCAGATGGCGGTCTGACAATTCATTTCCTGAAAACGTTGTCAGACAAATATTGTCTATTCATACAATGGTTGGGACAAAATTTTCCATCAGAAGACCTTACAATATTGTCAGATCTGACAACCGTCTAAACTTAGCTTAAATTTTCTATTTGTTAAAAATATTTTTAAAAAAATTCCCAAATCTTTTTTTACTCAGGATTTCTTAATTTAGGTCACATTTAAAAAACAAGAACAGACAAAATTGAATAAACCCTTGAATGAAATCTACAGAATGAAACTGAGAAACAGAATTACTCGTACTACCACTGCTTTGTAATTTATCCGATTCCTAAATCCCTCTGGGTGAATTCCGTCAACAAAAAGAGAGAAAGTCACGTTTCGCTTCACTGTCCATGTAGCACCGTTGGCGTTGTGTGACGGATTTGTCAGTTGTCACCCTTCTTATGGCAGGGGAATGGTTGCAAGTATACACAACATTCTAATTCACTTTTTTAATACTTTTGTAGTAAATGCAAATCGTGTCTAGACTTTTTATTGTGTTTGTTCCCCAGATTCACTCTGCGTATGTCGTTTTGTAAGAAACAAAAAACAAAAACCGCATGCTGTTTATGTAACTAGGCTGATTTTCTTAAACTCACTCATGCAGCTCGCAATGGGGCAGGGGCACCGGGGTTTGATGCAAAAACATGCATGAAAATGTGCACCGTGTTCAATATCTTCTCCAGAGATCTGCAATTGAAAGTTTGGCCGTGCTCCAGAATTATGTGATAGCGGAACTCTTTTGTCAGCAGAGAAGTTGATTTTAAATTAGTGGCAGTTATGGTGGTGATGGTTGAGTTAAGATTTGGCTTAGGTATCTAATGAAATGAAATGGAGATAACATAAATTGTGAAGATTATGGTGGTTTAGGAACTTAACATTTTCAGTATTTTGAATAACAACCGGTACTACATAATCAACTGGCATGCATCCAAAATGCTTGACATTGATAATTCACGGATTACGAATTATATTATGACCTACTCCACTCATCCGATATCTTGGAAGGTTTCTAAGATCATCCTTTTCCTAAAAGCTCAGCTTTTCTATCATCTTAGATCGATACTGTTATTCATATTGAAGGTTTTCAAAATACTTAAGATAATGAGTTAAATTTTCAGTACAGTGCCCCATGAGATATTTATTGTTGAACTAGCTGTTGCCGCCCGGCGTTGCCCGTGCACTAAAACAGTCGCATTAGTTACTTGTTGTAAATTAGAAAGGAAGTATGTAGTAGGAAGTAATACTATTTTTATAATTTTAAAAAATTCTGAAGTCATTATAGTTACATAAATACTATACCCACTATTCTTTATAAATTGGACTTAGTGGTTGTTCCCTATAGATAAAAGGATTGCACAAAAATTTGATGGAAATGTAATGCACAAACATATGTATGTACATATATGTATGTATGTATTTTATGTGATTATCAAATAATGGTTTTTTCTGGTTTCCTATATCCAAGAGTCGTACTTAATGTTCGCAGTTAAAATAACATATGTATGTAAACGCCGAAGATATACATATGTATTCTTACCTCAGTATTGAGGTCATCTATTGGTGTTGATCGTGGTGTCAATTTTAAAACTAAACAACGCCTATCTACGCCTACTACATACAATATAGTACATATGTATTTGTGAATGGAAATAAAAGGCAAAACTTATTATGTAGGTACTCGTGTTTAATCTTAAGGTTACTTTATACCGATGCATGAGGTAACAAAAAAAATTGTACATTCATTCCCTTCCCTCAATCTTCATCCACATGCTGATGAAGCAGAAACACAACTAAAGTCTCTGGCGCAAATTCATAGTCAGCCCATGAATAGTGCCTATAGCCGACTATAGTTACAGCCGGCTATAAATAAAAAAGCCGGCTATAACTTTTCGTTATTCATAAACACATTTTTGCCTGTGTATAAGTTAGTATCGACTTTCATATGTTTTTGTAAAGTGATCTGAACGAACAAACCCAAACGTCAAACTATTATATGAGAAATTTATAGCCGACTCTAATTATTTAAAATGACGTTTGAGTCAATTTAAATTTCGAGCCGGCTATAAGTGACTATGAATAGCAAAAAGTATATTTTAGGTTATGTAGGTGAATAAATTATTTTATAGTCGGCTCTATTTGACTATGAATTTGCGCCTCTATCTTTAGCGCATATCAGCAAAATCATCCCCCTACTCTACTTGCATAAAGAAGATGGGATATGGGAAGAATGAATATATAAGAGTAAGCAATAGCGATATGGTTATATTGGCCGAAGAGAAGAGCATATTATCTACACGAACAACCCCCTCGCAACAGACGATCAATGACAATGGTTTACTCAAAAAATAATGAAAACATAATAAAAGAGCGGTAGCGTTGGTTATGGCTTAAGGGAAGAGCATTATATGTATCTACATTCTACACGAGCAACCCCCTATCACAACAGACTGACGTAAGACGATCAATGACAATAGTTTACCCAACAAATAATGAGAAAAATAATATGAACTTAAACTGGAAAAATACGAATTGTATTTTCGGGATAAAAAGTAGCGCATTAGCTAATCCAAGAAATAGAGTATCTATTCACGAAAGTTTTATTTTATCTGAATCTGTTGAGCCGTTAAGGCGTGATTAAGTCCCAAACATCCAAACTTTCACATTTATATATTAGTAACTTAAATTTAGTACCGATACAAAAGATAAAAACAAATGCATATTCATTTTCTTCTCCCGATCTGCATCCTCATGCTGATGAAGCAGAAACAGAACTAAAAGTTGTAAGCGCATATCAGCAAAATCATCACCCTACTCTACTTGCATTAAGAGAATCCCATCAATGCGCGTGTGGGAAGGAAATAATGAAAATAAAAGTAAGCGAAAGAGATGTTTATGGCATGAGAGAAAGCATAATATCTACACAAACAACCCTCTCGCAACAGAACGACGATCGATGGCAATGGGTTTACCCATCAATGCACATATGAGAGAAGCGTAATATCAGCCGTGTTTTTTTTAAATGTAGCTAGCCAGTAGTTGCTAGCAAAGTCAAATTTCACACGTAAAACAAATACAACAACCAGCTGGCTACAACTCTTGATTTTATCCGCAGCCAAAAGCAGCTGGCTAGGAATGTTGCGATATCTCATGGCAAGGTGGATCTTAAAGCGATTTGTAGAACATTTGACAGACTGCCGTGTACGAAAATTATATAGTTTCAATTACTAAATGATGTTTCACAGAAATAATCCACTATATTATGATTTCATATCATTTTATGTAAATTATCCATTGAATAAATTACCGAAATTAATTGTTTTCACAACAAATAACAAAAAATCGATTTGGTTGAATGCCGAATACTTTGACAGTTCACACTTAACAGCTGATCGAAATCACACACACCAACTTGGAGGTAAGTCAGCTGGGTTCGGCTGGCTGGGAATCGTTTTAATGAACGACTGGCTAGCTACGTTTCAAAAAAACACGCCTATCTACACGAACCTACCCCCTTCGGGTAGGGGTTAGAATATACCCGAGGTAGGCATGCCTGTCGTAAGAGGCGACTAAAATCCAATCTCCGTATACCGAGTGTATAGTGCATACAAAAATGCAATGGACAAAACAAAAAGATTAATTACCCCAGGTGGCAGTCCAGCTTTACTAGAAAATCCACCCTCTTCGAAGGTCGGCTCTACGGATTCTGGGGAGAGCCATTTATTGCAATCCAATGACACTTTCACAAGAAGTAAAAGAGTATCTCGATCTCCTCCATCAAGATCGAATAACTCCGGGAAAAGAAGTCCGCCGGGAGCGCCGGAGCGCGAAAATCGGGACTTAGCGAAATACAAAAGCTTTGAGGAGGAAAATAAAGTACTCCGAATAAAGCTTAATGAAATGGATCTACTCTATCACGATCTTAAGAAACAGATAAATCTATTAAAAGAAGAAAATAAGGTTCTAAAGAACACACAATCGCAGCAAGAGCGCGAATGTGCTCCAGAACTACTAGAAAGTCGGGAATACCACACCGATGAAGAAGAACTAGCACGCGAAATGAAGCGGGTCCCAAAGAAAAGACCTACTAAAAAACGGAGAGCCGGTTCTTCGCCCGAAGTCGAGCCCTTAAATGAAGAAAAGCGTAAAGAACCGCAAGAGAATCAACGTAGAACGCAATTTCGATTACCGCCACCAATAAACATCGTCGGGATAACGGAATATAATAAGTTGCATAGCCTTCTTAAAGGAACGATAACATCGAAATTTAAGGTCACATCTTTGAGGAATAATGCGTGGAAGATTAACGTCGATGACCATGACGACTACCGCGCACTGTCCCAGAAACTTAATATCGATGAGATTCAGTGGTATAGGAGCTGCAAAAACGAAGAGATACACTCCATAAGCCTCAAAACAAAATAATAAAACCGCTAACTAAGGCAAATCGTAAGATCGGTCAGGAGAACGTAGACAAACAAAAACCACCGGGTTTAGAGCGGAAGAAGATGGTGACAGCAGAAAAGCCCTCGACTTCTGGTCTTAAAATAAACTGTAATGAAAAGCCATTAGAAAAGACATCGGGTAATAGCCCTCGGATATTAGGAGTGCAGACCTACGCCCAGGCTGCAGCATCCGAAAAATCAAAAAACCTCGAAATCCCATCGGACCCTGCTTCTCAAGTTTTCTCAATTATTCTCGCGAAACTTGAAGAGCAAAGCAAAATAAATAAAATTATTCTCGATAGGTTGGTTAAGCTCGAGAGTTACTCACGGAAAACGCGTACTTCACCTAGAATATGAATGAAAAACGAATGTTAAAAATATGTACTTGGAATGCAAACGGACTTTTGTAAAAACTTGACGAATTGGAAATATTCATGCGAGAAAAAGATATTGACATTCGCTTGATTTCTGAAACTCACGTGAAAAAGGAATCGCATTTAAAAATAAAAGGCTATACTGATTACCACGCTTGTCACCCTTCGGGCAAAGCGAGAGGCGGATCTTCCTTGTTTATTAAAGACTGCATTGAAAAATGCGAAGACCTAAAGATAGAGCTTGAAACTCTGCAAATGTGCACAATTCGAGTTAAAAATAGTCAGCGTACTATTAAAATCTCATCTATTTACTGTCCACCGCGTTCCGCGCTTGAAAAAAGTGATTTTACTAACTTATTTAAATCGCTGAAACCTAATTTCATTATTGGCGGCGATTTTAACGCGAAACATACGTTTTGGGGCTCTAGATACATCTCGCAAAAAGGTAGAATGCTCTATGGGGCAGGTATGGAGTACAGTTGTGATTTCCATTCGACGGGCAAACCGACTTACTGGCCAGCTGATACTTTGAAAATACCTGACCTGATCGATTTCTTCGTGGTGAAAGGAATATCTAACAACCACATAAAAGTTGAAGAAAGCTTTGATCTGTCGTCTGATCATTCCCCAGTTATTTTGACATTGAGCGAAAAACTATTATTTAACCGAGAGCCAGCGAAATTAACCGACAGAACAACTAACTGGGAAGGCTTTAGGAACGAAATCGAAGTAAATGTTGAACTGAGCGTACCGCTTACGACACCCTATGAACTTGAGGTTGAAGTCGATCGCTTCGTTGAGATAGTACAGCTCGCCTCTTGGAATAATATGCCCAATCAAAGAAAAACGCCGGACAAATACGGTCTACGATATCCTTCTGAAATAAGAGAATTATTCAGGGAAAAAAGAAAAGCGCGTAAAAGATGGCAACAGAGTCGTGCTCCACAGCATAAAGCATATCTGAATCGTCTCTGCAATTTGTTAAAGAATAGCATTAAGGATTTTAAAAATCGTGCGATAGGCTCTTACCTTGAGAGTTTAACAGCGAAAAAAGATTCCAATTATTCCCTTTGGAAAGCCGTAAAAGGCACCAAAAGGCCCAAAATCCCTGCGCCGCCACTTAAAATAAATCAAAATGAATGGGCAAGGGAAGATAAAGAAAAAGCGGATATTTTTGCCGCCCATTTGGAAGAAACCTTTAAACCGAACGTTGGTCAAGTGGTTCATGACAACATCAACATCACAAGGATGGTAGTTCCACCATCTAACGATTTAACGCGCAGATCTGCGACGCTTAGAGAACTCGAACGTGAGATCGCGAAACTAAAACCTAGGAAAGCTCCTGGTTATGATTTGATTACCGGAGAAATTCTCAAAGCCTTACCTAGAAAAGCATTAATTAAGCTTCTCCATATTATAAATGCTGCACTCAAATTAAAACACGTGCCGAGCCAATGGAAAGTTGCGGAAGTCATAATGGTTTTAAAACCAGGAAAACCGTCATATGAAGTAAAATCATACAGACCAATATCGCTTCTTCCAGTCATATCCAAAATTTTCGAGAGGATATTGCTAAGGCGTCTCCAACCGGTTATAGAAGAAAATAATCTAATACCTGACCACCAGTTTGGGTTCAGAAGTAAGCATTCGACGATTGACCAGGTGCATAGAATTACTAACGTAATCGAAAAAGCACTAGAAGAAAAAAAGATATGCTCAACCGTATTTCTTGACGTCTCGCAAGCCTTTGATAAGGTGTGGCACGATGGCTTGAAATGCAAATTATGACAAGTACTCCCCGTGTACCTATACGAGATTTTGGATTCATATCTCGGAAATAGACTCTTCCGTGTTAGAAATGGAAGCGAATACTCAGAGCTCAAATAAATTTCGGCCGGCGTACCGCAAGGAAGCGTTCTGGGGCCGCTTCTTTATCTGTTATATACTCGTGATATACCGAGAGAAGATGGCACTATGCTTGCTACGTTTGCCGACGACACCGCTATCCTAGCAGTAGGTAAAACAATCGAGGAAACGACTGCCAAACTGCAAAACGCATTGAATAAAGTAAATGAATGGACGAGGGACTGGCGGATCGCCCTTAACGGAACTAAATCTGTTCACGTGAATTTCACTTATAGAAAAATTAATGACTTGCCAATTTTTATAAATTTGGCCCGAATACCCATTGCAAATGAAGCCAAATACCTGGGAATGACACTTGACGCAAAGCTGAAGTGGAATTCGCACGTGAAAATGAAACGTAAAGAATTAGAAATCAAATATAGAGAAATGTACTGGTTGATCGGGAAACATTCCCACCTCAGTACCGGGAGCAAACTGTTTTTATACAAGCTGTTTTTATATTTCGCACAAAAATTAACAAAATTGCGGATCTTTGAAATTTTTTTTTTGAAAATCGCCTTTTTTTCAGCCACAAATCAAGTTAAAAAGTAAAGAAGATCTTCACCGATTTGATTTATCCTAGTTCATACCATAGCTATACATGTATAGAATAACGTATTAAAATTTGGAACCGATTGGATTAATAGTTTTTGAGTAACCTCATGCGCCAGTCGTAAAAACACTGTTTCGAGAAAAACCCGTTTAAAGTTTTGAGAAGCAAATTCTTGGGAATAAAACCTACCTACGTTCCACCATAAATCGGCTATATCTTCAAGAGTTTTTGAAATTTTCACTTGAAATTTTAAAGAAACATTCTTGAATAGCTATAGGTTCGAATTAAATAAAAAAAATTTTTGAAACCGCGAATGTGGGGGTCCCCTTAAACAAGGAATGTACTGTCCGTTAGTCACACAGTTCTTTATGAATGGAAAAAGGATTTTCCCGATTTCACCCACTTAGAGATGGAATTTAAAAAAAAATCCTCTCTTAGTGGATATATGTATCACTGTAGGAATGTCCTGTCCAAATTTCAGCTCTTTAGGTCTAGCGGTTTGGTCTGTGCGTTGTCTGTCAGTCAGTCAGTGAACGGTTTTTATATATAGAGATTTACTTTTTTTATTTTCTTTCGGAAGCGTTCCTCCACCAATTTTAAGTAACAAATCAGAGAAATGTTGTCCGTTTGGATTGCCGCCTGTTCGTGCCCGCATATTGATGTTCAAGCGCCAGATAAGCGTTTACTTCATCAGCTCTTGTGCCGCGTGGTACTACTGATAACGTTTGCCTAATGTATATCCTGTTAGGTTCTGTTAACGATTTCCGCTGCCTTACGGTGTGCCATAGAGCATTCGTCCCGCACAATTAGGAAACAGTCACGGAATATCCGAGCTTTATTAATTTTCCGGGGAATGTTGGAAAACTCGACTTAAAGTGGTGTCTAATATCTAATTGTTTGTGTATTTTAAGGGGGGAAATTTCTGTTTGAAAATATTTCATCTTTAATAATTAATTTATATTTATAATAATGTTCTATTTGATTCTTAACAATTTCTATTTTTATTGAATTGCCGAAAATTTAATGTAATACACTATTAAAACGTAACGTAACTTCTTTAACATACATAATTGCTCTCACTTTGCTAAATCAAATACTGGTTTTTCCACTTGCTCATGACCTATTGCATTTTTTATGTATGAACTTTACCTAATCATTGTTAGAATTATGTTTGTTCAATTGGCGAGATCGATCTCTCGGCCACTTGGATTTCGATCGTCAACCAGAACACAAGCTAAGTATCATCATTATATATTGAAATAAACCATTGTAAAGTTGAATGTGTCTTTGGAAATTTCTCTCGATTATCTTCGCTTTGCCCAAGTGCTGGTCCTTCAAATTTCTTCATCGTCGCAAATAATCAAATAATTTGTGGATTATTCTCAGATATCTTTTTAGTCCTTCGAGCCGGATTCTGGATTTCATATAAAGACAACAAATTAAGTAATTGCACAGGAATTATAGACACTACAACCGTAATCGATTTGATTAACGGAGATCGCGTTTATCAAATAAATTCGTCATTCGTCGTCGCTGCAATAATTGCAATCAATAAATTGATTTAATCAGACAATACAGTGTAGACTTTCGGTTTGATACAGACATTAATTTTGATACGGTGAATAAAGTTAATCTCTTTAGTTCCCACGTGTATTAACTAACTCACATATATATGAACGTAGTCAGACTATCGCAGTGAGTAATTTGGTGAACCATTTTTTATAAAACAATATAATTTCTTATTCGCATGATCCGTTACATTTGTATGTGCTAAAATTATATACATGTATATTAATTGAATTTGCATGTTAATTTCATCATTACGCACGCGCGTTTATATCGTGATACATACATACATATATGGTAGACAATCAAAAAAATATAATTGCTAAAATGGCTTGCAATGATATTTCGGTTTTACGTGCTTCTCGGGGAAATCTAAAGGGTTCGCTTACTAAATTAGCCACATATTCCGAGAAAATTACGGAAAGTGTCACCTTAGATGTTCTCGAAGTGTGCTTGGAGAAGCTTGAGGATTTGTGGGACAGGTTTTATGCATCTCAACAGCAAATGTATGCATTTGTGGGAGAGGAAAGTTACGTTGATCCTGAATTAGAATTTGAGGAGTTTGAGTCTAAGTATCTCGTCATCAAATCCACGTTTCTTTTCTCCATCCAGGAAAGGCGGAAGCCGGCATCCAATTCAACCCTAATCGAAGAATCCATTCCAAAAACTCCATCAGAATAGCAATTAAATACCACCAATTTGACCCTCATTAATGACCCCCTACCAAAGGTACATATCGAACCTTTCTCTGGCAGTTATCGTGACTGGCCATCATTTCGCGATATATTTGAAAGTTCGGTTCATAATAAGACGAATTTGTCACCAATACAGAAATTTAATTTTCTTCGTTCGTCTCTTCGTGGTGATGCCTTAAACTTGCTATCCCACATCCCATTGTCTGATATTACCTACAAACAGGCATGGGAAAGGTTAAAGAAACGGTATGACAGGCCACGTTACATTATAAATAGTCTGCTAGAAACATTTATGCAACTGCCATCTATTCAGAGCTCAAATATTAGAACTCTGCGTAAGATATCGGACTGCGCTGATGAGATTCTACGCGGTTTAAATTCTCTTAAGTCAGAGGAAAGAGACCCATGGATGATATATGCTTTAATAGGCAAGGTAGATCCAGATACTCGGCAGGCTTGGTCAGCCCACAGCGTGGACTCTGAGTGTCCCACCATTCAGCAATTTTTAACGTTCCTTGAACGTCGTTGTGAAGCTTTAGAGTCGTGTCGATCGCATGTTCGTGAAACAGGAATAAACAGGAAGCCTTCGACATTGAAAAGCCTGCATGTTTCATCAGCATTACAGTGCCCAAAATGTAGTGATTGCCATACTCTTCCGCAATGTTCGCAGTTTCTTGCCATGGACATAGAAGCAAAACGGAATTTGGTTAAATCCAAAGGACTTTGCTTTAATTGTTTGCGCTATGGTCACAATTCTACGCGTTGTCAATCAAAGTTTCGTTGCAATCTTTGTAGTTCTCGGCACCATAGCTAAGTACATCTCGAACTCGAATCTCCCATCATCGTCATCCAATGAAGATTCACTCGTTACAAATCATTCCATTAATTTCGCTCATTTTCTACCAAAAACGTTGCTACCCACAGCAGTTGGAAAGATGAAGGATAGCAACGGAAAATACCAGCTGGTACGCCTTCTGATAGACTCTGGATCGCAGGTTTCATTTATCACCGAGTCATGTGTTCATAGACTTGGGCTTAAACGAACAAATGCTCGTATTCCGATAAGCGGTATCGGGGCAACCTGTGCCGGAACATCCAGGGGTCTAGTATCTATGGAAATATTTTCTCGATTTGACTCCGTCAGTATCGCGGTAGATACCTACATTTTATCCAACGTTACATCAGCATTGCCAGCCGCTGCATTCGATGTCAAGGATTGGGACCATATCTCAAACCTCAATTTAGCGGATCCATCATTTAATCAACCCAGTGGGGTAGATATCTTACTCGGAGCAGATAAAGTGTGGGATATCCTACAGGGTGATATCGTTCGTGGTGCAAGTGGTCATCCCATAGCACAGAAAACTGTCTTTGGATGGGTATTGGCAGGGCAATTGGTTTCAGGCGTCGATCAATTACGATCTCTTCACACTATCCTTAATATCGACGCAACTTTGCAGGCATTTTGGACAATTGAAGAAGTTGACCCAAAAGCAATTGTTTCGAATGAAGATAAGGCCATCAAAGAAACAATCACCGGTTTTCGCGAACACCCGGGGGTGCAATTTCTCGGCTGTCGTCCATGGAAAGTCGGTTTCGTAAGAATGAAGCGCTCTTTAATTCTTATTCCAAGTTCTTGGAAGAATATTTAAGGCTGGGGCACATGCGTAGTCGGAGGTTCCTAAGTCTAACGTTTTTTATTTGCCACATCACGCGGTATTAAAGCCTGACAGCGCAACAACGAAACTCGCGTTGTTTTCGACGGTTCGTTTAGAGATACGAACGGAAACTCGTTAAACGACACGCTTATGATCGGCCCACCAATCCAACGCAACCTGTTTTCGGTCTGTTTGAGATTTCGTCGTCATAAATATGTTTTCACCGCCGATATAGTGAAAATGTTTCGGCAGATTTGGGTAGCAGATGAAGATACTGACTACCAAAGGATCGTTTGGCGAAAGTCGCCTGCAGATTCTCTTGAACATTTTTGTTTGTGCACAGTGACATATGGTACATCATGTGCTTTATCGGTACGCGTCTTACAACAACTTGCATGTGACTATCGCGAAGAGTATCCTGTCGCATCAGAGATTCTTCTTAATGACTTTTACGTCGATGATGTTGTATCAGGCGGAGACTCACTCCCGGATGTAACCTTCAAAAAGAATAATTTAATCGAACTACTTTCAAAATGTGGCCTAGAACTAAGTAAATGGCAAAGTAATTGCAAAGAACTTCTCCCTGAAAATGAATCGACTCAAAGTGAAAACGTTCCGTTCGACAGTGAAACTGATTCATGGGTAAAAGTACTCGGGTTGTACTGGAACTCTAAACTTGATTGCTTCTCGTACCGTATAAATTTAACACCTGACGAACCCGTAACCAAACGTCAAATTCCTCGGGAAGTTGCTCGGATTTTCGATCCGCTCGGTTTTCTTTCTCCCTCGGTCGTACAACTGAAAATCATATTTCAAGAATTGTGGCATCGAAAACTCAACTGGGACGATCCCTTACCTGATTTTATTGTTACACGGTGGGTTAAACATCCTCAGGAGTTACCTGAAATATCCAATATGAACATACCTCGATGCATAGGCCTAGCGGATCGAACCTTTCAATGGCACGGATTCTCGGACGCATCGGCCTCCGCCTACGCCGCCGTCATTTACTCGCGTTATATGATATCTAATGGAACCATTGAAACTAATATCGTCGCAGCTAAGAGCCGAGTCGCTCCAATAAAGCAACTGAGCATTCCTCGTCTCGAATTGTGTGGAGCGCTATTACTCGCACGATTGCTGGTTGCTGTCCAAATGTCATTAAATACAACTTGCTCAAATGTCTATGCTTGGTGCGACTCTCAAGTTGTACTCTCTTGGCTATCATCTCCTCCTCGCCGTTGGGATATATTCGTCGGAAATCGAACATCGGAAATTTTAAACACCATTCCAAGAAACAGGTGGTTTCACATAAAGTCGGAACAGAATCCGGCGGTATACAACCTTCGGCGGTATACAACCTTCGGCTCTCGTTCAACATCCCATCTGGTGGACAGGTCCTCACTGGCTAGGTAAGAGTGACGGACATTGGCCCATCGAACATCACGTTTAAGACCACCCAGACTGCAAGCAAGAAGAGAGAAAGCACTTCCAACAGTCTTGCCTAGTGATCAATGATGAGCACCCCTTTCATCAACTACACCCCAGAGTATCCTCTTGGTATCGCTTAATTCGAATCGTCGCTTTTATGTATCGGTTTATTTCGAAGAGCCGAAAACTATCAGGCGAACCCATCGCAATAGCATTTCATTCATCTCCACGCTTTTGAAATGTATGACGCGAAATGCAGTATTATAAAATGGCTACAGCACCTTTATTTCGGAGATGATATTGCATATTTTCGAAAACACGGTCATTTCAGTAAAACTTGTCGAATCGTTAACTTATGTCCATTTTTAGATGATCAACATACATTTCGTTTCATCTCACGTCGTGGAAAACCCTCGCACATGTATTCCGACAACGGCACAAACTTTCGGGGATCAGCAAAGCGATTATCCGAAATGCATCAAATAACGTTGTCTGAATCCCACAACTCCATAGTAGCACAGTCTCTTGTCGCGACGCAATCACCTAGCATTTTATCCCCCCATCGGCGCCACATTTCGGCGGTTTGTGGGAAGCGGGGGTAAAGTCTGTCAAACAGCACCTTCGTCGTGTTATCGGTTCTGATACCCTGAACTTTGAAGAGTTCTATACCCTTTTAACTCAAATTGAAGCCCTTTTAAATTGTCGTCCTCTATGTCCAAGCTCAGATAATGATTTAGACCCACTAACACCTGCTCATTTCATTATAGGTGAATCGTACTCAGCTGTTCCTGAACCAATGGTAGAGATACCCCGAAATCGGCTATCATGTTGGCAAACCATACCGGCAAAAATTAATGGTTACTGGAAACGCTGGAGTATGGAGTACTTGACTTCGCTTCAGCAACGCTCTCGATGGACGCAACCCGAACGCGATTTGCAGTTGAATGACCTGGTCGTCATTAAGGATACAAATTTGTCACCCGGAAAATGGGCTATGGGACGAATCATCGCAATCCATTCAGGCAAAGATGGACACGTACGAGTCGTAAATCTACGTACTGCTAATGGAAACTTACTACGACCCATTCATAAACTAGCACCGCTCCCTATAAGCTGAAACTTTGTTCCAGGGGTGGCGGAATGTTTGAAAATATTTCATCTTTAATAATTAATTTATATTTGTTAACTAATTTTATATTAATATTCTATAATAATGTTCTATTTGATTCTTAACAATTTCTATATTTATTGAATTGCCGAAAATTTAATGTAATACACTATTAAAACGTAACGTAACTTCTTTAACATACATAATTGCTCTCACTTTGCTAAATCAAATACTGGTTTTTCCACTTGCTCATGACCTATTGCATTTTTTATGTATGAACTTTACCTAATCATTGTTAGAATTATGTTTGTTCAATTGGCGAGATCGATCTCTCGGCCACTTGGATTTCGATCGTCAACCAGAACACAAGCTAAGTATCATCATAATATATTGAAATAAACCATTGTAAAGTTGAATGTGTCTTTGGAAATTTCTCTCGAATATCTTCGCTTTGCCCAAGTGCTGATCCTTCAAATTTCTTCTTTCACAAAATGGCGGCTCAGTTCAATTTCTCTTCAGGTGTCTTTGACGCGAGGTCCAAAAAGCTGCATTTGTCAGTCTTTCTCTATTTATCTTTTTATTTCTAACACATGCATGGGAAGGATAAACCTATAAAATCATAAAAAAGTATAAAATTAAAAATAAGGTACGCTCTTAAATAAAATGTTACAATTTTATACTGTTTTTTCGACATTTTTCATCCTTAAAAAGTAGTTAATTTAAATGAAATCTTTAAGACTTTAGGTTTAAGCTACGTGCAGACGATATGATCACTGAGCAAATTTGTGTGCATATTTGAGTAAAATTTTGTCCCAAAAGTGATCATTTCGTGTGCACACTATATTTTTGTGTTCATACGTTCACATTTGAATGCGTCCTGAACATACGTATGAACGTGTACCGTTCATATCGTGTGCACACACTTTTGGGACCATATGAACACTATTACGCAAATTTGGACATATGAACACAGATATGAATACGTTGCCACATTTGAACACATTCGTAGTTTCAACTATGTTCATATATAAAATGTATGCTCATTGCAGTAGGTTTTGAACGGGCTGTTGTTTTTTGTTTATTTATTTTATTTAAATTCGTTTTCGGTTTTGATTTGTTTTTATTAGGTTTCTTTGGACTTTTTCTTTATTTTCGTGTTTTTCTTTCGGTGTCTATTTGGTGCGCGTGATATATATTCAGATACTCGACGATACAATGGATGGCGAATATTTGGAGGACGGTTTCAAATGAAATTGATTTGCAGCCGCGCTTACCGGAGACGCAGTCGCAGCCCACAACAAATAAAAGAAATCAAATTGTATTTTTATTGAAATAAAACACATGTGTCAACATCAGTAATGAAAAGTGAATTAATTGTTTGTTCATATGTTCATATTCGTGCACATATCTGTCATATGAACTGATTGTTCATAGCGTGTGAACACCAATCATATGCACAGAAAAAATATGAACACAACGCATTTGAACACATATGAACACACCAAAAAATTTGCAACTTTGGAACAATGTGTGCATATCGTGTGAACACCAATCATACGCCGAATGAACATATGAGCATTTGAAGCGAATATGAACACATGAACACGCAGGCGTATGATCACAAATATGCACAATGAATATATCGTCTGCACGTAGCTTTATCCTTCCGGTAACGAGAGAACCTAGAGCGGTACAACCTCTATACGTGTTTGGGAGCTGTACTCCCCCTCAGTATTTATTTCAGTACGTTTTGTATGGAAAGCGATTTGAATTGCAATTTTTCCCGCCTTTTTTGAATTTCACAAATTTTTTAATCCCAGTTAATCGATGTAGAGAAACAATAAAACATAAACAAAACAATAGGTAGAACATATAAATAAAATAATAATATTTTTTTTTTCGGTTGCTGCGGTGTTCGGTTTATTTTATCAAACCGTAAAGTTTGTGATAAAGAGAAACATGGATAGCAGAATTATTATATGGCAAATATTCGTCGGCGACTGACGAAGAACAACAAGAGCTTACTGATTATCTTGGCAGAGATATCAACAATGATGAGGGTGAAGTGAGTGAAGTGGTTGGTAAACGAAATCGTCTTGTAGCTTCATTATTTCTGGACGTTGACGATGCTGCAAAGGTTTCTTCTGACGAAATAGATTCATTAGACAGCGATTTTGATGGTACCAAGCTAATAATGAGATGATACAAGTTATTCCTTTGATGGAGCTCGTTCAGGAGACGGGAAATTCAGATGTTGACGAAGAAGAAGAGTAAGTGCAACTTGCAATTCCAGAAGTAGCAACCCAAGCAAATCGCGGCCAGAAATACTTAGTTCAAGGCAAAAATGACAAAACGGTATAGTGGTCGATGCCTAGTCTATTAACTGTCGCACGGACACCTTAGTTCGAAAGCATTATCCATTTAAGCATCTTTTGGCAATAGCCATACTTAGTTGAATCGATTGTATTAGAAAAAAAAGCACCTAAAAGCAGCGTTCGGACTTTTAGCTAAAATTTCAAATCTACTGTACCACTGCGCTTTGTTCACAATCTACTGCGATTTTTGATTGAATCGCAGCACAGTAAAACAAAATGACAAATGAAAATGATTGTTATATCTCTTCTACGCCTACCTCAACTGCAATGACTTTCGGAGTACCTATATTATATTTAACTGTTTTCCCCCATAGCAGTGCAGAAAAAGCAATTCTCCCAAAAGAATTTGATCAAAACCAAATAAAGTAACATCCCTAAAGCCCGTATGACACTAGCTTGTTTTCCCTTTTTTAATGCATTAAAAATGAACTTAGAGCAGTTAGAAAGATGTTCAATACAAAGCTCCAATAGGTGTGAGTGCGTACACAAGAATCAAAAACATATGAAACTGTCAAAAAAAAATACATTTCAATTCACTTTTTCCAGCCGCTGGCAGCTTGTTTTTTGACGTTTTCCTTTTTTTTTTTTGACAGATTGTAATATCGTATGGAATTGTGTGCCCGCGCCGGAAAGTTTTTCTTTGATTTATTTTAAAATAAAATGAATAATATAAATACTCAACTGCAAATTGCAGCCATTATAAATATAAATTTATTAAATGCAGCAGCGTTATGTGAAGAAGAAAAAGAATCGCGAAAAAAACGAAAGTATTCCGCAAATTGGCTACTGCAAAGGGAAGAAGAAGGCAAGTTCAAACAAACAATTTATACAATAAATAATAACTTCGTTGCAGGTTTCAGCCACAAACTTCTGAAAGAAATTCACTGCGAAGATACCAAGCTGTACACAAATATTTTAAGGATGACACCATCACAATTTGGCGAGATATTGGAAAAAGTTCGGCCATTTATTTCCAAGTCGGACACATCTTTTAGAAATTGTATAGGACCAGAAGAACGATTGCAGTTAACATTGAGATATTTGGCTACTGGTACGAACATATTTTTATATTTTATGTTATCCCATTCATTTATTTTCTCTTGCAGGTGAAACTCAAACATCACTTCAATTGCCATTCCGAATCCATCAGTCTACAATTTCTAAAATATTAAAGGAAACCATTCCGGCGATTTATTCGGTACTGAACGCAGAATATTTGCAATTTCCCAAATGTGAAAGTGACTGGTACAAGATATCGAAGGACTTTTATGAAATGTGGGGATTTCCAAATTGTATTGGGGCTATAGATGGTAAGATAAGAAACATATTTATTATACAGTTCATACAAAGATTTTTAATTCAAGGAAAGCACTGCAGAATAAAATCTCTGAGGAAAGCTGGATCGACTTATTTCAACTACAAAGGCAGTCATTCCTTTATTTTAATGGCAATTGCAGATTGCTAATTATCGTTTCATTTATGTGGATGTTGGGGTAAATGGACGTTTAGGCGATGCAGGATTATGGCTTCGTTCCGATTTAAAATACGCAATCGAAGAGAACAAAGTTCATATACCACCGGCAAGTAACCTACCCTTAACACAAATCGCTTCTCCATATACATTACTTTCAGACGATGCCTTTGCTTTGACAAATTATATGATGAAGCCTTATTCACAATTAAATCTAACACCAGACCAACGACGATTTAATTATATGCTATCCAGAAATCGACGTGTTGTGGAAAATGCTTTTGGAATCCTAGCAAATAGGTTTCAAGTTTTGTTTTCACCAATTTATCGTGCTCCTTCAGAAGCTATCCACGTTGTACTTGCTACCGTTTGTTTGCATAATTTTTTACGAACAAAAAATATTTAAAATAAGACATCTTTCGATAAAATGCCACATGATGAAATTGATCGCATAATTGAACAAAATTTCATCGAAATAGCTTCCGATAGAAGAAAATCCAACAAAAGTGCGGAAAAAATAAGAAAAGATTTAGAAATATACTCTAAAACTTTTAATACTGAATAAAAAAAACTAAACAAAAAAAACTTATTCTGCCATTCTTTCTATTTGTTGGGCTTGCAGATCCATTATTATGTTGAATATTTGTTTTTTGCCAGTGATTTGTAGGTCTGGAGCCAATTTATCTAATTCTGCTGCAAGTTCTATCGGTCTTTTTCCTGCAAAAATGCTTCTGTCTCTTTTACGCGCGGCTGACATTTACGTACTTAAAAAGTGCATTAAAAAGTTGAAAAAAATGTAGTGTCATACGGGCTTAACGTTTAACAAAAGCAAACGATCCCAGCAAACTAAAAAAAAACAAACCAAAGAATATAAAATTCATCGAAGGTATGCGAATGAATAATTCTGTTATACACACATGAAAACGCATAAAGAAGAAAAACGAGATTCCACCCCTGATGTATACAATAACTATTTCACCAGATCGTTATCGTTTTTTGTTTTTATAACCCTTTGCTCGTTTTTCGTTTTTTTCGTTTATAACCTGTTGCTCGTTTTCGTTTTTATAACCCTTTGCTCGTTTTTCGTTTTTGTAAAGCTAGTATCAGACGATTGGTGTAAATACATAAATTTCATTTATGTACGGCATATTATACAAATTCTACAAAAATTCGTACAGAAAAATGATTTATCTATGCCAGAAATATTTGTGGTTCAGACGATTAATTCGTATTTGACTTCAGTTCACCCCATTTTGAGAAATTACCTCATAGGGCCCTGTGTAAATTGGATCGAGTCTCTTCCTGTTTTCATTTTTTAGCAGAACTAAGCTTCCTTCATTAAAATTCGAGGTCTTTGCCCTAACATCTGTATCATACCTATTTTTCCTCATTGTTTTCTTATCTATTAAAGTATCTCTAGCATCTCTATGAGCAGTTTGTAGTTTGTGTTTGAGATCTATCACATAATCTTCATAGCTGTATACCGGGTCTACATTTCTGGTTAGATTCGAAGGTAGGAAAGCAGTGCATTTCCAAATACTAACTCGAAAGGTGTAAACCCTGTTTCGGAATGTATTGATATATTGTAACAGAAAACATAATAAGGCAGCCATGCGCTCCAATCTGTATGTTTTTCTGATACATAATTCCTAAGGTAAGCTCCTTAAACTTTATGTGAATTTTCTAATGCTCCAATATTTTCGTGATGGTAGGCTGTGGATTACAATTATTCAATTTTCAACAATTTGCATACATCCCTAAATACTTTGTTGATAAATTCGGTACCTTGATCAGATGCTATAGTAGCGGGAACTCCATATTTCAGAATGAAACATTCTACTAGTCCTTTAGCTACTGTGTTAGCTTCTTTGTTAGGAAGTGGTATGACCTCTATGAACTTCGTTAGTTCATCTTGTAAAGTTTAAATGTATTTCGAACCGTTTTCCGATTCATCAAGTGGTCCTACTTGATCTAGGAATATCTTATCAAATGATGATTCGGCAGTAGTCGTTATCTCCAGTGGTTGTTTTCTAGGTCGAATGTGTTTATTCCTTTCGCTCATTGGCAGTGCTTCACGTATGTCGTCACATCGTTTTGCATTCCCGTCCAAAAATATTTCCTTCTTATGTTTCGTAACATGCGATTTATTCCAGCATGTCCGCTTGTTGGTAACATATGATAGTCGTTTAGTATTAGCGTTGTTTATAAAAGACATAGTAGTATCACTTGAGGAATTCGATACTAGCGCCTCAGAGCTCAAAGAAATTTTGGCCGGCGTACCGCAAGGAAGCCTTCTGGGGCCGCTTCTCTATCTGTTATATACTCGTGATATGCCGAAAGAAGATGGCACTATCCTTGCTACGTTTTCCGACGACACCGCTATCCAGCAGTAGGTAAAACAATCGAGGAAACGAATGCCAAACTGCAAAACGCATTGAATAAAATAAATGAATGGACGAGGGACTGACGGATCGCCCTTAACGGAACTTAATCTGTTCACGTGAATTTCACTTATAGAAAAATGACTTGCTAATTTTTATAAATTTGGCCCGAATACCCTTTGCAAATGAAGCCAAATACCTGGGAATGACACTCGACGCAAGGCTGAAGTGGAATTTGCACGTGAAAATGAAACGTAAAGATCCGTTCCTCAGTACCGGGAACGAACTTTTTTTATACAAGCAAGTGCTAAAGCCGTGGTGGACCTACGGTATACAACTTTGAGGACGTACCAAGAAAACAAATGCCAATATTTTACAAACCTTTCAAAATAAAGTGCTTAGAGAAATTGTCCAAGCACCGTGGTATGCTAGAAACATCGATATCCACAAGGATCTCGGAACTCCGACAATCGAAGCTGAAACTAGAAGCTTCGCGCGAAAGCATAGAAACCGACTAATCGGACATGTTAACAATACAGTCCTACTAATTCTGGATGAGAGCAATTTATTGCGCCGACTACAAAGGACAAAACCTTTTGACTTGGCGAGATAAGGATTAACAGCATCTAAATTGCGGAACATGCAGGATCTTTCATTGGAAAGTAACCTGCCAAACGTTTATATTTCGTGATAGAAAAATTGCTTGATAAGTAGTATAACTTAGTTGCAGTATCTAACAAATTTATATCGAAGGGTGGTGTTTTTGGTCAGTAAGAAGCTGACACTACTATGAGCACGCGCTTGCTATTCTCATAGTGTCTATGGAAGATTTTCACCTACCCTCGGAAAAACAAAAAAAAAAAAAGTGGACGAACTTGCGACAACTGAGGTATTATGAATAAGAATGCACTCGTCAGACTTTACGATAATTGGGGTAAGCTTTCGGCGAATTCATTCCTATCGCAGACTCTTCGTATTCTGCCACCTTTTCGAGATCCCTTTCCAAATCCTGCGCCTTGATGAGATCTTTGTTTTTTACCTCCTGGTTAGTTACGATCAGGCTTTCATGAGCTGCGGTTAAACGTTGTATAAACGTGCGATGTTATCAAACGAGTCTTCGTAGCTTAATTGCGATGAATCGGACGTGAGAAATTCACTGGCAGATTTCACGATCTTTGTTACTTGCCCCCTATAGGCAGATCGAGCGGAGAGTTCCATCACACGAATTTTAATATTTCTTTATTTCTGTACGTCTTTCCTGGGTTTCGGCACCATATAATAAAACTTTAGAGAATACCTACGGCAGAACTTTAAAGAAAGACCGGAACATTAAAGAAATATGTAGAACACTTTATTTAAAGCGTAGTGATTTTACTAAAAAATGCAATGCTTCTTCTTTATATAGGGGAACCCAGGACATAATAGGCACCCCGGGCATAATGGGCACCCTCCGTATTTTTCTGTTAAGCAAACAGCTCTGAAAGTAAATCTGTCTGCTTTAATGGGAAAACCCTTATTTGAATGAAAGTGACGCGTGTGCTGTGTTTTAGCTTAAAGAAGGTTTTTCATTGAGTTGAAGTTATTTATAAGTGAATTAAAGCGTGTTTTTTTTTATCAAAGCCATTTTTAAATTGGATTTTCATTATTTAATATAAAAGTAAGTAAATCAAGTCTCTATAAATCCATTTACTTCCCTTTTTCGGTTAGGTTAAACCAATTTTTTTATAGATTTTGTGCAGAATACGTTATGAGGCAGAATGGACCAGGCATGATGTGCATGGGTGTCCATTATGCCCCATTCATTTTGCACTCTTTTTATTTGTTTGTATAATTCTATCAGCATCAATTTGAAATTATTTCACATAGTTCGCAAAGCCTATTTGAGCTCGAACAATGTCAGTCGCCATAAACGGTTTTCAAAAGACTGGAATCTGGCCGGTTAATTTAAATGTATTCAAGGAGCATAACTGTTTGTCATATCAAACCACGGACATGCCAAATGAGGAGGAGTCTCCGGTTTTAGATAAAACCACTCTTGTCGACTTAAACTCGGTGCCACCAAGTTCATTCACAACCAGCTATCCATTGATGTTATCTCCAAGCCCTGTTTCCGAAGCGAATCATTCCACAATGTTTCCCCAAAATTCCGTTAATCTGAGATTAATCTATTGACATCATACCTAGGGCCCGTTTTCAAATTCAATTCAATTCAACTTTATTGAGATAATTTCAAAACATATTTACAATTCTTCCTTATTTTATAATTTTGGCCGACTCTGAAAGTATGTCTGGCTCGCTCAATAATTACATACATGGTAAATCGTTGTTATGATTTAAATCTTAATCTAAATTCTATAAAAGAATGGAATACAATTTTAAGGTGTATGCTTGCTCCCGACATACAACATCAACTTAGCTTCTATTGGGTTTTTCTAAATACTAATTTTTAAAATAAACTTAAGCCTAAAAATTAAAACTAAATAGGATCCAAAAGTGGATAAGTAAATAAATATACTATCAATGATAAATAATTCAACTCATTTATTAAAATTTGCTTTACCATAATAATTTTTTTTTTCTTACGGACACAAAACTTTGAATCTCCTTAATGAGTTATATAAGACTATATAGACAAAAAGAGATAAAAGCATTGTTAACGTTGGTCTTTGTAAGGTTCAAAATCGTTCTATCCTCTTAGATTGGTTGGCATCGCTTTATCGTAAAAAGGCATAGCTAAGTTTCTATTTGCATCTGGTCTTAATTGGGAAGCAGACGCACTGTGCAGATAATTAAACGGTGAAAGGTAATAGTTATCATGAATACTTTCGTTGCTATTTGAATCGAGTAGAGAACTTACTAAAGGGTTAGGGTGTGAACCAAGACGTTCTAATCTTTTTAACAAAAGGGCGGTTTGGTAAATCAATAGTGGTGTAATTTTTGTTTTATCGTACAACGTTTTGTTAGAGAACCATTTCTTATTTGGTCTTCTGAACTTTCCACTGCAGAATCTCAAAATTTTCCTTTCGAAATTCTCCAACTCTTTCGCTACAGTTGGAGAGATTGTAAACCAAGTGCTGAAACCGAAGGTTAGAATGTAGGGCCCGTTTTGACAAATGCCCATGCCCATTCAAAAAGCACCAGCAAAAAAAAGAGTTTCTAAGCGCCGCACAGTGTGCAGTTTTGGCAATCTAGGCGAGCAAAATTATTGCGGGTGTAATATTAAAACGGTTGCTACTTTTTGAAGTTATAACTTTATACCAACATAATTTAAACACTTTTTTTGTAAGTGAAGAAAGTTTAAACAATTAAAAAAAATATGGAAACGAAATGTGCATAAGATAATATACGTATAACAGATTTACAGATAACTGAAGTGCATAAGTAAGAATAGTAACGATCAGTTAGTACATATACTAAGTAAGGATAGAAATTAAAATTTGATTTTGGCTGGTAGGCGCACGATTTTATATTGATGCGTTGAGATTAGCATCAACTATTAAGGCAAGCTCTTGATCTGCATGTAATTCTGCTGGCTTCCGGCAAAAAGACTCCTAGGCTCTTTTTAAATTTGTACCTCTTTTAGTAGAAGAGACAGACAATTCCTTTGAAATCGCAGCCGAATCTTTTTTCTCCTAGTTTTGTAGTTTTACTTCGGTGGCCAAAGCCAGTTTTCTTGACTTCTGTTTTAGAGAAGGTCTTTTCGTTTCTTAGATCAATAATTATTACAAGTATCAAACTACATTTGTGGTCTTCCAGGTTTATATCTTGAACTATTGTGAGAAGAACTATGTATGTATCAGTCACAATATTTGAATACTGAATATTTCTCTGAAGCCAAGAAGAATTGTACTCCAAAAAGCGATGGATTTTACTTCAATTTGTTGACACACCTCTTATTGGAATTGTAATGCTTTTTGATGCTTTATAAGGTATGGCTACTTGCGCTAAGCTCGGAAAACATTATAAATGATGGCATTGAATCTGTTGGAGCTCGAGTTTGTACACCAAACGTCGAAAATAAACTGATACGAAATTCCAGAAGCCATTTCAATTATTTTCACTACTTATTCTTTCGCAAATTTTCGCAAAATGTTGTGCTTCCCTGATGGTAATATTTTGCTATACAATAAAGTAAAACTCTAGTTGACGTTTCGAAGCTATTATTTCTTTCGCTATAGTTTACTCACATAGTCAACAGAATAATGTTGACTATTAGAATATTATTTAGAAGAAGTAAGACCCGTTACATAAGGTAGATGAACTGAGCAAAATAATAAAAGAAAATTTAAAACGCCAGACATCACAAATCAAATGCATTTGTCAAATGAAATGCAGCGGCTGACACTTGTTGCTTGTGAATTTTTGCATAGCATTTAATCGTATATACAACTTCGAGATAGTATATCGTTGCTCCAACACGATTATTTTAAACAATTCTTTTTAGGCAGAAGAGGTATTTTGTCATTAGAATATCAACAGCCCTATTCATAAAGCATAATCAACTATGAATTAACCTTAATTTTGGTTTAGTTATACTTTAATTCGTCGTTCGTTATTCATTATATTTTCCGTCACTAATCAACGTTGATCAAGTCTTAAATGCCGAAATCGGCATTACAACAGTTATACGAATTGCAAATAAAAAAACTGTAACATGAAGTCAAGTTTCTAGCGGAGATTTTAAGACTTTAACCTTTTCTTAATTACACCTACAGGCTGATAAATTAATAAAAAAAATAATCTAAAAACATGCATTATTATCATTGTCTTACATCGACGACTTCGATTTGATCGCAATGACGAGGCGAGGTTGTGTTGCTACTGTGTTGTTGTTGTTGTTGTATTCGCACGCTCTCGCTCTCATTCTAATTCCTCTTTGTTATGATCGTTTACATGATATCTATGGTATGTCTGTATGTATAGTATGCTTTCTCTTCTTAACTGCCTTTCGCTTCCTACCCTTAAAATATTTTGCACAACGCAAGCCAATTGTATTCGCGATAAGCGGGAAGAAAGAATCTCTTATTTCACAGTACATACCTACATACAATCATACATACATATGTACATATATATGACCAGAACCAGATATGTATGAGCTTGAGCATTGCAAAATGCACACCAGCTTGAAGCTAGATCAGAGGGGTTTTCATGATACCTACTTTTTTTTTTTTTTTTTTTTGTTTTTGGACAAATCGGGATCTTCCAAAATAATTATTCAAAAAACCATAACAGATGATGAACTCAATTACATAAGAGGGGAAATTCGATAAGTTATTGGTAAAGTGTATGTCAGCGGAAAACAAACACATAAGTTCACTGAGGGAGGATCGTGATGAAAGAAATAAATGCAAAGGGATAACAAAACAATATCAGATGCTCTGAACAAAACAGAGTAAAATATGATCTCAAAAAGATCCCCATAAAGAACCAAGAGAAGAATGAATTCCAAAGCGGAGAAGTATTCAAGAGGGGTAGCGAATAATAGATGTTGAAGTAGAAGCAGAAGGATTATCCTTCTGTAGAAAGAGTGTATTATTGAAGGGAGAGTGAATTGGAGTATCTATACAACTATACGCAAGAAGTAGTAGAAGAAGTAGTGACCAGTGCTGCCGCTAAGGAAAAAATGTCCGTAGCAAAAAAAAAACAAACAAAAAAAGTGAATAAATAAAAAAAAATATATTAATTCTATGTCTTGTCTTAAAAGTGACAGGAGGGCGAAGTAAACCGAGCACGGGTCAGCTAGTTTTTATTCTTTGATATGTTGATTTAGACACATCGTACAAAAAGATTGGATTGCCCCTTCTCAAGACCTCCATTACAATGAATTTCGGAGCAAACACAGATTTTCCAAGAAAAATATGCAAAAATTAATTCGCAATTTCTATTTTTTTGACACTTTCAAATCAAATTTTCAAACTGTGTTTCCAAAACCGTTAATCAAAGCAAAATTAGTTATTGTCAGTTCACAATGTTGTTATGAATAACACAATGATCAATTTTTTAATCGAGAATTAGTTAAACATGAATTATAAGGCAATTAAGGAAATGTAATGAAGTGTTTGTAAACAGATTTAATTTTTCGAAAAATCAATTTTGCTCGCCTAGATTGGCAAAATTGCACACTGTGCGCCGGGGAAAACTCCTATAATCACAAGCTTCCCTTACAAAGCCCAGCTTGAGTCTGAATCCACCAAGTCCAAGCTCCTCATTTTTAGAATGGAAAAAAAACCAACACAAGAAGGAAAATTACCAGGTATTAAAATAAGACAAATAGTTCTGATTGCAAAAGCGAGAGTACAAATACGGGATTATAAGAAGCGGGATTATAAAAAAGCGGGATTATAAGAAGCAGGATTATAAAAAGCGGGATTTTAAAGTCGGGATTTAAAAAAACAGGATTATAAAAAGCTGGATATCGTACCCAACCCGTCCATTATGCCGTAGCACCGGGGTATAATGAGATAATTCAATCCTTTTTTTAAATTAATTTATCATACTAAATAATTCATTTTCATTTATTTTTATTTTCCATATTGATGTATTAATCAATTTTATTTCTGATAAAATTGTTAACAACAAAAAGTAAGAGTACATCTATCGTATTATTATTAAATATTTTTTATAAATTTTTAATTTCTCATATTTAATAAGTAAATAAACTGCGGTTGGAGAAATTGAAATTAGTTTCTGCGGTTTAGAACATGTTGGTAGGTTTTATCAGCTGTGACTATATTTGTGACCATATGGTCACGCTGGGTTACGATGACTTTAACGCGAAACACACTTTCTAGGGATCAAGATGTAATTTGACAAAAGGCAGATTATTGTACAAAGCCAGCATGAAACGTGGGGTGAATTTTTTTTCAACAGGAAAGCCAACTTATTGGCCAACTGACAAAAATCGACTTCTCTATCGCAAAAGGGTTAACTAAAAATTTGACGAAAGTCGAAGAATGCTATGATCTATGCTCAGATCACTCAGCAGTCACTCTGAAAATAGGTGGAAGTTTAGTTAAAAAAGAAGTCTAGGTTAACGAGTAACAAAACTAACTGGGACACTTTCAGAAGAGATTGCAAGGAAAATGCAATGTACTGCTAAAGACACCGTTCGAAATTGAAGAAGAAATCGACAAACTCGTCGAAGCCATTCAGAGCTCAGCGTGGAAAAACACTCCTTTGCGGAAGACAGCAGCACGGAGCAATAAGGTCAAATACCCGCCTGAAATCGAAGACCTCATACGAGAAAAGAGGAGAGCGCGCAAGAGATGGCAACAATCCCGGGCGCCACCGGATAAAACTTATCTGAACCACCTTTGTAACAAGCTTAAAAATGTGCTGTATGACCTAAAAAATCACGAGACTTCTACCTACCTCGAGGGTCTGACCGCTGATAAGTATTCAAACTACTCTCTATGGAAAGCCTTGAAGTCCATAAGAAAACCTGTAGTGCACTCGCCACCAATTAGGAAAGCTAACGGGGAATGGGCAAAAGAAGACAAAGAGAAAGCAGAATTATTTGCCGATCACTTAGAGGAAACGTTCAAGCCGTTCGATGGGCAACCGTTGATCGAAGATCCGAATGATAATATGGCACCCGACAACTTTAAAGTAAAAACTGTATCCCTGTCCGAACTTCGAATGACAGTAAAAAAACTGAAAAATAAGAAGGCTCCGGGATATGATTTAATCACTGGCGAAATTTTGAAAGAGCTATCGAAAAATGTGCTGGCTAAGTTGCTCTACATCATAAATGCTTCTCTAAGAATATTATATGTTCCAAGGCAATGGAAAGTCGCCGAAGTTATTATGGTTCCAAGACCGGGGAAATGTGCAAATGACAAGAAATCATATAGACCCATTTCACTTCCGCCAATAATATCTAAGATCTTCGAGAAACTTCTGCTGAAACGATTGCAACCAGTAATTGAAGAAAGACACTTGATCCCGGATCATCAATTCGGCTTTCGGGTCAAAAATTCCACAATCGATCAGGTGTATCGAATAACGAACGAAATTGAAAAAGCTTTAAAAGGGAAAAAAGTATGCTCTAGCGCTTTTCTCGACGTATCGCAAGCCTTCGACAAGGTATGGCACGAAGGCCTAAAGTATACCGGAAAAGTTGTACAGACTATTGGAATCTTATCTTGAAAACAGACTTTTCCGTGTTAGACACGGGAGTGAATATTCGGATTTCAAATAAATCTACGCCGGTGTTCCACAAGGAAGTGTTCTCGTTTCAATTCTGTTCCTGCTCTACACAAGAGATATACCACAAGATGAAGGGACCGTTGTAGCAACGTTCGCAGACGACACGGCTATCCCCGTAACGGATGAGTCAGTCGAATCATCAACGGGAAAACTCCAACGAGCTTTGAACAAAGTATTCGAATGGACAAAAACCTGGCGAATAGTCCTCAATGAGACAAAATCAACGCATGTAAATTTCACGTTAAGAAAGATAAACAGCTTACCTATATACATTAACTCGGTGCAAATATCGTACGCAAACAAGGCAAAATATCTAGGAATGACCCTAGACGCAAAACTTAAGTGGAAACCACACGTTAAAAAGAAGCGCGAAGAGCTCGAAATCAGATTTAGAGAAATGTATTGGCTACTCGGGAGATACTCGAAGCTAAGTGCATACAACAAACTGCTTCTGTATGCTAGAACCATCTAAGACATATGGTATACAACTTTGGGGCTTTACCAAACCAAGGAATATGGCTCTACTGCAAGCATTTCAAAACAAAATACTAAGAACAATCGTGAATGCTCCTTGGTATATAAGGAATAGTGGTATTCACAGAGATCTAGGAGTTGCTACCGTGAGGGACGAAGTAACAAACTTTGCTCGCAAACTTCGTACCCGTCTTCATGTTCACTGCAATAATGAAATAATCCGTACTATGGACATGACAAACCTTGAGCGCCGACTACAAAGAACAAGACCTTTCGACCTAGCGCCGTACGGACCATTGGTATCTTTTGAAGATTCCTGCACCTCCAGACGCAAA
Source organism: Brachyopa scutellaris (assembly GCA_949775065.1). Classification (NCBI taxonomy): domain Eukaryota; kingdom Metazoa; phylum Arthropoda; class Insecta; order Diptera; family Syrphidae; genus Brachyopa; species Brachyopa scutellaris. The sequence goes on from OX459112.1 coordinate 123,437,824, forward strand.
AAAAAAAACCCTGAGTTACGGTATAGTTTTTTCAGTTTGTACTTATTTGGGTGTTTTTTAAGAGATGTAGGATTTTAAATTTAAATACAAAACGAAATTTGAGCAAAGAGCCATAGTTTCGATTTCGATAGATAATTCTATGGCCTTTGATGAAAAATAATTTCGGGCATAACGCTACCACGAGGGCGTCTCAGAAACTGCGTCCTGGAGCTCCAATTATCGACCACTTTTTCGAGAATTTGAAGTCGTATCTCAGAAATGGTACGCTCGATGTTGACTTCCAAGGCTGGAATCGTTGTTGGCGAAGACCAACGACTTCAAATACCTGGCGTCGTCAAACCACACCATCTTGGAAGGCACGGCACAGGTCAATTTCTGGCAGTATGGCATGTTCAGGCACTTTTGAAAATAAAAAGTCGTTGATCATGGCTATTTACCGGGCACCGTTGACAGTGACATTTAGCTTTTCTTCATTTTTAAAGAATTAGTGGCGGCCAGCCCATAAACGGCACCAAACAGTGTATTTTTCAGGTAGTGTTGGTAGTTGATGGATCCTTGGGGTTTTCTTCCCTCCAAATACGACAATTTTGCTTATTACCAAAGCCACTGAGACCGAAGTGAGCCTCATCACCGAACAAAATTTAATTGTAAAAAGTGAATCGACGTCCAACTGTTCAGGCGCCCAATTACTGAACTGACGATGCAAGCAACGGTCGCGTGAAAACGTGAAAAACCAAAAGCCGTTGACCCCCGTAAAAGAAACTTGAAAGACACAAGCAAATAAACTCTTCGTTACGATGGTAAGAATCACTATATGTATAGATACTTCTGTCTTATTAATAAAGGAAGAAAAAGGATTTAGCTAATAATTTTTTTACACACAAATTTATTTTTCCTTACTAGTGCCCAGCGTGACCATAAGGTCACACCCATTATCTTGCATTAAGGGGTAAGTGGGGAAAAATAAAAAACTATATGTGGGTTTCTTACACTCTTCTCTTTACATACATTTCTCACTTTATAACAAATATATTGTGTAAGTTTCAGCTCTATCGGATGGTTAGTTTTTGAACAGCTAATTTTTATATATGTATATGTGCATATGAATATAACTATGTATATACATACATAGATGCGAATTCTTAAATATAGTCGCACTGCATCTACAAATATAGGAATCACTTTTTTTTGTGCATTCCAATTATAGTCGTTTGTTCGACTAGCGGCAGCTGCTTAAATGTTCTTATTGTAATAGAAGATAGATAGAGCAGGCAAAAGAAAGAAATAATTTGATTAAATTAACACTAATTGTTTTTTCTGAAAATTCTTAAATAATACTTTTTGTTGCAAGTATTCTTACACTCAATGTCAAGTGATTGTTACCGGTGTATCTATTTGGCTTGGGAAGGGACACCTACGTACAACTGATAAATCAAAAAATTTACTTATAAACCATTCACCATCACCAGTATTTATCGCGCAGAATTTCATTCGTAAACCAGTAGAGCAAATCATAGAACAAATCATTCAATTGTTTTGACATCCTTCGAAGCATAAATCAGAAAAATCCTGATTAATTTACTCGTACGTGCACTCGTGCAGTCATCCATCGAATGAAAGAGGCCGGTTCAACCGCAACCGATTAATTTTGATTTTAAATACAATTGGATTAATACACATAACTCTATCTATAAAAATTGTATTAAACTTAAACATTACACAAAAAAAACACGTTGTTATTTATAACTGCCGGATAAATAAAACCACATGCCAATGGAAATGTAAAACAGAGGCACACATCCCGACCACAACACCGGAACCGTACTTAGCTAGCACCGCATTCATGAACACATATTTTTCAACATTAGTAGGCAGCAAGCTGTGCCTTGAAAGATACAACGGAGCCCATCAGAATCTGCAAAGGACTCATAAATCAATTTCGCATTGCAACACCATATCCTTTATGTTTATCAACATTTAAGCATCATCGAACAAGCATACAAGCAGTAGACTCAGCCGTCCCTGTATGTGAGTCTGTAGTCTGTTATGGTACAATTACCTGCCGTGTCGGTGATCAGTAAAGGTGTAGGCTGAGTCCGGGGCTAGAGTGGGAATGTCCTTTATTAGCGAGAGCGTTGAAAGGTGGAATACGATGGTTCGCAATTATCCTCTTTTTGAATTCAAGTGTCAATCGTGTTTTTCTTTTCCTTTTTCACCCTCACATTGAGTCGCTTTCCACTTAACATCTCACTAGAGTTTATGATAGCGTAGGTACACCATACAGCGGTGTGCCAACAAGGGGTTAAATTGTTCAGCTTGTTGAGTTTATTTTATGGATTTGACCTTATTTTACTTGAACACAAACTCGATATCCTTCTTCGTCATTGAACTTGATCTTTGAGAGTTTTAGTTTTGTGTACACTGGAAGGGGTTACATATACTTGTACGAGTAATATACATACAGTAGGTCTTTAGCAGGATTTCGAGGTAATTATAACAAATCATAAATTTGTTGGCTAATCTAACTTTGTTGACTTTCAGTTGAAGGCAGCATTTCTTTGGTACTAAATAGGTATGTACATATAAGTATTTTTATTCCCCACAAATTTCAATGCTCGTGAACCGAGAAGTCACAAGGTAAGAAAAACTTTACTTAAGTTCAATTATTGCCAGCAGCAGGCACAACTACAATAGAATAATAATTTCTTTGTTGTGGATTATGGCAGTAGTTAAATTTAATTGGAAAGATTGTGACCGCCCTTTTCGGGATTAATTACAGCTTTTAACGATTTCCATTCGATTTTATTTTATCGATATTTAAGAGCAGTGCACGCGAACAAGTAATGAGCTATAAATTTCGTAAATAAATTGAGTGATAATGAAAACTTTGTAATCTACTGCCAATGCTTAACGGTAGTTAAGTATAAAAATTCATTCAGTATTATACAGAGATATGTCCTGATTAGTAGGAATTTTTTTTTAACGTTGCACAGTCTTGTATATTATAAGTTGAATGTTGTGCTTTCAGAAATCTGTCGTTTTGGTATTTCAAAGAAGAGGTTACTATATTTATAAATTATTTTAGCATTATTTTTCTTGCTTTCTTTCTTTCTTTTGTTTACACATTAAGTTGTAAACAAATAAAATAAATAAAAAAGTTTGTTAGATGTAGACCTAATGTATAATATATTATACCCCCCTTTTCTCGGAAACCCCCCACCCCACTTTTTTTTAAAGTCGAAATTTACTCTCAGATAAGCCCTATGAGTGACCATAAGTAACATCAAACACATGGTCATTCTTGTTTTAGCTTGAGTCTCAGGAGGATATGTATGTACAGTGTGGTAGAAAACTAATTAGAAACAAGCACCTTTTCAACATAAAATTAATTTGTATTTTCACACAATTTATGTACATAACTATTATTTGTGAAAAAAGGTAAATAGAATCAAATTTGAGCAAAAGAAGAACTAAGTACGTTTTTATGTGGAAATATATTTCGAAACAAAAATGTGTATCTCTTTTAAAACTCATAAGACCGCATGTAAGTAAAATTTGTATCTTAATCTCTTTTTATTTTATGAGAAGAACTAGCACTTGGTGGGGTAGCTTTTATTTAACAGAACAGCTGAACTGGGTTTCGGTAAGCATCTTTATGGAAGCATACTGTTCCATATTTTTAAAGAGTTCTCTAAACCTCTATTCACATCAGCCGACAGGTTCTCAAGACGATATAGGTCGGAACTAGGCTTGTACTTTTTAGTTCAGTTCAGAGAGCGCTCAATTTAGTTCAAATCAATTTAGTGAACTAGTTCGTTCATCTAGTTCATTTAGTTTAATATAGTTCAATGTCCAGAAAATTGGTCTGGTGTGATATTTGCATCGAATTGTCGTAAAACAAATAGCAGTGCAATTACTTCTAAACTAAAGAAAATTGGGCAATACAACTACTCACATGTTGAAGAAAAGTAAAACATTTACATATTTTTAATTTATTCAATTCATAAAATCGCATTCATAACATCAGACAATTACTATGAAATCGATGACGTACGTTTTAAAAATTCTATTCAAAAAAAAAAACCTACAAGCTATAACGCAACAATGCTCGATGTGAAACGTCGCATCCTAGTTCATTTTTGAAAGCGCTCATATCGTTCGTTTAGTTCAGCGCTCATTTTAGTTCAAGGCTACTTTGCGAACTAGATAGTTCATATAGTTCGTTTAGTTAATTTAGTTCAAAACATGTATTTAGTTCGATAGTTCGTGAGCTAGACGAATACAGACCGAACAGATCGGAAATTATAAAGAGAAGGTAGATACACGTGAAATGCATACGTGTATCTACAGTACACACATATTGCTTTGTCTTCTGCTCAACTCAAACTACACAGTTGTGGCTGGCACAAAACATTTGCATTTTGTAATGCGAAAGAGGGTTGATTTATTGGTTTATTCAACAAACACACATCCCTTGCCTTTGGCATGGTTTGGTTGAGTTGAAATTGGAATTTAGTTCGATTGAAAAATGAACTAAAGAGCGAGAGAGCTTGTATCTTTTGAACTAGTTCATTTAGTTCACCTCTCGGAGCGCTTTTTTGAACCAGTTCGTTCGTGAACTACACAAGACTAGTCGGAACTTTGCGCTGGTGAAACAGTAATATAACGATACCGGTAGCCAATATCACCATTTTCATTGACAGCCAGTTTTTTTTAGTTGGGTGGACCAAGGCCTCAACCAACAACCTCTTCCAGTTAGCCCGGTCCTTAGCTAACCGCCTCCAGTTGCACACTTCAAGTTGGTTGAGGTCATGTTCTATGTTACTTGTGCGCGCCACCTTAGGCGAGGTCATACTCTGCTGCGCTGACCCACCGGGTTAGAATCATATACTCGTATTCTTCGAGCCAAAGCGTTGATGTCCACTGTACACTGTACATGTCGTAGCCATCTTAAACGCCCAATGCGCAGTTTTTTGACTGTACAGCTGTACAGCTCGTACAGTTCGTGGTTAAATCTTCTCCTCCGAAACCCGTCAACGCGAACGGGACCGAATATCTTACACAGGGTTTTTCTCTTAAAACGACCAAGGATATTTTCATCCACTTGCCATAAAGTCCGTGCATGTCCAGAGCCGAGTTAAACAAAGTCCTTTACTACCTCAAAGTTGTAGCTGTCTATTGTGACATTCTGTCCAATTCGTCGATGTTGAGTGTCCCTTTTCGTTGACAGTATATAATTTGTTTTGCCCTCGTTTACCGATAAGCCCATTTTAGCGGCTTCCATTTCTATACTCGCAAACGTACCGGTGACAGCTCGCTGTCTTCTACCAGTGCAATGATCTCCATATCGTCGGCATATGCAAGTAGTTGAATGGACTTTTGAAAGATCGTTCCTTCTTTGTTGGCTTGTGAGTTTGGAACAATTCTTTCAAGTATGATGTTGAAGAACTCAATGACAGCGCGTAACCTTGACGTCATTACCGAAATTGATGGAGCAGCGAGCTTTCTCCATGGTCATCCTGCACAGACGGATGAGTTTGGCAGTGATGTCAAAACTATACATCACTCTATACAGTTCATCTCTCCATATGCTGTCAAGGGCGGCCTTGAAATCGATGAACAGGTGGTGGGTATCGATTTAGACTTCTTGGGTTTTTTCCAGGATCTGCATAAGTGTGAATATTTGGTCTATGGTGGACTTTCCTGGATTGAAACCGCACTGATAGGGGCCAATCAGGTTGTTGACGAAGGGTTTCAGGCGTTCAGACAATATGGCAGATAAGTACTTGCTTGCCTGCATTGTTCACCAAACCAAGGGTTTCGCGTTGGTGGTCGTGTGAAACCCAGCATATCGTTCGCGGCACTTATGATGGCTTGCTGGCAGTGTTGGCACTAGCTTCTGCACTTGTTGTTGCTGCGGTGGGACTCGTAGCGAGTGATGTGCTTTCGCTGTAGGTTCTGGCGGCCTCTTGCGATTGTAGCTTTTCGACGTTATACTTTCTCATAGTATTCCTTGTTGTTGCTTTGTGGATATACGCATTCATACATTGGCTACAACAAGATAGTGATCCGAGTCAATGTTGGCCACTCGGAAAGTTTGGATATCCAGAATACTGGAGGTGTGCCTGGTGTCGATCGCAGTGTGGTCAATTTGGTCCTCATTTGGATATTGAGATGAGGAAATCGCGTGTTTGCTATATTGACACTATACAAAGACAGTTATTTCATTACAAAATTACTGGTTACATATGTATATTATGTACATATGTGTACAAGGACTGATTGGTTTGGCCTCTGGCCATCTACCAGATTGATAATTGTATTTGTACTTAAGTAATATTTAAGATAAAAATACATTGAATTCTATATAAAATATCGAATATTTACACAACTATATATACATAAATGTTCGTTTGTATATGTGTACAAGACCACCTTAGAAATCGCCTTCGATGACACGCTTTTTGTAACGTAATGCGTTTTTGAAGTAATTGTTTACGACATCTCAGCCCTGATCACCGTTCAGGATGTTGATTGCCTAATTTACTTCTAATCTGTACGAGCCAGAATATGTCTTGCGGCATTCTTTGAGAATTGGACAAATCGCAATAAAGTGGACCACATTCTCTCTCTCCTTGAGATAACAAGGATCGCACAAAATTGCAAGATCTGATCGATGCGGAATAAAATGGAGGTTTACTAATTCTAATTATAAAAATGGTGCTAAGCATATTAGTCCAGTAGTGGTTTAAAAAAGTGTTCGCTCTCCAAAATTGTGATTCATTTTGCTGTAATGTACAATATACTGTGATGACTGCGCTTCTCATTTTGCACTATCAAACATGGTATGGCTTGTTTCCTTCAGTAACCTGCTGAACTATATTCTTAATGATGTTATGATCATCATCGGATGTAAACGATACGTTCAAACCGCAGTTGAAAATCATTGATAACCACAATCCAAATAAGGCAATTTCCGCCACTTTAATAAAATCGAAGCTTATGCGTTGCTATCGCAAAGAGCTCCAAGTTCTTGGCATACAGCACAATATTAAACTCTGCTAAGATCACGGCTACAAAAGTAGCGTTTGACTCTGATCAAGCTTATCCTTTAACAAGAATACCATTATGCATTCTCAAATAGAAGCCAACAATAGATGGAAAGGCTTAAGCTTTTTTAATACAATAAGAAAGCTATAGTCATGCTATGACAAAAACAAAACTACCGATATTCTACTCAACGATAGGGACTCTTTATCAGTCCTATTAAAAAAAAAAACGATATCAGACTATGAAACTAAGACTAAACGAAAATAACTACGAAGAGGCTGTAGCAAAGACGTTACCCATATGGGAATGCAAATTAAATTCCTTGTCACAGACAGCACTCAGAAAATGATTCTTCTGTGTTAATTACACATTTTAAACTGACAACAAAGTTCAATTTCGCTTTTTCAAACTTCGCTAAATCCAGTTACATTTCGAAAACCTCTCAATACTTGCGGACGCCGCACTACCAAACAACCACTAACCCAATCATATAACCTTTGACTGATAGACTAAATTTCAGACATTTTGGCTGTTCAAACTTCTCGGCAATATAAAATCTCATTAAACGATTTACATTGCACAGCACTCAGAGACAGTGACAGAAGTATAGAATACTATGACACATAGAGTCAAAAGGTATGTCAAAGTATGAGTACATCCTTTCCACGTCCAATGCCCACGACCGTGAATCATGGCAATGGCAATCATGTGACTGTCATTGCTAAAATAAGTTTAATACAAATTACAATACGATGAGGTAGGGGTGCAACTCAACTACCCGACGCCGACATCCTATTGGCTAGAACGATGTGTCCTTTGTAAATGTAAATAAATTGCCTTTTACTAAATTGCATCAATATAATGTAAATACATATAACATGTTTGTTTATACTCTTTTCAGGCTTGGAATAGTGTGAGTGTCCTTTTTGTATTACTAGGCCTGCACGCGATGTTGTGACGAGTAGGTATTATCAAAATAATTGGAAGTATGGCAAATGCATTATGAAAGCAGATGACTTTCAATGAATTATTTCCCAGTGCAGGTCCTTTCCATAATCCACACCGGAGTAGTGTTACAAATTACATATTCAAATTGTTATCATGTCATTGAGAGTCCAAGGACATGTGCATCGATTGGACGACATAATTTCCATACACACGCTGAGTTTAGAGAGGACTAAAAGACTTGCAGGGGGACGTGAAAGAAAAATGCCAAAAAAAAAAATACAAAAATAAATGTTCCGGATAGACTTTGTGTAGGTCGTAGTGTTGCACCAACAAAATTTCGAGTGTTTTTCCACCTGGCTTTTGCCGCAAACTTTTCACTGACTGCGAAGGCATGGGAAATGCATTTACCAGTGAATACGGGAATGCAGAAGAAAGCAGGTACTTCAAAAAAATAAAAATGTTTTTTTAATTGGATAACCAATTTGGTGATTTGAAACGAGAATTTAGATACTGACGAACTGAGGTTATGGGGAGGATGATAGTTGAAAGGATAACGTTTAACTTTATGTGACTGTATCATTAAAGTTGTTAGTTTTAATTCTACCTCTTTTTTGTGTGCTTCTGGATATCTATGTACATATGTATATGTTTTAGAGTAAATAGGGATAGGGGAGACTGGGGCACATTTGAACACTTTTTTCTTTGAAATTCTGATCTTTAAGTTATTCACACTTTGAGAAGTGAAATTACCCTTCAATTTGAACCAACATTTGTGTAAATTCAATAAAAGTATTATTTTTTTTTTTTTTTTTTTAAATAAGTCCTAATGTTCAAATGTGCCCCGAGTGGGGGCAGCTTTGAACAGGCCTGGGGCACTTTTGAGCTGTAGCTATTTTAATGGTTTATGACAGCAAATTAGTGGCTGCGCGCTTGTTTTTAAATGAATCAAATATTTGTTTTTGAATAAAAACCATTTTAAATAAACAATTTTTTTTTTTTATAAAAAAATCAAACTTAAACATCTTAAAGTTCCTGGAGTGTTGAGTTACCTCTAGAATGGCGCTCTTGATGTAGTTTGTGTTAAGATCTGTAGTTGTTTTTTTTTTGTAGCTGTTAAACATTATTATATACCATCAGAAATGAATTCAACAGAAAGGGGATCAACTTTTAAATCAGAAGGTATGCACCTTAGAACGTGTTCAAAAGTGCCCCGTCCATTTTGTAGTGATACAAAATTCAGCATATCGAATTATGTATAAATTTGATTTAGCAAAAAACTGACCTTACTCTCATTCCAAATGAAACGGTGCCCCCAATAAGTATTACTCACTTACAAAATAAAAATTTATAAAACGACATTATGTGCATAAATTCTGCACTCCCGGCTACTGGCAGACGACGACTGAGGAAACCCCCGAAAAGTGTTGAGATGAGGGTATCGCCATATGGAAATTTTGGTTAACGCTTTAAAATATTTATTGATTGAGTTGTAATTAGCGATGTTCAAAGCTGCCCTAGTCTCCCCTATCATTTTTTGTTGGTATTTTATGGCAGTATTTAACATGAGCTGATAAATTGTCACCTTCCAGGAAGAAAACTCTTTTGAATTTTCTAATAGTATTGGTTAACGATTGGATTTATTCTCCGTTAAGGCTATCAAGTCTTAATCCGCTTGTAATAACATCAATATTAGGTTTTTCAAAATTGATTTCAAAAGAATCCTTACATAGGGTATTTATACATTTCGTCCTGTGTTAGCTAAGTAGAAGAATTGCTAAAAATTAGTGGAAGCTTTAATAATCGTACTTAAGAAATCCGTTAATTATAAAGACCTTTCTCAACCCTAATTGTTTATAAAAAAAATACTTTTAAAAACTACTTCAAAAAGTCGAAAGTGCCCCATGGGTACATTCGTCTTTCTAGTGGGGCACTTTCGACACGAATTCAATTGAAACAAAAGGAAGAGCAAACTTATAGCGAACTGTTTTATTTATTTAAATAAATCAATCTTATATATAAAAAACATAAACAAAATCCATGAGATACTTCAGAAATTAATGTTAAAATTAAGCTAAAAATCACATTCAGTTTTCATACGAATATCTATGCATATAATAAAACTGTAGATTAAAAACTGTTTGTTCGCGTATCACGTTAGAACTACTGGACGGATTTTGATGAAACATTGACATAGTGATTGCTTATGTTCTTGGACCATATCATTTCTACTTTTTATCCCGGAAAATGGCATACTTACTTACTTAGTTGGCGCTATAGCTCGAGGTGAACCTGGGCCTGCTTCTCGCAACCATTTGTGTGTGCGTGTTATATTTTTGAACGAATGGAAGGGACCCACAGTTTTTTGCCGACTCCGAACGGCGAGTTGAGAAGCTCAATGATACTCTTTGATGCTTGTCAGGCATTCGAAAGAGGTGGTACCGTGAAAAAACTCTTTTAGGTGTTAGACCCGGCCAGGAGTTGAACCCGGGCAGCATTGTGTGGTAGTCCAACGCACTAACCACCACGGCGACCACATGGCATGGTTTTAAGAAAATATTGAAAAAACTGCATATTTGAAAGGAAAATTATAATTATTCAGCCCTAACTCAGTAATTAATTGAAAAATTAAAAAAAGGTAAATTTGGTAAAACGTTCCCATGAATTATTTGAGGTATAAAACATCCTTCTGCGTTGTCCAAAGCATCGCCCACAATTTTCTTTCAGCGGAGACCATTGCCTGCAGCCGTGCAGCAGTGGGTATCGTTGCAATAGTGTTTGTGTGAGTATATGTGCGCGCTCTGACGTGATCATTTGTTTTGCCCTTTAATGTGCTACAATCATCGTAAGCATTTGCGGCTCTCATACTCAATCAATTTTAATAATAGAGGTGTCAATTTTCAATTTTCTAGACCAGTGAACTGCATTTTCAGTTTTTAAATATTATTAGCAAATTTAAACAAAAAATACCGAAAACTATAACTAACTACTACTACTCCTGTTGTTTTAAGAGTTAATTTTGGCAGATATACAGGAGCGAACATTCCGACTTTCGGCATTACGTTTCAAACAAAAGGCTATTGGATGCTTCCGGTGTGTCCAGAATTGACAATGTGATTCTGGGCCTTGTGAGGAATCATTTTGCCCGGTCGGCGAATGTTATGGAGAACGAACTCATTTCGGGCTTGTTCTATCCCAACCCTGAATATTTCGGAAATACATTAGAAAGTGGATACGTACCACCTGAAGCATTCTTGTTTGTGGATGCTCATGGCTATCTATCAGACTTAACGAACGTACCGATAATATACCATGCTACCAGACGAGCAACTGACAAAAGAATTTAGTATGTACCTACAAGCTTGGGGGATGGCAATGCTATCTTAAGATACTTCGTAAGCATACCTGAAAAAGATAAAAATAATTTTGATAGATTCAATCGGGAGAAAGACTGGTGGCTTGATTGGGCTTATGCTAGCATGTAATAAGGCCAAACCAGGCCCTACCATGTGATTTTTGATCTGTCGATTATGCGTTAAATTAACATTTGAGCGACAGAATAGGGATCGCATGGTAGGGCTAGTTCATTAATAAAATTGTTTGTTATTGTGGATACTTTAGCTTAGGGCCTATCTGAACTAGCTGGCGAAATGGTCTCAAGTTTTGGTTCTGAAAGTTGGAATTTCCTACACGATACCTTGGATTGCTTTGCCCCATAAATCTAAAAGGTGTTGGTGTAGTATTTTGTAATTTTGTGGAAAATTTTGATTCTGTGTCCTAATAACTGGGTTATTGTAAGTAAATGAGCGATAAAAATATTCGGTATCAATGAGGATCATTTTTGCTTCTCTCATGCTCATACTTGATGGACTCCTAGCATTTAGTATTAAATTTGTTTCACTGGGTAGTTTGTTTTCAACACTTTGATTAATTGAACAATTTGTTATTAAATTTTTTTTGATTTCGATCCAGTTTATGGGATTGTTGTTATTTATATTGTTATTTATTATTGTTATTTATATTTATATTGTTATAAGTACATGTTAGCACGATCTTTAATTTTTTGTCTAATTTTTAGATCTAAAAGACCTTTGGACATTTCGTCTAGATTTTTATAAAATTTACAAATAAATTCTAAATTTTTTTTATAAATAAAGCGAGTTCTTCTGGTAATCCACTAAATACTGGGATATCTTTAACAATATGTGTTTTAATTAAACACAGTAAAATCCATTTTTTATTAAGTGATATGATTGGTTTTATTATTACTTAATTATTTGACAAATAAGGCTTATTAACAATTATTATCAATGAGATCGATGTCACGCATCGGCGACAACGACAACAATCCAACTACAACTAACTAGTCATAGTCACATACTAGTAGCAAAACTTAACCCAAGCTTAGAAATTTAACGAGCAACTGGATCAAAAGCGCAAGTTTAATCTCCAACCGTCGTTTCTGTTGCTAAGCTAGTAATAATCCATGCTCTCCAGCTTTATCTTCGCAGAAGATGAAGTTGGAGAAGAATTGTAAAAGGCGAAGTACACAACTAAGTGTGGTGAAAAGCTATTATGCGTGTGAACGCATGTGGGGGATGTGGAAGCAATTTTATTATAAAACACCTCCCCCACCAAATTGTTTTTGGTTTGGTTTGGTTTTAAATTATTCTGATTTTAATATGTACATCTTTGTTCGTTATTGACATTAAAATTCGTTTTCTTAAATTTGAAAATTTTATTTTGGAAGAAGAGAAAAAAAATACACATCTTCACTAACTCATTTAACCTAATACAAGTATTTTTTATTTTTTTAGTTTTTGATTTTCCTGGCCAGGGTTATGTTTCTTTTACATCAACTAATTTTAATTAGGTAATAATAACTATAATTACTAACGAAATGCATTCCCTCAAAGATAGCGATTTAATAGTCTGAACGCTACCCTCACCAGCGTTGCCACTTTGCTGCAATAGCAGTAGATCTACTGCACTTTTCGCAAAAAATAAATCTGCTGCCACTAAATCCAATCTACTGCACTTTTTTGTTTGATAAACCTTCTCTTGGACAGCTGTACAAAAACCATGCATTAAAATAACCGGTGTGATGAACGTCTGAACGAAGCCACCAACTTATTGTGAACTTGGCAACATTCTCTTTTGACATATCAAATAAGTTGTCTGCTTTCATTCATGAAGCAAATCTCTGTCTCTGTCTATGTTTCTGTTGTGTTATCGTTTTCTGCTAAACTAACGTCAGTGGAGGTCTTTACTAGGGAACCAAGACCTTTTATGTAAATACTGTGATGCTTTAGATTGTTCAATATTTTGGTTTAATTTACTCGATACAAAAAACGCTCTGGGAGAAAAATTATATGTCGAACCTTGCGAGTATATGTTGATTTTGTGTTCACCTCCCTATAGTCGTGCTGTTGCAGAGCGAAAGTTTTCAATTGTAAGCCAAGTAAAAAATGAACTACGAAAACAAACTTAACGTAAGTACTTTTGAGAATTTAATTTTTGAAGTGAAACTTCTTTAGCCGCGGTAGCGCAAATTTGCCTGAATCAGACGCAAAAGTGAAACACTTTCCCTTCTCCAACGTCAACAGGCAGTCAAATCTATACATAATATAAAAGGAAGTCCCAAAAATGTGCCTTTCTATATGAACACGCTTATCTCGAGAATCACTAAACAGATTTAGTGGCGGAATTTATGGGCGTACTCAGACTTACTTACTTACTTAGTTGGCGCTACATCTCTAGGTGAACCTGGGCCTGGAACGGACCTACAGTTTTTTGCCGACTCCGAACGGCGAGTTGAGAAGCTCAATCGTGACAAATGATACTCTTTAATGCTTGTCAGACATTCAAAAGAGGTGGCACCGTGAAGAAAAATCTTTAGGTGGGATTTAACCCGGGCAGCATTGCGTACTAGTCCAACGAACTAACCACCACGGCCACGGCGACTACATGTACTCAGACTACTCCATTAATTATAGGAGCTGAGAATTCGAGATCGAACTGGCAGAAAATCAAATTTTCTGTCATCACACAGGCGTAACTCAACAATGCCCATTGGATTTAAAACAAGTTTCACTTCTAACACGCGAGAGTCTTACGCACTTTTTTTTGTATGGAAATGAATAATGTCAGCAATGGTTCCTGGACACCATCAGACTCTCCTGGGATTTTAGAGTATGTATTTTCAAAACTTTAGTTTTATTGATGGAAAGTTTATAGAAAACCATTAAAGTGATTAATTAAAGACTTTTAAGATTAAGTTTTATTACCTACTCGTTCAAAAATACATTTGTTATTATAGTTTAAGCAATTGATCTTTGTTTTTTGTAATAAAAATTCTACTGCGGAAAGATCCATTCTACTGCATTTTTTTTAATGATCTACTGCGCGCCTCTTTATTTGAAGTGGCAACGCTGACCCTCACACGAAACCAACGAGTGATTCGAGGGAACCCCTTATCGACAGCTGTTAACAACGAAACATGAAGAAGAGCTAATAGCGGGGTTCACATTGAACGATTTGTTTGACACACTTGTTGGACGACCAAATTAGGGTAGCGTTCGAATTGAACGATATGTTTGACACACATCATTTCTGATAAGATGTTGAACTGTGAACATGGGGCGGGTATTTTATATACTTCTTTAATTGCAGCATTATCGTCTTTGAATTCTAAATCAATAGTAAATAATCCTTCCATATCTCTTTCCTGTTTTTTTGGAATTTTAAATCTTTGAAATACCAAAAATTTTAAAACATTTTGTCCGCGCTATTTTCACCATATTTTCGATGTTTACTCATTGAATACACAAAAAAAAAATAAAAAAATTACCTGAAGTTTGACAACAAGCGTTCACATTGAACGATATGTGTGTCAAGCATGGCAAAAAGTTGAAAAATTTGAAAAACCATACGATAAGTTGGACGACTTGTTTGAACGCCGTTCGAATTGAACGATTTGGTGGGTCGTCAAACAAGTGTGTCAAACAAATCGTTCAATGTGAACCCCGCTAATGTCATTCGTTTTGTTAGGTCTGTTCAGTAAAAAAAAGTCAGATCAGAACAGCACAGATTTGTGGGAAAATGTCAGATCAAGTCAGCACAGAAAAATACAGCCATATTCAATTACAACTGATTTTGACTTTTCTCACGATTCTGTTCTACCTCAAAAGTAGGTGCAGAAAAGTTGCCCAGCACGGAGTTACTGAACACAAAAAAGATCAGTCTCGGACAGAAACTTTTTTTACTGAACACCAAAACCTGTATTTTTCTGTCCAGCACAGAGTTACTGAACGGACCTGTTGTGTCTGAGTTTTACGGTTATTATTGAAGAATTTAAAATATCATTAAAGCGTATTTTGATTATTGTCTAATCCTAATGGAAAAATTAATAAATATGTCACCAAAGTAAAAAATCGGACGAAAAATAGGAAAACTACTTGGATAAAGGTGTGAGGTATTTGTTTCTGTTTGCATGTGAAGTGAATTTGTGATTGAAATTTAGAATGTCTGACTATTTGAATTTAAGTATTCTGGTATTTGTATCTACGTTTAAGCTGTTTTTTTATAATAATTTGTGTTTCTTTTTGTCGACCTATCTATTACATAGTTTCCATCCGTAGTAAAGTTCTTCAGTTTTCTGTATTTTGGTTTACTTTTTACGACAGTTCGATTTTGAACTAGGTCTGGGCACTGGTTTGGTATTTCGTTGTTTGAGTGTCGATTTATTTTATTCATTTTAATTTCTTTGTGGTGTTTAAAGTTTTCTGCCAAATTCTGAATCTCTTCCCTACTAATATCCTTGCAAATAAAGTCAATCGGTCTGAAATTCGTGGTGTTATTATAAGTGGTTATGAATGACTTTAAACGATTTGTCGTCCAATTCGGAACTATCTTTGGTGGCATTAAGTATCCGTAAGTGCTTATTTAAAGCCCCATGCAGTCTTTCGATATCAGCATTACCAGTTTTGATAGATGCTGTAGTTTTGTGAAAAAGAATGCAATTTTCTTTGAAGAACTGTTCAACAGCAGAGTGCAAAATGCATGTTTCACCATCGGAAACAATTTTTTTTCGGTTTTCCTAAAAATTGAATCCTTTGCTTGATTGCACCAAGGATAGCTACCCAGTTTCTGTCTGTCAAGGGATGAATCGTTGCATATTTGGAAAACTTATCAATTGTGGTGAAATACATTTTGCCTCGCTCGGGAAACCAGATATCGACGTGGAGTATTTCATTTATGTTTTGCGGAGTTTCTGTTACCTGGTGTGGGATTTGGTGACGATCATGTTTAGCCAGTGTTCTAAACGTAGAAGACGTTAGAATTTAAAAACTGCTGGAGAAGGTGTCTCAGCATGTTCTAAGCATATGTGATGCTAGATATTATAAAATTGCTAGAGAAGGCGTCTCAGCAAATGATGAAATTTCATGTAGACAACACAACCGTTTGTACAACGTTATAAATTATGGTTTATTACTAACTTGTTTAAAACTCAAACTGACAATTTCGAATGCCCAAAAATGTCATTCTAACTTAACACTAGACCTCGGTTTATTATATACTGCGCTCAGCTGTGCAGTGTGTGGTCATTGACCTTGACCGTTACTGTTTCCCCTTTAACTAGTTAAGTAACTAGCTTTATACCAGTCCACCGTATCACCATGTAAGAAAGCGAGATGGCAGGATGTGATAACTGTGATCTGCCTCCCACGCCATTTCGCCCGATTTCATCCTAGTTGGTGTGAATGGATTAGATATTTGTGCCTCCTGATGGCTTCGCATGATGGGGAAAGAGATCGACTGTGTATTGATGATGGATGGTTTGAGCTGTTGGGCACATTTGACAGTTGGCCTTCAGTTTCGTTCATATCCTTCGTCGGTGTCTAGTGGTGTCTCGGAATTTAGGGTTTAATTTGTTTTGTATATTCTTCGTGCGTTCTGTGCACCTTTTACTAGTGATTGGGAATATTGTTGTGACCTTAATTGAGGCCTACTGATATATTCCAATCACTAGTATGATGTACCCAGGACACTTCATCGATGTGCCATGTGACTCGCGCTTCAGGATTCTTATGTTGATGGTCTGTTGGGGGACCAACATGCTCCCGGCCTCCAGATTTTGTGTCTAGTGATGTCGGGTGTTGATGTTTGTTGTCTGTTGGGAACCAACAGCCAGATTACAGACATCGGAGTTGTTTAAACTTTTGGATTTCTATTTGAAGTTTCGGATAGAAAAATATTTTCCACAGTTCAAAGGAAATCTCATTAATCTAATATTTCATCGTAAAACTTTCAAATTGGTATTAATTGAAAAATATTTTACGTATAAATTCTGAATCTCGAGAAATAGTTGCAAATCGTCGCAAAAAATACAAATCAGCCTTTTCATTATTTTAGAATCACAATTTTGAATTTGATCAATAAACCGGCTTTGTCCGTGTGCTACAAATTTTCTTTCCCTTTAAGGTACTCGATATTGAAGTCGTACTCATTTAGCATGATCTTCCAGCGTTGTAGCTTCATGTTTTGGCTCTTTTATCCCGCTCAACCAAACAAGAGGCTTATGGTCTGTTAAACTTCCTGCCATATAAGTAGTTTCGAAAATACTTCACCGACCAGACAACTGCGAGGAGCTATTTCTACGAGAAGCGTAGCAGATGGGATGATTGTTCTGGCTGAGCACGGCTCCAAGCGCATAGCTCGACGCGTCAGTATGAGGATGAAAGGTTTGTTGAAATCTGGACTTTTAAGAACGGGATAAGTGAGCAACGTTTTTAAATGAGCTTATGTAATCTGGGTCCGATAAATTAAGTTTTACAAGTTTTTCAAATATTTTATCAGAGGGTGGGCTACCATCCAATAATCTTTTATGAACTTCCGGTAGTACCCAGTAATTCCTTAAAATTGTTTGATACCTTTCACATTATTTGGCAGTTTCATTTCCAAAAAAAGATTTAATTTTATTCGGATCTGGTTTAATACCATTACCAGAAACAATGTGACCTAAGTAAGGTGTCGACAACTCGGCGAAGTGACATTTGTTTATTTGGATTTTTAAATTGTGGTCTTTCAAGACTTGCAGAATTTTCTTGAGAGCTTGCTTGGATGTCATCCAGATAAACAACGCAAATGATGTTAATAAAATCTTTTAAAATATGGTTCATTAAACGTTGGAACGTCTTTGGAGCATTTTTGAGACCAAAAGGCATTCTTAAAAATTTTTAAAAATTCGTAATTTTGTTGAAAACGCTGTTTTCGCTCTATCGCACGGTTCGACTTCGATTTGGTGAAAACCTTTCACGAGATCTATGACAGAAAAAATAATTGCACTTGCCAAGTTTATCCCAAACTTCATCTGAGCCGTTCATAGGAAAGTCATCATCGATTGTTTGGTCACTAAGCTTCCTATAATCTATTACAATTCGCCATTGTTTCTTGTCAACGTGAGCGAATTTTTGAGGTACGACCCAATGTGGCGAATTGTAAGGGCTGCTACTTGGTACAATTATTTCTTGTCTAAGCAGCTCACTTATCTGTCTATCGACTTCTTCAGTATGTATTTCCGGATAACGGTACAATTTACAATAGATTGGAATTTCATTTTTCGTTATTATTTGATGTCTTATTTCATTTGTAAAAGAAAGATCGTCTCCTTCCTGATAAGAAATGCACTTAAATGAACGAAGTAGAGATTTAAGCTTAGAAGTATCATTAGAACTTAAATGTTTTGCAAAAATTTTTTCGTCGATCTCAGATTCAAAATCTTCGCGTAACTTTTCTCTTCTTTATTAAAGTAGATTGGGATTCTCGCCGAGTCTGTCTTCAGAACACGATTTTTGTAGTCAATAACTGGATTGAGACCAACAAGAATATTATTCCCTATTAATCCATCAAAGTAATCGTGGAACTGGTATTCTATAAAATTAGCAAAACGGATTAGGCTCATTGAACTCATTAAAAAGTGGAATACGGTATTCGGTATTGGTTTCAATGTTGCGGTCAAGTACATTGTGATCCGCATCAAGGCAACATTCCAAACATAAGCATGATATGTGCACACGCTCCTACCGACGAAGCTGAAGACTCTATCTATCAAGGAGGAGTTTTATGACCTCCTGGACGGAGCCTACGGAGGCTGTCCGGAGTATGACGTCAAAATCATACTCGGGGACTTCAATTCTCAAATCGGTAAGGAAAACATCTTCGGCGGATTAGGTGGAAAGCACAGCCTCCACGGCACAATCACAGACAACGGCTTCCGGCTAATCGATTTTGCAGCAGCTCATAATACGGTGATAAGTAGCACTAGGTTTCCAAGACTACGAATCCATACAGCAACCCGGCGCTCTCCAAATGGTCGAACCGCCAACCAAATCGACCACGCGCTGCAATGCAAAACTTGAGCTCTACAAGGCGATGACCGAATTCGGGATCCCGGCTAAACTGATCCAGCTATGCCGCGTGATGCTGGAAAATACGCGGTGCAACGTGAAATTTGGAAACAATTCCTCCGAACGATTCCAAACATGCACCGGCTTTCGGCAAGGAGATGCGCTATCGTGTGATTTCTTCAACCTTGTGTTGGAAGGCACTATCTTTCACAAATCTGTCCTTCTACTGGGATACGCAGACGACATCGACATCATCGGTCGCTCCCAGCGTGCCGTGTTAGCGGCTTTTACGTCGATTGAAGAACAAGCGAAACAAGTTGGCCTCGAAGTGAATGAGGACAAAACCAAGTACATGTTGTCAACAAACAAGGAAACATCTGTCCACCGCCTAGGACAAAACGTCACTGTTGGCAGCAGTAACTTCGAAGTGGTTAAGGAGTTTACCTACCTCGGAGTAAATACCAACTCCACGAATTACACCTTAGTGGAGATTCGACGAAGACTTACTCTAGGAAACCGCTGCTACTTCGGTTTGGCAAAACAAATGGGTTCAAAACTCCTAACTCGGAAGACGAAATGCATGCTCTACAAAACATTGATCCTGCCAGTTCTGCTGTATGGAGCCGAGTGTTGGACGGTAAGCAGAAAAGCAGAGCAGATTTTGAACACTTTCGAGAGAAAAATTCTTCGTCGGATATTCGGTCCCGTAGGCGAGGAGGGCGAATGGAGGAGAAGATACAACCGCGTACCCTATGAGCTGTACCAAGATGTGGATGTAGTCCGAAAAGCCAAAACACGTCGACTTCACTGGCTCGACCACATCGAGCGAATGGACAACAATTCTCCAGCAAAGAGTATCTTCGAATCACAACCCCCAGGTTCGAGACGACAAGGAAGACCGAACCTCCGGTTTAAGGACCAAGCTACCGCGGATGCCAGTGCGCTTGGTCTAGACAACTGGAAGCAGCGTGCCCGGGATCGAAGAGAGGGGAAGGCTGCCGTGTCTCAGGCAGAGACTCTTCACGGGTCGGGAGCCCGTTAAGTAAGTAAAGTAAGAAAAACTAAATAGGGTAATTGTTTATTTGACCCGTTTGAAAATGTTGACGATTTCCAAAATGGTCGTAATTAGATCGACTACGTTCATCCAACGAAATATCCATAGGTTCGATATTATTGGCCTGCATATTCCTGTTTGTGTTTCGCGATTGCCCGCTTTGGTTGTAATTGTTTTGACTCGATTGACCTGTATTAGTGAAGAAATTATTTCGCCCTGATGGACCTGCCTGGCTGAAGTTATTACAATGCCGACTTTGACCACGAGAAATATATAATATATTTGAATTAAAATTACTTTGAACTTCTTCGGTTCTGGCAAATTACTTTTAAACGCTTCAAGTGCGATCCTGTTATTTTGAGTCATGTCACTCGAATTGTTTTCAAGAAGATGGATACCATTTATTCTACTAAGTAAATTATTAATTTTGTTATAATAGTCTTCTATAGTACTTAAAACTCTTGCCATTTGAATAATATCAATTAGTTTTTCAACAGATAACATTTCCTCAAAATTATTTTTTCAAACCGTTTTAATTTCGGACCAATTATCGAGTCTGTCATGTCTTTGCAGTTGGCACCTAGCCCTAGAATTATTTGTGCCGATTCTTCAAAAGAGTTAATGGATGAAACAAGAGAGTCTACCCTGTCCAGGAAATCTATTAAATATTTGTTGTTACCATCGAACTCAGGTATTTAACTAATTAAATCTAAAATTAATTTAAACTTATCTGTTGGGCTAATGACCGCCATCTTTATTAGTACCTACTGCAGGAATAAAGTTGAGATATGTGGGTACTCACTCGATGACTTGTTGGTTTTTTGCACCCTTCGATGTTGTTGATAATATTTTTTCTCCAGTCTTGCAGGTTCGCAAAATGTTTGTTTTTTGAATGTTTTTTTTTCTGTAGTCTTTTTTTTATATTTTTTTTGTATCACTATTTTCCTTAAAGCGGAAGGGACTATTATTTTTTTATTGGTTTTTTTATTTTATTTTTTTAAATCACTTGATCACAGACTTCACTGTCTGGCAACTGTTAAAAGTGCTTAATCAAGTGTCAACAGTTGCTCCTATTAAAAAATCAAAATTAATAAGTAATAAAAGCCCAAAAATCTAACAACCTGCACCAACCGTAAATGTTTCTCACTCTACACTGCAGGAAATCAAAGTTTTCGCTGGAAAACTTAGGTAAATTGTTTATTTGCATCTTTCGATATCGAAGATAACTAGCTGATCGCCAACTGGCGCGCTTAATTCTGTGGAGCTTGAGCAATCACCATCAGTGCAGATGAAAAATTAAGCTCATAAGCTTAGTCAGGACATAAACCATCTATTTGTCTTGCAAAACACAAAAGAGAAAAAAAAACAACTAAAAGTATACTCAATAATTTGCTACGTTTCTTATATAGTACCTTTGTATATACATTACTATAGTAGCGCCAATCCGGAAGTACCATTATGCTGCAAGATGTCGCTAGTAATACCAAATCGAGAATGCCAGAGAGCTTTTGCGCCTTTGCTAATTTCATCCCTTATGAAAAAGCTTCCGTCAAGATTTTAATTTCTTCGTTATTTCGGCACCATTGAAGTAAATATTCGCCTTTTGATGTCGGTTTCTTTTAAATGTGAATTAACTGATTAAAAAAGTAAATATGTTTATTTATTTACATCTGCACATATTGGACACCGAGTAATTGTTGTAACATAACAGGATATGATAGCGTATAAGGCCAGTGCCTTTACATACCTTTGTTTTACAATAAGGTTGGTTTGTTAATTATTAGCGAGTATTCAAAAAGTAAAGATTACAATAGTTATTACTTTATTAATATCTTTAAGTTAGGTTTGTGGTCTAAGGCTCTTCAGTCTTCTTTTTCGGGTTATTTCTTGTAGCGGGATTGAGTTGACTTAATTGTTATCGTGGATTAATAACCGGATCTGTTTTTTTGTGCTTGTCTTTTGTATTTCTTCAATTACTGTCGATAATTTGAGGTCTTATGGATGTCGTCATTGGAAATATACAATGGAGCGTCTATTATCGTTCTTAATATTTTTGATAGCTGCCTTTGGATGATGTTTATATTTGATTTACACGCTGTTCCCCACAGCTGAAGTCTGTATGTCTATATTGGTTTAATAATCGTCTTTTAAATGAGCAGTTTGTTGTCTATAGATAGAACCGAGTTTCTTTTCAGCAGCCAAAATCGTTGTCTAAATTTGTCCTTGATTTGATTACGTTTTGTGAGTATATGTTGTTTCCAAGTTAACTTTTGTCTATGTCGCAATCATTGCATTTTTTGACTGAGGTGTAGGAATGTCGGATGTATATATTAGATATAATAAAGTTCCGAGGACGATTCCTTTGGGAACTCCCGCTTCTGCTTTAAGAGGATTTGAGTGCTCATCTCTGTGTTGTTGTCTATCTATTAGGATTTTTTCGAATAGCTTTGATACTATTGGCAATAAACTTATTGGCTTATTGGTAATTGGTAATTAGCGTCTTTTCGAGATTTTGGAACTGCTATCACTTTGGCTACTTTCCAAACCTCTGGGAAGCATTTTAGAGTAAAAATTACGTTAAATAGATTTCGGAGGAACAAAAGTGCGTTTTGGGGTTGTTTTAGTAATATTTGTCCGGTAATAAGATCATACCCAGAGCTTTTTTTGGATTAATCTTGTGTTGAATGTAGTATTTTATTTCTTTTACTGTTAGCTTTTTTATGTTAGAACTATTAGTGCTTTGGAAACCAGAAGTTGTAGGTAAGCTTATGTCTGAGTTATTTGTGTCATTAATAAACGTCACTCTAAAATGTTCAGCTAAGATTGTTGCAATAATTTGTTATGTCTTGTGTGCCCATATTTTTGACAATTTAAGCACTGGGCAATGTCCTTCTTTAGTCGAGGAGGTTCGAAGTTTATACTGCCTTAAAGTATCTAATTATCTTATGTTATATATGTATGTCTTTATTGTTTTCCTGATTTTCGATCTTTAGTGTAAAGATCGGTAGAGGTCTTTTGGTGGGAGAATGTTATGGATATTTGTCACATTATGACCCAACGCGGATAGCTCCCTTTTGATTTCATTCGTATCTGTTGAGTGATGTATCGTACATGACTAAGCGATGTAAGATGCCACATGAGAATGAATGAGGTAAAAGAGTTGTCAAAAAATGATTGATGTTCTTGAAGATTTACACCGTTCAGTAGAGACAAAACGGTTTTGCCTCCAAGGCCCCATTGATTGTTAATATTTGAATCGTTTTCGGCTTTAGCACCAGCATACGGGATGAACTGAATAGGTAGCCATCGCTAGAGCAGAGACACCACAAGGTTAGGTTAGGTTGGGTGGCTGTCCCCATATTTCGTAGGAATCACTTCGACCAAAGTAGGTCCATTGTGTTGCCACATGAGCCGATTCTCAGCGATACTCCTGGAACCATTTTGAAAGTTGCATGAATTTCCGTATTTTATTGATATCTGTTGAGGAAATATTTTGAAGGTCTACAAAGAAGTATTATCATTTTTCTTAAGGAGGAGAGAGCTGGGCAACTTCTCCTCCTCATCCATGTAGCTGTGACAGTAGTCATTGGCGAGGATTCCTAGTCTGCCGGCATATCTGCCTATTGCACAATGACCTGTTCAACTAGTATGCCGATATGTGCTCTGCTTACTTTTAGCAGGCGGTAAGTTTTATGTTGGTTTAGCCGTGGCCAAGTCTGTCTGGCGCAGCTACACGTGTCAAGATTACGCCATCTCTCATTAGCCTGTTGTAGAGCTTGCGTTGCGATTTATTGTTTTATTATTTCTTTTGGTACATGGGGTTCACCTTCTGTGATAAAACATCCAAGTTTTGTTCCTTTTCTGGTTAGTTCGTCTGCCTCACATTTACCTGGTACATCACTATGACCAGAAACCCAGCAAAGCGTGGGCATTCATCTGTTCGATATCTGGTTTAGAGATACTAACCGGATATCCGTGTAGATTTCCAATGCGGATTTGTCATTAAGACAGATATTTCATACCTGGGAATATTAGTCCTATAATTTACATTGAAATCTAGGAGCGGAGTCATATAGTCCGTATACTTCCCTATTTAGATTATTCATTGCGAATATCCTGGCGTGCCCAAAGTTTGAAGATACTTACTGTTAAGTTTCTTTAAGTCGCATCTCCGCTTTTGCTGCTATATCCCTACCATAAATGTCCAACGAAAGCATAACATATTTAACATTGTTTCAAGAGCAGCGGTTATTTCTTACTTGAGGGATGCTATGCTTCTTAGTGAATATTGAATAACCCAAGCTCCGTTTTTCCTGCATCCAAAACGTACAGGTTTGTTCCGAATGAACATTTGCAGGAATGGGGAAATAAGTATGGCACCATTTGCTAATTGCAAAAGGAAAAAATACGCAGAAGAACAGATGCCGAAAACAATCATTTCTAAAAACTAAATCCATAATTACATATTTTGAAATCTATTGTAAAAGTATTAGAGCAATTCTTAAATACGAAAATCACATTGAATTGCTATGTTGCGGGATTTAAATATTTGGCAACGAACAATAAATTGTGATTGGGGGGAAAAAATTAAATATGGCAATCAGTAAACAAATCTATTTACCCGAAATACACAAAAGTATATTCGTTTGCGCCGGTCGTACAAAAAATAAATATTGTTGTTGTTTTTTTTTTCGTTGAAAAATAGATTTTTTTTTGACGAGACATTCATAAAACTTGAAAGCTCCCTCTAAATCAATTCAGGACACAATCCAGTTTTCATTTTAGACCGATTGAAGCGCCAAAGCTTTGTCGGGATACTGGTACAACGTTTCTACTGAATTTCTTGGCGTTACTATAGGAATGTATATACAAAGATAGTACTCACTCAACAGATATGAATAAAATCAAAAGGGAGTTATCCAAGATGGGCCATAATGTGACAAATATCCATAATATTCTACAACGAGGAACCAAGAAACCTCTACCGATCTTTACACTAGAGATTGAAAATCAGGAAAACAATAAAGACATATATAACATAAAACAACTACTGCAACGCAGTATAAGCTTCGAACCACCTCGACCAAGAAAGGACATTGCCCAGTGCCTTAGTTGTCAAAAATATGGGCACACAAAAAATGATTGCACTAACAATCCCGTGTGTATAAAATGTGCCGGTATCCACAAGACCATAGATTGCAATATTACAAATTCAAGTGATAAAATAAAATGCGCACTCTACGGCAGAGGATATACAGCCAATTACAGAGGATGCGAAATCTATAAGGCTCTTATGATACAGCGTTTTCCTAGCCTTAGAAAAAAGGAAATAATAAGAGACGATGGTAAGACAACAAACCATGCTCAAGACATACCAACAACGACAACTCAAGAACAGACATACGCTAATGTTCTATGTAACAATTCTTCACAGGATAAACCAACAGAAAATTGACCGAAACAGCTAGAGAGAAAACTTGGAAACCCAGCTCCACGCTCAGAAAATACAGAACCAAAACAAAAACAATAACATCAGCCACTTTCGCAAGCCAACAATGACATAGCTGAACTTAAGGACATGATAAAACAACTTGTGGCGCAAATTAGTAATACGATGAACATACTTACGGTATTATTAACTAAATTCAATGGACAGTGTCAACAAGATGACGATAGTAGTATGGAACTCAAATGGACTAATACAGCACCTATTAGAACTATTTATAAAAACCAAGGTAGAAATGCTGCTTATTTCTGAAACACATCTTACAAATAAAAGTTATATCAAAATCCCAGGATTTAACATATATCATACCAATCACCCGGACGGAAAAGCACATGGCGGTTCAGCGATCATTATAAACCAAAACATCAAATGTACTGAACTTGACAAACATGAAAAAGACTACATTCAAGCGACCACAGTGCAAATAGAAGACACTAATGGGGCTCTAGTAATCTCGGCACTCTACTGCCCACCAAAACATGTAATAAGTATGGTTCAATTCGAAAAATACTTCAAGACACTAGGACAAAGATTTTAAGCAGGAGGTGACTTCAAGTCCAAAAACACAGACTGGGCATCACGCCTAACAAACAAGAAAGGAACAATACTACTAGACACCCTAAAAACTTGAAAAATCAACTTTCTAAGTACTGGAGAACCAACATATTGGCATAAGTGATAGAAATAGGAAACCCGACCTTATAATTTTATTTAAAATTTATTTATTTGTCTTATACATGCTAACACAGTAAGAGTGCACTTATAAGTCTGTGAGAGATAAACAGTATTGATTTAAATTTACAATAAATTTTAGCTTAAATATATTAATTTAATTTAAATTAGAGTATGTTATTTTATTTAAATTTTAATGCTATTACAGTTTTATCAATTTTTATCAATTTTTATTTTATTTTACTTTTAAACTAAACTTGAATTGAAATTTCTGGAAAAATGGAGGGGTAAGGAGAAGTTAGTTGCTCTGATTTCTAAAGAAATATTGAAGTTCGCCTCTAAATCGTCGTGCGTCATCTAGTTCTCGAATGTTACGTGGGAGTGAATTTTAAAGACGGATAGCAGCAATGAAAAACTGTCTCTCAGAAGTCAAACATGTAAATCGCGGAAGCAATAAGCAAGCAGATCTATTGGATGCCGGAAACTGGATTTTTTCGTACAGATAAGTTGGTTGCTTACTTTTAAGGATACCGAAAAGAAGAATGATCGTTCGAAATTTAATATAATTTGTAAAGGACATGTTCACCAGGTTTTTAGCAAATTGTGAAACGTGATCATATCTTCTGAGACAGTAAACATATCGAATGGTGCTGTTAAATGCTACTTGTAGCTTCCTTTTACTATCAGCGTCACATGCATAAAAAATTTCGCACCCGTAAATAAGCAAAGGGATAACTAAGGCTTTAGCAAGTATCAGTCGTGTTTTCAATGGTGTAAACTTTTGAGCAGTCCATAGTGTTCGAAGAACGCCATACGTCTTTCCCACCGTGGAGTTTATATGATTGTTCCACGTTAGTGTTCTATTGAAGACTACACCTAGATTTTTAGAAGAATCAACAAATTCTATACTTGAGCCGTTAAGCATTATAACCGGAAAATATGATAGGTCTAGTTTAGTTTTAGATATGACCAAACATTTACACTTTCCTGGATTAAGTACTAAACCACATTTTGATGACCAATCGGAAACTCGCTGAAGTTCTTCATTTAAATTACTAGCGCAATCCTCAATGAGCCCCAAAGGACAACTTTGGTGAATCTGAATGTCATCAGCATAAATGTGTTTCGATGAGCTTAATATAGCGGAAGAAATATCATTTATATATACTGAGAATAGCAGAGGCCCCAGGATCGATCCTTGAGGAACACCTTTAGTCAAGGGAAGAAAATCAGATAGGACCCCCTCTAGTGACACAGCCTGTTTCCTTCCACTTAGATATGAGGATATTAATTTAGTAGCAGAAGAAGAAATGGAAAAGAAATGAGTTAATTTATTGATTAGAATAGAGTGATCTACCATATCAAAAGCCTTTGAAAAGTCTAATAATACTAAAAAAGTTACATAGTCATTATCCAGTTTTTCTCTTATGTCTTCAACTACATCCAGTAAAGCTGTTGTACAACTATGTTTAGCACGGAATCCTGACTGAACTGGACTTTTGTATCTTCAAAAACATTAGACCGGAAGACCTGACAATAGAATCCTGCCTAGATCTATCATCTGACCACTCCCCAGTCTTAATCTATTACAAAACCAACGGTGAATCAACAAAGAAGCCGACAAAATTGTGCAACAAATACACAGACTGGGACACATATAGAGGAACTATAAATCTCCACCTGCGAACCCGATATCGATTTAAAAAAGCCAAACGACCTTGACGAGGCTATAATCCACTTCAATGACGTGATTCTCGAAGCTGCCGAAGTATCAACACATATGACTATTACAAATAAAAAAGACTATTTCACGCCCGCGCAAATTAAAACGAAAATCAAGGAAAAAAGAAAACTTAGAAAAAAGTGGCAAATAACAAGAACCTGAGAAGAAAAAACTAGACTTAACAAATCCATAAAAGAATTAAAGAAACTACTCAAATCTAACCAGGACGACAAAATTAACAACTTCTTAAGGAACCTATCATCAACTAAAGCGACAAACTACTCACTTTGGAAGGCAACAAAAGATATTAAAAACTCCACAACTCACTTTCCCCCATTAAAAATCACCAACGACAACTGGGCCAGGACGGATAAAGAAAAAGCTACAATCTTAGCTGAACATTTTGGAGTGACTTTTACTTATGACACAAATAAGTCAGACTTAAGCTTACCTACAACTTCCGGTTTCCAAAGCACTAATAGCACTAATATAAAAAAGGTAACAGTAAAAGAAATAAAATACTATATTCAACACAAAACTAATCCTAAAAAAAAGCTCTGAGTATGATCTTATTACCGGACAAATATTAATAGAACTACCCCAAAACGCAGTTTTATACCTCCGAAATCTATTTAACGCAATTTTTACTCTAAAATACTTCCCAAAGGTTTGGAAAGTAGCCAAAGTGATAGTAGTTCCAAAACCTGGAAAAGACTCTACTCAAACCGCTAACAACAGGCCAATAAGTTTAGTGCCAATAGTATCAAAGCTATTCGAAAAAATCATAATACACAGACTACAACCAATAATAGACGCTAATAAAATAGTTCCCAGCCACCAGTTTGGATTTAGACGCAAGCACTCAACTGTACAACAGGTTCACCGAATAATCAACAAGATATCGAGAGATTTAGATGAGCTGAGCTATAACACGGCAATCTATCTTGACATTTCAAAGGCCTTTGACAAAGTTTGGCATAAGGGACTTTTATACAAACTACAACTCCTACTCCCTACCTTCTTCTTACTGCTCATTAAAAGCTGACATTCCGACACCTCAGACAAGAAACGCAATAATTGCGATTTTCGCAGATGACACAGTAATACTTACTTCGCACAAAATTCTCGAACAGGCGATCTCCGAACTCGAAAATCATCTAGACGTTTTATCCAACTGGTTTAAAAAATGGGGCATACAAATAAACGAAGACAAAACAGAACTAGTTATATACACCACAAGAAAAATAACAAGTACACCAACTATTAAACTTAACTACAAGACAGTAACTTTAGCGAAGAAAGCTAAGTATCTGGGAATGCACATAGACCAAAAGTTAACTTGAAAACAACATATACTCATAAAACGCAATCAAATCAAGGACAAATTTAGACAACTATTTTGGCTGCTGGGAAGAAACTCGGTCCTATTTATAGACAACAAACTGCTCATTTACAAGACGATTATTAAACCAATATGGACATACGGACTTCAGCTGTGGGGAACAGCAAGTAAATCAAATATTAACATCATCCAAAAACAGAAATCAAAAATATTAAGAACGATAATAGACGCTCCATGGTATATTTCCAATGTCGACATCCATAAAGACCTCAAAATAGCGACAGTAATGGAAGAAAAACAAAAGACAAGCACAAAACACAAAATCCGGTTACTAATCCACGATAACAACGAAGTCAACTCTATTCCGCTACAAGAAATAACCAGAAAAAGAAGATTGAATCGCCTTAGACCTTCAGACCCAACTCAGAGACTTTAATAAAAATTATAAAAATTGTAATCTTAACTTTTTGAAATTCGTAAGCTAAAAAAATAAAAATAAAACCACCTTATTGTAAAACAAAAGTATGTAAAGGCACTGGCCTTATAAGCTATCATATCCTGTTCTGTAACAACAATTACTAGGTGTCCAATTTGGACAGATGTAAATAGATAAAGGAAAAGGCATTTTTTTTATTTACACTTCAAGACACACTTTAGTTCGATTGATTTATAAATAATTTGTTGTATTTTTTATATTATTTTATGCCCACATGTGGTTTTATGTTTTGCACGTGTTATAAGGGTTTTTTTTTTTTTCGAAACGCACGAGTTAATCACTTTATTTCCACGCACCAAACTTTTCCCGACTGCGCCAATTATATGTGTTTTAATCAAACACAGTAAAATAATTTTTTTATTAAATGATATGATTGGTTTTATTATTACTTAATTATTTAACAAATAAGGCTTATTAACAACTGTTGGGTGGTGTGAATAAAAACTAAGGGAACCCTCGAAGTAAACCCTCTTGAGGAAAGTGCTTTCTTGAAAGGGTTCACTCAGTTTGGTGTGAATAAAAAATTTTTTCAAGTAGGCACTTCCCCTCAAGTTGAAGTTTTAAAAACTGAGTGTAGAACTGTCAAATTCAATTCCCAAGTTACTTTAGATTTACCACCAAAACTGAAATAAAAATTAATAATCATATTTTGGAACGTACAAATGCGAAAAATTAAAAATTATAGTTCTCGGCGTTTCGGTCACATGGGTTATTTTATTTTGACGCAACTCGGCTGTTTTTAACTTTATTAATAATAATTCAACTGGAGCTGTTCAGTTCAATAGCACATGTACTTTTTTTTATTTTTTCTTCCACAGCTCGCAGCGCCTTTTGTTTATTAATTTTCATCGCTGGAATTCGGCTTTTTTCAAACAAACATGGATAAAATTGCGAGATTTTAACAAAATCTTATTCCTCCATTCAAATCTTATTTTTTTGTCGGTTTTTCTTCGATTTCATCCATATTTTCAGCGTCCGCATAATGGTATTCATGTTTAATTATCTCAAAAGTACCTCACAAGCATCCTCAACTTTCTCGAGTGTTCCCTTAATGAAATGCGACTTTATTCCCATCAAAATGGAGGGAACCCTTAAATGTCAAAATGTGTGAGTGAAGTGTTTTCGTTCAACTTAACGAAAAATATTTTTATTCACCCCAAATGGAGGGGTCCTTTTAAAAACTTGAGGGAACACTCACCCTCAGTTTTTATTCACACCACCCATTATCAATAAGATCGATGTCACGCATCGGCGACAACGACAAAAATCCAACTACAACTAACTAGTCACATACTGGTGGCAAAACTTAACCCAAGCTTAGGAATTTAACGAGCAACTGGATCAAAAGCGCAAGTTTAATCTCCAAGCGTCGTTTCTGTTGCTAAGCTTGTAATAATCCATTCTCTCCAGCTTTATCTTCGCAAAAGATGAAGTTGGAGAAGAACTGTAGAAGGCGAAGTACACACACTGGGTTTTTGCTTGGCAAAAACGCATTGCGGGAATGTGGAAGCATTTTTATTATATAACAATATAGTATGTATATGTATATATATATATATGTATATTCTTTATTGTTTGTTACACTGATCACTAATTTAGTTTGATTTTTGTCTTTTTTTTGTATCTTTTGTTTTCACTGTTCGCCAATTTCGGCGTGTTAAATGTATTGTACAATATATATATATTATATATTATGTATATATATATATATATATATTATTTTATTAACAATTAATTCATTAATTATTATTTTATTCTTCACTGTTTGGCAGTGTTGACGTTTTTTAAACAGAATAAGCTTAAAAACTTTTTCCGACTGCACCAGTAATCAGTTATCACCACGCGAATAAAACGAATTGAACAAAAAGAAATGTGTAAATAAAAAAACAATTGTCTTTAAAGTTCAAATTTACTCTTCAATGGTAGTCCACCAACTGAACTAATTCGGCTTACACAGTAATCCGTAACTGTAGTTAATATATAACACTTAATATAACACTTACAACTAACATAAAGACATATCTTTCATACAATAGAAAGAAATGAGAGAACAGAAACTACAAGTATACAGTAGCATCATTGCAGGCTAATGGCACAGCCGGTGTAGCTAGGTTAGCTTGCCACAACTCGCTTATTGCTTATGCTGTTTAGCTACTGCACGCTCCCGAAAGTGCAGCCAGAGACATAGCATCATTGCATGTAACTCCAGGGGCCTATTTCACCAAACTACAAATTACAACCACAGATTTGTACCTGTGAATCACAACCACAAATGTATAATCTATTTTTTTGTTTCACAAATTACAAATACATACATCGCACATGTATTTCAAAAGTGACACATCTCAAAAAATGAAGTTTTTCAGAAAAGGTGAAAAATTGTTTTAGGAGCGTACTGGCAAATAAACCACCTAAACTGTTTCAATTCGAAATGTAAAGTGCATTCTGTTTACTTGTGATTAAGAAAAATGGCACAACACCAAGTAATGTGTTAATAAATAAAATATACACACCCGTTAGCTATGGGATCGGACCATAATTAAAAATTTGTCAATTGTTTCGAAGGTACTTTGATCTCGTTTGAAAAGTTTAGAGTGACGTAAGTGTCATTTGCAGGGCTAATAATGAATCTAAGTTAATGCACTTTTTATAAATATGTTGGGTGGAAGTTTAACGTGTTTTTGTTGGTGATAACTCAGATATTGGGTTTTTTGAGTTGTGTCACTATTGAAATACATGTGCGATATGTACAATCCACAAATTTGTGATTAGAATGGAAAAAAAATTATGTAAAAAAATTGGTGATCACAAGTCTTCAAAATGCATGTTGCACCGGATTTGTGATGGACATGTAATCTACAAGTGTTTTCTCACAAGTCTCAATCTTTATGGTATGGTAGTGAACAAACAAAATAAGAAATTGTTTGCGTCTCTTATTAGAGGTAAAATACTTTTTGTTTGGAAAGTTTTCAAATGTTTAACCTACGATATAAAAACTAACGAGAGGAAAAATATTGCTCCCTAAAGTCCCAAGGCATTTGGTAAGAAAGACTTGAAATTACTTCTAGTCATTGCAGGCCAAATTTTAAGGGGGGAATCGTGCTAAGTCCCCAAGTATGTATGTATATATTACAAACTAAAAAAGAACTTCAGAATTTAACTATAGTTTTATCTAGTAATTTATTGTTTTTGCGTTAACTTGTAGTAACTATTATATTACACTTTCAAACTTAAAAATTGATGATTTGAAGAAAACTGGTTCTGCAAGTGGAACAAACTACATGTTGATCTCGATAATCATTGATAGATAATCTGAGAGATACATTTTTATTGTAGCGGAAAAATAATACATTGTTCTTAATACTATATTATACGATTTACAGAGATATGGTAATTTATTATTTATTTATTTATTTCATCAATTTGTTTCAACATCATTAGACAACTTAAAACTATTATTATAATATAAATTATTTAATTATTGTGGTAGAGAACAGACATAAGTTTATTTTTAAAAGAATTCCTGGAACAATTTTCAAAACATCAATGCGATCAATGACAAAATTAACTTCGTTGGTGCAACGCTCAATTGGTTCATTACTGCCATAATTTGTTCTGTGAAACTGTGTCCGAAGATGACATCTCATGCGCAAATTTCTTGCAGGAAAATAAAAGTTTAACCGCACAAGTAAATAAGGGCATTTAATGTGGTAGTTAATAATATCTCTAATAAACATTATACAAAAATACTTTCGTCTATCTTCAAGAGTTAGTATATGAAAAAGAAGACATCTGGTTAAGTAAGGTGGAGTATCAATATTCTATCTTAGCTTTTTCAAAATAAACCTAGTAAAGCATTTTTGTACCCTTTCTATCCTGTGGGAGTGGATTTGATGGAAAGGATTCCAGATACTATAATAATCTAATGCTGATCCAAAGTAGACAGCTTTCAGTGCATAGGGATCTGAGAAGTTTTTATGGAATCTATCAAATCAATATAATGTTTTAACTCAATTCTGAGAAGGTACGAATGTGTTCTTTAAAATAACGTTAGAAAACTCAAATAAGCAAATTGCATTGTTAAGAAAAATCTAAAACAAAACAACACTACCATATTTTTCCTGTGAAAAAGTTTTTGGAATTATTTTTATAATTATTTAAAAAAAATATATAAAATGAGTAAAATAAACGTTTTAATATTTAGTTTTTTCCCCTTTTGCATTTTCACGGCTTGTAGTCGCTGCGGCATGGATGCAACCGGTTTTTGAGTAACTGCTCGTAGTATTTTACTCTTCAACCAAAGTTTCCTTTAGACTTTGAACACTAGTAATGCCAAAATTTTTTCTTATTGCATGTTCCAGATAGGCCCATAGGTGTCCAATGGGGTTGAGATCAGGGCTTTGCGGTGGTGTTTTTAGAACCTAAGGATATTTATATAGTACTCACAAAAGTACGTTTAAAGCAGTATGCTTCTGAATATTACCTTGATAAAAGCAATAATTATTGCTAACACCATTTTTTCTACCAGAAGTCGCCATATTGTTTTTTAAAATGTTATAATACCTTTTCTTGTTCATTATTGCGTTAATGAAAACAAGATCAACAACCCTATTGTAGCCCATTGCATCCCACAACATAACACTTGTACCACCATGTTTCACAGAACAAATTAACAACATGGGCAGAGCCTATTGGAGCCAAGATAAGAGATGTCACGTCCTTTACTTTAATATTTGAGTACAATTTAGAGTTTGCAGCGCCATTTCGTTAATTTGCTGAAAAAACCGCGTACAATTTTTTCATCCCATCTTCAGCTACTGGCCATTTAGCTTGTTGTAATTTCAATTCGAGCCCGTTCAAAGTCTTTAACA
Source organism: Brachyopa scutellaris (assembly GCA_949775065.1). NCBI lineage: Eukaryota > Metazoa > Arthropoda > Insecta > Diptera > Syrphidae > Brachyopa > Brachyopa scutellaris. Next base: position 123,472,891 of record OX459112.1, read on the forward strand.
CGCAGTGCACTAAAATCAAGTGCTCAAATTAACATACATACAACTACTAAGAGTCACCTGTAATTTGTGAGCTCTTAAATATGCGGTCTTTCGGGTCGACTAAAAATCTTTTTCCAATTTCATCACAAACTCTGTCTTGGGGCATTTTCACATTCAATGACAAGCAACAAAATATTCAACAGACCAGCACTAAGTATGACCAGTATAATGTCACAGAATATGAATCTAGAATCTAGATTCTAAATGAAAAGACGCACAGTTACGAAAAAAAATACTTCCCAGATATCTAACGGTTTTTGTCAGATGAAACTGCGGCGAATGCCTGAGATTGCACTTACGGCACAAGAAGAAGCGTATGTATATTGAGTTGATACAAATGAATTTAAGGTTGTATTGGTGTGTAGGGATTTTTTTTTATGCGCGCTAGTGCAAACAACGCGTGCAGTTATGTGCATGTTCATAAATACATACGTGTGGACACTGAAATTTCTTTCGTGTGAGCAAGAATAAATCGTATATTTAAGAAGAAAGTGCACAGCTACTTTGACAAATAGTACCAAAAAGGCAAAAAAAGGCAATATCAGTAAAAAAGGCAAAAAAAGGCAAAAAAAAAAGGCAAAAAAAGGCAAAGCCAACAAAATCCGTTCCCTGATTATCACTATCTGAAATTTTTTTTAGACGCCCAGATCGTGTTTATCTTCAACAGAACTATTATTATAATATCACTTACAAATATAATGAGCGATGGAAACATTTAAATTTGTTATTTTAGCTATTTCACTTAAAGTTTTACCAATCTCACGGTGGTATATTACACGATTCACATCAGTATTCTTACCAGTCTATAGCGCGTTCTTCATAGTATAAATATTATTTTCCAAATAAATTGGATATGAGAGAGATCATAAAACAATGTGCAGTGCAAACATTTTGCAGAACGGTACATATTGCTTGCTTTTTATACGTGCTTTCTCAGTATGAACAAATATTTCAAAAACTTTCACAGGAAAAATATGGTAGTGTTGTTTTATTTTAGATTTATCTTAAAAATGCAATGTGCTTATTTGAGTTTTCTAACGTTATTTTAAAGAACACATTCATACCTTTTCAGAATTGAGTTACAACATTATATTGATTTGATAGATTTTATTTTATTCGATCATTTTGTTAGAATTTATTAAATTTCAAAAACTTTTTCACAGTACTGTACATCAAATATAGGCCAATTGATCTTAAATGGAGTTTCATCAGCGGATAAATGGGTTCCAACAGCTATGAGAACTCCACCTTGGCAACTATCCTTGCGGAAAACTTCGTACTACCCCTTATTAAACATTTCCGAATTCTTATGATCGTCGTTAACCCAAGTTTCAGTGAGAACTATAATGTCATAATCGCGTGCAGAAAAATAAGAATACAATTTACCCAATCTGGTTCCTATCCCCCCAGTATTTTGATAATATAAACTCAAATTTACGTATTTATTGATCGAAACAGCAGCGACAGCATCAGAATCAACAGCAGTAGCAGCAGCAGCAGGAACAATAATGGTAGGTGTAGCATCAGGAGAAACAAAGAACAGAGCGGGAGCAGTGGTATCACTATCAATAATATGCACTATGCTCTCGGTGCGCTCTGGCCACTCTCCTCCAAGCATCCGAATTCAGAAATGTATCGATTAATTCCTCAGGTATTCCCAGTTTGAAATTGATGTGTTTTAAGGAAACCAAATCAGCATCAGTTTTGACTAGCTTGTAACAAGCGAGCATAGATATGTCAACATCAAATGCTGAAGATACATAATCAAGAATTTGTTCACAAGTTGTAGTAGGTTTGAATGATGACAGATGAAGCCATTTGAACTTGTTAATAACATCCAATTTTAGACCATCAGTGGAATTGGTGTTAGTTCCAATGATTGAATTTGTCATTTTATTTCGTTTTGAAATTGCATTGTGCCTTGATTCAGAATTGTCGACAACAGCATCAGTAGAGTCAATTAGATTTCCAAGAGCAGTGGTGGCAGCAATAACAACATCAACGGCAGCATCGACCGAAGGTTTAGAATTCGGTTTAGCAGCAATAAAAATATCAGCATCAGCGACAGCATCGATCGAAGGTTCACAATTTGGTTTCCCAGCAATAACAACAACAGCGGCAGTTCACAATTTGATTCCGATAGCGGTTGAGCAGCAGTGCAAGCAGAACTAACACTTGTTGAGGTAGTCCCAGCATGTATGGGGGCAGTAATGCGTGAGTCATTTAAACTCAACTGTTTCGCAGCATTTTTTTTGCTTGCAATCGCAGCATTGCCTACAGATGGTGAACCGCGAGTGCGTGCATTGACCCCGGATGATGCGAGGATGCGAGAGCGTATTTGGGTTATTAGTAGTGTTAAAAATATGCGAGCCACGCAGAAGAAATAAAAGCCCAATTTATTCACTGATAAGCTTACAATATACCTATAGTACATGATCAAAAGAGAGAAAGTTGCTCTAGTACAATCCTAAGGTGGACTTAACATGTTTAATGTCTTAATTTTTTTTTGATAACACCTTCCCTGAATTAGTATTACATTAACTTTGATTATAAATTTCAATTTCATTTACATTATGTACTTTATCGGAATTCAAAACTAAATGATTTTTTTTTTTGTTGGATTTTTAATACCATAAACTTAAAAAATTGCCGCAATTCTTAAAATCCGTAAATTTAAGCAAAAAATCAAAATTTCAAAGTAAAAAATCAAAAATCAAATTTTTTTTCTTACTATACAGGGTATTTTCTTACTATACAGATATTTTGGAATCAGAGTCATTGGTTCATGCTATGGAAAAAATCGTATGGGGGTCTATCTTGAACACCTACTGAGCTACAGGGTGTTTAAAAAAGATCATTTAAGCAGGTACCAACAGTTATTCTAGTACAATTTCTAGTGTATTAAACTTAGAGCAACCAATGTGGGATTGTTTCATAGACAATTGATTAGTGCTTATCACAGTTAAAAACTATTACCATCGTTAATTTCGTTTTCGAGATATTGGTCTTCAAACACAGATTTTTATAATTTCTTTTAACCAATTTTAGTGAAAATCGTATTTTTCTCGGAAAAGTGTGCTCACAATTTTTTTTATTAATATTATTTTCATGTGCCATAACGTCACCTACAAATTCACCATACTAAGTTTTTACCTGGGGCTTGCAGTTTTCCTGGTATTAAGTTAATTTAGTCACAAGAACCTGGAAAAGGAATGTACTTATACTAGAAGTAGCATCATTTTCATGGGTCAGGTCTTAAAAAAAAAAAACATTAGCGGGAGGTTTCAAAAGGTAAACTTTTTACTTTATAGTGTAAAAAATTCAAAAAATCCCGAAACATCTAAATCTATTCACTATAGCTGGGTTCCGAGGTATAAACCTAATTGCACTGGACTATGTGTACCCAATGGAATATCTACTATTAATAAAATTCATTATTTAGATTATAAAGAAAAATTCAAAAGATACATTCTTTGGATACGAATTTAAATATTTAAGCAAAATGGAATTCAGTTATTTTGATTATGATTACATTTATATTAGGTCGAATCCATCCGTTTAAAATGATATTTTAGTAGCAACTATGGGCTCGTCAAAATATCGGCTACCATTTCATCCGTCGGGATGTAGATAAGTTTTATTTCACCGTTTTCTAATTTTTCATGAATGAATTTTACCTTTAAATCAACGTGTTTAGTAATTGGAGATTATGAACCATTAATAGCAATTTGGATTGCGCCCTTATTGTCGCAATGAAGTACTGTAGAATCGGCTCCATTTAACATCAGTTCACGCTCCATACGCTTCAACCAAATAAGCTCTTGAGCTGCTGATACTAGCGACATAAACTCCGCTTCTGTAGACGAAAGCGCAACAGTTCGTTGGCGTTTTGTGCACCAGGAAATAGGAGCTCCTTGGTAGATAAAAACGTAGCCAGTTGGTGGTCAAGATCGCCAGCCCAATCCGCATCGCAAAAACCTTTGATCTCGGTGGGAATTCGATGAAACACCAGACCTTAATTCACCATTCCCTTTAGATGCCTCATGACGCGCTTGGCGTCTCCTCTTCACTTGTTGGGGACATCTCTGAGGTCAGCTTTTGATTTGGATCGATTGGCACAGCAACAGGATTACAATCGTCCATGGAAAATCTTTTTAAAACGTCTTTTATGTACTGCGTCTGATTAATTTTTGTGATCCCAGCTTTTAGATCACGCCGGATACGCAGGCCCAAAATGAACTTGGCCTCGCCTATATCCTTCATTCGAAAATTTAAAGAGAGCTCATTTTTTAAATTTTTAGTGATCTCAGTGTCGTTACCGAACACCAAGCCATCATCAACGTAAATGGCTACATACAACTTTTTTTTTACCACATACCTTCCTTTTTTAAATTCATACTTTCTAGTTGAGCATTATTAATTCGGTAATCGAAAGACACTGGATTTATGCGTTTCGTACAGGTAAGGCTTTGGCACTTAGATACATTTAAGTCTAGGAAGTTATGTTGACACCAAATGGCTAGATTATTAAGATCTTCTTGGAGAACCAAGCAATCTTCCACAGTTTGAATAGGTGAAAGATTTTCAAGTCGTCTGCGAAAAAAAGACGTGGAATTACGTATATAGGACAGGATATCGTTGACAAAGAGAACAAAAAGCAAGGGACCAATATGGCTTCCTTGCGGAACACCTGATTTTAACGTACTGAATTCGGCCTCGAAGTTACCTCGATATCCAGTTTAATAGAAAGGAAAGGTAGTACACGCATTGGTCAACCTCACTCATCTTCAAGCCGAACTTCATCAAAACGGAGCTAAGCTCTATATTCCAGACTCTACTCGACTGCTTCAAACCATAGAGGGATTTTTTTAAAGCACATACCTTTCCAGAACTGCTCTGGTTGAGTCATATAAATCTCCTGCTAAAGTTCACCATTCAGGAAAGCTGTAACTGCGTCCAGTTGATGTATTACCAAATTGTGTTTCATGGCCAGGGCTACAAGGAAACGTATTGATGTGTACCTCACAACAGGTGAAAGTAGTCTATCCCTTTTTGTTGATTGAATCCTCTTGCAACCAGTCGAGCCTTTCGTCGTCCTTAATCACCTTACGCATCGATTTTTGTCTTGAACACCCACTTTGAGCTAATTGGTTTCTTTCCTTTGGGTAAGGTAGTCAGCATCTACGCATCGTTGTCCAAGAGAGACGCCATTTCGTCGTTCATTGCCTGTTTCCAATCTCGGGCAAAAGGAGATGATAAAGCCTCTTTATCTGTTTTTGGATCTTCTGAGACAAAATTCATCACACAGAAATTGTACTTGCTCCGTTGTTTTGAAGCCAAACGTTCGGATCGGCGCACAGTGCGTTGAATACTAGGCGCTGGTGGACAAAAATCTGAATGTGTTCGTACTGCCGATTTTTTTTTGTAATACTTGTTAAACAAATTATATACATATTATATCTATTAATATTTATTTTATACATACATAATGTATAAAGTATAAGTAAGACGAGAATCAGTCATTTTAATTTGAGAGTGGTGTGGCGAAATAAAATAAAACATTTCATTTCAAGTTATATTTCTCATTGATTGTTATTTTACTATAATTATTATTTATACCTACAATATCGGTAATTGTATTCAACCAATAAAACAAGTGTGATATAGCAATTTACCAAAGAAGAATATACGTGAGTACTTATGTATTTAGGTACGGCTTTTAAGCCGACTCATTCAAGTCAATTAGTCCACTATCACTCTCGGCGTTTAAGTAAGTTTGCTTAGTTAGGTTTGCTTTGTTTCTTGCAAAATTTCACTACACTTGATTACATTTATATATTTCGCACCATATGTTATCACTTATCAGTCTTAAAATAGTACCTATGGAAATTCTAAATTATCTGTCGTGGATTTTAGTCATTTCTGCGGTTAATTTTTGATTTGTTAAAGTCTTCTTCTTCTTCCCATCATCCTGGTTTGGGCTTATCCACTATTAAATGAGTTTTGAATTTCCTTCTTTCTTTTTTTAAAAATCGTTTTGTTTTTGTATGCATGCAACCGCCAAGATTTAAAGGATAGTCTGTATGAAATATGTGGCAAACGTTCAAAGCATCTTTTCCAAGAATGAAGATTGGAAAGTTCAAAACGATAATTTTCTTGCCTGGGTATTTTATCGCTGATTGATTCCTTATTCATTTACTTTGGAGTTGCACCATATATGTAACATTTTGCCGCGGCATTTGTCCTTTACAAAACATTACATAGTACACTGCGCCAATACTTCGAATGACTTTTCTGGTCTTCCGCGGCTAATTCCAGGAAGTTCTTTGGACACGATCTGTTCAATAAACTTAACAAACGTTCGGGTAAACTGAAATCGGTTTGCAACCAAAGATGGTGACGTTTGGCAACTAAAATGCGAAAGCGAGAGCATTGTTTCCTGTACTTGCTCACATTCTTGTTTCCAGGTTAAATCAGGTTTCGTAATTTCAGGTGATTAATGTTGGAAACATTTTGGTCCATTAATATAGACAGACAGACAAACAGGCAGACAGCCAGAGAGATAGATAGATAGATTGACAAACAGACAGACAGGCAAACAGACAGATAGACTGAGCGTCCGATTCTTTGAACTAAATGACAATGTATGTATTAAAAGTAACACTACATTTTTTGGACACGGGCGAAGCCGAGCGGGGCGGCTAGTTACTCTATAAAACATTCACTTTTTTGATTTTTGTCCACTGGTCAACACACTGTGCGGCGTACGGAATCAGCAACATCATTATCTGCAGCGACATCAGCAACATCACCATCAACAGCATCATCAGCAACAGCACCATCAGTAACAGCATTATCAGCAACAGCATCATCAGTAACAGCATCATCAGCAACAGCGTCATCAGCAGTATCTTCATCATCTGATGAATTTTCTTCATTTTCTGTAGCAGCATCAGCAAACACATCATAAGTTGACTCATCACATTCAACCTCGTCCTTAGTTTTGAGGCTTTCAGTTGACGATTTACTACTACCCAGTTCCTCCTCTGAATCGGCATTAGATGACTGCCCAGTGATATCAATTATAGTCGAGAGAGGAGTCTTAATCTCAGTCTCATTTATTGTGCATGGTTTAGTCTCAATGAAAACAACATCACGACTCGTAATGATTTTTTTAGAGATAGGTTCAAATAGTCTGTAAGCCTTCGATTCAGCACTGTAACCTACTTAAATACACTCCAAAGATTTTGGGCTCAAGTTACTGCGATAATCTTTTGGCATATGCACCAATCCCTTGCTCCAAAAACACGAATATGTTTGACGCCGGGTTTGATGTCAGTCCATAGCACCTCTGGACTACAGACATTTCCTCTACAAGGCACAAGATTTTGTAAATATCCTGCAGTAACAGCTGCTTCTGCCCACATCCTCTCGTCTATACCAGAATCCAACAGCATGCATCGCACGCGATCCATTAGAGTTCGATTGAGTCGTTCAGCAACTAAAACGTAAAAGGGCGTAAAAGGGGTTGTTTTCTGATGAAGGATCCCATGACTATCCAAGAAATTTTTAAACTTTGTGTTCACTCTCGACCATTATCGGTACGCAAAGTTTTTATTTTACGCGAACACTGATTCTCAACGCGATTTTTAAAGTTCTTAAACTCGAGAAACACATCTGACTTGTGTTTGATAGGCAAAACAAAAACTTTCCAGCTAAAATCGTCGAAGAATGTTAATATATATCGTCTACCAGAAAACGAATTCACTTTAAATGGTCCCATAACGTCCGAATGCACAAGATCTAGCTTATTTTCAGCACGCGTTCCGATATCTTTAAATGGAGATCGAGTTTGCTTACCTTTAATATATATTTGGTCGTTCAAAGGAAAGTTTGTTCTTTTGTAGTTTACAGAAACAACTTTTATTTAAAGATAAAATGAATTATATAGTCTCGATTTTAGTTTAAGGTTACTTTTGCTATTTTAGAAAGCGAAACAAACTTTTTAGCTCAAAAATACTAAACTATAAAAAACGTCGCTGTCGCACTAAAAAAATAAAATAAAACTTCAAAGATAGAAGCTGCGTTTTCATTGGTCGTTCTTCGTGAGGTTAAAAAAATGACAGCTCGAAGTATGATGTTGCCAGTGCCGGTTTCCCATGGAGTCTTAACCACCCGCCACAGTGGCCCCCCAGAAGGCTTGTGCACCTTGCAGGTAACGTTGCGGTATGTGGACGCGGCGGCCGGTCCGGGTGCGGGAAGGCTGAGTTATTGTAGGTTGTGGTGGTGGTTGAGCGCTTGGTGCTGCTGCGGGTTGTTGTGTGCTTGCGGGCTCTCCGGCCTCTAGGTATGCTGGTTTCAGACGATCAATTGAAATTTTGAGGTGTTTTTTTCGGATGTTTAATGTAAAAAATTTGTCGTGGCGCTCGATTACTTCGAAGGGCCCCTCGTAGGGTGGTACAATAGATGCTTTCACTGAATCGTTGCGTACGAATGCGTGTGTTGTCGATTTCAGGTCGGGGTGAATGAATGGGCGTTGCTGCGTATGCCATGCTGTTTGCAGGGGGCGCGTCTGATCCATGATGTCTCGGAGGTCTTTTACGAAGTCTGTTTGGGTGCGATTGTTTAGCGTGGGTGTCAGCAAATCGGCTGGCAGTCTGAGCGTCGTTCCATAGACTAACTCCGCAGGTGTTGCATGTATGTCTTCCTTTAGGGTTGCACGTAGACCGAGTAGTATGAGCGGAAGACACTTTACCCATCTCGTTGAATTGCTGCAGTTGATGGCGGCTTTGAGAGTTCGATGGAACCGCTCGACCAATCCATTTGCCTGCGGGTGGTACGATGTGGTCATTGTGTGGTTTGTTCCTATGCATTTGCAGAGTTCTGTAAAAATTGATGAAGTGAACTGTCTCCCTTGATCGGATGTGATCCGCAAGGGGGATCCAAATCGGGCAATCCAGCCGTTAATGAGGGCGTTTGCGCAATTAATTGCTGACATGTCTGTCATTGGATACGCTTCTGGCCACCTGGTGTAGCGATCGATGACTGTTAGGAGGTAGCGGTAACCTTCAGAGGGTGGAAACGGTCCCAAAATGTCGATATTAATGTCGGAGAAACGCTCGTCGGGGCCGTTGTAACGCTGTAGCTCGGCTCTCGAGTGGCGGTGTACCTTTGTCTGTTGGCATGGTATGCACGTCTTGGCGAATTCGGCGCATTGTTGTCGAATGTTGGGCCAGACGAAACGCTCGGTCATGAGACGCACAGAAGCGCGTCGACCCGGGTGTGAAAGATCGTGCGTCGCGTCAAAAAAGGATTTGCGAAGTTCTTTGGTGATGAATGGTCGGACCCGATTATATGATACGTCACAGTAAATCGGCTTGTCTATGTGAGGGAAACAAAACAATGTTAATTGCATTGAATGCACAGTGTTACCTTCGAGTAGTTTGCGTAGTTCGATGTCGTTCTCTTGTGAAATGGATAGCTTCGAATACAGGTCGTCTTTGGCGTTTATAATGTCGATGCGCGATAATAGATCGGCTGCGTGGTTATCCTTGCCTTTAATATATCGAATGTCGGTTGTGAATTCGCTGATAAACGACAGATAATTTGTTTGTCGTGGTGATGATTTTTCTGGACGTTGTTTAAAGGCGAAGATAAGCGGTTTATGATCTGTTTGGATGTGGAATTTGCGTCCTTCCAACAAATCTCGAAAATGACGTACTGCCAAGTACATCGCGGTGAGTTCTCTGTCGTACGTAGAATATAGTTGTTGCGTTGGTGAAAACTTTTTGGAGAAATAGCCGAGTGGTTCGGCTACGTCGTTGACTAATTGATGTAGGGCGGCGCCTGCCGCTGAATTCGACGCATCTGTTACCAAGCTTAAGTCTGCCTCTGGCAGAGGATGTGACAGACGCACTGCTTGGGCCAGAAGATGGCGGCACTCGTCGAAGGCTTCGTTCGTGGGCTGCGTCCAATTTAACACGGTTTTGTCGTTCTTTCGATTTCCCGGAATCATTGCCAAGAGCGGAATTTGGATGGCGGCCGCGTGAGGAATAAATTTACGATAGAAATTTATGGTTGCGATGAATCCTTTAAGTTGCTTTACTGACTCTGGTCGTTTGATGCGTTGAATGGCGTCGACTCGTGAAGGTAGCGGGGCTATTCCTTGCGACGAAATAATATGACCAAGGAATTCTAGCTCCGGCTTTGCAAAAACGCATTTGGCCATGTTGATTGCCAAGTTGTGGCTAGCTAGTCTTCCCAGGACTTCACTTACGTGCTGGCGATGTTCGTCGATATTTGCGGACGCGATGCAGATGTCATCCATGTATGGAAATGCGAATTCGATTCCTCGAAGCACCTCGTGCATTAGGCGCTGAAGGGTCTGGGCGGCGTTGCGTAGGCCAAAAGTCATGTGTGTAAACTCATATAGGCCGAAGGGGGTGATGATTGCGGTCTTTGGAATATCGTCCGGGTTGACTGGGACTTGATGAAAAGCTTTTTGTAGATCGATTTTAGAAAAAAATGACTTACCGCGAAGGATGTTGGCAAAATCGTGAAGATAGGGAATCGGATAGCGGTCGGGAAGCGTGATTGTGTTGAGGTTTCTATAGTCCCCACAAGGCCTCCAGGAACCATCTGCTTTACGCACCATGTGCAGTGGGCTCGACCAATTTGACTTTGACGGTCGACATATCCCTGCGCGCATGAGTAGCTCAAATTCCTTTTTTGCGGCGTTCAGCTTGTCTGGCGGTAGGCGACGTGCTCGTGCTGAACAGGGTGGACCGTTCGTCTCGATGTAGTGAATTGCTTCGGAGTTGGTCGATGCCCCGGGAGGTGCAAGTCGGGTAATGTTGGGAAATTTCATGACGATGTCCGCCAATGGTTCGTTTCGATCGATGAGTTGAGGGGACGGTTGGCTGCTGATAATGGCGAAAAGAGACGTTGAAAGCGAGTTGGTGCGTGAATCGATGAGGCGCGCTCTCTTTACGTCGACCATCAGGTCATGATGCTGAAGGAAGTCGGCGCCAATGATTGGGGATGTGACGTCGGCGACGATGAACGTCCAAACGAACGAGCGACGGAGGCCGAGGTTGAGGTCGTGAGTAACCTCGCAATAGACTTTAATCGGCGATCTGTTCACTGCGAAAAGCTGCATGGAAGTAGGCCGAAGCCTCCTGGTGTCTAAGGATGGCGGAATGCAGGAGACCTCGGCACCTGTATCGATGAGAAAAGAAAGGTTTGTATTGTGTTCGCGTAGGCAGAGTCTGTTGACTGAAACGAGAGTAGATTGGCAATTTACCCCAGTATCCGAGGGCTGCGAGCGGAGTCATGGTTGCTTATGAGGAGGCGAAGTAGCGGACGGTGGTTGACGAAAACGGCACGGCGGACGGCAATTAGTTGCCATGTTTCCGAAGCTGCGATGGAACCAGCAATCGTCGAATTGCTCAATGGACTGCTGACGTCTATGTTGGTTGGCCACTCGTGGCTGGGCGGGACGCGATGTCGAGCGCGTGCGTGCTCGTGACGATCGTTGCGGACGTTGCTGTATAAGCAGTTTGGACAATTCCTGAACCAAGTGAGCGAGTTCAGGCGTGGGCGAGGGGACGTCGGCCTTGTGTTCGCATGGTTTTGGCGTCGAAGTGCTGGGTGCGACTGCATTAAGTTGTCGGAGCTCAACGTTCTCCATTACGGCGTCGGCTATCTGTGTTTTTTCAGTCGCTGAGCCTTTGACCATAACCGTCACTGCATGAACGGATTGCGGTAGGCGTGCAGCCCATAAATCGAGCAGTACGGGCTCACTAAGTGAGCCTTTGGCTGCTTGAACCATCTCATAATACAACTGATTCGGTTTTTTGTCGCCTAGTGGCATATCGTGCAAAACACGGCGAAGTCTTTTTTGCTGGCTGTCGGCAAAGTAATTTATGAGCTGTGTGCGAATGTATTCATACTTTTCGCATTTCGGTACCGCGTCGATTATCGGGCGGAGCTCTGTAATGCGAGCCAGTGGCAGTTGCGAGCAAACAGTGTCGAATTTGCGATTGTCCTGTACGATTCCCGATGCCCGAAAGAAAAAATTTAAAAGGAAGAACCAGTTGTCGACATCTGATTCCACGAACGGTGGCATCTGGAGACGGGGGTAGAGATTTGCGGCCACTTCCACCTGGTCACTCGTACTCGCATGCGGTATATCCTCCTTTTTGCACTCATTTTGATGCTCGGGGGTGGACATCACGTCGGGGGTCACCACTTTGGTCGTTCAAAGGAAAGTTTGTTCTTTTGTAGTTTACAGAAACAACTTTTATTTAAAGATAAAATGAATTATATAGTCTCGATTTTAGTTTAAGGTTACTTTTGCTATTTTAGAAAGCGAAACAAACTTTTTAGCTCAAAAATACTAAACTATAAAAAACGTCGCTGTCGCACTAAAAAAATAAAATAAAACTTCAAAGATAGAAGCTGCGTTTTCATTGGTCGTTCTTCGTGAGGTTAAAAAAATGACAGCTCGAAGTATGATGTTGCCAGTGCCGGTTTCCCATGGAGTCTTAACCACCCGCCACATATACAACACATCTGTCAGTAAGCTTTATTTGTGAAAGATCCATTGCAATGGATGTATTTTTTTTACTTTTTTTAAATTCTCATCACAAATATGACCAAGCCTTCTATGCCATAGTTCAAAATCGTTGACCGACAAAACTTTCTGTCTGCAATTTGTATTTTGAGAAGCAAAAATATCAGAATTCAACCGATATATCTACATAGACCACTAGAAACATTTGCGATACCGACCAAAACACCTTTTTTATTAAAAAATTTGCAATTATCATTTTTAAATATTACTTCTTTGTATTAATTGCCGCACAGAAAGTAGATTAGCACACAACTCAGGAATATATTCGACATTTTTGAAAGTTGCATGCACATCTCTTTGTACTGCTCCTAATTTCAGATCTACATTACTGACACTGTTAACGGGTAGTTTGGTACTGTTCGCGACAACTACTGATTTTCTGTTTACACTTTTCACATTGTGCAGCAGTTTTTTATTTTTTGTCATATGCGTTGTTGCACCAGAATCTATGTACTATGTAATCACTGTCGCCGTTATCATTGTCATTTGCCATTAGTGACGCAGAGATATATGTTTCTTTCTTTACTCGTTTTGGACATGATCGACTGAAGTATCCCTCTTCTTTACATGTATGGCACTTACATTTCGCGCCTTTTGGTTTCGATTTAGAATAAAGCGCATTTTCACCCGCGTATTTATCAAATTTAGCATCTTGTAACAGCAAGGTTTTGACATTGTCAACAGTAAGTTTTGACTTTGAGTTTTCGACCGCCATAACCAGAGAACGAAACTCGCCAGACAGCCCTGCGAGCAATAGCGATGCTATCAACTCATCGTCAATATTTAAACCGGCGGTTTTTACTTTCAACGATGTCATCACTAATTTATTTACATAGTCTTGCATTGATTCACAGTCGGCTAATTTGAGCTGCACTAGTTGTTTCAGCAATTCAACTTTTCTTGTAAGACCACTGTCTTCAAATGCCGACACCAATGCTGTCCATGCTTCTTTTGCCGTATTTGCCGTAGCAATATGCGCGAAATTACTTGGATCGATCATTAAAGTTATCTCGACCAGCGCGCGTTCATTCAAGTCCGTCTCTTTCTCGTCTTCCGTTTTAACGCCCTGTTCAGCAATCTGCCAACAGTTTTTCAGCACTAAATATGACTCCGCATGGCGTTTCCACGTATTGAAATTCTCGCGCACACGTAAGGGAATGAAAGCACACCTCCTGCCGCCATTATAAATAACAAAAAAAAATCCACGAAAATCAAGAGAATTTTTATCGATCGATTGTTTTAAATACGCGGCGAACTTAAAACCTGCCCATAAATATGCGAGCCACGCAGAAGAAAAAGAAGAAAGATTTATTCACTGATAAGCTTACAATATACAGGGTGGTCCGGTTTGAGTTACAGATATTTTCGGATCTGATTCATTGGTTCATACTATGAAAAAAATCAGGGGTCTATCTTGAACTCCCACTGAGCTGCAGGGTGTTTAAAAATGTTCCTTCATAGAAAATGGTACCAACAGTTATTCAATTATAATTTCTTGTGTATTAAACTTAGAGCAACCAAAGTAGACTCGTTTGATAGATAACTGAATAGTGTTTATAATAGTTAAAAACTATTACCATCCGTATTTTCGTTTCCGAGATATTGGTATTTAAATACAGATTTTTTTTGGATTTTTTTAACCAATTTTTGTGAAAATCGCATGTATCTCGGAAAAGTGTGCTCATAATTTGTTTGTTACTATTATTATTTTGATGCGCCATAATGTCACCTACAAATTCAGCGTAAAAAGATTTTACCTATTGCTAACAGTTTGGCCGGTATAAGGTTAATTTAATTACAAAGACCATTCAAAAACGAGCATTATTTGTGTTCAGTAACAAATTTTTTACCTGAGGCTGACAGTTTTCCTGGAATTAATTTAGTCACATGAACTATTCAAAAACGAGTATTAGCTTGTATTCAGTCTGATGATGGACACTTAATACAAGAAAATGTTCGTTTTTTAACTGGAGCCATATAAAAAAAAATTATATCTTTTAAACTAAATATTTCTTTTCAACTTTCTTTAATAAATTTTATTAAAAAATAACCAAAAAAAGCCATTCCAACCATTTTTCATCTTTGTTTCCCACGCAAATTAATTCATGCATTAAAGGGTTAATTATTCTTTTATAACAAGAAGAGATCGAACTGGGACGGGCAAATTGTTTTTTTAATGCGAGTATTTCACTATACGGTAGATCGATTTTAGAAATTAATGTATTCGTATCAAGCACAGAAAAAAAGAAAACTCAGAAAAACCAAAAGGAAAAGCGGGAGATCGAAAAAATCGTAATTTGGGGTTTCTATGAGAATTTAGAATTTTTTTTGAATTTGTGTTTATGTATTGAAATAAAAGTCAAACAACGCACAGCAGAAAGACAGACAGATAGACAGCCAGATAGGTAGATAGATAGACAGATAGACAGACAGATGACCAGACAGATGACCAGACAGACAAACAGATAGACAGAAAGACAGATAGACAGATAGGAAGACAGACAGACAGACAGGTAGATAGATAGGCAGATAGATAGATAGATAGATATATAGACAGACAGACAGACAGACAGAAAAACAGAGAGACAGACAGATAGACAGAACAGACAGATAGATAGACAGACAGATAGATAGAGAGATAGGTAGACAGACAGACAGACAGACAGTCAGACATAGACAGACATGCAGATAGATAGATCGATAGATATACAGACAGACAGATAGATAGATGGATAGATGGATAGATGGATAGATAATAGATAGATAGATAGATAGATAGATAGATGGATAGATAGATAGATAGATAGATAGATATATAGAAAGACAGAGAGACAGATAGAAAGACAGACAGACAAGCACAAAAAAAGACAGATAGACAGACAGGTAGATAGACAGACAGATAGATAGATAGATAGACAGAAAGATAGACAGACAGGCAGATAGACCGACAGACAGATAGACATTTCATTTTGATTTTTGTACATTAATGAAATTAACTCATTTTGAGTATTTATTTCACCTTAATAAAAAATTGAATTTAATTTAGCTTATAAGTTGACACAACATTAATTTATTAATTTTGAGGCGGTACTAAGTTTGCCGGGTCAGCTATAGATTATATAATTCTATATTTTGTCTTAAAAGTGGCAGGCGGGCGAAGCAAGGCGAGCACGGGTCAGCTGGTGTATTTTATTTTCTTTGCGTTGAACACGCATTTATCCCTGTTTAACTTAGGACCCACATTCGAAAGAACTTGAATGAGGCTACTTGTTATTTTCTGCAGTTCTTCTTCGGTTTTCGCATAAATGTCATCAAAAGCGACCTCTGTATTCTCGCATTCCTCGAGTGTTTTTTGCATGAAGCTTTGGTATAGGTACTTCTGGTGCACATGCTAGTCCGAATGGTTTCCATGTGAAAGAGAATAGTCCCCATGGAGTTGACATTCTCTATGATGCCTTGTTCTGCCACTGTTGTGACTTATATGTATTTCAGTTTAGCAAGTAGCCCTATATACGCGAGAATGGGGTAAAATTATTCAGTCATGCTTTAACCCTGTTTAACGGTTCATATTAAAGTTGCAAGGTGCAAAGTGAAAATTGGTTGGAGAAATAGGCCCCTGGGGCCTGTACCAGACAACTACGAGTTAACAATTCTACAGGCACTTGTTAAAAATGCAGATTTAACAAGTAACTATAATTTCTGTACCACAAAACAAAACCGCTCCACTTGTAAAATGTGCAAATGTCCCTTTCTTGTACAAGTCATTTGTACAAGTGATTCCGTGACGGCTAAATGATGCGCAGGCAAATCAGCATAACTGGCAAGCAAAGCGTGCTATCGAAAATTCCAGAACACAAAAGTATTGGAAATATACAGGATTATCGTGTTAGTGATTTAGGCATGGATATTTTTCTTTCAGTACGCCAAATGCACACTCTATCAAACGCCGTGTACGTTTATGCGCGCTACTATACCTCTCAGCAGAAGCACTTGATGAAGCTGTAGGTGGTTAAAGCCAACTTTTTAAAGAATAAACAGTTAAACACTATCCCCTAAAATAACTGCATAAGGAAATGGCCTTCATCCCCTTTCATTTTTTAAAACAGGGTGGTGTTGCACAATACCCTTGCGTCTGGACACTTCCAGGCCAGTTGGCACTCACATAATGAAATGTGGGATCGGTTCCGCACACTGCCATACAGTTTATAGAATATTTACCATGGGGATCGACAAACGATGGCTCATTGGTTGATGGCGCATCTATGTACTCGTATATATATTAATGACAATTTCTTCGATTGTACCGCAAACTTCCGGCATGGCTCGCTTTTCAAATAAATTGCTGAATAATGTCGCTCACATTTTCAGGCCAGCAGATGTAACTTCAACTACACAAACAGATTTCTTACCAACACTATGCATGTCACTGAGCTCCAAAACCAAGCCAATGTAGACATTTTAAATAAGCAAAGTTGTGCTTCATCTTCATCACTCTCATTTTTTGTTTATTCACTTGTTTTGCGAAAATAAAACAACATATTAAACAGTATTTAAATAATAAATAGATAAATCGATTCATCCGAATCAAAAATAAACATAAATCTGCCCTGACGAAAGTTAAAAATATTGATACTAGATAATCCCTTTCCCACACTTGAATATACAAGTGAAAATACAGCTTTCATCTAAAAAGTGGTGCATCAATGAGACAAGAATAATTTAAGATTTAAATACATTTTTGAAACCTCTTAAAACCTGACTTGTTAGGACGTTACAACGTCACAAATATAATGTGATAAGTTTACTTTTCCATTTTCTTCCGGAAGCGCTCCTCCACCAATTGTAAGTAACAAACCAGAGAAATGTTGTGCGTTTGGATTGCCGCCTGTTCGTGCCCGAATATTGACGGTCAAGTGCATTTGAGTAACACTGGACCCAAGACTTGTCTTTTTCAGACAGACGTTTACTTCTTCAGCTCTTGTGACTCATGGCACTACTG
Source organism: Brachyopa scutellaris (assembly GCA_949775065.1). Taxonomy (NCBI): domain Eukaryota; kingdom Metazoa; phylum Arthropoda; class Insecta; order Diptera; family Syrphidae; genus Brachyopa; species Brachyopa scutellaris. The sequence continues at coordinate 123,490,563 of OX459112.1, forward strand.
ATAACGTTGCCTAAAGTCTCCGCAAAATAGCACTGTAATACCGCCCATCGGTCTTTGTTAGTTTTTCTTTAATTCCTTTATATTTATAAAAAAAAAAAAAAAACTGAGAGTGCAATTCACTGCTCTTGAAAATTCTCTTTTTTTGACACCTTATTTGTTAAGATAAGTTGAGTGTAAGGGCCGCAAATGGTGATAATGATTGTAGCACAATGAAGTGCAAAACATATGATCACATTAGAGCGCGAACATATACTAACACACACACACTATTGGAACCTCCCTGGTTTGGGTTACCATACGTCCGGATTTGGCCTGACGCGTCAGGCTTCTTAGGTATCTGTCAGGCTCAGGCCAGGCTTCACGCTTTGTCAGGCTTTTTAATTTTTTTTACTTATTGACATCAATACAATTTTAACGAATAAAAAATATCATAAAAGTCAAATTGTTGATGAATGCATATCAAAATGAAACGAAATAACAACGAAATATTCCTCCATGACTGAAGGGAGAACCGTGAAATTTTAGATACCGTGCCGTTCGAACAATTTTGCTCAAACTGGTTTGCAATAACTACATATTCTGTAATGAGGTGTTGTTTTCTTAGGCATTTTCAAACGTTTCATGACACTTTTCAAGTGTTAGAATTTTTTACATGTGGTCAATGGAGCGAAATGCTGTTGGAACTGGTTTTTTGGGTACCTTGTTCAATTTTAACTATAAATGCAAAATGGTTATTGCTATTATCATTGCAGATTTTTTTATTTTTTTTATTGCTTCATAGAACATTGTCCATTTAATCAGTACTTTGTTAAACCTCCTCTTACTTTTATAACTGCTGTACATCTGCGATTTATTGGCTCAGATACAGGTATGGTGCTCCAGAGCCGGACTAGTGAATGTTTAGGATTTCAATCGACTCTGGATGCATCTTTGCAATGTTAAATTTCAAGATTGACCAGATATTCTCAATTGGATTGAGGGCTGTGCTGTAGGGAGGCCAGCCTAGCACATCAACATTGATTTCTTCGAAGTTTAAGAAATAAAAAAAAATACCAATGTAGTTTTTGATCATAAAAATTGTAGCTTATTTTAAAGGCTAGTACGGTGCTCGCGCTAAACTAAATTTCCGCCGGTCTCCAAAATTCACATGAAAACCGAAGACAAATGACAGCCATTTTCTCACTGAGTCTGCTAAAATTATTTTTTGTGTAGCTCGAAATAGGTCACTGTTATTATCAACTGAAGTCTTGAACCGTTTCCGACGGTCTTGGAGCACAAAAAAACTATCTTCCGCTGCGGTCGTCTTTTTTTGCCTCGCTAAGCCTTTCCTTCTGCTGGTAGTCTCGGTCTCATGATATTTTTCCAAATTCCATACCACAGTTCGTTTGGCAACATTAAATCTTTCAGAAATTTGACAGGTTGACAGACACAAAATATTAGATTTGTACCAACCTGTTGTTTCCCTTCTTGTTTTGTTTTTTTAATTGTTTTGGTTTATCTTGGATGGTTATCACGAGCTAAATGCACTTCTCATTCAGAATTACATCGACATTTATGAACTAATTCAACGACAGCACTCTATGTAAACTTTGCCTATCATGCATAAACATCAATAGGTTTATTTGATGTCGCCAGCCCTAGGGTGCACTATTTGCACTATTATTTTCGTGGTTGTCAAAAAAGCCAGTGCAACCCCCGTTGCATCGAACGCAAATACCTTGTCCTGGCAACTGGCATTTTTTGAAAATTTAACATTAATCAAATTTGATTAATTTTCGTATATTTTTGCTCTTGTTTAGTTCGTTGTTTTATTAAGCAACCTATCTGAACACAAAAAACACAAGCACAATGGCTTTTTGCTCCAAAATCAAGCTTTTCTCTCTTAACTGTCCGGCTTTTCGAATTTTTTTGCTGGTCACCTTATCCCTGGTCCCTGGCGCAACCAGAAAAGAAGCACAACATTGCAACGGAGTATGGTATAACTCGCGGTTTTTTTCTCGCATTTTGTTATTTCGCTGCGATCATTTCGCAATTTATTAATTCGCATATCAACAACTCGCATTTTTTTTCTTCGCATTTGTTATTTCGCATGGGCACCGTAGCGCAAGTGGTTAGTGCGTCGGACTACTGAGCCAGCGGTCTTGGGTTCGAATCCCGCCGCAAACACCTAAAAAGTTTTTCACAGTGCCCACCTCTTCCGAATGCCTGACAAGCATTCAAGAGTATCATTTGTCATGTAAAGCTTCCCAACTCGCCGTTCGGAGACGGCAGAAAACTGTAGGTCCCTTCAATTCGTACAAAAATATAACGCGCATACACAAATGGTTGCGGGAAGCTAGGCTTGGTTCTACGTAGGACTGCTGAAGCCAAATATTTTTTTTTGTTATTTCGCAAACTTTTATTTCGATTTGTAATTATTTCGGCATAGGTTATTCTGCATTTATTATTTCGCTTTATTTTATTTGGCAAAATATTATTTTGTATTTTTAATTTTTTTGGCTTTCATTTTATCACATGTTAAAAATTTCGCGCGAAATAAAATATAGCAAAACGGGTTAAGCATGATGGAAAAAAATGGAAACAAAAAATGAATAATAAACAATAGTTTTTGATTTCCTTTACAATTATCTATAAAAAAAAAAAAACAAAGAAAAATATTCAATATAAATAATCTTTATTTACATAAAATTAAATTCAAACACAAGGGAACAAGCTGCTAAATAGCATTGTGTGAATTAACGGTTTGCCAGATAAGCAAATGCCAGTTGATAGAACCGCTAAATATAGAAATGCGAAACAAGTAATGCGAGTTAATCTTACAGCGAGATGAACGCAAGACGAAATGACAATGTGCCATATGAGTTCTGCGAAATAAAGGAAATATATTTAGACAGTCGCGAGATAACAGTTTGCGAAATGAAAAACCCTAGTTGTCGGTTAGCCATTGCAACGATACCCACTGCTGCACGGCTGCTGGCAGTGGTCCCCACTGATGGAAAATTGTGGGCGATTCTTTGAATAGTTGTTTTGAACATTTCTCTGCTTTAGGGCAACCCAGAAGGATGTTCTATACCTCAAATGAATCAGGGCAACATTTACTAAATTCACCTATTTTCTTGTTTTTCAATCCGATAAGCCAATATTGAGTTAGGGCTAAATAATTATAATTTTCCTTTCAAATATGCAGTTTTTTTTACTATTTTCTAAAAACCATGCCATTTTACGGGATATAAAGGGTGATTTTTTAAGAGGTTGAGAACTTTTTTAAAAAAAAAACACAAAAAATTCGAAAAAATGAATGAAATATTTATTTGAATCGATAGTTTGAACCTTGCAATTTAATGTTTAAAGATAATTTCATGCAAATGTTGACCGCGGCTGCGTCTCAGGTAGCCCATCCGCTGAGTCCAATTTTGGCATACTCTTTCACACATATCGGCCGGTATCTCACGAATGAATGCATGGATGTTGGCTTCCAGTGCGTCAATCGAAGCGGGCTTGTCCCTATAGACATTAGCCTTGACATACCCCCACAAAAAATAATCTAATGGTGTCAAATCGCACGATCTAGGCGGCCAATTGACCGGCCCGAAACGTGAAATTAACTGTTCACCAAACTCGCCTCGCAATTGCGCCATTGTTTCGCGTGCTGTGTGGCATGTGGCACCGTCTTGTTGAAACCACATATCATGCAAGTCAAGAACTTCCATTTCGGGCAAAAAAAAGTTTGTTATCATCGCTCGGTAGCGTTCGAATCGACATTTCGCGGTCTTCTGTCACACTAGCTGATACGGCCGCAATATTTTCTTCACTACGCACAGTACGTAAACGTGTTGGTGGTTTAATGTCCAACAAAGTAAATTTGGTGCGAAATTTGGTCACAATCTTCCGAATAGACTGCTCAGAAGGTCGAGAATGCCGATCATAAAATGGAAGCAGCGCGCGATGAACATTTCGAACCGAGCACGAATTTTGATAGTAAAATTCAATAATTTGCAAGCGTTGTTCATTTGTAAGACGATCCACGGTTAAATTGCAAACCAAACTGAAGCTGTTTGACAGTGACACAAGGTACTAAACACACGTCAGCTGTCAAAACCAGTGTTGCCAAAACCAAACCAGCTAAAAAATCACCCTTTACATACATAAGTATAAGAACATAAGCAATCACTATGTTAATGTTTCATCAAAATCCGTCCAGTAGTTCCCGCGTGATGCGCGCATAAACAGATTTTAATCTACAGTCTTATTATATGTATAGATATAGATAGATAGATGTGCGTTGAAATGCTACAATTTTAAAGTTGTCTTAACTTTTATAAATTCAACACCAACACAATGTTTTTTTTTACATCTTTAATGCAGTTTTTTATTCTGTTTTGTAATTAGTTAATCTACCTACGCAAGCTTAATATTTTGTCAGATTTCCTTTGTTTTTTTAGGCATTCTAAACTCTGTCAGGCAAACTCGCGATTCATGCTTTTTCCACATTTTTGATGCCACTGTCATTCTTCCACACATCCTCGATATTTTCTTTCGGCATTAGTGTTGTTGAACTCTTTCGAGAATAAACTTTTGATTTTAATATTTATTTAACCATTTTCAGGTTTAAGTCTGGAAAATTGCCACCCAAAGAAGAATGTTAATATTTAATTAACTTCTTGAACTTATTATATTTAAAGGTTTTTGAACTGAAACTTTTTTAGCCGCGGTAGAGCAGATTTGCCTGAATCAGACGAAAATGTGAAACGCTTCCCTTTCTCCAACTTCAGCAGGCAGTAAAATAAATTCTAAAAAAAAATACACATACATATCGAGCCACAAAATATCATAAGTACAAGCAATCGAAAAAAACAACAACAAAACAAGCGAAGAAAATAAAATTCTTCTTTTCAAACAACAAACAACGTAGCAAAGTGGCAGCGCTGTTGGGACTTACTCCTGCGTCCCAGTTTGATCGAACTCGTTCGAATCAAGCTAAGAAATGATGTTCTTCCAAAAATTTGTTGTTGCAACAAGTTGCTTTAGGTCTTTGCTTGTTTGTTTTGTTCTTATATTTTTATTTTTGAAGTGAAACTTCTATAGGCGCCTTTGGGTGTGAATCGAATACACGCGATTCCCTATGTTACAAAAACCGACACCATATGGAGTGCGTACGTACTCAACAAAGCAGAGACAGCGAACATCGATAACCAGAAATTCAGAAACAGAATCAGTGTGCCATCGATTGTGCGGTAGGCTGGTCATGGTGGGATGTATGCGTATTTACTGAACATAACAAAAACAAAACATGTTCGCAACCGAAGAATTGTTGTTTTAAGTTACATGGTCGCGCGAGTCAATCATTCTCCAGTGGGTTTTGATTTCGGTATACACACAATTTCTCACTTGACTCGACTTCGGGCGGTTGCTTCAAATGGTTGCGTTAAATATAGTTGGCTTACACGTGGTGGTGGTTTAGGAAGGAATGACAGATGGTATAGGTATGCGTATGAGTGGTGTTGTGAATATGGAATAATATGTAGTTAGATGTAGCTAACAAACAAAGCAGCGGAAAGGGAGAGAATACAAATACAATGCACTTTTTAGTTCGAATAGTATTCCCTTCCCATATATATGAGGTGAGTGGAGGGTAAGTAACGTATACACTTGCTGGTTGTATTGAGTTTAAATTATGTTTTTGCTGAAAATATATTATATTCGAGCAATGTGAGTGGATAAAGTCATCGCTTCTTGAACTTATTACTAAGCTCACAGTGATGAATATGATAGATCCCCCATCAGGGCATTACTAAATTAATTCCTGGAAAAAAAACGGAGTACTAGGAGCTTGCTCTACCTGTCATGGGTGAGCGCGGTATTCTGCAGTACCGCCGAGATGAATATATCTCACAAACTCTTCTTCATTTGTCCACGATTATAGCGTAAAAGTTTCACTACTGTCGCGTAGCTCTCTACGCACCCTTTTTTTAAATCCAAATTAGTTATTTGGAATAACATGCGCGTCTTCGCAAGAATTATTTAAATGATCAGCTAACACCCGTTCAAATAGTTTTCCCATATTGGAAAGAAGTGAGATGGGGCGGAAATTATTTACATCTTTCGTGGCCTTTTTTTGTAGCTATGGGCAAAGGCTTAGCTTTTTTTCCAAATTTAAGGAAAATAGCCGTTGTTAATGCATTGGTTAAATATTGATGAATGGGGACATTTTTTCAATATAAAGTTTGAAATTTGATCCATACCTGCAGATTTCTTATTACTAAGTGTCGTTCTGAACATGTTTACACTGTTGGGTGATGTGAACGGGGATATGCCTGGATCGCAAGCACTGTTAGAGGACGAAAAAGTTATAAGCTGTTGGTTAATATGTGTCTCTTAAAACTCATTTATTGTGGATAGAACTTCGTTTTCGAACTCTCGATCATCAGTGGCAGCTCTTTCAAAGTGATCTACACAGTACAAATTCTTAAAGGCATTTATTTTGGCTTGGATATCAATCAACTCTTGGGCAATATAAATGAGCACATCTTTCAGAACATCCGTCCCAAAGTATTTGCGTCCTGTTATTCTATCTATTTCTTTAAAAGCACGCGGAGATGGATCTATTTTTTCTAGTCTTGACTTAAAGGCATTATTGAGGTCAAGATTAACGTTTTCTTAAATAATTTTGCTTATACACTGTATTCTAGAATGAAGTTCAAGGTACTCGGAATTAACTCTATTTAAGTGACGATGGTACAATCTTTTAAGTTGTCGAAGCCAGATACTTCGTAGTCTTATCAATTTCCTTGTTAAATCGGAAATTTTTTGATACTTTTGGTCTGCAACATTAGGAATATTTGAATGAGATTCTACCTTAAAGATAATCAATGCGTTTAGTTGGTTTATGACTATGAGTTTATCAATTGCGGAATTTGAAATGTTTCTCTCAGCTGGTCGGAAAGCTACCCAATTAGTATTTCTAAAACTTCTGTATGTATCTGGGAAACAATTTTCAAGGGTTACTTCTAATTGTATTCCAAAATGATCAGAAAGTACTGAGAACGTTTTACAGTTTGAAGCACTTGGCCTATTGCCTCCATTGTGCGAGTTAATGAGTGAGGAGATTAGGAAAAAGTCCAAAAAAGATGAGGATCTGGGATATGTTGGGGTGTTAGAAGGTATTAAATCAAGACTTAGATATAGGCTGTTGTTAAACCAATTGTTGAAAAGGTTTCCATTGTTGTTATGGCTGCTGTCTTCCCATGCTGGGTGTCGGGCATTAAAATATCCGCAAATTACAACAGCGTTAAAACTATTAATGAGATTATAAAGTCTATCAAGCTCTGTAGATAAACGCGGTCCAGCATTAGAAGGTATGTAAATACTTCCAATCAGCAAGCGGAAGATTGAACCAGATCGGCTTTGTGAGGTTATAGAAGCGAGACATAAAGAAAAGATATCACTTTTAAAGGGTACTGAATTATACTAGTACTTTTTGTCAAGGACAATAGCTGTCCCTCTGCCAGTATCATTCCTTATAATGTGATATCCTTCAAATGGGGGTTTATATCTTGCAGATAGTCGAGTTTCAGAGAGAAAACATGTATGAGGTTTTTTAGTGTTTAGGGTATTTAAAAGTACCAGTCGTTTTTCATTTGAAATTAGTGAATTAAAATTTATCGCAGTCACCGACTAACTCTCGAGTCGATAACATTGTTCCTCAGTTCAATTGGTGTCTAATTTCTCCCGCCTAGTGCGCGACCCGGTATACCCCATTAAAACCACCACCATCTTTCTTTTGTTCTCTTTTCTTCCTAATACCTCGGTGTGTGCGCGCGTGTGTGCCCATTGTAGTGCAATGCAGAATGGCCCCCGGGCCAAAGCAGAAAGGTGGTCGTTTCGAGATTCTCGATCCCGACCCCGACCCCGATATCCAACCACAAAAAAAAAAACAAAATATAACCAAATACCCCTAGACATGTTCCCAGATCTTCCATCACATTCCAGTGCAAAAAATCCACGATTCATTTTAATGTCCCCAAATAAAAATGAAAAGCCCATCTCATCCCTTAGCCCATTTCTTCTAAAAAAAGCTATAGACAATATTAGCAAAGACTACGAAAACATAAGTCAACTACGCGACGGAAACCTGTTGATCTTTGTGAAATCACAAAAAACCGCAGACCTTTTCTTAAAAGCTAAAGATCTCGCTGGAATCTGTCCAGTAACGGTGAAACTGCACGATCGCCTTAATCAATCCAAAGGCATAGTCTATGCTCCTTGCCTCATTAACGTATCCGAAACGGAAATAATCACCGAAATGAAACCGCAGGGCGTTACGGAGATTTATAAATTTTTAAAGAAAGGCGATGATGGAAAGCAGAGACCAACAGGCCTCATGCTCTTCACATTTGACCTTTACCAAATTCCTAAATCAGTAAATATCGGTTTCTACACTGCCAAAGTAACTGAATATATACCCAACCCTATGCGCTGCTGTAACTGCCAACTCCTCGGCCACACAATCAAACGCTGCAACAGCAGCACTGTATGCGAATCGTGCAACCTCCCTCCCCACATACCAGAACCATGTACCCGTATCATGTGTGCAAACTGTTCCCTTCCCCACCCATCATCCTCAAAAGCATGTCCGACATACAAACAAGCAAAAGAGATTATTACAATCAAAACGCAAAAAAAAATGCACAATGCCAGAGGCAAAGCGAATTTACAGTCAACAGAACACGCTTCATACCCTACCACTAACGGACACATTTGCTGAGACGACAAAAAAAAAATGCAAACGCACAAGTCCAAATAAACGCAAAAAACGAATCGACACCAAAAATAGCACCACCAAGCACAAATAATCAGAGAGAAAACCCCAACACAGAATCAAAAACCACAAACATAAATAAGCCCCTACTCACACAATTAATCTCAAAAAATAACGCACTCAGCACCCATACACAGCTGGGCACTGAACTTACAATTGCATCGTCAAACACAAACCTACCTTCCAATCAACTCAAAACAAATTCAGACAAGAAGAACCAACATACTACCACGTCTTCAATTTCAAACACACCCGTCTCCCAATACTCTCAGTCCATCACACATTCGTCAGAACTCCTCTCCAATACCAATGCCCAATCTGGATTTACTCCAAATACAAAAAACAACTCAAAGCCCCCCTCTGTGCCCACACGCACGCCTATGCCCACCGCACGTTCACCTATATCAGCTGTTACCCAAGCACTTTTGGAGAACGACGAATATTATATTACCAATAATGCAGAAACGCACGATGTCGACATGCATTTGTAAAAGTAATAACCACAATAATTACTCCGACTCTGCTACCCGGGAGTTGAATCAATCAGGCTCCATTGAGAGCCTGGATGCTTCAACACCAGGGCCGCAGAGTCGAAGCACTGAACAACATTTTCCCACCAACCTCTGTACAAAAACAAACCGCAAAACCCAAAAACAATACCAACGCATGCCGAGGCACACTCCTGCCTCAGCAAGCTCCTATTTAAAAATAATGCAATGGAACATTAAAGGTTTCATAAACAACTACGGCGAGTTAAACCTTCTTATCAAAGAATACAACTCTGACATTATTACTCTACAAGGTACTCACTGCGCCTATCAATTCCATCCGATAGTGCCAAGTGCATATGTTGGCTACTTCAGTAACCTCCCCTGCAATAACACCGCTAAACAAGATGTCGGCATTATCATAAAAAAAACATCCCGCACAAGCAGATACCAACTAGTTCTAACATACTCTCCATAGGAGTTGAAGTTAACATTGGAACTCAAATAACTATTATCGGGATTTACATCCCACCAGACCAAGGTTTCAAGTACTGAGATCTAGTAAATATTATAGAACAGGTTAATACTCCCTTTATACTAACAGAAGACTTAATTCGTGGAGCGTGCTTTGGGGATCGCCTAAAACGAATAAACGAGGAAATATAATAGAGGAATTTATCACTAAATCCGATCTCTCAATATTAAATGACGGATCCCTTACACATTTCTCAGCACACAACTCATTTACTCACGTTGATATAACTTGCTGTACCAAAAACATCTTGGTACGCCTTGAACGACTTGTATAACAGCGACCATTTTCCCATTTTCACATCAATAGAACTCAACTGCTACCAAAAACCATTGCCACAAATCCCGAGATATAAAACGGACAACGCTGACTGGAACAAATTCAAAAGAAACATTGAGGAGACCTTACAGGAACATAACACGCTTAATGTAAACAAAGAAGCCGCAATAATCCTTCGATGCATTCGTAACGCGGCTAATAATTCTATTCCCCAAACATCACACACAACTCCTAAACGAGTTGTGCCGTGGTGGAACAAAGAATTAGCTGGGCTAAGAGCCGAAAAAGTCATCACTTGGCGTTCTTTTAGAAAAAGTCCCAACCAGGTCAACTTATTAGCCTATAAGAAAGCTAACGCTAGGTTTAGAAGACTTATGAAAATAAGTAAAACAAAATGTTTCGAAGAGTTTACTAGTAGCATAAACCCACATTGCCCCATCAACAACATCTGGCTAAAAATTAAAGCACTAACAGGTCACTCCAAAAATACATCTATAAAAACAATTAAAACATCATTAGCTCCAGCTTCGTCTTCTTCTGAAATAGCCAATGCCTTCGCTGAAATATGGTCATTGCAGTCAAAAAGCTCCAACTTTCCACCTGGCTTTAACGCACACAAGAAAAAATCCCTTACTGCCTTTTTGTGGGGGCTGGGCCACAAAATACAGCTGCCAAACGTATTGAAAACAACATTACTTGATTAGAACTTGAAAGTTGTCTTAGCAAAGTCAAAGGAAAAACTCCTGGCCGAGACAGAATCGCGTATCCCATGCTTAAACATCTCCCCAAAAAAGCTAAAACTAGACTCCTTAACCTATACAACAACATTTTTAATAATGGTATAATTCCACAAAGCTGGAAAACAGCTGTCATTGTCCCCATCGCTAAGCCCAAAAAGGACATCGACATCGTTGATGGCTACCGCCCCATATCCCTGCTACCATGCATGTCAAAGGTTCTAGAAAAAATAATCGCTAATCGCAGTGGGCACCGTAGCGCAAGTGGTTAGTGCGTCGGACTACTGAGCCAGCGGTCTTGGGTTCGAATCCCGCCGCAAACACCTAAACATTTTTCACAGTGCCCACCTCTTTCGAATGTCTGACAAGCATCAAAGAGTATCATTTGTCTCGATTGAGCTTCTCAACTCGTCGTTCGGAGTCGGCAAAAAACTGTAGGTCCCTTCCATTCGTGCAAAAATACAACACGCACACACAAATGGTTGCGAGAAGCAGGCCCAAGTTCACCTCGAGCTGTAGCGCCAACTAAGTAAGTAAGTAAGTAAGTAATCGCATTCTGTGGTTCGCTGAATTTAAGAAAGCGCTAAGTAGCCACCAAGTTGCATTCAAACCCAAAAGAGGATGCATGGATGTACTTCTCCATCTAGACTACACTATTTCCAATGCCCTCTCCGCCCGAAATCACCTCTCGATACTAGCACTCGACTTCGAGAAAGCGTTTGATCGAATAGGTATCCATCTCGTTTTGAAAAAAACTGAATCAATGGGGAATTGGTCCCAAAATATTTGAAAACATTAAAACCTTTTTAACTAACAGAAAATTCTCTATAAACATTAAATCAACTTTTTCTAAAACCGTTCCATTTGACAACGGTATCCCACAAGGATCACCACTCTCGGTAATTTTGTTTATCATTGCCTTCGATGAATTAAGCTTAATCGTTTCCAAATACAAAGATCTAGATCATTGTATCTATGCAGACGATGTATATATTATTTGTAAATACAATGACCTAGATAAAACCAAAAATTTATTTTCAAATGTACTGAAAGAAATTGTAGACTGTTCCACTATTTTGGATCAAACCTCTCACTAAAAAAATGTAAATTGCTCCACATATGCCGAAAAAAACAATGTAATAAAATTGATTTAGAACTTAATAATACCAAAATTGAAAATGTCTTGAATCTCAGCATACTTGGATTAATTTTTAACAATAAATACAGTTGGAAACCACATTGCTTAAGCTTAAAAATATCACTAGCAGCAAGACTTAGTATAATCAAATATCTTTCCTCAAGGAAAAGTGAGGTCCATATAAACTCTCTTTGCTATGTAACAAAAATGTTAATCCTTAGTAAAATAGATTACGGCCTAGCTATATATGGTTCCTGCCCTAAATCAACCAAAAACATCTTTAAATCAACCTACCACCAAGCAGCAAGAAGGAGCATTCATGCATTTCCAACGAGCCCAATTCTAAACATCCTTGCCGAAGCTGGGCTACCAACAGTTGATGGGCGTTACATAGAGGCCAGTGCCAAACCCCTCCCTAAACTTACCTTCCAAACTGGATCATTAATTGATGTCGACATAAACCAAACTTTTTCTCACAAACGACCCCGACGCATCCCTTCCACAGTACATACTATCTGGGATCTAGGGAAAAAATTGGAAATTCCATATAAACGCCACGCCAAATACATTTTGCTACACCCACCCTGGTTCTTAGATAGCAATGCTATAGTATTCAGCCTATGTTACCGTAAGAAACAAAATACCAGCCCAGCAATCTACAAACAAGTATTCACCGAAACTAAATCACAGTTTCACACCAAAGGTTGGAAATTTGTATACACAGACGGTTCAAAAACACTACACAATACTGGCTTTGCTGTTGTTGAAGGCAATATACTGGTACAAGGTACTTTGCCAAACACAACTTCAATTTTTACAGCGGAAGCGGCGCAATTATATCCAAAGTTAGAGACGCTCTTATAAGTACAATCTTAAAACTAAAATTAATGTGGACTCCAGGACATGTTGGAATACAGGGCAACGAACTGGCCGACAAAGCTGCCAACGATAGCCGCATGGCTCCAGTTTATATGTTCGATCTGTATTCCCGGGTCGACCTTCAAAGATTGATACAAAACAAAATTCATTAGAAACAACTCCAACAGTGGACAGAATACCATCATCACTACACATCAATCAATCCCAATAAAGACCAGCCGATCTATCCGACAAACACATCCAAAGAAATTTTTATTTTTTCCCCGAGGGTAGGTGAAAATCTTCCATAGACACTATGAGAATAGCAAGCGCGTGCTCATAGTAGTGTCAGATTCTTACTGACCAAAAACACCTCCCTTCGATATAAATTTGTTAGATACTGCAACTAAGTTATACTACTTATCAAGCAATTTTTCTATCACGAAATATAAACGTTTGGCAGGTTACTTTCCAATGAAAGATCCTGCATATTCCGCAATTTAGATGCGGTTAATCCTTATCTCGCCAAGTCGAAAGGTTTTGTCCTTTGTAGTCGGCGCAATAAATTGCTCTCATCCAAAATAAGTAGGACTGTATTATTAACATGTCCGATTAGTCGGTTTCTATGTTTTCGCGCGAAGCTTCTAGTTTCAGCTTCGATTGTCGGAATTCCGAGATCCCTGTGGATATCGTCGTTTCTAGCATACCACGGTGCTTGGACAATTTCTCTAAGTACTTTATTTTGAAAGGTCTGTAAAATATTGGCATTTGTTTTCTTGGTGCAACCCCAAAGTTGTATACCGTAGGACCACACCGGCTTTAGCACTTGCTTGTATAAAAGCAGTTTGTTCTCGGTACTGAGGTGGGAATGTTTCCCGATCAGCCAGTACATTTCTCTATATTTGATTTCTAATTCTTTACGTTTCATTTTCACGTGCGAATTCCACTTCAGCTTTGCGTCAAGTGTCATTCCCAGGTATTTGGCTTCATTTGCAATAGGAATTCGGGCCAAATTTATAAAAATTGGCAAGTCATTAATTTTTCTATAAGTGAAATTCACGTGAACAGATTTAGTTCCGTTAAGGGCGATCCGCCAGTCCCTCGTCCATTCATTTACTTTATTCAATGCGTTTTGCAGTTTGGCAGTCGTTTCCTCGATTGTTTTACCTACTGCTAGGATAGCGGTGTCGTCGGCAAACGTAGCAAGCATAGTGCCATCTTCTTTCGGTATATCACGAGTATATAACAGATAAAGAAGCGGCCCCTTGCCTTGCGGTACGCCGGCCGAAATTTTTTTGAGCTCTGAGTATTCGTTTCCATTTCTAACACGGAAGAGTCTATTTCCGAGATATGAATCCAAAATCTCGTATAGGTACACGGGGAGTACTTGTCGTAATTTGCATTTCAAGCCATCGTGCCACACCTTATCAAAGGCTTGCGAGACGTCAAGAAATACGGCTGAGCATATCTTTTTTTCTTCTAGTGCTTTTTCGATTACGTTAGTAATTCTATGCACCTGGTCAATTGTCGAATGCTTACTTCTGAACCCAAACTGGTGGTCAGGGATTAGATTATTTTCTTCTATAACCGGTTGGAGACGCCTTAGTAATATCCTCTCGAAAATTTTTGATACGACTGGAAGAAGCGAGATTGGTCTGTATGATTTTACTTCATATGACGGTTTTCCTGGTTTTAAAACCATAATGACTTCCGCAACTTTCCATTGGCTCGGCACGTGTTTTAATCTGAGTGCAGTATTTATAATATGGAGAAGCTTAATAAATGCTCTTCTAGGTAAGGCTTTGAGAATTTCTCCGGTAATCAAATCATAACCAGGAGCTTTCTTAGGTTTTAGTTTCGCGATCTCACGTTCGAGTTCTCTAAGCGTTGCAGATCTGCGCGTTAAATCGTCAGATGGTGGAACTACCATCCTTGTGAGGTTGATGTTGTCATGAACCACTTGACCATCGTTCGGTTTAAAGGTTTCTTCCAAATGGGCGGCAAAAATATCCGCTTTTTCTTTATCTTCCCTTGCCCATTCATTTTGATTTATTTTAAGTGGCGGCGCGGGGATTTTGGGCCTTTTGGTGCCTTTTACGGCTTTCCAAAGGGAATAATTGGAATCTTTTTTCGCTGTTAAACTTTCAAGGTAAGAGCCTATCGCACGATTTTTAAAATCCTTAATGCTATTCTTTAACAAATTGCAGAGACGATTCAGATGGGTTTTATGCTGTGGAGCACGACTTTGTTGCCATCTTTTACGCGCTTTTCTTTTTTCCCTAATTAATTCCTTTATTTCAGCAGGATATCGTAGACCGTATTTGTCTGGCGTTTTTCTTGGATTATGCGTATTATTCCAAGAGGCGAGCTGTACTATCTCAACGAAGCGATCGACTTCAACCTCAAGTTCATAGGGTGTCGTAAGCGGTACGCTCAGTTCAACATTTACTTCGATTTCGTTCCTAAAGCCTTCCCAGTTAGTTGTTCTGCCGGTTAATTTCGCTGGCTCTCGGTTAAATAATAGTTTTTCGCTCAATGTCAAAATAACTGGGGAATGATCAGACGACAGATCAAAGCTTTCTTCAACTTTTATGTGGTTGTTAGATATTCCTTTCACCACGAAGAAATCGATCAGGTCGGGTATTTTCAAAGTATCAGCTGGCCAGTAAGTCGGTTTGCCCGTCGAATGGAAATCACAAATGTACTCCATACCTGCCCCATAGAGCATTCTACCTTTTTGCGAGATGTATCTAGAGCCCCAGAACGTATGTTTCGCGTTAAAATCGCCGCCAATAATGAAATTAGGTTTCAGCGATTTAAATAAGTTAGTAAAATTCCTTTTTTCAAGCGCGGAACGCGGTGGACAGTAAATAGATGAGATTTTAATAGTACGCTGACTATTTTTAACTCGAATTGTGCACATTTGCAGAGTTTCAAGCTCTATCTTTAGGTCTTCGCATTGTTCAATGCAGTCTTTAATAAACAAGGAAGATCCGCCTCTTGCTTTTCCCGAAGGGTGACAAGCGTGGTAATCACTATAGCCTTTTATTTTTAAATGCGATTCCTTTTTCACGTGAGTTTCAGAAATCAAGCAAATGTCAATATCTTTTTCTCGCATGAATATTTCCAATTCGTCAAGTTTTTGCAAAAGTCCGTTTGCATTCCAAGTACATATTTTTAACATTCTTTTTTCATTCATATTCTAGGTGAAGTACGCATTTTCCGTGAATAACTCTCGAGCTTAACCAGCCTATCGAGAATAATTTTATTTATTTTGCTTTGCTCTTCAAGTTTCGCGAGAATAATTGAGAAAACTTGAGAAGCAGGGTCCGTCGGGATTTCGATGTTTTTTGATTTTTCGGATGCTGCAGCCTGGGCGTAGGTCTGCACTCCTGCT
Organism: Brachyopa scutellaris; assembly: GCA_949775065.1. Lineage (NCBI taxonomy): Eukaryota > Metazoa > Arthropoda > Insecta > Diptera > Syrphidae > Brachyopa > Brachyopa scutellaris. Next base: position 123,506,810 of record OX459112.1, read on the forward strand.
GTCCGAGGGCTATTACTTGATGTCTTTTCTAATGGCTTTTCATTACCATTTCTCTTAAGGCCAGAAGTCGAGGGCTTTTCTCCTGTCACCAACTTTTTCCGCTCTGAACCCGGTGGTTTTTGTTTGCCTACGTTCCCCTGACCGATCTTACTATTTGCATTAGTTAGCGGTCTTGTTATTTTATTTTGAGGCTTATGGAATGCATCTCTCCGTTTTTGCAACTCCTTAGCTACTTCACAGCCTCTATAATTTGCCGGGTGCTTTCCCTTACAATTAGCACAGATTGCGGGGGCTTGTTTGTTCACTCCACAGTCTTGGGAGAGGTGATTTCCGGCGCATTTCACACAACGCGGTTCTTTTTTGCAGTACGTTTGCGTATGATTAAATCCTTGGCAACGTTTGCACTGCGGAATTATTTTTAAATTTCTACGCATGGGCTCGATTTTGACCACGATATTCAATATGGTTTTAATTCGGTAGATATCGTCGATGCTGTCAGATTTATCGAATGTTAGCATAAAAAGTGAAAGTCCACGCCTAACCAATATGTCTGTATCTATTTCAGATTGTTGCTTTTCCTTCTTGATGATATTAACGGCATCAAGAATTTTAAAGCCTTTGGCTTGAAGGTCGCTCATAACCTCTTCTTTGGTGCATGAGGGGTGAAGACCCCTTGCTACAACACGATGTGGCCTTTCTGACTTGATTTCGAAAGTATACCACTAAATCTTATCCACATTAAGTTTTTGGGACACTGCTCGGTAGTCATCGTGGTCGTCGACGTTAATCCTCCACGCATTATTCCTCAAAGATGTGACCTTAAATTTCGATGTAATCGTTCCTTTAAGGAGGCTATGCAACTTATTATATTCCGTTATCCCGACGATGTTTATTGGTGGCGGTAAACGAAATTGCGTTTTACGTTGATTTTCTTGCAGTTCTTTACGCTTTTCTTCATTTAAGGGCACGACTTCGGGCGAAGAACCGGCTCTCCGTTTTTTAGTAGGTCTTTTCTTAGGGACCCGATTCGTTTCGCGTGCTAGCTCTTCTTCATCGGTGTAGTACTCCCGACTATCTAATAGTGCTGGAGCACATTCGCGCTCTTTCTGCGAGTGTGTGTTCTTTAGAACCGTATTCTCTTCTTTTAATAGATCTATCTCTTTCTTAAGATCTTGATAGAGTAGATCCATTTCGTTAAGCTTTATTCGGAGTACTTTATTTTCTTCCTCAAAGCTTTTATATTTCGCTAAGTCCTGGTTTTCGCGCTGCGGCGCTCCCGGCGGACTTTTTTTCCCGGAGTTATTCGATCTTGATGGAGGAGATCGAGATACCCTTGCACTTCTTGTGAAAGGGTCATTGGATTGCAATAAATGGCTCTCCCCAGAATCCGTAGAGCCGACCTCCGAAGAGGGTGGATTTTCCAGTAAAGCTGGACTGCCACCTGGGGTAATCAATCTTTTTGTTTTGTCCATTGCATTTTTGTATACACTATGCACTCGGTATACGGAGATTGGATTTTAGTCGCCTCTTACGACAGGCATGCCTACCTCGGGTATATTCTAACCCCTACCCGAAGGGGTACAACCAAAGAAATGATAACCAATTTTACTCGCCTCCGACTATGTCATACCTACCTAACACACCAACACCTCTTCAAAAAGAACCACCACCGAGTTGCCCCAACTGTCATAGCAACCTCACATTTAGCCACCTGCTTGGACCCTGCCTCCTTTCATCAGACCAAGTACCACAACATTTCAACCAAAGCCTCAACATCATAGACATATTAAAGGAACCTACCCTGACCAACATTGAGATTATAAACAAAATATTAACCATACTTAGAATTAAGTTATAATAACACATTTTTTACTAAAGAGCCGATAGTCTTTTGCTACTAGTGCTCTTCATTGCCACTATTAATAAGAAATTTTAATTTGTTATTGATAAAAATAAATAAATAAAATTTATCGATATAATGTTTAATTTAGTTTAAGGCATCATTATATTACAATTGAAACAAAAAATTCAAGGTAGGAAAACATTCTCTCCTCCTTGGTTTTCAACGATTGATATCTAGGCCAAAATTGCCTAATTTTATTTAAAAGTTCCGTAAATGGAATATTGAATAGGTTTTTTGCCTCATTGAGGAAATCATTAAGATCACTTTTTTGTCGATTTCGATTGAGCTGCGGCAATGATGAGGGCTCTCCATCATGTTGAATTCTACTTTTAGTTGGGAAATTCGTATTTGAGTGTTTAGCAGACATTTGGTTTTGTCAGCGAAAGTAACGTTTGAATTTGTGAGATTATAAATACATTCTTCTAGACACGAGTTTCTGTACGACGAACAGCTTGCTACTTGTTAAAATTCGCTTTTTTAACAATGCTTGTTATTTTGTGGTACAGGCCCCTGATATTGAAAGCTTCTTGTGTAATTATCTGCAAATAACTCATTTTTCTATTCAACTGGAGGAGTCAACTTTACCTAGTAATGAAGCATTAATATTGGTTTTCCATTTTTTCTTGTTGATTTGCATTGTTGAAGTTACGATTCGTTATTAATGTTTAATTTTAGTTCTATGAAGTCTGTAATCATATTATTTTAATAAATAGAAGATAAGAAAATATACCATTTTTATTTTTATATTTACTACTCCGGATTTGGGGTTGGAACTCAGCCGCGACGCAAATTTCCATCGTTAGATCTAATCTTCACATTTTTTGACGAGTTTTGGGAATATGGTAAAAATGTAGCAGCAGGGGTCCACCGAAACCAGGTTAATTTTGAAAGAGGTCTGCGAGAAAAAAGGTTTGGGAACCACTGATATAAAGGATATCCCTAGGTTTCCTTCTGAAGACATGGTAAGGAAATTGAATATTAAATTCCTATTTTATTATTTGTTATAAGGGACATTATTATTTCCTAATTTAAAATAACCTACTGTCACAGATAATATAGTTACATAGATATCGCACGCAGGGAAAAAAAAATGACCACATTTTTAGCGACAAAAATTACTCGCAACCTAAGGATTGTTGCATCAATCCAATAGATTCGATTCAAACCATTTTAAGTTGTATAGTCGTACGAGTCAACCGTTCTCCAGTGGGTTGTGACTTCGGTATACACACATTTTTTTTATATTCCATTTTGCTGCAACCGTTAATTTCGTATTTCCTCTCTATCGAACGGAACGAACGAACATATTTTTGTGTTGTTTGATTTTATTTGCACATTTAATTTTCATTCGTCGTCAACCAAAATCATAATGAGAAATTGGATAGGAATTTCGTATTGGGGCTGTGGCTCAGTATATAGCTCATCGGCTTTTCATCTTGTGGGCTCCAGGTTCGTTTCTCGGCCAAGGCAGTTTAATTTTTTTATTTTTTTTGTTTCTTTTCTATTTTTACCCGACTAGGCAAAAGGAAGGGTTTTTTATGGTTATGATTTTAACAGGCTGGGTTTGTATGTTTGTCTGTATGTAAGGATGTCTATGGACCGGATTTCAAGAAATGAGGTGTCCTTGGATTCGTCTTGATCCGGAGAGTCTCCTGGGTCATGTGACGTCACAGAAAGATTCAATATGGCGGGCGCACCAAGCAAGATGGCAGATTACCTCTTTTTTCTTTACAACCGCCAGGATACTGGTATCAAATGAAAGGGCTTGGCAAGTAGAATACAATACGATATGATGTCATATCGGTAAGACTATGTTGGGTGCCCGGTCAGTCTGTTGTAGAGAGCAACGAGTTTGCCTATGAGTTGGCAAGGAAAGTAGAGGAACTGTCGACTACGGGAAAAACTAACTCAAAAGTACGATACAAAATGAAATGAAACGATGATGTTGAGAGTAGAGCCCGCAACGGCAAAGCCATTGCTTAAATTGTACTTTTAATGTAATTTTGTATTTTAAATTAGAATTAAATAAAGTACACCTATAACTATAACTAACTAACAAGTAGAGCCCGCTCTCAATTTTTCTCAAAATCCTTTACCATTATTTTAATAAATGATTTTAAAAAAATAACTACAAACTTAAATAATTTCTGTCTTACAAAAGCAATACATAAGTATGTACATATGTATGTTCCTACTAGAATCTACTAATCCTCCAAGAAACGTTTGTTTAAAAGGAATTGAACAGACAATGAACGGCGTTATTACCAAGATATGATTGAATACACCATTCTCACGTTTATCAATAGATGGCTCCAGCAGTTAGTACTGGTAGATTTTGACAGATCCAAAACGTCATGAGCCGAGCTTAGACATATGGTAAACAAACCGTTTTGACACATTAGTAATTTTATGCTGGCGTCATATATTTTTGGTTGTTTAAAGGATCCGCGATGAGGATCCGTGCCGAACGCAAGAACAACTTTTATCGACTCAATTGATGCGATTGAACCGAGTACTGTGCGAAAAACGGCCACAATACGAGCAGAGGCACGAGAAAGTGATTCTACAGCATAACAACGCTTGGCGTCATGTTGCCAAACCCGTTAAAAACCTACCTGGGAATGCTCAAATGAGAAGACCTACCCCACCCGCCATATTCCTCAGATATTGCGCCATCCGATTATTACTTGTTCCGTGCGATGGCACATGGTCTGGCTGATCAGCAGTTCCGCTCATATGAAGACATCAAAAAATGGCTTGATTCGTGGATAGCCTTAAAAGATGAACACTTTTACCGTAACGCTCTTTCTACCTCCGCCAGGATGGAAAAAAGTTGTAGATAGCGATGGGAAATACTTTAAATGATTCATTTGTAACCATTTTTTCATATTAAAGATGCATTTTATCGAAACAAAAAACAGCGCAGCGCAAAACAGTTGCGCACCTAGCAGATATCTTGGGAAATCTATTTTCCATTATTCGCAGTAACTGTGTTAATGGCCTTGGAATGTAAAAGATTAACCAGAGACTCAGACTGGGTTGATGAACAAAACTCATACTCGTGAATCGCAAATAACTTTTTTTACTTTGCTTGTTCTCTTACGAAAACACTGTGCCTGGAAAATACAAAAAAGTTTTACCCACATAATTATGTAGGTACCAGTAAAAATCAAAAAATTGAAATTCTGTCGGAAAACAAAAATACAAAAAAATATACAGAAACTCCTCGCATTGAAAGGCAGGGCAGATGACGAAAAATTCTCAATAAAAAAAAAAAAAAAAAAACAAACACACAAGAAAATAAAGCGAATGAAAGGAAAATAAAAAATAAAAACATAAGAACAAAACAAATAAGCAAAAACCAAAAGCAACTTGTTGAACCAACAAAATTTGGAAGAAATGATAGAGCAAATTCGATCAAACTGGGACGTAGTAGTAAGTCCCATTTGACTAAAAATGTGTCATTTTTTTTCCTATGGCGTGCGATATCTATGTATACTATATTATCTGTGCTACTATACTATCTTTATTTCAGAGATACGGCAACGAACGCGAGCAGAGAAATGAAGAAACAAAGACAGGTGAAAATTATTTATTTGAAATCAAAAAAGCTAGGTTCATGTAAGACTAAAATGGATCAATTTAATGTCGCACAATTAGCTACTAAGTTTTTATATTCAAATGTCAAGTAATATGATAGATTATTATTTAAATATTGTAACATGGAATGCCGGGGGCATTCGAAATAAACATGTTGAATTTGTTAACTTTTTAAATAGTAAGAAAATTGATAAAGCTCTAGTAACAGAAACATGGTTTAAACTCTAATATAATACTTTCCACCTCAGATTTCAAATGCTATCGTGTAGATAGAAATGATAGAAGAGGTGGGGGTGTTGCAATAATGATTAGGAGATCAATACAACATTCGCTTCTGCCTATTGTCCGTACCCGATTTGTTGAAAATGTAGGTTTACAGATTAGGTTCAGCATTCAAAGAACAATTAAAGTGTTTTTTTTTTACTTTCCAGGTGGTTCTCCTTCTGATGAAAAGAGAGAAGGTTTAAAATGTGACTTAAAGAAATTATTATCTAGAAATGACGTTTACATTATTGGAGGTGACTTCAATTGTCGACACAGAGACTGGGGGTGCAATAGAGCAAATACATGAGGAAATATACATTCAGGACTTTCAAGTCTGTTTCCGTTTTCTGTATTATTTCCGTTAAGTCCTTCATACATTCCGTCTAGTTCACGTGGTTCTCCGTCCGCCCTAGATATTTTTTTTACAAATACGCCTTTCTCAGTATCACAACCAGTTGCTCTCAATGTACTAAGCTCTGACCATAATCCTGTCCTTTGTAAGCTTTTTAGGTCTTGTGAGAAAAGAGAGCAATATTTAAACGATTATAAGAACGCAAATTGGGTATCTTATCGGCCAGATATGAAACAAAAGTTAAGAAGCATGTCAACTGACCTCGAAAGTGTGTCATCTAAAGACGAAATTGATCACTACGTTCAAAGCTTCTCAGAGAGCATTCTAAATTCAGTAGAGTCATGCGTACCAAACATCCTAAAAATAAATTGCGGTATGAAAATTCCGGATCAGATTCTTGAATACATACGCATTAGAAATGCATTAAAAAGACAATGGCAGCGGTATCGTCAGCCAATTCATCGCATTCTAATGCAAAACTATAATATTATGATCTCAATAGGTATCCAGGAAATCCGGAATAAGGAATGGAATAATAAATTAAGCGATTTAGACAAAAACGGAAAACCGTTTTCGAACATAGTTCGAATTGTGAAAAACATACATAAACATATCCCTGCTCTTTATAATACTAGCCATGTAATCAATATGGATAGTGAAAAAGCCAACTTGTTTGCTTCAACATTCGTTAGTAATCATACCGTATCACAACAGCTCGGTAATGTGCATACAAATGTATTGGTAAACAATGTCATCAATAGATTAAACAGCCAGATTGTTGAAACCTCTCGAGATGACTACATATCTCGATCAGATATCGAAGAAATTGTAAAAAGTCTGCGAGTTGGAAAAACAGGAGGTCTTGATGGCATAAAAAAATTGTATATTAAGCAACTACGGTTTTTAACATTTCTTATAAATGCCTGCTTACAGATGCAGTATTTTCCAGATATCTGGAAAATTGCAAATGTTATGCCTATTCAGAAATCAGGTTAACCTCCTGAAAATGCAAATAGCTATAGGCCAATAAGCCTGCTAAGCAGTCTTAGTAAAAAATACTTGAAAAGGTGCTGAAAAGTAAACTTCAAATCTACTGATCTGGTACTGTTAGACATAGAAAAGGCTTTTGACTCTGTTTGGCATCAAGGACTCAGTAACAAAATGATAAGCTTTATGTTTCCCCTTTATTTAATAAAAATAATTCCGAATTTTCTGACAAACAGGTGTTTCAGGGTGCATGTAAATAGCAGCGCTTCTACATCGCACCATTTGTATGCAGGTGTACCTGAAGACTCCGTACTCGATCCTGTGCTGTATAATTTATATACATCGGATCTTCCAAGATTACCGTCATGTGATTTAGCCATTTATGCTGATGACAGCTTTTTTTCTTCATCGCATGAATTAAGTCTCAACATTGAGACAAATCTACTGAATACTACATCAAATGGAAGATAAAGATAAATGCTGATAAAGTTCAATCAATCCTTTTTACAAGAAAAAGAAAAAGTTGCTACCTTCCCAGCAATGCAATAAGCATAAACGGTGTCAGTGTTAACTGAAAAACAACTGTTAACTACCTGGGCATGCATTTGGACCAAAAACTAACATTTAAAGAACATATGTAAATACAAAACTAAAAACGAGCATAGCCATAAAAATACTTTACCCATTCATAAATAGCAAGTCCCTGTTAAGTATTGAAAATAAATTCATTGATTTTAATCTCATATTCCAATCTATCTTATTATATGGATGTCAAGTTTGGAGTGATTGTGCAATATGTCACACTAAAAAACTTCAAGTATCACAAAACAAAATACTTAAAATGATGCTTAACCTACCTGCCTACCACTCCACTCTCGACTTGCACTGGAAGGCTAATGTTGAATTGATCTCCGAAAGAATTACGAGATTGACTGATCGATTTTTGAGAAACTGTGAAACATCAGATAATCATCTTATAAACCAGCTTAATGTTTAAAAATGTTTTTCTATTTTCTACTAAAATAACATTAATAGTCTTATTCTTATTTATATATCTTTGTTTAATGTTTTATGTATTTACTTATTTATTTAAATTTGTTATTTCTTTAATCAAAAGGCAAAGCGGCTTAAGTCTATTTAAGCCAAAAATGATTTTTTTACATTTTCAAACCCTTTAAAAAATAAGCTTTTTTTCGGTCTTATCAGCGTGTTTCTATTCCATCTAGAAGTCCTTTTTTTGGTGATGTCAAAACGGATTAATCCAACAAAATTCATACATTTGCAGAATTTTTCAAAGTTTAAAATTGCTCTCCTGAAAAATGCTTAAAATAGACTTAAGCCTCTTTGCCTTTTGATTAAAGATTTATTTTGCTTATTATTTATTTATATATTAATTTATTTATTTTCTGTTAAAGTTTATTTGTAGGTATATATGTATGTATTTATTTATTTATTTATTTATGTATATGTATATATATTTATTTATTTTTCCTTATTTATTATTAGTATTACCTAATTTATTTATTGTCTTTTCATATTATTTATTCATTTATTTACGTGTATGTATATATTTATATAGTTATTTATTTATTAATTTATTTATTTATTTAATTAATTATTTATTTATTAACTTATTTATTAATTTATTTTTTCTTATTTATTATTAAATGATTTATTTATTGTTTTGCATATTATTTATTTATTTATTTATTTGTTAATATAGTTATTTTATTTATTTTATTACCTGTCTATAATTTATTTTTATACATACATACGTATGTATTTATATTTATATAAATTTTGAAATTGTTTTTTTTTTTCTTTTTTTTCTCTCAAATGGAAGGTTTTTTCGTAGTTTCCTTTTAAAAATTTAATTATATTCAACTATATACATAAGTCTTGTTAAATTATTAGATAATACTTCAGTAGAAAGATGAAATAATATCGAATCTCTGTGTAAATTGTGCGGGCAGCTCCAATGTCTATTTATTACGAAAATAAAATCTATCTATCAATATATATATTGTTGTTAATTCCAACCAAGAACTTTTCTTGTACTTTGAACACAAAATTATTTATTTTAATGCACATTTCCAAGCTTGTGTTATAGGAGAAGTTATAAATGAGCATACATACTTTGTTTTTATAAATAAATGATCTCATCTCACCTCCGCTTCATATCATAAATGTCATACGATTAAAATATTTTAAGTAAACAATAAATAAAAATTATAAATTGAAATTGAAGTTTTATTTTATTCATTTTTTAATTTAACAGGGGCAAATTAGATTACACAGGAAAGCATTATTAATTTTTATTGAATCATGATAATTCATCGGGGTTCCATGTAGGTTTGACATGATCAGTCATTTTAATTTGACCATGGATCATGTAGAAAATACGCGATTCTCATTTCGGATAAACATTTTAAAAATGTAACTTTAGCACTTGAACATGTTAATTTTACAACTCATATAGGATCAAATTGAAAAGGGATCATGTTGAAAGGACATTATTACAATTTCGGATTAACAATATAAAACGTATGTTACTTTAACACTTAAGCGCTTTTGAAGTAACAGGATCTTTCATTTTTCATTTGGCCCCTATCAGTGCGGTTTCAGGTCAGGAAAGTCCACCATAGACTAAACGTTCACACTTAGGCAGATCCTGGAAAAAACCCAAGAAGTCTAAATCGATACCCACCGCCTCGATCGATGTCAAGGCCGCCTATGACAGCATCTGGAGAGATGAACTGTATAGAGCCATGTCTAGTTCTGACATCCCTGCCAAACTCATCCATCTCTGCAGGATGACGATGGAGAAAACTCTGTGCTCCATTAAGGTCGGTAATGAACTCACCGAGAACTTCAATGTCAAAAAAGGATTCAGACAAAGTGACGCACTGTCATTCGACTTCTTCAAAAATATATTTGAAAGAATTATCCGAGACTCAAAAGCCAACACACGAGGTACAATCTTTCAAAAGTCCGTTCAATTACTTGCATACGCCGACGACATTTACATCATCGCATCGGTAGAATACAGCGAGCTGTCACCAGTGCGTTTACGTGTATACAAATGGAAGCGGCTGAAATGTTGCCAACTGTTGTTTCTTTGCGCAAGAAAGGGATTGAGTGTAAAATCCTCTTCCGATCGACTAAGGAAGGGAGACCCTATAAAAGACCCTTATCATCCGAGTCTTGCTACATGGAGCTGAAGCATAGGCTTTATCGAAAGCGGACTTGGAGTGCGCAACTGGATGCAGTAAGCTAAGGACCGGCCTAACTGGAAGGAGTTTTAACTTGGTCCAACCCGAACTGTAGCATTACCTAAGTAAATAAGTAAGATTCAACTTCTTTTAAATCGGATTCTAAAGTTACGCCATATTCGCTTAACGAGCAGAAATGCCCCTAACTGACTCACTCAAAAATGTCTCTATTAAAATATGTTTCATCTACTTCTAAGTAGGGTGTAAGAAGGATATTAGGTATCTATCAAGCTTCCTCCTATCACTGCCAGTTACGATACCACCTAAACAAGTCTGGTCGGCCAAGCACGTTCTTCTGTGTTAGACGGCGTACCCTATATAAAGAATTCCCCAGTCCATATGATTTAAAAAATGCGTCAACCAAGGACTTACTAGCCTTTATTAGAAACATGGATCAACTAGAATCCTACAATACAACAGATCTTTTAGGTCGAAGTATCAGCCTTGGGGCAGGATCACTCACTTAAAAAAAGGATGGTGACGCTTCAGTGCTAAGGGGTTTGATTAATTAACATTCACCCCAGACACATCCGGCACTTAGTCTGCAGTTTCACCGAACTATCCACAAGTTCCAAGATACGAAATTCGAGTTGCCTTTGTCTGTACGTATGTACGTAGCTGAAGTTAATTCACAGTACCTATGAATCTTTATTTTCAAGGTTTCTTTTTAACCGAACCAACATTTAAAAAAGGGTTATACATACATATAAAATAACATTACAGTATCTATGAGTTTCATATGCAATGCTACTAGTAACTTACACACCTTTTACATCTGTCAGACATGACAGAACTCATTTTGCCATTTCGTATCCGATTAGCTGAACAGTTCATAGTTTAACGAGCTTTTTACCACAAAATATCAAAAGAATATTTAAAATTCATTTACACCACAGAAACAAAGCCATGCATATTTTTAAAATTAAATAATAAATAAATGATAACCTTTTGAATTTCCATTGGTCTGTATTGCCGACATCGGTATGGCCAAGCAGTTTCCGGCCATTTCAATTTCATGTGGATCCGATCGAGGGCATGGTGTGTAGGCAATTTTACTACCACGTCCTGGCGATGGACTGACACGAGAGTGCCGACCATTAACAACGCGTTCGCCCATGATCCGAAATACTAATTAATCAGCTAAACCCATTTAATGCAGCATCATTTCCTTTGTATCCACTGAATTAAACATTGCACTCATCAACACGGAAAATAAACCCGTTATCCTGCACCCCGTTCTTTTTTTTCTGCCTACTTTTTCACTCAAGTGCACACTTCTCTACTCACTGTGCTTTGAAAACAACCGGAAGGACTACCTTTCACCTCCTTTCTGTGCTTTGTAACTGCAACTTCGTCGAAAAAATTTTATTTCCTTAACTTTCATACGACTGCATCTTCTCTACTTATCATTGTGACACATGAATGCAGTTATTTCTTTATTTTTTATTGTTTTTGTCTTCACTTTTCTGCATAACGAACTTGCAGAGGATAGAAAGGATTTCACTCACATTTTACACACAAGAATACAGATAGAGAACAAGAGAGAGGGGCGACAAAAGATACGAAGAAGAACGCAAACAGAGACTTTTTTCAAATTGCAACCACTTAACATTGCACCTCTATACTACGACAGCGACAACGACAACACGATAGTGCGGTGGCGACCCGTGTTCCGTCTCCGTGTATTGTGGCGACAAAACAGCAGCACAAAAGCCTCGACAAAACAAGGATAATCGTAGTTGCAATAGCGACCCAGTTAAATCGGAAAAAGATACACCGTAAGATGCGTGGAGGAAATATTAATACCCGGATAAGGATTTATGCTACAACAGGACATTCAGCGGATTCTTTTTTATCTATTTCGATTTTTCTATCCCGCACCTCGAAACAACCCCGTCCGCACACTTAAAATAAGAAAACTGATTTTCAAATTTCCTCAGCCGATGTCCTGCTAGCGACTGAATGCGAAAGTGCATAAATGACGCGGTATGCTAAGCATAAACGAAACCGCATCAAACTTGGCGAAATTTAGATGAGCTTTTCGCAGGCTTTTCGCTTAGTTATGCTATTTTGACGGTCAAAAAGTTTCTTTTGTTGACATTTACATGCGGCATGCGGCCAATAGTGCGCATTTGCTTGAGATAGGCTGTTGATTGTTGTGCACATGGTTTTGTAACGTTGTACAGATTCTTTTCTTTTCAATTGGAAGCTTTTTGTAGTAAAAGCTTAGCGATGATACGTTTCACAGGGATGGCGTAGTTTATTAATAGGCTATTCACACCAGGGCAAAAAAGCTAATTTCGTTGCGAATTTCCGAATTCCGTTCGAAATTATATAATTTTCCATACGAATTGACAAATAGTACGAAATTATATAATTTCAACCTAATTTTGTTGAAATTCGTTCCAAATTATGTGAAATAAAATCGAACAAACTTAATTTGAATGCAGTTGAATGATACTGAATGAAAAAAAAAAAAATAATAAGGGGGTATGACGATATCCGTTGCGCAAACATTAAACTACGGATTCTTATTGATCTCGGTGATCTAAATACAAAATAAAAATGATTCAGTACAAAAAAAAATAAATATCTCTTATTTAGTGTTTAGTGGTTATTTCCAAAAAAAATAATGTGGTTGTGATTAGAGATATAACGGATATCCGGTATCCGGCCTATCCGGCCCTTTTTTATACATCCGGCACATGGCTGGATACTAACTTGGTATCCGGCTGGTGGCCGGATAGTTCTTGCATCTGTGCAAATGTTAAGAAAGAATACAAGAAACATCCAAAAACATTTTTTTAACGTTTTATTTTTCAGAATGAAGCAGTAAATTTCAGAATAAATATATGTAAAAGAAAATTTAGTATTGAAAGTTAACTAACGCCAAATTGTGATGTAGTAGACGGTTGCTTTTTTTCGTAAATGATGCCTGCTTCAGAAAAGAGCCTCTCGCTGTATACGCTGCTACAGGGAGTTGAAAGGTAGTTTTTGGCAAATTTTTATAAAATTGGGTATTAACGGACCACTAAGCCCAAGGATCACTGTTCCGATCAAGTCGAACTGTTTTAAAATAGAAGTCAAGCTCGTTGGCGGTGTCACTTTTCGCTGAAATTTCATTTTGTCCATTGTTTTCCGCAACCTCGTTAAAACACTCCCAAAAGGTATTATGAGTATCACCTTCACCCATTTTATTTTTCTTGCTAAGTGGAGAATCTCCTACTTCTTCACTACTCAAGAATTCGTTTTCTTCGCATCTCATTTTTAAACTTTCCAACAAAATTCTTTGGCGGGCTCTTTCAGCCTGAATCGTTCCCAGGAAGTTCGTCTTGAACCTCGGGTCTAGAAGATTTGCGATCAAGTAATTTGGATCTTCGTTAATGTCGACGAAATGATTCTTGAGTTAATTTTTAATGAAGCTCTTATGTCTCATAAGTTGATTTTTTTTCGAGCAGTATTACTTCTGAGATGCAAGAAAGACCAGAACTGGTTATTCATTCAAAAGGCTAAAGAAGTCTTATACACTGTTCCAATAGATCCCAATGATAAGCTGCCAAATTATTTACAATGTCGTGGTCGGCGGTGTTAAGAGAAATTACTCGTTTCTGTTCCAGTAATCGCTTGTTTTGATCTCTTTTTCAGGATAAATAATGAATGTTTGCGTCGCAGTACGCATTTCGTATTTCGCATATCTGGCTATCCGGCCGTAATACATGCCGAATATGCAGTATCCGGTATCCGGCCAAATTACTATCCGTTACATCTCTAGTTGTGATGTAATAAGAGGGTAATATTGTTATCATAGTTTACTGAATATTATCTTTGTATATACATTCCTATAGTAACGCCAAGAAATTCAGTAAAAATGTTGTACGAGTATCCCGACAAAGCTTTGGCGCTTCAATCGGTCTGAAATAAAAAATGGATTGTGTCCTGAATTTATTTAGAGGGAGCTTTCAAGCTTTATGAATTTCTCGTCCAAAAAAAAGCTATTTTTCAACGAAAATAAACAACAACAAATATTTATTTTTTGTACGACCGGCGCAAACGAATAGACTTTTATGTATTTCGTAAATAAATTTGTTTACTGGTTGCCATATTTCATTTTTTTCCCCCAATCACAATTTATTGTTCGTTGCCAAATATTTAAATCCCGCAACATAGCAATTCAATGTGATTTTCGTATTTAAGAATTGCTGTAATACTTTTACAATAGATTTCAAAATATGTAATTATGTATTTAGTTTTAAGAAATGATTGTTTTCAGCATCTGTTCTTCTGCGTATTTTCTCCTGCAAATGTTCATTCGGAACAAACCTGTACGTTTTGGATGCAGGAAAAACGGAGCTTATGTTATTCACTAAGAAGCATAGCATCTCTCAATGGAATTCTAGTCTGGTGAAAAGCACTAGACAAAGTTAGCTTCGTAAATATACTTATAAAATCCAGAGAACGGCCTGCATCTGCGTTACAGGAGCCATGCGAACTACCGCTGCTCTTGAAACAATGTTAAATATGGTATGCTTTCGTTGGGCATTTATGGTAGGGATATACGGACTATATGACTCCGCTCCTAGATTTCAATGTAAAATATAGGATTAATATTATAAGAATGGGTAGGAAATATCTGTCTTAATGACAAATCCGCATTGGAAATCTACACGGATATCCGGTTAGTATCTCTGAACCAGATATCGAACAGATGAATGCCCACGCTGTGCTGGGCTTCTGGTCATAGTGATGTACCAGGTAACTGTGAGGCAGACGAACTAACCAGAAAGAGAACAAAACTTGGATTTTTTATCACAGAAAGTGAACCCCATGTACCAATAGAAACAAAAAAACAAAAAATCTCAACGCAAGGTCTACAACAGGCTAATGAGAGATGGCCTAATCTTGACACGTATATCTGCGCCAACAGACTTGGCCACGGCTAAACCAACATAAAACTTACCGCCTGCTAAAAATAAGCAGAGCACATATCGGCATACTAGTTGGACAGGTCATTGTGCAATAGGCAGATATGACAGCAGACTAGGAATCCTCGCCAATGACTACTGTCACAGCTGCATGGATGAGGAGGAGGAGGAATCCCCCTATCACCTACTTTGCAGTTGCCCAGCTCTCTCCTCCTTAAGAAAAATGATAATACTTCTTTGTAGACCTTCAAGATATTTCCTCAACAGATATCAATAAAATACGGAAATTCATCCAACCTTCAAAATGGTTACAGGAGTATCGCTGAGAATCGGCTCATGTGGCAACACAAAAGACATACATACATGTATAAATTAAGACAATTACTTTAAGGTAGTATAAACTTCGAACCTCCTCGACTAAAGAAGGACATTGCCCAGTACTTAAATTGTCAAAAATATGGGCACACAAAATATTATTGCAACAATCTTAGCTGAACATTTCAGAGTGACGTTTACTAATGACACAAATAACTCAGACATAAGCTGACCTACAACTTCTGGTTTCCAAAGCACTAATAGCGCTAATAGCACTTATATAAAAAAGGTAACAGTAAAAGAAATAAAATACTATATTGAAAACAAGATTAATCCTAAAAAAAGCCCTAGGTATGATCTTATTACCGGACAGATATTAATAAAACTACCCCAAAACGCACTTTTGTACCTATTTAACGTAATTTTTACTCTAAACTGCTTCCCAAAGGTTCGAAAAGTAGCAAAAGTGATAGCATTTCCAAATCCTCGAAAAGACGCTACTCAAACCGCTAATTACAGGCCAATAAGTTTATTGCCAATAGTATCAAAGCTATTCGAAAAAATTCTAATAGATAGACTACAACACAGAGACGAGGCACTCAAATCTTCTTAAAGCAGAAGCTGGAGTTCCCCAAGGAAGCGTCCTCGGAACTTTATTATATCTAATATATACATCCGACATTCCTACACCTCAGTCAAGAAATGCAATGAATGCGATATAGACCAAAAGTTAACTTGGAAACAACATATACTCACAAAACGTAATCAAATCAATGACAAATTTAGACAACTATTTTGGCTGCTGAGAAGAATCTCGGTTCTATCTACAGACAACAAACTGCTCATTTAAAAGACGATTATTAAACCAGTATGGACATACAGACTTCAGCTGTGGAGAACAGCGTGTAAATCAAATATAAACATCATCCAAAGACAGCTATCAAAAATATTAAGAACGATAATAGACGCTCCATGGTATAATTCCAATGACGACATCCATATAGACCTCAAATTATCGACAGTAATTGAAGAAATACAAAAGACAAGCACAAAACACAAAATCCGGTTATTAATCCACGATAACAATTAAGTCAACTCAATCCCGCTACAAGAAATAACCCGAAAAAGAAGACTGAAGCGCCTTAGACCATCAGACCTAACTCAAAGATATTAATAAAAAGAATAACTATTGTAATCTTTACTTTTTGAATACTCGCTAATAATTAAAAAAACCCACCTTATTGTAAAACAAAGGTATGTAAAGGCACTGGCCTTATAAGCTATCATATCCTGTTATGTAACAACAATTACTAGGTGTCCAATATGTACAGATTAAATAAAGGAAAAAAAAAAAAGAAACAGTTTTTGAAAGCACAAAACATATTTACTTTTTTAATCAGTTAATTCACATTTAAAAAAAACCGACATCAAAAGGCGAATATTTACTTCAATGGTGCAGAAATAACGAAGAAATTAAAATCTTGACGAAAGCTTTTTCATAAGGAATAAAATTATCAAAGACGCAAAAGCTCTCTGCCACTTTATTCTCGATTTGGTATTACTAGCGACATCTTGCAGCATAACCGTACTACTGGATTGGGGCTACTATAGGAATGTATATACAAAGATATTATCATCTATCCAGTTTCATAAATTAGTTTTGAACACCGTCATTATACTTCTTTGAACCGTTAACATAACTTGTCAAGTGTCACTTTAAATAAACTCGTTTCCTTTTTCCTTCTTCTGGATTCAACACTCGAGCTGTTTTGTTTAATCTTTCTCTGGAATTTCAGCGCTGCTTTTCAATAGGTTATGGGCCCAGATCCCGCAAAACATTTTTTATAAAAAAAACAATTATACATAACCAAACATGGCTTCAAGTGCCGTGTGCGTAGAAAAGCTGAAAGAAAAGGAAAACTACGACGTTTGGAAGACTGCTGCCAAGTCTGACTTGGTAATTAAAGGCCTGTGGAGTTGTCTCGAGTCTTGCTACTGGAAACGCAAAACTATTCATACATAGCTGATCCAACGACGGCAAAAAGTGCATGGGACAGCTTAACAAGTGCATTTGAGGATAATGGTCTATGCAGAAAAGTAGATTTGCTGAAGCAACTTGTCCAATTGAAGTTTAACGAGTGTGAGTCTATGGAAGACTATGTCAACAAAATGGTGATGAACTCAATTAAAGTTCGGAAAGCCGGACTGAACATTGACGATGATATTGTTGCGTTAGTGATGGCGGTAGAAAACTCGACAGTTCAACTTACAAGTGATTCGGTGAAGCCATTATTATTACAACAAGTGAAATACGATGCTAGAAACTCGGAAAATGCGATGCTACAAAATTTAAAAGAAACCAATTTAGTAAAGTGCGTCTTAAATTTCGGTGTCATAATTGCGGAGATATCGGTCATTTTGCAAGACATTGTCCATCAAAAAGACGGCAACAGGAAAAATTTAATGACAAGGCAATGTTCACTTCATTTTTTATTAAAAGTGCGATCTCAAAAAATTGTTGATACGTTGATTCGGGTGCACGGCACACATGACTATGTGCAAACAGTTCCAGAAAAAATCTGAGAAATCCAACACATAAAGAGATTGTTGTGACAAACAGTGCAAAATTTCCAGTTGAGTGCATAGGTGATTTAAGTATTACTCTTTTGAATAGTAGAAACAGAACAAGTGCCACAATTTATAATGTTCAATATGTTCCCAATCTGTGCGCTTATTTGCTCTCCGTTAGTCAGCTAGTAAGGAGTGGTAAAGTAGTGCGGTTTGAGGCTGATAGCTGTACAATTTTCGATGAACATAATGATCTCCTTGCTACAGCATCTTTAGTTGATAACATGTACCGGTTGAAATGCGTGATTGAACATTTCAACATTTCAGATCCAATTGATTTGCATGTAGAATCTGATACGCGTTCGTGGCATCGTAGAATGGGAAATATCTGTAACGAGAACTTAAAGAAATTAAGAACTGCTGTGAAAGGTGTAAATTTTAGTGAGCCCATAGATGGAAAATGTATCGTGTGCGTTAACGGCAAGCAAACGCGTGAGCCGTTCAAATCCGTTGGAACCCGAGCTGAAGCTGTATTAGAATTAATTCATTCGGATGTTTGTGGCCCTATGCCTATCAAATCTTGTTCGGGATATCGTTTGTTCGTTAGATTTGTGGATGACTACAGTAGAAAACTATTCCTGTATCCCAGTGTTTTTCAAACTTTTCAGAATAACGACCCCCTTGAGCACATAAAACAACTTAGTGACCCCCTTTGAAATTGAAATGAGAGAAAAAAATAAACAAACCTGCAAGCTTGTACTGCAATCAATAAGGTTTGTTTGGGTCTCTTTTTTGTGGTCAAATTGGACAAACCTGTCAAATAGTAAATATTTAAAATCCTTTCAAAGAATGGAAAAATTGCACAAAAGTAACCAAACGCGTTCTAACACTTTGGGTTAAACCTTTTAAAATGTTCACTAACAAATAAAGATTTATGCCGTTTCACAAGCTGTCAGATGGTTGTTTTGACAGCTTTGGCACGCTCAGTTGCAACTATCTCGATTGAGGGGCAATTTTTGACACTCTCATTTGGCTCTCTTGTTTGAGATTTGTCGTTGTTTTTTTGGGTAAACAAACACGAATTCATGTGATTTTATGAAATCTTACGTAATATTACGAAAAATAACAATAACAAACAGACCTATATTGTACCGTTGGGGGATCTAGTTCAATGTCGCTGTAGTATGCGTCCTACAGTTTTCATTATTCACATAACGGTAATTGCCATTCATCTCGATTAGCCAACACCTTAGTCCTCTTTAATAAACTGAGAATTCTGCCAGTAAGACACTTGTATTACTTCAAAGTCCTTAAAATTTTCTTTATTAGAGGTGGGTACTTACAAAGCCCCATCAATGATACCCATAACCTTCGTAGCAATTTTAGTTCCTTGGTTAGCATTCCAATTTTTCGCACTTCTAGCCTCAGAAGCTTTTTCTCCATTGTATCTTGCAAATTATTCAATACACTCCCAGAAAATATTCGAATCATTAGAAGACTGAAAAACTTTATATGTGAAGTAAAATTGTGGCTTTTGAATATTAACCATAAAGAAATCGAATCTTTGTTGCACTTCATCACTTAGTTTCAACTTTAAAATATATGATCAGAAATTTGTATCCATGTACTTTATTATTGTCATTTTTCTTCGATTATTCTATCTTTTTTATTTCATACTTACAAAATGTACACCCCACTCAGAACTAATTAAAACAATGTGACATTACTACTATTTTTAACTAAATATCAAATGTCACTAACTATTCTCTTTATTATTATTTATTTTACTCGTATTTGAATTGTAATTATCATTTATACTGAATTATTTGAGAATAATGAATAAAAAAAAAATTATATTGCGCCTTTGTCATGTTGTGCCTCACAATACGAAAAATTGCATTATGCATCACTTCTCTACAAAAAATGGTGTTGGAATCGAGATATGAAACACTGAATGTACTTATATCCCTAATAGAAACCATACCAAATCGGCTTATAACACACTTTTCCGACGGATCTGCATTGGACAATAAGCGAAGGTGGATACTAAATCCTTTTCTTGATATATCCATACATTCAGCTGACCTTAAAATGTAAGTGAAGGAAAGACTGATTGAGCTTTCCGCGGACGAAATGCTGAAAATGGAGTTTCAATCGCAAACTATAGACGTTTTCTGGATGAAAAGAAGGAACGAGTACCCACATCTTGCAAGAGAAGCTCTCAGGTTATTAGTACCATTTGCTACATCCTACCTTTGTGAGCTTACGTTTTCTTCAATGCTGAACATAAAGTTTAAGGCCAGAAACAGAGTGGAACCGGAAGTCGACTTACTTGCTGGCGTATCCAAAATATCTCCACGTTATGACAAATTAGTCGATAAAAGACAAGCCCACCCCTCTTATTAATATAAATAAAATAACAAACAGTAAAAATAAGGGGGTCGCGACTCACACTTTGAAAAACACTGCTGTATCCTATTAAACAAAAATCTGAAATTTTCGAAACTTTTTTGACATTCAAAGCATTCGTAGAGAATCCTATGTAGTGATAACGGAACGGAATACAGTAGCGACCGATTTGTGCGTTTTTTTGTCATCGTGCGGTATACAACACTAAAAAGCAGTCTTATACACACCACAAAAGAAGGGGGTAGCTCAACGCATTAATCGAAGTATATAGTTGAACAAGTTCAATGCATGTTCATTGATGCGAACTTGAATTTGGCTGAGGCGGCATCGACTGCTGCATATTTGCTAAATCGTATCCCATGTAGGGGTGAAAAGTCAAAAACTCCGGAAGAATTTTGGTCAAAAATGAAGCCTGATTTCACCATGCTTCGTATATTTGGGTGCAAGGCGATGGTACACGTTCCATGCGAGAAACGCCGAAAGCTTGACTCGAAATTTATCGAGTGTGTACTGCTGGTATACAGCAACGAATCGAAGGCATATCAACTCTTCAACCTGAAAACAAAAAAGATCCTGATCAGCCGTAATGTCATTTTTTTGAGACTATGAAGCATGGGGAGGTAATTCATGATACACAGTTTTCTAATCATATTTTCTCATCCACAGATAACAACTGTGAAGAAGATGATTCAGAAGTAGCCAATTTTAATTCAGGCGGCAACAGAAGTGAAGAATTGAACATTGGTGTGAATGATGAATGAATGAATTTCCCACCATTCATCTGTTTCTGAATTCTGAAACTTTTGAGGACGCAGTAGCTGCTACAGATAATTCTGTTGATGAGCCTATTAATCCATTACAATTCAATGATGTGTTGGAGATTCATGAAGTTGATGACCCACTTCGTATGCAAGAGGAAGAAGATCCAGCATTCATCGAGACGGTTCCAGAGTCTGACAAATCAACAGGAATCGATGATGGCGATGATGCTTCTGCTAGGCCTAATGATAATGAAACTGATGTGGTTCGTAGGTCCGAACAAAACGCCAAGCGGATGGCATCAAATGAGGCAAGTTTTAATGTTAATTTTGCATGCATTGATCCTTTAACAGTTGAAGCAGCCATGTCGCGTTCGGATGCGCATATGTGGCAGCAAGCGATGCAAGATGAGTTCAAGTCCCTAAAATTAAACAACACCTGGAATTTGGTTGAACTACCCAAAGGCAAATCTCCAATTAAGTGCAAATGGGTATTTAAAACAAAGCGAAATGCCGATGGGGAAGTTTTGAGGTACAAGGCGCGTTAAGTCGTAAAGGGATGCTCCCAAAAAGAAGGCTTCGACTACCAAGAAACTTTTTCACCTGTGGCAAGGTACGCATCGATCCATTATTTACTTGCTTTGGCTGCCAAATTCAACTTGAACATTCGCCAGACGGACGCTGTAACAGCGTTTTTAAATGGAAAAATATAGGAAGATATTTTTATGGGCAACCGGAAAAATTCAGCTACGGCTCTACGAACGTGTGCAAACTTCGCAAATCTTTATATGGCCTAAAGCAGTTAAATCGCGTGTGGAACGAGGCTCAGAACGGTGTTCTTTTGAAGTCTGGCCTTAAACGATCTGAAGCCGATCAATGCATTTATTACTATGTCAACAACAACAAAATTATATTCGTCGCTGTGTACGTTGCCGATGTGCTGATTTTTTCCAACGACGAGTCGCAAGAATCCTCATTAAAAGAGGAGCTTAAAAGGAATTTTCAGATGAAAGATCTGGGTAATGCATCATCTGTTCTTGGAATTAAAATCACTCGCAACAAATCAGCTGGTTCTATCTCAATCGACCAATCTCAGTACATACTTGAAATCCTCGATCGATTTGGGATGGCTGATTGTAATCCCGTCTCTACCCCACTAGATCTCAATAAAAAAATATCTACAAAGATGTGTCCAACTTCAGTCGACGAACAGCAGCAGATGTCCAAAGTACTTTACATAGAGGCAATTGGCAGTTTACTTTTTGCAGCACAAACAACCAGACCGGACATAAGCTACGCAGTGAACTTGCTTAGCAGGTACAGCCCTAATCCAGGGAAAGCTCATGGACAGCGGTCAAACGTGTTCTACGATACTTAAAGGGGAGCGCAAATAAAAAACTCATCTTTACAAAGGCATCCATAAATACCCAAGGTTTTTGTTATGCAGACTGGGCAAGCGATGTCGACCAGCGAAAATCAACTACAGGGTATGTTTTCACCATGCAAGGCGCTGCAGAATCTGGGTCATCAAAACGTCCACCGACAGTCGCACTTTCCACCACTGAGTCCGAATTTATGGCTATTATTGCTGCGGTGCAGGAATCAATCTGGCTAAAACGGCTTCAAAATGAACTGTTTCCCAATTGTTCCAAAGAGATGATCCTGTTCTGTGACAATCCAAATCGCAATAAACAACTCATACTCATCTCGAATGTGGAAACCAAAACCGAGTTCATCCGTGAAAAATTTAAAAGCGGAGAATAGATACATCCCGACAAATAAGATGCTAGCAGACATTTTTACAAAGGGACTACCAAATGTTAAACATTCCATCGATACTCAACGATTGGGTCTTATAAGTTAAAGTATATAATGAAATTATTTTGTTTTTTTTTTATTCAATAATTTCAAATGTTTACATGTATCGATTTTTGTATATTCATTCAGGGAAAGTGATGTTTTTAAGAATGTAACATTGTTCTCATAAGTTTACTGAATATGTTCATCTATCCAGTTTCATAAATTAATTTTGAACACCGTCATTTTACTTCTTTGAACCGTTAACATAACTTGTCAAATGTCACTTTAAATAAACTCGTTTCCTTTTTCCTTCTTCTGGATTCAACACTCGAGCTGTTTGGTTTGCTAAATCTTTCTTTGGAATTTCAGCGCTGCTTTTCAACAGGTTGAGATGACAGTAAATTGTCAAAGCTAAGAGCCGCATTCAGCACATTTGAATATAAAATAAAACATCTCTTTGACTGGTTTAATAAATATAGGATGTTATCGGAAAAAAGAAATTGCAGCCGCGTAGGGGAGATCACCTACATGTGAGGCCAAAGGCCGTCGTCGGCCATAGGAGTAGTAGGTACATATATCTGTAAATATTTTTTTTTAGCTTCACGCGAGTTACATGCTGCAACTATGTACATAGATTTGTACATATGTACATACTCCACCAGCAGCATGATCAAAACCAAACCTAGTGAAGCTGTTGTTGAAAACCAAGTGTAGATGTCTTGCACTTGGGTACTGCTTTATTTAACTATTCATATTTGTTGTTTTTGATTTGTGTTCGATGTAAAAATATGAATGAGAGTTACACCCCTATTACGGTTAGCGAGTCGAACGAAAAAGTTGGCGAATGTGACTATTTCGTATTACGGTTAGCGACTCGCCGAGATTTCATGTGACTCAAATGTCAGAGTTTAGGCGAATTGTGACTTCACTCTATTAAGGTTAGCGAACGTTCGACTAGAAATCAATTTCTTCTGTCAAAATCAGTCGAATGGAATTTTCTGGTGACTAGGTAGTGCAACAGTGTAATGAGTGGAAGAAAAATGAAAAATTAATGAAATTACTATTAAATAATATTGTTAACAATAAAATAATGTGTTGAAATATGTATCTCAATGTTTTAAAAACCATCCTCGCCAGTTTGAAAAATCGTTGTGTTGATCAACATCCACTTGCCAGAATTAAAAGAAGGACCTGTTGACATTCTCCAGGAAATTGTGAATAAAGAATAGATACTTGGAAGCAACCAAAATCACCAAGGAAAGATGCAAGAACCAAAGACGAGATCAACATCTGGAAATCAGTCGTCAATTGGAGAATTTTCGAGATAGAACCAACAATGGAAACCAAAGATCTTATTGCTACACTAGGCATTCCTTCTGATGTCATTGAATACACGTATACATATGTATTTACCAAAAAATTGTAGAACAATATACATATTTCTTTTTTTTAAATAAACACAACATTAGTACAATATTTGTGATGGTGTAACTAGTTTCCCTGGATCGAATAATTTAGGATCTTTTCCAAGTGCTTCTGATAATAAGGCATCGTTGTAGAATTTGGATAATAGTTTTTCTACTTGCTCTTGCTTTGCTTTTCACAGTCCGGTGATGTGCTGACCAGAGACGCGGCCAACGTATGAACTCTGAAACTGCGAAAGTAACTAAACGTTCTTAGAGACGTGAAATTCTGGGACAAAATCATCACAAATAATAATTTTATTTACTTTCTTTAACCACCGAAATCAATTTAAAATTTTATCTCAAATTAAATTGCAGTTTATTTCACAAACAATCAAAACAATTCTGCTCTCTGACACTTCACAGCTGATATTTGAAGTTTTTCCTCGGACAGCCCTGAATTCTCTTAGCGAGTGAAAAGGTTCGCTAACCGTAATACCTCGACAGCAGAAATTCGCCTGGGAGTTCGTCTGGAGTCGAACGTTCGATTCGCTAACCGTAATAGGGGTATTAGTTGGTAATTACTAATTAGTGAGTATTGTTCGTAACACGTCGTCACGTGTCGCTTATGATACTTATCGTTTTATTTGTAGTGTTAAATGTATAATAAATGAATAAAACCATTTACTTATATGGAAAATATATTGTTTTGTGTATCATTTAAATTTCGGGATCATAGCTCGCGCGTTGGGGCACTTTTCTACGGTTGGTTCTTTATTCGACTTGATCCCCACGGATCGGTAATCGTACGAACAACAATTACGTGATCCGTCGTACGAACGAACGTATTGAGATTGCGTCATACGAATGCTCACGGAACGTAATTTTTTAATTTGACGTGGTAGTTGTAACAGAATAAAGTTAAAATGGTAATAGTCCAAACGTTAAACAAATGTCATTCAGAAGTAAAATGCGGCAAAATAAAACTTTTTTAATTTAAGATAGATAGACATCAAACATTGTCTATTTAATACGTAAAATTAATTTATTTTTGGTTTACAAAACATAAGTATAGTTAAACCTTTTTTTGATAAAATTAACATAAATATATAAATAGTAAAAAAAAAAAACAAAAATAGTTAATCACACTTCATATTCATGACTTATTTAATATTAGTACATGTGGCTATCTTCACAATCATTGCCTTGTTCGCTGCGACTGTCTGTTAGATAGCCTTCCAATATCAATCGAAGGGACTCACTGTTGCCGTTTCTCCTGTTATAACAGGAGTCTACTGTTATTTAGCTCCGAAAAAGTGAAATCTACTGTTTCCTGTTCCCAGACAATTTTAAGACCGTTTCTCCTGTTAGTTTACTTTTTTTTATTGAAAACAAAATTCGAAATGGAAGGCTTATATGAAAAAAAAGGAACAAATAATCTACGGTAGACCCATAGCAATAACATTCCTGGTTGGTGATTGGCACTACATGTGAGTAGGTCCATTCGCGTACGCTCCCAAAACTGCGAAAATCTATGTATGAAAAGTTACGAAAACCCGTTCGCTTACGCAAAAATGTCGCAGTTTTTCGTAAAAGAGAGTACCCACGAAAGAGTAATAACTCTACCCATTCTGCGAATTGTGGCACAAGAAATTTCTTTGGGCAGATTACATGAAAACTGTCAAATCACATACATTTTGCATTTTTTGTTGCTCAACGCGTTCGTTTCCTTTTTCGTAAATTTCCTATCTTTGAGAGAATTTCACCTCCACTCTTCGATGGTTGACATAAAACACATCTGATGCAAAATACCCGAACGGACCTAGTGACATTGACATTGACATTTATTTCACAATTTGAATAAAATGAAAGGTCTGTTCCTTTAATAGCAAATTGTTACTGATTCGCATTTGTACGAATTCTAGACCAACCACGTTCCTTTACACAAAAAAGTAGGAAAAGAGAGAATAAAAATGTTCCCTCACTAAAAAATCTTACGAATTCTTACTCAACAAATTTTTGCGGGTAAAAGTGAACTATCTTGCAAAGTCAGCTGTTCCGTTTGTTTTGAATTATTTGCATTTTCTTATTTTATGGCAAAAAGTAAAATATTGGAAAGAAAAGGAACATAGATGAAAGTTGAATGTTCTGAATATTGAAATTTGCATTTCGCAATATATTGCATACCGCATTAGTTATGGGATATCATCAAGAGTGGACTTTTCTGTAGAATCCAAGATCGTACAACACTACTCTGTTTACTCTTGCTTCACATATATTCATGACAATTCGTTTGTTGTAACTTTTGTGGTTAAACGCGTTCCTTTACTTTTTTGTAATTTTGCATCTGCCTGAGAGAATTTTACCCCCACTCCATGAAATTTCACAACTTACTATTTTTGGAACAGAAAGTAAAAGAACAGACCTAAAGTGGCCGTTTTTTTATAACCTACACACGCTAAAGGGGATATGAATACCCTTAGAATGATTATACACAGCGCGAATACATGAAGGACAATAACGGGAGACAGACAGATCGACGATTCTAATTTTCGTGATGCTAGTTTTTCTTGGCTATGTAAGCTCAAGAAAAGCATAATATGTATTATGTATTTATTATTTACGTACTTTGTGTCTAATTCCTTTTCAAGTTAAATTCAGGGAAAATGCAAAGTATTATATGAACAGAAGGCTAAAGAGGTTCCTTTTTAAAAATTGGCTCAGTGAAAACCCAGACAATTTTATGGAATGCAAATGCGTTTGCAACGCAACAAACATTTTTTCTATGAACTAAAGTGGACTATTATGCGACATGCTGAAGGGAAACGACATATCAATAACATTAAGTCAGCGCAACAGCAAATTATGTAGTGCCAAAGAACCTTTTCCTAATGCAATAGACATTTTACTTATAAATATCATATTTTATAGGTTTTTGGACGAAATTTTAAATCTCCTGTTACTTTGGTAAGTCCAACAGAAGATCTCCTGTTTTTTCACATTTTCTCAGCGGCAACACTGAAGGGACTCCTCCACAGAATCTTTGGAAGCAGTACTTCTTGGCGTTGTTGAAGTCTTAGCTTTTGACTCGAGTAACTGGGGACTACCAAATGTCTTAGTCTTTGGAAGTCCCTTAACTGATGCTTCCAATCCGGTTGCTTCAATCAACAAATTGTCTTCTTCCGTGAGATGTTTCTGGCGTTAGGAAATAATGCCCAAGGAAATAACGCCCAAATCGATTTGGAAATAACGCCCAAAAAAATCCCGAATAATTTGTTGTTGTAATTTTTTTAGTCATTTTGGGTGTAATTTCCTAGTCAGGGTTCATTTTATAATAGGCAGTAAAGCCCAAAATAACAAGTGTAAATATTTGAAAGGGAAATAATGCCCGAAAAAGGAAATATCACCCAACACAATTAAGACAAAATGAAATAACGCCCAAATAAAATTAAGAATTGCCCAAATGGCAATATTGTTGAGTAATTTCTACTGAGAATGTAGAATGTCATTGAAAAATGCAACCCACTCAAAGTTCGATGACAGATATTGCAAGCCTCTTCGCAGTTTTAAATAAACTGGACTTCACAATTAGTTTGATTACTTTTTTAAATTAAACAACAAGAACGATTGTACCAAACTAAATGATTCCCGCGGCGTGTG
Source organism: Brachyopa scutellaris (assembly GCA_949775065.1). Classification (NCBI taxonomy): domain Eukaryota; kingdom Metazoa; phylum Arthropoda; class Insecta; order Diptera; family Syrphidae; genus Brachyopa; species Brachyopa scutellaris. Next base: position 123,535,023 of record OX459112.1, read on the forward strand.
ACGCGAACGGTACGCGACGCTTCCCCCCCCCCCCCCCCCCCTCCCGCGTTTTTTATTATTCACTAATTTGGGAACAACATACGCATTGGTTGCAAAGTTTTGTTTTTAATGGGTACTAGCTGTCCCGCCTTGCTTCGCCCGTGTACTAAAACAGTCTCGTTAACCATCAGGCAAAACGCAATTTTCTTTCTGCCTAAGCCTGAAATACAGCAATACGAAAAACAAAACCAAAAAAAGAATCATGAAAGTCAGCCCAGCGGTTATCAAGTTATAACGTCATCGAGTTTCACGCCGAAGGAATTGTATATGTTATAAAGAAGATATGCAATTTCTTTATATCACTGTTTCGCATGTTTCCGCATGCATATAAAGAAACTTAACATATACGTATGTTATACCCAACCTCGCATCTACTAATATGAATTAGAAATAAAGCCCAAAAATCTGGAAATATCGCCCAATTTTTACAAAAACAATTCCCATTGAAAATTTTTGGGCGATATTGCCTTTTTTTAACTTAGGTGATATTGAGTTTTGGGCGTTAGGCAAAGTCTTTTTGGGCTTTATTTCCATCTTCTTGTTTATTTTTGGGCGTTAGAAATTTTTTTGGGCTCTATTTCCAAATAGATTTGGGCGTTATTTCCTTGGGCGTTATTGCTTAACGCCGATGTTTCTCTTCATATGGTCAACCTCCTGTTCTGTTTTTGGATGTTTGTTAAATGATGATTTTTTTTATTTGTTTAAAACTTTTGGTCTGCAAAAACCTTAAACAAAATTTTAAATAATAAGAAGAGATTCAGTAAATTAAATGTGTTTTCCAACCTTCTCCCGCGCTTTCGTTTCTTTAACCGGAGATCCTACGGCATTTAAATTTGTGCTCAAGCAATCGCTCATGTACTCTGCCAAAACGATCTTCTGAGTGGAGTTTATTTCGTTTCAATTTGTCCTAAAAATTTATTTTTTTTAATGCATGTATGTATATTAATTAAAATCGAAATAGATTTATAATCAATTTATAATTATTATAATTTTATTAATTTTCGCACGACAGAAATTACGAACACTAAAAACCAATCGAATGACTTTACGATTGAACGTATACGTTTAGGTATCCGTTAAGCCAATTGGTGAACTCAAATTACGTTAACGGATATAAGTACGTTCACGTATGCGACAATCCCGAATACACATTTTACGAAAACGAGTTACTCGTTCACGGAAGACGCGATTCGACCCCTGGCAAATATCAGCAGGTTAGATGGCTCGTCGATATCTTCGAAGAAGAATTTGCCCAGGGTTCTGTTTCTCAGTTGACAGAGGCTAGGACAGTGACAGAGGAAATGGGTTGTGTCCTCATGTGTCTCTTTATCACCGCATCCTCTGCAGATGTCATCATCATTCAGTCTTAATTTCTTCATGTGGTATCTTAGACTTCCTGTCAGCTTGAAGGAGTTTTTTTGTTCTTGCTTTGTCGTATTTTGGCCACAATGTTCTTGATACCTCGCAGGTGGCTAGTAATTTCCACCTGTTGTTTGCTTTAATTTCTGATGTTTGTTCAATTTCGGCACGAAGGTTGCAGAGTGGAGGTTTGACCGTCCCATCTGCCTGTTCTCTATGTAGGGCTGAGCCCTTTCTAGCTAATTCATCCGCAACTTCGTTACCTGGTATCCCTCTGTGCCCAGGGACCCAGTAGAGTTTTACATTGTGCTGCGTGCCGAGAACCTTCAGCTCTTCGCGGTAACAGTTTACAAGCTTTTCTACTTGGAAAAGTACAGAAGGGTTTTTCGAAGTCCAAGTATGGGAGTTGATGTCACCATTAGGGTAATTGCTAAGTATTTGGGTATGTCCATATTCATAAGGTCTCCAGTAATCTGACTGACTTAACCTGAGAGCGCTTTTTGCTGCGGTCTCTTGCATATAGAAATCCAGAGGCAGCAGGTTAGGAATTGCTTCCAGTCATGCTGTTGGTGTTGTTCTCATCGCGTTGGTTGTTCCAGTGCAAGCTATTCTCTGTACTTTGGTCATATCTTTGAGGTTGCTTATTTTGGGTCTGACTATTATTTATGGGTCTGACTATCGCTCGGTACATCCATAGCGTTAATTGCGGTCTACAACCCCAGTTTTTCCCGAAGAATCTACTGCAGGTGAAGAAAGCAACTGATGCCTTTTTTACCCTTTCTTTAATATTCAGCTTCCAATTTAGCTTTCTGTCAAGTATGAGGCCTAAGTATTTCGCGCTCTCAGACAACTTAAGACTGGAACCCTCAATGCTTGGTGGCGTGAAGGGTGGTATCACTCTTTTGTTGGTAAACAACACTAGTTCAGTTTGCTGAGGGTTGACCCCCAGTCCGCATTGCTTTATTATACCTATAGTTATGTATATAAGAAAATAATTTAATCTTGTAACCGTCGGTGTTGTTGTTGGTCGTATGGCTGTGGGCTGGACTGTCTCTAAATTCGAGGGCAAAATGCGGTTGTATTACAAAACGGAACTTATCTTGATTTATTTCTCTACCACGAGTATGAGAAACGCAGTACTCGTTGAATAGGCAATTAACCAAGCTCTAATTAGTAAAACGACAATCGCACTTGCTCTCCCTTCCAGCACGTGTTTTCGAAACGAAATTCAGTAGCCATTGAATGGGCCGGATGTCAAGTGTGCGAGTGAAAAAAAAAACGATTTAAATTAAACGCGTTAATGCCCGGTTTCACCAACCACTTTTCAATATTTAACAGGCTGTTTAATTTTAAAATGACGTATACTCTGAAAATCATTGTTTCGTTTCATCTTGTTTCGTACTTTTTAGTTGGTTTTCCCCGTAGTCGTGTTTTAGTTTTTTAAACTTAATTTTTGATTTACAACTTTTTAGTTTCAAAAAAAATGTAGTGTATGGATAAGTAAGCAATGTCGTGTTCTACTTGTCAACACCTTTCGCTTGATACCCATATTAGGGATGTAGTAAAGATAACGGAAATCCACCATCTTGGGGGCGTCCGCAATATTGAATTTAGAATGAAGTCATATCGTATTGTATTCTACTCGCCAAGCCCTTTCATTTGATACCACTATCAATGCGGTTGTAAAGACTAGTCGGGTAAAAAAGAACAAAAAAGAAGAAGGATAAGGACGAATCCAACGACACCTCATTTGTTGAAATCGGTTCCATAGTTTAGGCTGTACGAGGTGACATCCTTACATACATACAAACAAACAAACAAACAAACCCAGCCTGTTAAAATCATAACCCTTCCTCTGCGTAGTCGGGTAAAAATTCAATATGTTTTCAGTGTTAGTGTTGTGTAAAGCTGGACATACACGATACAATCCTTGTACAATGGTTGTAAGCAATTTGCGGTCGTATGCGATCATTTGTATCGTGTGTTAGCAAACTAATGACGGTTGTACCGATATCGCACGATTGTACGCATTGAATCGAAAACCTGCGGTTGCATGCGCCGTTGTATGGAAATCGCATGCATATTGTATAGTGTGTGTGTGTGTGTGTGTGTGTTATAACAGTTGTACCGATATCGGTACAACTCGCGGTCGTACAACGATTGTTCCGTCTTGATACAGACCAAAAACATAATAAGGTACGAATCTTGTCACAGCTTTTTAATAAGCAACGATCTAATTGAAAAAAAATTAAATAACTCTGATCTTATTGAAGATCAACTTTTAGAATAAAAAAAATAAAATAAAAATAAAATAAAGCATAAAATTATATAATTATAATTAAATATTTATGAACTACACACATAAATGTATATGTGATAATTTCGTAAAAATTATTTTTGTTTTTGTAATGTATGGTAGATTTTGTTTATAAATTTATAAATGAAATATAAATGAATAAAAGTAATTTAATCTTAAACAAGTCACAAACCATTAAAATAAGCATTGCAGTTAATGCACGTCGCTATTGGAACATATATTTACCTGGCAAAAGAAAAAAGTACAATTGAACGCAAGTACAATTTGTAGTTAATTTGCAATACAATTGCAAAAACTCATTTTTCATCCCTGTTTCATATAGGTAGGTAATTTATCATTATATCTTTCTTTAGCACATGACACAACCCTTATCCCATGACACAAACCTTAACATTTTCACAGCTCACTTCATTTATTTGCTGACTTTTTCTATTTTATAAGTTGATATTGTATCTATTTCACTCTTTCCCCATTAAAATTTGAAGTACACTAAAAGAACTTTTTTACCAAATACGCTAACAGCCTGTTACCTATACTCTGTTCCACAAAAATTGTCAGTACAGGCCTTATGGGGGAGCTTTTTTTCAAACACTGGTGCCTGTACATGTCTTCACGGCACTCAATTAGAGAAATCGCCACTGAAATAAAATCCAAAGCACTGACTTACACAGGTTTTGTTTTTGTAATTTACCAAAAATTCGCATACATCCCACCACAGCATGTCAGGCCATCTCCACAGTCGGTGGCTGAATGATTGTGTGTGGCTGCGAATCGCTGTGTACATAGAAAGTATCAACATCAAACAGTGTTACCATTATTAAGTTAATGCTAATCGTTAATGCTTTTTATGTGGTTTTTGTCAAAGAGCTTTGGGATTTTGTGCTTTTGAGAACCAATAAAATTAATTTGAGTATGTGAGGGTATTGCCATATGGCTTTTGTTTTTTCAACTTTCTTGTTTTCTGGTGAAACCGTTAAAATTAATTTTAACGCTTTTTCGATTTTTGTGATTTATAATGAAGGTTATTTGCGAGAGATGAGTTTTGGGCGTGGAAACGAATAGTGACATTTTTTTTGTTTTTACCCTATATCTCGTAAGCTAATCGTTTCTGATATACAACATTACTTACTTAGTTTGCGCTACAACTCGAACTGAACCTAGGCCTGCTTCTCGCAACCATCTGTGTGTGCGTGTTATATTTTTGCAGGAATATACAACATTGATACACCAAAATACTCGAAAACATGCCGTTTACAACATACCAACATTTCATAAAAATCGAGCTGGTGTCCACTTTGTACACAATTATCTTTTTTCCGTTCAACAAATTGTGTTTTTCTCAAATCAGCAGATGGTAACCCTATGGGTATTGCTCTCCGATTTGCGGTGATTTTCCGTGCATACTATGGTAACCCAGTGAAAGCTTAAAAGAGGGACAGATTTATGAAAGCTATTGCAACCAGAATGAGAGGCAAACGTCCTATCTTCCCTGTACTGACAATTTTTGTGGAACAGAGTATAGTTAACAATTCAATAAATGGGGTTGGTGAAACAGAATTTAATGGGTAGATATATTTTAACGGCCTGGTAGCTAAAACCACTTTTAGCTAATGTTGGTAAAACCGCGCATAAGACAATTTAAATTTTTGAAATAAACAAATAGCTTTATTAAGAAGTAAGGAAAAAATTAAAACGAATTCAATCATTACAAAAAATATTAATCTTAACTACAGTGTATCAATCTCATATTCGTACACCTGATGTGGCAATATTTATTTAAGGAAAAATCCAAACAAATTGAACAGATACTGCAAATTTTTATTGATTTCAGTAAGAATACATACAAATGAAAAAATTAACTTCAATTAATTCAAATATTTCAAATAAAGTATTGAAATTTTTTCATAAAAAACATAAAATTAAGAAAAATATGGTCAATACGAAATTCGTACACTTTGATACTAAGTCAATTTGTTTACATTTTATCTAAAAACTAATACTTTGAATCAAAATCTTTGTTAGCTAAGACCTATTTAAGATGGCTGGGCATGGTTTGGCTAATTTTTCTGTAATTTAAAGGGTAATTTTTACTCACTCTTCAATAAACCTCTCCTTCAGATAATTTTTGATCCTTATACCAAATTTTCTTACTCTGCGGCCCAACTCGTCCCACAAATTCTTTATGGAATTAATATCTGGTGACTGTGGAGGTGTTGCCAATACTTTTCGAGAGTGATAAAGAAGCCACATTCGAAATACATAAGCTTTATGTTTGTGGTCATTATCCTGGTAAAGGGTAAAATTGTTCCAGAGCCCCTTTTGAACAGCACTTTCTCCAGATTTGGCTTCGATATCTCAATATATTGCTTATAGTCCATTTATTTCTTTAATTATATGCAGTCATCCCACTCTAGCTGCGGAAAAACACTCCCACACCATTACCGAACCACCATCATGTTTGAATGTCCGCCTTGTTATGTGGAAGATATCCGGTAATTGTTTTCCGACAAACCATTTGTCCGCCATCCGACCCATGATCATTAAATTTAGACTTGTCTGTAAATACTACTGTGTTTCAAAAGTCGAAATTTTTAAATTGGTGTTGTTTAGTGAATTCTAATCTCTTGCTTTTGTTCATTAAACTATTGCCAGGTTTCTTACGCATAACTCTTCAATTGTGCCTATGTTTTCGGATGCAATTTCTTGGCATTTCTGTTCAGAAACCTTTATTAAAAGTTCGACAAAGTTTTCTGCCCGTTTTGATGCACTATATGTAGGTTTTTTTTTGAATTTACCGTATAAATATTCTCATATCATGTGCACTTAATACATTTTTAGATGTATTTTTTGGTTTATTTTCGATGTGGTTTTCATGTTTCAACCGAATAATGATTGTTTGGATGGTTGATCTTGGCCGACCTACCAAACTTGATATCACACTATAAGATTTTCCTGCTCCGTTGTATCTGATTTTCTGTTCCCGCAGTTAACTTGATATCTCACCCTACATTCTACCCATTTTTTCAAGAAATTTCGAATAACCTTACAAAGTAACTTTTTTTCATTATCTCACTTTGAAAAATAATAATTCAATGCAAAAAACAACTTTGACAAGGAACAGATTAGTGATTTTTATTTTTTTGTGAATAAATGAGCGGTGTACGAATACGAAATTGAGCTCCTTTTTGTCTATTTTTTTACTTTTTTCTATGTCAAAACCAAAGCGAATGTTTACTAATGTCAAAACTAAATGGAATGCAATTGTTCAATATCCAGTAAAAATACTATACTATATTTAACTTAATATCTCAAGCCGTTTTTGATCAGGAATTCAATGTTATTCTTAATAGCTGGTGTACGAATATGGGAGTGATACACTGTATGTTACTTTTGGTGCGACGAAACGTCTACCTACTCCTGAAATACCAAAATTGAGTGTTTTGCATTGGCTTCTGCGCCTTCTTTTATACAAGCTGAAATATAATATGAACAAAAATTAAAAGCGAAATTTACTGTTTCCATAGTAATAACGGTATTAGTAGAAATTTACTGTTTCCATAGTAACAACGGTATTAGTAGAAACAGTACGGACAAAAAATAATAAGAACATTTTTAAAGTAGAAAAGGTACGGACAAAAGTTAATAAGAACATTTTTAAAGTAGAAACAGTACGGACAAAATTAAAGGTAAAAACTTACATGAAATGATGAAAATATGAAAATAATTAAGATAATAATGTTTTTATAAATAAATTTGCTTATAAAAATAATACTGTTGTTACAATCTCTTTTAATATGACATGGGGTCCATCTCTTTTTGGCAAAAATTTAGCGGAAATATTTTTCGATGCTTTGCTGAGAAAATGGGAGGTTATTATCAATAATCATTATTCTGAGCAGATGAACCGTGCTCTGCCTCTTTGCAGGTGATGTTTGTCTTCTTTGCTCTTCTGATGTGATGGGTTCCAGTTCGCCAATTTAGTTAACAACAGTCTTGCGAAGAAACATCATGTGTTAGTTCTGTTCCTAGATTTTAGCAAAGCCTTCGACACCCTAGACCACAATAAAATAATAGAAACCTTAGAAGCAGCAGGGATTAGAGGAACCCTAGCAGAATGGCTAAGGGACTATTTAAGAGCGAGAACTTTCCGAGTAAAAATAAAAGATTGTTGCAGTAGCGAATACAAGGTGCAGTATGGTGTTCCCCAAGGGTCAAAATTGGGGCCCCTATTATTCATTTTGTACACGAACGGAATGTTGAAGTGCCTTAAAAATAGCTCCTCATTTGCATACGCAGACGATACGGCAGTAGTTGTTTCGCATAACAATGTCGAAGAAGCAACGAGGATGATGCAGATGGAACTCTACGAAGTAGGAAAGTGGTGCCACGACAACGGACTGGTGATCAATGTGTCGAAAACGAAAGTTATGCATATTCGCAGCCCACAATATCCAGCTACAGAAATTAGGCTTAAAGCCTACAATTGTACTAACCAAACCACAACTGATGTGATAGAGGTAGCGGCGACGTATAAGTATCTTGGTATTACCATCGACAGTCATCTTCTTTGGGAACCGCACATTAATGACCTACGAAAAAAATTGAGAGGGTCCCTGTTCGCATTGGCTTGTATGCAACACAAAGCTACAATATCCGTCCAAAAGCAAGTATACCACGCTCTTATTGAGTCAAGGCTCAGATATGGTGTCCTGGCTTGGGGAAATGCGGCAGAAACACACATAGCCAAACTGCAGCGTATCCAAAACAGGGCAATAAAACTGTTATCAAGAAGAAACATAGCAGAAAGTAGCTTACGAATACTGAGAGTAAGGCAGATCTTCAAGATGACAGCAGCGCTGGAATATTACGATGACGACCAGTTCCGGGTACCAATCAGCCACAACTTTAATACTAGAAGACAAGCGAATGGGATGTTCCAGCTTCCACATTACAACAACGCTTACGGTAGGCGCAAGTTAATGTATACGGTGCCAGATATACTAAACAGCCTTCCTCAAAACCTGAGAAACATATCGCAATGCAATACCAGAAAAAGAAAATTAAAAAAACATTACTTAGAAGAAATTACTTAAGATCCATTTAATTTAAATGAAACAAAATCATCAAACACAAATTTCAATAGCTTTTCCATACTTATATGTTTTAGTTAAATCGTATTATATAATTAAGATTTTTTGCATACACTGTCTTTTAACGTAAGTTCATTTTGATAACTTTAAACAAATAGCTTATAAACACAATCTCCTGCAGATAAGCCATGCGGCTTCGCAGGTAATAAATAATGTTAATGAAATGCCTATTATATGAAATAAATAAAATAAAAAAAAAAAATAAAAAAGTAAATCAAACCACGGTAAAAATGGAGTTGGAAGGTTCTTCGACTCAGGAGCTGCTTTTGGAGAGTATCGATTGCTTACATTTGCAAGGACAGTGCTTTTCTTTGAAGAATTTGCTGCTGCTTCCATTTGTCGGATTGATTCTAGTGTTTTGGCAATCGTCGAAATCGGGTTAGAAATGTCAGTAAAGAAAGTGTCTGCTTCCACTGGTGACTTGTTTTGTACGAAAGTGTGAGTCGTGACGAAAAAATCAAATTTTTTTACACTTTGATCAGCGAAGTACCAGTTTCTTTGACCTATATTAAGGACTACTCCATTTTCATCGAGGAAATCAATCCCTATAAGAGTACGATTATCTGTTGGTTTCGGTAACGCAATAAATCTGATTGGTCGCAATCGATTACCGAATATTATGGTTGTGTCTGCCATAGAAATTTCTTGTGACGTAGAATGGCCGTCGGCAAGTGTGACAGTAGCTTCAGCATTGCGGAACTTTGTTCCATTGCGGAGAAAGTGTATGAACAGTTCCGTTCCGGTAGCGCTTGTCCTTGCTGCTGTGTCAATAGGGGAGTACACATGATACGACCGATCTGACAGACTTGGTCGGATGGATGTCTGACAGACCGATGTCGTTAGCGTACATGAATCAAATAATACAGATTACGCATTGCGCATGTCCACCATGTTGAAAACAATTTCTGTCAGTTTTGTGACGTCATAATAAAATAAATAAGTTCGAATTCAAATGGGAAAACTGTAGTTACTCTTAAAAACTGAAAGATTTGGTGAAATCAAATTATGTATAAATAAAATGGGTGTATGTGCAGTTTTTGAGTGCAACAAAAGTGGCATTAAATACAATTACTTCCTATTCTCTATAAGGAATTGTATTACCGCCAAACTCAAGCGAGGCTCCGGTGGACCAAATCGAGAGAAATGTATAATTCATTCTTCATTTATTGCGACTAGAGCTCGAAAATAACTCTTAACCTTTATTTTCATTTGGTATCTCTCTGAGATATATTACATTGGGTTCGAATCCCGCCGCAAACACCTAAAAGTTTTTCACAGTGCCCACCTCTTTCGAATGTCTGACAAGCATCAAAGAGTATCATTTGTCACGATTGAGCTTCTCAACTCGCCGTTCGGAGTCGGCAAAAAACTGTAGGTCCCTTCCATTCGTGCAAAACTATAACACGCACACACAAATGGTTGCGAGAAGCAGGCCCAGGTTCACCTCGAGCTGTAGCGCCAACTAAGTAAGTAAGTAAGTATTGACATTTAGGTCTTGCTCAGAGATATATTTATATGAACTCACTTTTCGCTTCTCGCTTGAGATTTATTTTTTAATTTATAATTTATAAATAACAATTTAAATGGAAATGATCAACCTAAAACCTCTTTCGTTGAAAATAAATCAAAAGTGTTCAAAATAAATATAGAATTCAATTGTTTTCTTTATTTTACATCTTTATCTTTATCTTTATCCTTATCTTTATCTTTATCTTTATCTTTATCTTTATCTTTATCTTTATCTTTATCTTTATCTTTATCTTTATCTTTATCTTTATCTTTATCTTTATCTTTATCTTTATCTTTATCTTTATCTTTATCTTTATCTTTATCTTTATCTTTATCTTTATCTTTATCTTTATCTTTATCTTTATCTTTATCTTTATCTTTATCTTTATCTTTATCTTTATCTTTATCTTTATCTTTATCTTTATCCTTATCTTTATCTTTATCTTTATCTTTATCTTTATCTTTATCTTTATCTTTATCTTTATCTTTATCTTTATCTTTATCTTTATCTTTATCTTTATCTTTATCTTTATCTTTTCTTTATCTTTATCTTTACTATTATTATAAAGAGGAAAGGTTTGTATATGGGAGGTAATCTCTGGAACTACTGAACCGATTTCAAAAATTCTTTCACTAATAGAAAGCTACACAATCCGGAACATCCATTCATAGGCTATTTTTTTTTGTTTAGATAACATAAATTAAAAAAATAATTTGTATACCTATTTTGTATGGTTGAGCCATACATTCACTCCTTACATTACAGCAGTTATACGAATTGCAAATGAAGTCAATTTACTAACGGAGATTTTAAGAGTTTAACCTTTTCTTAATTACACCTACAGGCTGAGAAATAAATGAAAAAACCTATCTAAAAACATATCATTTGCTTACATCGACGACTTCGATTTGATCGCAATGACGAGACGAGGTTTTGTTGCTACTGTGTCGTTGTTGTACTCGCACGCTCTCGCTCTCATTCTAATTCCTCTTTGGTATGTTCAATTACATGATATGTATGTACGTATATATAGTATGCTTTCTCTTCTTTACTGCCTTCCACTTCCTACCTTTAAAATATTTTGCAAAACGCAAGCCAATTGCATTAGCGATAAGCGGTAAGAAAGAATCTCTATGTACAGTATATATGTATATGACCAGAACCAGATATGTCTGAGTATTGCAAAATGCACACCAGCTTGAAGCTAGATCAGAGGGGTTTTCATGATACCTACTTTTTTTTTTTTTTTTGGTTAAAACAGGATCTTCCATACTAATTATTCCAAAAACCATAACAGATGATGAACTTAAGAGGGGATGAATTCGTTAAGTTATTGGTTAAGTGTATGTAACTGAGGGAGGATCGCGTTGAAAGAAATAAATAAAAAGAGATAACAAAACAATGGGTATGGTATAACTCGCAGTTTTTTTCTCGCATTTTATTATTTCGCTGCGATCATTTCGCAGTTTATTATTTCGCATATCAACAACTCGCATTTTGTTTCTTCGCATTTGTTATTCCGCAAACTTTTATTTCGATTTGTAATTATTTCGGCATAGGTTATTCTGCATTTATTATTTCGCTTTATTTTATTTGGCAAAATATTATTTTGTATTTTTAAGTTGTTTGGCTCTCATTTTATCACATGTTAAGAATTTCGCGCGAAATTCATTCAAATAAAATATAGCAAAACGGGTTAAGCATGCTGCTAAAAAAAACCGGAAACAAAAAAATAATAATAAACAATAGTTTTTGATTTCCTTTACAATTTTCTATTCAAAAAAAAAAAAAAATAACAAAAAAACGTATTCAATGTAAATAATCCTTATTTCCATAAAATTAACTTCAAACACGAGGGAAAAAGCTGCTAAATAGCATTGCATGAATTAACAGTTTGCCAGATAAGCAAATGCAAAAACACCGAATGCCAGTTGATAAAAGCGCTAAATATAGAAATGCGAAAGAAGTAATGCGAGGTAATCTTACAGCGAGATGAACGCACGACGAAATAACAATGTGCCATATGAGTTCTGCGAAATAAAGGGACTATGTTTAGACAGTCGCGAGATAACATTTTGCGAAATAAAAACCGCGAGTTGTCGGTTACCCCAAAACAATATCCTGATGCTCTGAACAAAACAGTAAAATATCATCTCAATAAGATCCACAACCACATAAAGAACCAAGTGCAGAATGAAATCCAAAGCGGAGAAGTATTAAAGAGTGGTAGAGAATAATAGATGTAGAAGTAGAAGCAGAAGGATTATCCTACTGTAGGAAGGGTGTATTATTGAAGGGAGAGTGAATTGGAGTATCTATACATAAGTAGTAGTAGAAGAAGTAGTGACCAGTGCTGCCGCTAAGGAAAAAAAAAAAAAAAAAAAATTAAAAAATAAAAAAATATATAATTATATTAATTGTATAAAACAAACACTTTCAACCTTCGTGGTGTTCGGACGTCTTTAATTTTGCTCCGCACCCTATTTTCAATTCAATTTCCGTGAAAACACATTAAGTGCATAAGTGTCGATAAAGTGCTGACCGATTTTTTTTTGTCATATCTTTTTCCCGTCGCGCTCGCATTTTTTTTTTTTTGTGTGCAATACCCCAACTGTCGACGTACTTCGAGTGTTTACCTTTTTTTTTTTCAACTCCACCCCTTTTGCCATAGTGACAATTTTCATTTAAAATATGGAAAAGTGCTGCGATAGTGCCCTTTGCAACATCGATGACATTAATGCTGACCTGGTGGCATGTAAAGGCCTCTGCGGGAAATCTTTCCACCTTCAATGCATTGGACTAAGCAAGAGATCCAGTATATATTTACTCTGAACATTTCTTTTTTTACTGTGACGAGTGCAAAGTAATCACGCTCTCGCATGTCGTAATCGCGATCAAATGCCACAGTGACTCCACCAAATCTCTGCTCAAAAAGGTCCGAAGTGATTTGGAGAAATTAGAAGACATTACCAAAGGCATTGAGGACCTGAATAAAACCATCGAGTGCTCAAGTAATCGGTGCTTATCTAGATTTAAAACCCTTGATAAGCAAATTACAGCTCTAACCCAGTTGGCCACTAACAAGGACGATCATGTCAAAAACTGTTTTAATGAACTCAGAAGTGATCTAAAATCAACCCTTGCTAACTTACTGAAATCCAACCCTTGTGGTAAAATTAATGAGGACATCAAATCTCTTCGCTCTGACCTTGATGTTCATTTTAGTAGCTCCTCAAAAAAAATGGTACCCTCACCCCCCAACCAGATCCTCTTCTCGAAGAGTTGTCATGTAAAATGAACAGCATCAGCTGCGAGCTCGCAGCGACTCGGCTCACGATTGGCGGAATAGTGGATGACATTCGGGCGGCGTCTAGCAAAATTGATGATATACCGGACCAAATCCAACCGAACACTACCACTTACAATACCTCAATACTTGCTGAAATAGCCGAGACCAATAACAACACTCCTTCACGTCCTACACCAACTGTGTTGCTCCAACACCACCAACCGATTACGCTGCTTCACCGAGAGTCATTCGTCAGTTTCGCACTACATGGACCCTCTCTGAATGGAACAAGAGAATTGCAAGGATAGACACCACCAACGCAAACGTCTCAACTTTCATCATTAAAGGTGCTCCCCTACTGGCCGACGTTTCCTGGGTGTGGAAACATTTCCGTAAAAAGTTTGGTATGACCATCGACGAATGCCAGAAGATCTACCCATCCAGTTCCAGAAATCATAGCGTGTTTAAACTGAGCATTCCGTCCAAATACGAATGGCTTTTTTGTTCCTCCCCGAGCGATGTTTTCCGGTTGGGCAAAATGACTATGTCCAGGATTCTGAAAGACAACATCAACCAGGTTAAGCCTTTTAATGAGAAACCTAGATCTAAGGAAAATAATAAACCTAGCTCTAAGCCTAATTTAGCTAACTCTAGATCTAAGAAAAATTATACCCCCGTACCCAACTCTGACCCTAACTGGAGTTTCAAAACGGGAGTTTTTCCCTACTTTTCTCCACTTTGTCTCCAACCTACCCCTTCCCTGCCTAAAACTTCTTCTAAACCATTGAAAACTCAACGTAACCGTGTGTTTTAATCTTTCGCCCGATTCCTGTCCTCCGCCAACTCATGTCTCACCTTCTCCTCATGTCTCATCTTCTAGCAACACTTCCCTCACCGTCAATTACCCGAATTTCATTCACTCCCATACTCTCAACCCTTCTCCACCTTCTTCGTCAACCTCCCTCAGCAGATCCGCGAATCCCTCTCATTTACCACTTCCGAGAATCTCCACCGTTTCTACATCCCCAGCCGCTCCCCCGATTTTTGACCCGCTTCTTCCTCCCGTCGCAAAACTCACGTCTAAATTAGCTGATCCCACGTCTGTGAACAATGACCTCGATGGCCGATACATTCTGTCAAGATTGAATGATCACCGGCTTTTCAAAAATGTTCGCCTCTACCTTGCCTATTTGCACGACAAGCCTGACTCTATCTGCATCGACGGCAAAACAAAAACAAATGTCATGGTCTCGATTCAAAAAGAAGGCCCCCCAACTGACCCCGTGGCCTTAAGAAATATCTTCACCCGTTTTCATGATAGTTTTAACATTTCCCCCTCCACTGTGGCTAATGACCTCACTACCTTAGCTTCATATATTGGCTCCAAAGGTCATATCTTCAAAGAACTCGCACCAACTTCAATAATTATTTTCGTCCCTAACTCCAATCCAGTCACTCCATCACACTCTGCCGGATTTACCCCACAGTTCCTATCCCTGTACTGTCAGAATGTCAGAGGACTTCGCACCAAAACCTCGGTGGTGTACATGAACTCGCAATCTCTTCTATGATATTTTTGCCCTCACTGAAACCAACTTATGTCCCAATTTCCTAAACAATGAATTATTTACTTCTGACTTCGTTGTCTTTCGCGCTGACGGGCAGGATAAGGATTACGTCTCCTCCGGCCGCGGTGTTCTTTTAGCCATACATAATAGTCTGGATGCAACCCTCGTCAGATTCTCCAGTGATACCTCATTCGAATTCATATGTGCTAAAATATCTGTACCCAGGCGGAGCATATATATTTTCTGCTGTTATATTCGCCCCGCTCAAGTGTACCAGCTAGCTGTTGATGCAATTGACTCGCTGTTTGAACCCGCTGATCCTGGAGACGATTTCATAATTGTTGGCGACTTCAATCTTCCCCTTTTGCAATGGGCTCCATCGGAGGACGAATTATCTTTTGTTCCGACCAATTCCTCCTCAGAAAAGGAAACGCTCCTTACTGATCGCCTTTTCAACTCTGGCCTCTTTCAGATAAGCGGTATCACTAACAACCTTGGTAGGCAGCTCGACCTCATTTTCTCATCTGACGCACATAATTTCCTTGTTACCAAGAGCGACCATCTTCTCTCCACCCTAGACCTCCACCACCCCCCTCTCACTCTTTCTTTTTCATATGAACACGATAACATTATCGTTGATTCCGAGAACTCCCTTTCTTTCAACTTTCGTAAAGCTGACTTCATTCAACTCAATAACTTAATCAATAGCATAAACTTCAATCTCTTTCTGAATAATAATATCCCCAATGACACTGCTCTCGATTTCTTCTACACAGCCATCTTTGACTGTCTTCTCAAATCCGTCCCTTATGTGCCTCGAAAAAACTGTTCGTCTTCTCCTCCCTGGTATAATAATGAACTGCGTACTCTTCGCAATAGTAGAAACAAACTATGGAAAACTTACCTGAGATCCAGATCTGAATCCGATTATGCTTACTACCAGCAAGCTTACTCCCGCCTTTCCTTCCTTTGCAAATCCCTCTATCTCGAATATCTGGATAAAATGCAACTGAGCCTGATCACAGATCCTATGCGTTTCTACCAATTTATTAATGTCAAGAGAAAGTCCGATGGCTTCCCTTCCACTCTAAAATTATTTAAAACATAATCTTCAGACCCTAAAGCAATCGCCAACCTATTTGCGACCTTTTTCAGCCAATCGTATAGTGACCACGTATACGAACCGGACCTTGACTTTTTTAGTTATCTGAATAGCTGCCTACAAACCTCCTTAGTCTCAATTGACATCAGGACCGATATGGTACGCGAAAAGATTAATAGTCTCAAGGACGACTTCTCCCCCGGTCCCGATGGCTTGCCTGCCATGATTCTCAAAAAATGTGTAAATGCTCTGTGCCAGTCCCTTACAACTCTATTTCGACTCTCACTCTCTCAAGCCGTTTTCCCAAAGTTATGGAAGGACTCCTTTATTTTCCCTATCCACAAAAAAGGTAGGAAAAATGACATATCAAACTTCCGACCCATAGCTAAACTCTCTTCTGTCCCCAAGCTCTTCGAAAGCATTATCTACGACTCACTGTATTTTCATTGTAAATCCATCTTTTCTCCTCAACAGCACGGTTTTTTAAAGGGTAGGTCCACAACGACTAACTTAACGAAATTCGTTTCTAAAACGCTTCAAGCACTTGAGGAAGGTAAAGAAGTGGATGTCATTACTACCGACTACAGTAAGGCGTTTGATTAAATTTGTCACCTAACTATTTACCTTAAACTTTGTTGAAAATTAATCCTTAGTATTATATAACACATACAAACAATAAGAAAATAGAATACACATTGCATTTCACAAACATAACACACAGTTATATTCATACATTTATACATACAACAAGATTATATTCTATCTACGTGCAAACATAATTTCTAAATAAATAAATACAAAATACAAATACAAATACAACCACACTATCAACAGAGACTCACATTCATTGTCATATTTCATAGTCAGAACATATAAAGAATACATTCACAGTAGAGATACACATAAAACCCAACAAGAATCCATGTATTAATTTCAAGTTTTTTAAAGTAGTTCTTACGAAGATATCATAACGAACGGACGTTCAGAATAAATACTTCCTCATTTTTTAAACGGGCGTTTTTTTTAAAGATTAAAGTACTTTACAGATTCAAACGGGTAAGCTTTTCAACATTTGGTGCCGAAACCCGGGAAATAAAAATAAATATGGAAATTGCGACTCGTGGTGCGTTTAGGGCGCAAGTAACGAAAATCTGTAACGTGGCGTCGGAATTTCTCAAATCTGAAACGTCGCGCGTGTCCGAACAAGAAACGGTACAGTTAGAGAGCAACGGCTGCATCAGCTAGTGTTAAGACTGCTGACCAGCAAATTTTCGCGAAAGGTCTCATCAAAGAAGACCTCGATAACGAATTAACGGTAGCTACAATTTCGCGTTTAAAGAATCGTCTTTCCAAAGTTCGCGAAAAATTAAAGGCCGAAAGTCTAAATGTGTTGCCAGGGTCGACCCAAACATCATCCGTTAAATTACCAAAGCTGGAACTGAAGAAATTCGGTGGTGATTTGCGAGATTGGTTACCATTTTGGAATCAGTTCGAAGTTGCAATTCATAATAACGGTGAGCTTTACGCAGCAGCACCGTAGCGTAAGTGGTTAGTGCGTCGGACTACTGAGCCAGCGGTCTTGGGTTCGAATCCCGCCGCAAACACCTTAAAGTTTTTCACAGTGCCCACCTCTTTCGAATGTCTGACAAGCATCAAAGAGTATCATTTATCACGATTGAGCTTCTCAACTCGCCGGCCGTTCGGAGTCGGCAAAAAACTGTAGGTCCCTTCCATTCGTGCAAAAATATAACACGCACACACAAATGGTTGCGAGAAGCAGGCCCAGGTTCACCTCGAGCTGTAGCGCCAACTAAGTTAACGCAGCAGATAAATTCCAATATCTCGAAAGCGCATTATACGGTAACGCAAAACGCATTGTGTCAGGATTTACTGCATCGGCGTCTAGCTACGACGCAGCTATATCGCTATTAATAGAACAGTATGGAGACAATGACAAACTCGTTGATGACTACATACAAAGACTCATCAATATACGTCCTGTTGCTACAAAATCAGATATCGCTGCTTTGGGGAATTTGTACAACACAGTTACCGCCTCCATAAGATCGCTGTCTGCATTACAAATACATTCAAATCAATATAATGTAATGCTCAAATCAATTCTCCTTCGTTGTTTACCAGCAGACTTACGAATAAAGTATCACCGAACTGTTCCTACTTACACAAACGAAGATGATCAACGCGAAGAACAAGAGGACAAAAAGTCGCTATCATCCCTTTACATTGGCGATCCTTACACCGCGTCTCCACGAAACATATTTCTGCCAAAACTACATCTTGACTAGAAACAGGTTTTTTTCTTGTTTTCGTTTGCTGGGCAAATCATGCCAAAACATTTCAATCTACAAGCTGACGTCGAGAAAGAAACAACGCGCAATTCTCGCGGAAATACCATTGAATGAAAATCTACCTACCCAACCAGCATCTTCACTCTACGGAAAAACCCTAAAATGAAAATCTACCTAGCAAACCAACTCAGCGCGACATGTTCACTCTACCGAAAAACCCACCGAATGAAAATTTACCTGCCAAACGGCTAAATGACTGAGAATAATCTGGATTTCAGTTTGCCGAGAAGACAAAACTAAAATGCTGACATCGCGGAATGTTTTTAGTTAGGACATCAAATTAGGGGTCTCCACGAGACATTTGCATGTCAAGTCGAAGAACATGTCTTGGGAAATATCTCGTGGAGACGGGGTATTATGTACAAAGCATCATGCAATTTTTGAAGAAGGAAGTAGAGGCATTGGAAAAAAGCAAAATAACACCCCTCCACTCCACTTCAAGAACCACACTACCACCGCCGACAACAGCAGCAAGTCTCATAGGGGTGAATAATAACGATGTGTGTGCATTTTGTAACGAAGCGGGACATGCGACAAAGGATTGTACTAAAGAAATGCCATTGAAAGAACGAAGGGATATTCTGATGAAAGCGAACCGTTGTTTTCGCTGTGGTAAGGTGGGACATCCGTCGAACAAATGTAAAACCGGTAAATTTTTAAAATGCGGTCGTTGTGCTGGTAAACATATTACACCAATGTGCGATCCTTCTTATAAAAAAAAAAAAACAAATAAAACAGGGTGTAATCTTTGTGCACATTCACATTCCTTCTCTAATATTTTTTGAAAACAGCACGGTGTATCGCAACTAGCGGGAAAAACAATTTTCTAATTAGAATAGTTATCGATGGCGGTAGCCAGCATACTTATATACAGTGTTGTGCAAAACAAACGCAACAAAACTCAGTTTTGGCGTTTTGATGCTATAACTTTTTTTTCAATTGAATTTCGAACTTATTTATAACAGGTATTCACTTTACTCTATAATTGCTACAAAAAGGTATGTAATTGAAAACAATAACAATTTACATATAAAAAAAAAGTACAAAAACAAATATCCATAACACATGGCAGTGTGCAAAACTAACGCAACACCTTCCTGTTCTGCAATAAACAACACAATACAAGGAACTAACTGTACTTTTTACAGTTTGCAAAATACTTTTCAATGTTTAAGACCTTGAATCATTAGAATTTGCATTAGTTAAATTTAGATCCTTTTAGTTTTCATCATGGCTCGAAAAAAATTGAGCGACCATTTAAAAACAAAAAAAATTGAAGATTATTTATTTATTATTTGTTGCTAAAAAATATAGCACTTATAGGTCTATTGTATGCCAATTAGTAAAAAAATATAAAGCCACAGGTAGAGTCCTTACCAGTGCATTCAGGTGGACTACCTCACAAAACGACCTACAGGACGTGCAGAAGAATCTGCAGTGTAATTAAAAAAGATACATTTCTGAGTTCGCAAAAAATTGTGAGTGGACTGGAACTTAATGTGCATTCAACCACAGTCCTGGGACGTGCCATGGAAAACGACCTTGGGAGCTACAGGTCAGCTAAAAAGCTAATGCTTACAAAGACGCATTTGCAGAAAATGTACTTTCTTTTAAACTTTGATCTAGACGCATTATAAACCCAAAATCGATTTTTTATTTTAATTTGAGGCTTACGTTTACAAGAACTTATAAAGGGTGATTTTTTAGCTGGTTTGGTTTTGGCAACACTGGTTTTGACAGCTGACGTGTGTTTAGTACCTTGTGTCACTGTCAAACAGCTTCAGTTTGGTTTGCAATTTAATCATGGATCGTCTTACAAATGAACAACGCTTGCAAATTATTGAATTTTACTATCAAAATTCGTGCTCGGTTCGAAATGTTCATCGCGCGCTGCTTCCATTTTATGATCGGCATTCTCGACCTTCTGAGCAGTCTATTCGGAAGATTGTGACCAAATTTCGCACCAAATTTACTTTGTTGGACATTAAACCACCAACACGTTTACGTACTGTGCGTAGTGAAGAAAATATTGCGGCCGTATCAGCTAGTGTGACAGAAGACCGCGAAATGTCGATTCGGCGCCGTTCCCAGCAGTTAGGCCTTTGTTACAGCACTACGTGGAAAATTTTGCGGAAGGAAATGGAAGTTCTTGACTTGCATGATATGTGGTTTCAACAAGACGGTGCCACATGCCACACAGCACGCGAAACAATGGCGCAATTGCGAGGCGAGTTTGGTGAACAGTTAATTTCACGTTTCGGGCCGGTCAATTGGCCGCCTAGATCGTGCGATTTGACACCATTAGATTATTTTTTGTGGGGGTATGTCAAGGCTAATGTCTATAGGGACAAGCCCGCTTCGATTGACGCACTGGAAGCCAACATCCATGCATTCATTCGTGAGATACCGGCCGATATGTGTGAAAGAGTATGCCAAAATTGGACTCAGCGGATGGGCTACCTGACACGCAGCCGCGGTCAACATTTGCATGAAATTATCTTTAAACATTAAATTGCAAGGTTCAAACTATCGATTCAAATAAATATTTCATTCATTTTTTCGAATTTTTTGTGTTTTTTTTTAAAAAAAAGTTCTCAACCTCTTAAAAAATCACCGTTTATTAATTAGTCATTTGAAAACTGGAAAACCATCCTTTTTAGTGACAAAACAAAATGTAAGTTAATTAACACCGATGGTATGGCCACAGTATAATGTCACAAAGGTGAACGACTGAATTCATGAAACTGCAAAATTACAGCAAACCTTGGAGGTGGTGTCGTGATGGTTTGGGCACAAGGAGTCGATCATTCCCATGAAATTAGAGGGATAATGGACTGCTTTATTTACAAAAATAGCTTAGAAACACAGATAATACCTAACGCCGAATGGAGTATGCCACTTCCATGGGTGCTTCAAAACGACAACGAGCCGAAACACCCATCGAAGCTGATTAAGGAATGGTTAGAAAACAATGGGATTCAAGTTCTTGATTGGCCAGCACCATCACCAGACTTGAATCTCATTGAAAATAATTTTGGGATACTCAAACGGCGAGTCACAGGGCAACGATTCCAAAATAAACTGGAGCCACTGAAAAAGTTTAAAGAGGAGTGGGAAAACATACCCCAAAGCTCACTTAATAATTTGATATCATCCATGAACCACAAATGTGCCGAGATTATTCAAAATAAGGGACAATACACAAAGTACTGCGCATATGTTGCGTTAGTTTTGCACAGGCATATTGTGATGTTTTTTTTTTGTTTCATTTTTTTTTTTTTAATAAATTAATTATTATTTTGTTAAAAGTATACAAATATAATCTAGTGTTATGAAGACATAGTTCCACAAACAAATTTTTTTTCTTAAATAAATAAATCGGTAACAAATTCGCTTCTAAATGCTGTTGCTGAGTTTGTTGCGTTTGTTTTGCACAACACTGTACGTGAGAGCTTAGTAAACAAACTGAAATTGCTAAAGAGTTGTGAGACATTAAAGTTATCTGTAATACCATTTGGCTCAAGGCAAAAGGCACCACAAAAATTATTTAATACAGTTAAATTCATTTTAAAAAGCCAGTACACTAACATAACTGTTGAGGTGGATGCAGTTGTCGTTCCAGATATTTGTGTTGACGTTTTGAAAGCTCCGGACAATTCGTGCAGTATTTTTAGAAAATTGAAGTTGGCTGATCGATTAGTTTCTGAAGCAGAGTGCATCGAGGGACTAAGTTTACTTATCGGCTCTAATTTTTATTGGGCAGTGGTCAGCGGAAAGCAGCGTCAAATAACTAGTCTCAGAGCAGTCGAAACTATTTTCGGATGGGCATTGCAGGGATTACACTCTTCTTATGAAGAAAGGAATGGTGATTCCGTCGTTTCAAATGTGCTGAGCCTACCAGATTATAGTGACGGCGATCTGTCAACAATGTGGTCGTTAGAGACAATCGGTATCCGAGGGGAAGATTCAGAGAAGAACCATATGACAGAGGAGATGACGAGAACCTGTTTAGTAAAGAAAGGATTACGGTACGAAGCAAGTATGCTCTGGAAGGATATTCAAAAGTGTTCGAAAGCAACAGACATCTTGCGGTAAGTCGCTTAAAGTTTTTAAAAATGCGTTTATCTAGAGATCCATCCAAACTAAAAGAGTACGATCAGGCAGTACAGCAGATGATCGATGAGGGAATAGCGGAACCAGTCGAGTCTACTTTGAAATAAATGCCAAGGAGACTAATATATCTTCCTCACCGACCTGTCTACAAAGAGACCAGCAGTACTACCAAATTGCGAATAGTTTTCAACGCTTCCAGTCATACTGATAGTATTCCATCGCTTAACGAACAACTTTATACTGGCACTAACCTTTTACCCGATGTATTTAGTATTCTCCTCAATTTTCGTCTTGGTTGTTTTGGAATGGTAGCGGATATCGAGAAGGCATTCCTTCAAATTCTTTTAAATGAAGAGGATAGAAACGCGCATCGTTTTCTTTGGTATTCGTCACTCGGAGAAGATAATGAACAGCTTAAGGATTTCCGTATGACCAGGGTTACTTTTGGCGTTAATTGTAGTCCATTCCTTCTTTCTGCAGCAATACGTCAATATCCCAAAACATGCCAATTACTCAAAGATAGTTTTTATGTGGAGGAACTTGTGGTTGGTGTTGATAGCGAAGCGGAGGGCGTCAAGCTGTACAAAGAGGCTGTAGATATTATGGGGAAAGCGTCAATGAATCTTCGCAAATGGCACTCTAATTGTTCATCAGTTCGAAAAGCAGCGGGTTCTCAAGATTTTCCAATTACTCAAAAGGTTGGGTATGACATGGTCTCCGTTTAGCGATGAACTAGCAGTTTCATTGGATTCTGTCCGAAGCTTTCTTGAATCAGGTGCTGTAAGAGGAACGAAGCGTAACATTCTCCACGCAATCGCAAGAATCTACGATCCGTTAGGTATAGTGGGTCCAACCGTCATAAAGCTAAAAATTCTATTTCAAGAAGCCTGGAAGAGGAAGCTTGCGTGGGACGAGACATTACCAGCTGAACTTATGTCTGAATGGAACGACTGCATTCGCTATGTCTTGTCGATACCCAGAGCAGTGGAGTCAGTTGGATCATTTAGCAAAGTTCAATGCCACATCTTCGCAGACGCTAGTATTAAAGCATATGGAGCTGTCGCCTATCTTCAAGCTAAAGACAAGAACGGACATCATTTCTGTGCGCACGAAGTCGGGTAGCACCCCTTAAAGAAGACAGAGTTGATGAACTTACCTTACCGAAGCTTGAACTCACAGCAGCTTTAGTGGCAGCTAGATTGTGTGATTATTTCAAGAAAAGTTTGAGAATCTCCTAACGAGTTCTTTTTATGGACGGATTCGAAAATCACACTCAATTGGATTTACGGGCAGACGCATCGATGGAAACCATATGTACAAAGCCGTGTTACGGAAATACGTCGTCACACTACAACTGCTGAATGGAGATATTGATCAGGTAAGAGCAACCCTGCTGATCTTTTAACGCGAGACAAACCAGGTGAGAAACTTGTATCATCTTTACTGTGGGAACAAGGACCAGAGTGGCTTAACGACATCAGCGCTACTTATACGAAGAACGAGGAACACACCGAGGACATACCGATGTATATGGCGTTATTAGTTGAACCTGAAGAACCAGTGAAGAAATTCAACGAACCGGTAATATGCTACGAGAAATTCAACAGTTGGTCACGGCTGCTGCGAGTAACGTGCTGGATACAACGATTCATCAATAATTCCAGAGGCAGAAGCAGGGCAAAAGATATGCATTTTACTAAAGTTGAACTCGAAAATGCAGAGCGATACTGGATAAGGTACATCCAATTTAAAAGTTATTCTAACGACCTTATATTCTTACAGAAGAAGAATCCACTTAAGAGTTCGTCCAAAATTGTAGAACTCTCTCCTTTTATTGATGATCATGGGCTTCTTAGAGTAGGTGGCAGATTACAAATGTTAGAAGAAGAGTTTGCCATCAAACATCCACTTATATTACCAGCTGATCATCATGTTACCGCTCTTATAGTTGATGATCGTCACCTTCTGACCTGTCATGGAGGAACAAGTATAGTTCTTCATAATTTACGGAAGCGGTCCATTGTACTTAGGCTTGCCACCCGTTCTTCTTTGAGGAGGACAGTCCTCCTTTGTAAGGTGATGTCCTCCGTCCTCCACAAAAGTTAAATGTCCTCCACACACATAATTACTAAAACAAAATCTAATTCCTTTCACTTCTCAAAGAGTCAAATAGTACGATTTTTATGATAACGTCAAGAGCAATAATGAGCTTCTCAAATGATCGAGAGCCAATGAAAAATATGTTTTTTAAACATTAATTTCGCTATTATTCTGACATGTTTATTTACTCAAGCAATATTTTTATTTAGTGCGCTAGTGAAGAAGTATTTTTGTTTGTTTGTTTTTTTGTTTTTTGTATCTTTCTAATCTATTTATTTATCCGTTTTTCATTGAGTTGTTATTTTATTATTATTTATTTTGTAATAATTGGGCAATATACGCATTTTAAGGTTAATAAAAAGTTTTATTTTTTTAAGTCCTCCACGAGATTTTCTAGAAGGTGGCAAGCCTAATTGTACTGCACCAGCCCTGGGAGTGATATTCTACAAAAAACCTACATACTGATCTTTACTTGTGCTGCGAGTAGAGCCGTCCATTTGGAGTTAACTACAAGCATGTCAACCGACTGTTGCCTGATGGCTTTGAGGCGTTTTGTAGTAAGGCGTGGAGTTCCATCGACTATTTTTTCGGACAGTGCGAAAACGTTTAGAAGATCAGCGTTGGAGCTAAGTAAAGCTCAAAACATTCTTAGCAACGACGAAGTTCTTAATTTCTTGTCACAGAAGCGAACTCAATGGAACTTCATTGTGGATCGGGCACCCTGGTAGGGTGGTTTCTGGGAAAGGCTCATTCGTACGGTGAAAAATACCTTTAAAATCGTCATTGGCAAAGCTAGACTTACTTTTGAACAGCTGCGCACGGTATTGAGCGAGGCAGAAGCTCTTACCAACGATCGACCTTTAACCTATGTGTGTACCGACCCTTTGGATTTATTACCTCTCACACCAGCCAAATTTCTTATCGGATGCACTTCAATTAACAATGATACTCAGTAAACTAACGTCGGCGAGGAGGGGTTGCGTGAGCTTTGGAAACATCGAATGAAGTACAGCGCACAAATGGCGAAACGATGGCGAGCAGAATATCTTCAACTTTTACGATCATTTCACCATAGCAATACTAAAGCTTCGGATACTCTGAAGAAAGGAGAAGTTGTATTGTAATTCGATTCAGCAAAACCTCGAATTCATTGAAAAATGGTAATCATCGACCAGACTTCTCTTGGAAGAGACGGGAAGGTGCGTTCTTGCGAAGTGCGTTGCTCCGATGGTACCAAATTTCGAAGGCCAGTCCAGCTCCTGTATTCAATGGAATTGACTATATCGTCCCCGCCCGAGGATGTTGAAAATTAACCCTTAGTATTATATAACACACACAAACAATAAGAAAAGAGAATACACATTGCATTTC
Source organism: Brachyopa scutellaris (assembly GCA_949775065.1). NCBI lineage: Eukaryota > Metazoa > Arthropoda > Insecta > Diptera > Syrphidae > Brachyopa > Brachyopa scutellaris. Next base: position 123,561,310 of record OX459112.1, read on the forward strand.
ACAAACATAACACACAGTCATATTCATACATTTATACATACAACCACACTAACAACAAAGACTCACATTCATTGTCATATTTCATAGTCAGAACATATAAAGAATACATTCACAAAAGAGATACACATAAAACACAACAAGAATCCATGTACTAATTTCAAGTTTTTTAAAGTAGGATATCATAACGAACGGACGTTCAGAATAAATACTTCCTCATTTTTTAAACGGGCGTTTTTTTTAAAGATTAAAGTACTTTACAGATTCAAACGGGTAAGCTTTTTAACAAACTTAAAGCCCTCGGTTTTCCACCATTTTTCAGTTCATGGGTGAGATCGTACCTAGAGGAACGCCAGTATAGGGTTCTCTTCAGATTTTCAGTTTCGGTCCCCATCAAGGCCACCTCAGGTGTTCCTCAAGGCAGCCATCTCGGTCCACTGATCTTTGTTTTACCAATAAATGATGTTGGTCATTTCATTAAACACTCCGATCTGTCCATTTATGCGGATGATATGAAAATCATTAAGGTAATATCTACACCCACCGATTCACTTTTACTCCAACACGATCTTAATTCATTCTATACATGGTGCTGCAAGAACTTTTTAGAACTAAACATCGGTAAATGTCAATCCATAACCTTCTCCCGCAAACGCCTCCCCCCACCCCCCAGAACCTGAGAATCGAAGCTGTGCAGCGCAGGTTTATCCGTTTTGCCTTACGGGGTCTCCCTTGCGCCGACACCTATATCTTACCGCCGTACGAAGACCGGCTAAAATTGCTTAACTTGCAAACCCTTGCAAAACGTCGCGAAGTAGCAGACATATTCTTCGTCCAACAACTATTAATAGGTACAATCGATTCCCCCGCACTACTAGAAATGATTTCCCTCTACACCAACCCGCGAAACCTTAGGTCAGTCCCAATCTTCCGTCTTCCTCTCCACCGCACCACCTATGGCCATTTCGAACCAATCTCAAGAATGTTACGTCTGGCCAATAACTCACACAACACCCTTGACTTTCATACCAGTATATCCTCCCTTAGAAATTCTCTCTACACCCTTCCGCCCTAAATGTTAGTATAAGTTTCAATCTTCTGTAAATTTGTAATTGTTAGTTCTAGGTCTTAGTTTAAGTTTCGTAGTTTGTTTAAGTCCTAGTTTGTTTAAGTTTGTTTAAGTTTGCTTGTATTAAGCTAAATAAATAAATATGTTTTGTCTTAAAAGTGGAAGGAGGGCGAAGCAGGGCGAGCACGGGTCAGCTAGTATATAATAAGTATTTTAGGAAGAACATTTTTTCATGGGATCTCATATGGTGAAAGTGTTTTAACCCTAGAAAGATAGAACGCCCATCCCATGATTCATAATAATTAGAAAAAGAGTGGTATATTTCGCTCGCTTATGCGTATTTTTGACGCAGATTATCTTTCCAGGGTAACATGCTAGGTAGCAGTGGCTGCCGGTAACAAGTACCAGCACACTTATGCTGGTGTGCCCAGGCCCATTGTGATAGCAAGGATCTTGGGGATACTTACCCCGCTATAATCAAGAGAGCCATATGGAGCTTTGTACAAAGCGAAGAAGGCTTCCTACGTCTTTTTGTGTTAGATCACTTCTTAGATCTTCGGAGAAGTATTCTCCTAGGTGTAGTTTTCTACTTCGAGAAAGAGCTGGGCATAAGCAGAGGAGATGTATTGGACTTTCCTCCTCCTCGTCCCTACAGCTTCTGCAGAAGTCATTCGAGATGACGCCAAGTCTAGTTGCGTGTTTGCCTATAAGGCAGTGTCCTGTAATGACACCGATAATCGAACTAATATGTAGTCTTTTTAGTGACAAAAGGTATCTAGAGTGGTTTAGATCGAATCTAGGCCAGATTTGTTTTGTAGCAAGGCAGGTTGTTCCACCTTACCACCTAGCGTGGGTTTTATTAACTGTGTCAAGTTTGAGTGCTAGCTTATAAGTAGCGAGTGGCATACCTATATTTTTCATATCGGGTAGAATAGGTAATGTTGTTCCTATTTTAGCGGGCTCATCAGCTTTGGAATTCGCTGGAATGTCTCTGTGCCCCGGCACCCAGCAAAGGTGAATGTTAAACTGCTTAGCCATCTCTATAAGAGATAAACAGTTGAAGATGGTCTTAGAAGTGGATGAGACTGATTCTAGAGATTTCAAGGCCGCCTGACTATCCGAAAAAATGCTAATATCGTTAATGGATATTAAATTCTTTTTGATCCAGGACAGTGCTTCCGAAATCGCCATAATCTTCGCTTGAAACACGCTAAAGTGATCAGGGAGGCGCAAGGAGAGATTTAGTTTTAATCTGTCTGAGAAAACACCTCCTCCTACACCGTCATTGGTTTTGGATCCATCAGTGTAGAAATGTATCGACTTATCTGCTGTAGCACCTAGGTTATCCAATCCCAGAAGGATCTATCGGGAAAATATTATGTTTTGATGGTATGGCGGTAAGAACGTGCTGTAATATTTAAGAAAGCGGAAAAGTTAGATTGGAAGAAATCGCTAACCCATCTGCCAATTTTTTCTTCATATCTATAGAAAATCCTTTATCCAAGCAATTCATTCCGTTTTTTGTTTCAAGCGTTTATTTATTTTATTTAAACAATATTACATTTTTTGTTTTTAGTCTAAATAAACTTAAAAACTATATATATATTTTTTTATTTTATTAAAGTTTATGGCCTTAATGGCACTCAATACTTGTCTTATTTTTTTTTGTGTTGTGTATGTGTATTTAAATAAATTATTTTATGTATGTTATGTGCTTTTTTTTAAATATTAATTTTGGATTTGATTTTAGGAAAATTTTTTTAAAAAACCTCTTTCAATGTATTATTATACATTTTTTGTTTTTATAAAATCTATAACTAAGAACTTAAATCTAACTAATACTAAATAAAACTAATTAAAACTAACTTACATCTAAAAGTCCAAGGACCAGGCCCTGCCATGCGATTTCTATTCCATCGCCTGGTTTGGCCTGATTATATGCTAGCCTAAGCCCAATCAAGCCACCAGTATTTTTCCCGATTAAGTCTATCAAAATTATTTTTATCTTTTTCAGGTATGCTCACGCAGTATCTTAAGATAGCATCGCCATCCCCCAAGCCTGTAGGTACTGTTGAAAAACCCGTAACTGAAAAACTGAAAAGGTAAGCGAGAAATAAAAAAAACCAAACGATTCTTTGAACGATTTATTTGCGAAGAGAAAGAAATTATAAACGTCTATTCTGGTCGACGGTTTAAAGATAACTCCTTCATCAGAAAAAGGAGATGAAAGAAAAAGAGAAATCAAATAAGAGAGAGACGGCTACTGTCTCTTAAGTAGTGTTTGTATGTATTTTTCAACAGGTACATACTTAATTCATTTATCAGTTGCCCGTCTGGCAACATGGTATACTATCGGTACGTTCGTTAAGTCTGATAGAAATCCATGAGCATCCAGAAACAAGAATGCTTCAGGTGGTATGTATCCACTTTCTAATGTATTTCCGAAATATTCAGGGTTGGGATAGAACAAGCCCGAAATGAGTTCGTTTTCCATAACATTCCCCGACCGGGAAAAATGATTCCTCACAAGGCCCAGAATTACATTGTCAATTCTGGACACACCGGAAGCATCCAATAGCTTTTTATTTGAAACGTAATACCGAAAGTCGGAATGTTCGCTCCTGTACATCTGCATGCAAGCTCTCAGGCATTTTCTTTCAAAGATTTTTATTTTTTCCATGTATGAAGGGTTAATGTTCCACCATACTGCGCTCGCGTAAGTCAGAATCGGACGAACAAATGCTTGGTAGCAAATGATCTTAACATCGGATCTCAGATAGTTGGAGTAGAAAAGCTTCTTCAGAGACATAAATGCCGCCTTAGCCTTTTGCAACTGTATATTTATGTGTTCATTATAGTACAAAAATTTGTCCAAATGAACCCCTAAATATTTCACAACAGTCTTTGACTCGATCTGAAGACCATTTGAACTCATTATTTTAAGGTTTTTCCAATTATGTCTCAAATCTGAATTTCCGCGTCTTATTGGGGTGCGGAACAGTATGATTTCACATTTTGAAAAATTTATATTAAGTTTCCATTCAGTACAAAACCTATGGAAACTGTTAAATTTGCCTTGAAGCCTTGTTTGAATTTCATCAATTCTCGACACGCTTGCATACAGTATTACGTCGTCAGCAAATGCTATGGAATCATCCGGATCTCTGAGTACATCGGAAATATATATATTAAACAGGTGCGGTGCAGTTACCGTGCCCTGCAGAAGACCATTTGTGACATCGAAAACTCTAATCGTCGTGTATTTTCTATCTGTTACAACAATTTTTTTATCATATATCATTGTCGCAATTCATTCCGTCTATACTATACGATCCTATAATAATTCTTTTTAAATGACTTCATTTGGTGCTAAGCAAATTATGGAGCAAGGAGTTATGCCAACTTTTAAGGTGCCAGGACAAGCGTAGCATTAAGCTGGACGTCTTCTTCCAATAGAACATTTATTACAAATACCCATAGTACATACATACAAAGAGAATATTTTTGTATGCGCAGCGAAACGGGTACATCAGCTAGTTAAACAATAAATGACTAATAATCACTAATCTGCGTTTGGGTATGCACTACTGGCTAACTAAGTGACGACAGTAACTGAGATTTATTTTTTTCTCTCACTGATATCTCTCACTGATTGACCAGAACCATAGTATATCTAATAATGAGAAATAATGATACTCTCTCTACAAATGCAACTGCTACTAGTACAAAGAAAAGCGTGAAAAAAATCGCCCAATAAGTAAAAGCAGCTCAGATGGATTGATTTCAACCCTTACCTGCGATTGCATATAATGAAAAGAGTCGGCAATACTGTTCAGCAGCACCACCACATGCGGCTACCTAAGTACGTAAGATAGATTACGTGATGCACGTCTTTTATATGCGTTTTTCTTTGAATGGTTATGAGTTGAGCGAGAGACATCAAAAATCAAAACAAAGGGTGACACTTCTCAGTAGATGCATGCGGGAAATAAGTAAAAGGTTTTATGATCAGGTATTGTTTTCGGGATTTGCTATTATGGAGAATGAAAATGCACAGGCGCCATAAAAGTTATACCTACTAGGAAAATACAGAATAGATATGTTTTATTGAGAGTATGTTTATGACGGTAGAATAAACTAATGACGTTTTCTATTGTCCTCTTCAGATTTTGCTCGCAGATTTCAGATTTTTCGTGCTGAATGGAAGTCAAACGAGATTGATCTGTTTTCTGCGTTTGCATTAATGTGTCATCTGACATTTTGTTCGTAAAATTAAAAAAAGGAAATACAGTGAACTCTCTCGTAACCGGACACTGACGGTACCGAGAAATTTGTCCGGTTACGAGAGGTGTCCGGTTATGGGAGAAAGAAATAAATTGACGTTCTTTAAAAAAATTTTATTTTACAACGGAAATCATTTTTATGTGATAAACACAAACAAACGAAAAATACTAATTTCTGTCTATGATAATCAAGCGTAAAATATCACATACATATGTACATACATACTTATACCAGAGACAATTATATAGAGATGTCTCATGCCCATACAAAAAAGTGTCTTCAGAATTTTCGAAAGCAGACAAAGGTCCAGCAGACAAAACGCAAAGCAACAGCAGAGACAGCAACCGCAAACGAAACGCTTTTCTCTTATCCACAAATTCACAAAAAAGTTTTCAATTGAACTCACCATGGGTTATCGATTTCTAATTAACTATCTGAAGAGGAGTAAGAAGGGGGAAGAGCAAAATCAGTTGATGTGTATTATTTTTCGTTTTAAGTGAAGGAACGAAAATGCAAAGGGGGGAAGTGGTAGATACACACTTGTTCAAAAGGAATAAGAAGACGGAAAAACGTACGAAACCATTCGATGTGTGTACTGTTTCTCGTTTTTTAAGAACATGGGGGAAGAGGTAAATACAAAACGGGTGTAGATTATGACGCAAAAATATTTCTTGGCCGAGGCTATCTACGATGAATGATAATATGTATGTAATTATTTTTTGTTATTTTTGTTTTCTCATAAATCAGAAAAAGGGGTGGATGGGGGGTTTTTTTGTTTTTGACATTGTTTTACTGTATGGTAGACGGTGGTCGTAGGGATGATTCTGGTGGCCTGTTTTTTTTTTTTTTTTTTTGTAGAAGTGCGTTTGGGTGGGGGCTGTATAAAGCTAAGAAATTTCAAATTAATTAGAAACCACCTATGTATATATGTACAACAAATGCAACTCCTCAAACAGTTAATATCAAATAAAGGTAAGAAAATATTACCAAAAGTTTGGATTGTAATGCGAAATCGACTGTTCAAAAAAATAGTAGTGTAGTGCAGAATTGTAAAATTGTGTTTCAAAAGTTTACAAACAAATAAAAGAAACTAACTTGAAGAATTCAGTGGGCTGCGTAAAGCATTGCACAATTGAAGAACGATAACTCATTTTTCTGCTGCGGAGGCAGGGAAAAACAAACACTCAGTGCCACTTGAATAGAAACAACGATATTTCTTACGATTTAACCGTTTAGCGCTTTGGTAAGTTAAAATAGCAACTTGATTGTTTTATTTTTTCAAAGAGGAATTCATACCGAAAAACAATGCATACTTAGAATAATGCAGAGTCATGTTAGATCGTTATTTTATGCATTTTTGCATTACTGTGAAGAAAATACAGTTTTTTTTTTTTCGCTCCACTTGAATAAAAACATTCGCTTAACGGTAGTCGCTGCATTTCTTTATGATACGGTACGATGAAAATAAAGGAAAAATAGTAATAAGTCTACAGACTGAAAATATCTTTTTTCATTTAGTGCAAAAATGGGCCGAGCAAATGCATTAACTTCTGCAGAAAAAGTAAAAATATAAGTATAAGCTAAAAATGGACTCCCCTTACCCACAATCGCCGAAAAAATATGCAAATCATAACTCAAATACAACATACGAATATGGGGGCAAACGAGAACCAACTCTTGAGACTGATGGACAATAGCTGCAAAAATATTCATAATACATGTGTACACAGTATACATAATGTTACAATACAACTGAGCACCTGCACTCACCCCTTCCTCTTTACCTTTATAATTCAAAGCAAAGCAGACCAAAAAATTGGTTTCATTTTCAACTTTCCTTGGGCCATTCAGAAATAAAATCTACCCATGCGGAATTTGTTGTTGTTGTGGTGAGTTATATAATTTTTCGCTTCCTGCTTTTGGTATTGGTGGTGAGTTGCTATGTATGTTCGTAGCACAGACAATAAATTATACATTTATTTTCTGTGTTCGTAGCTTATTCTAAAAGCTCGTTTTTCTGTGCTTTTTGATTTCATAGGACACTTTGTTCCATAAAGGTGAGACATCTCTATATAATTGTCTCTGCTTATACTTAACCACAGACAAGAGAAATATACAGATGTAGAATGGTAGAACAAAAGCATGTTATAAAAAAATTTTAAAACCAGCATACTAAAATCCAAAAACCAGCATAATATCATACAATACCTCGTATGAAATGCCTGCAACATGAAGGAATTCAAAGAATGGTGTATGATTCGAGCAAAAATGTTCGTTTCTCTCAATTTCCTTTTCTGTTTTGGACTTCCTTATGTTGTGGATGTTGTTGTTGCATTCCCATTGCTGCTTAAATTCGTTTTCTTTTGTATCACGAAAAGCGGTTTTAGTTTTTTTTGTTTGTTTTCGCATACAAAACGAATACAGGAGCAGTATGTGTGTGTGATGTAATAATTTTGTTTTTTTTTTTTTCGCTTTAATTTCTTATTGTATGTAATGAAAGTTTAATGGGGCATATGGAAGGGGAATAGCGACTATACCATGGATGTGTGATTTTCATAGTGCTGCAAGTGTTCAAATTTTCTTGAATGGGAATTTTGCTACCGCGTATTCTTATGTACATATAAGTATGTATGTATGTATGTATGTATTTGCGATGGTCCAACAGAAGGGCGGGAAAAGTAGATCATTTCGTTGGTTTTTATGATTGCAATAAAATATGTAATTTCTTTCAAAACGTTAATTTCATTTACAGAGTACCTACATTCCTTTAATGGCATAGAGATCCGCTTAGAGAGGATTTCTTGAAATTCCATCTCTAAATGGGTACCTAAATTCGGAAAAAAAAATTCGGAACTGATCTCCAATTTGTTTTGCCTTAACAGTGGCAGCGGGGGCGAAGCAAGGCGAGCGCGGGTCAGCTAGTCAAATATAATGTGTAGATGATACAGAAAACAGTAGGTAGGCATTGTTTTGATTTCCAGTTTGTAAGCCTTTACAGGAGCCCAACAAAATATTTGCCCTCGATTTTAAAACTACATACATTTATGTACATATGTCAATGTAATGTATGCCTCCACAAATTACTCAAAAATTGTCGGAGAAATTTTCTTATTGATTTCTAACAAATCAAAAAAAAAATCGCTCCACCATAAATCAAAGAACATCGAAATTTCACAGAAATGTGAAAATAAAACCAAACAAAAACAACAACCACAGATCAAAATATGACCACCATATACACACACAAACACACCACAGTTTAAAATCCAGAAACACCGACCAGCCAGTCAGTCGTTCGTATGTTCGTTCGCAAGATCGATTGAGATAAGTAAAACAAAATAAAGGGTTGCAACAAAATGAAATATAAAAAAAATGTGTGTATACCGAAGTCACAACACACTGAAGGATGGTTGACTCGCACGACCATGTAATTTAAAACCTGCATGATCATAGAATAAACAAGTGGAGTCATCTACACAAAAGAAGAGAACTAAACTCGATGTATACCATATTCTACATCTGTGTATTTCTCTTGTCTGTGACTTAACATACAAACCTATTTAAAAATGCAACGGGATCTATAAATGCATATACACTTCGCTTCAACTGAATAAGCACAAACATTTTCTAAAGTACGTAGTCCATTTTTTCCAAACATTGTGCCTTCCTTAATGTATCATTTGATGATGCTTACAGTTTGCTTATGATGTCGAGACAAGAACTCAGAAAAAAAGATTCAAAAAGTACCGTTATTTTTTCTGTGGTTATCTTGCAAAGCATTCCATATGGAAAAATGCAGTTTTTTTTTGCGTCAACTGAATAGACACAAATATTGAAATTGCAAGTAAAAGTTAATGGAATGCAATGAAACAGATTTTTCTTAAAATAGATTTTTATTGGTTAATTTTATTAGTCGGTTCTATTGCCTTTATTCATAATGACTTCGTAAATTCGGTCCGGCATGGAATCGTACAACCTCTTTATGTAGTTCAGCGAAATTTCGCCGCAGGCTAGTTTAATGGCTGAAATAAGGGATTCTTTGTCCCCAGACTGACGGCCGGACTAATAAACTTTTCGTGCTAACCATCCCCAATCATTTTCAATAAGGTTTAGGTCAGGTGAGTAAGGCGGCCATTGAAGCAATTCCACATTCTGCTCCTCTATCCAATTTTTGACTATGCGCGCCGTGTGGATGGGGGCGTTGTCCTGCTGAAAAGTCCAGTTTATGGGTCCAAAAATGTCCGAAAATTGAGAAAAATTTCTTTCCAAGATTCCTTTATAACTTATTGCAGTCATTTTTGAGGTTTGGAACTAAAGCTCAACAGTGCTATTATTAGCTAACTACTCCCCATATCATAACACCACCTTCTCGACTATGATGCCGCGATAAAAATCGTTCTTCTTTCCTCACATCGTGGAAGTAATAGTTAAACCCATCAGGGCCAGCAAAATTAAACTTCTTCTCATCCGAAAAAACCACGTGACGCCATTCATTTTTCCAACTCATATGGAGTCTAGCGAATTCTAAATGCATACCTTTCCGTTGCTCGCTAAGCGGTGGTTTCTTTTGAAGTTTCATTCGATTTAGATGATTGGCACTGTTGATCACTCTCAGGACTGTTGAAATGCTTGCACTTACACCGGCTTTCTGTTTTATTTCTGTCGCAGATTCACAAGAATTGGAAGCACATCTTAAAATTACTCTTCGATCAGCTGTTATTGTTGCCGTTTTTTTACTTTCTTTCACGTTTTTTCCGTACGAATCTTTGTTTCTTAAGTAGGAATAGATCACACTAAAACTTCCTTCAATTTTGTTAGCTATAGCACGCCCCGTTAGTCCTGGTTCTCTTAGTTAATCGATCTTAGCTTTTTCAACACTATTCAGAGATTTTGATCTACCCATTTTTCTTTGAATTTCAATTAAACTTTAAATTTCACTTAAAATACTTCAACTGTTGACCTAATGTGTCAATCTCCTCAGAACGCCCATAAACAATGAAGATAATAACCTTGTGTCTATTCAGTTGACGCAAAAGAAAACTGCATTTTTCTATATGGAATGCTTTGCAAGAGAACCAGAGAGAAAATAGCGGTACTTTTTAATTTTTTCTTTCTGATTTCTTTTCTCAACATCATAAGCAAACTGTAAGCATCTGTATGTAGTTGTTAGATAATACATTCGCGGACAAGACAGCATATGCCGGGTCATGACAAGTTTAGATATGTTAGGACAACACGGGATACTCTGACGAGAAATAGAGTAAACTTCCATATTCCAACATTATTTGTCCTACCAGAGACAAATTTTCACTTCACTGTAACCAGCGGAATGATTTTTATCTTTATACAAAATTCGCACAAAATAATATAAAACATCTCTCAAAATGCCGGAGATATGCGTGTGTCATTCTAGCATTCCCCACCGAATATAATGTGTCCGTTAACGTGATAATAACGCAAAGGCACACTCCACAGTTTACATTTTTGTTTCGTTTCTTTGAAAAGTGTAAAGAAAAGGAGAACAAAACAAAAACAAAATAAAGTAGATATGTAAAAAGTTTGCCATACGAAGATGTATTTTGTACATTTAAGAGAGAGCGACATTCTATTGCGGTTACGAAAATTTGTGTCCGTGTCCGGTTATGAGAGAGTCCGGTTATGGGAGAATTTTTTATATGAAAAATCGTGTATTTTTTTCCGTTCTTTGAAATTTGTCCGGTTATAAGAGGTGTCCGGTTACGAGAGGTGTCCGTAAGGAGAGAGTACACTGTAAATAAAAAAAGAAAATATAATAAAATAAATAAATACAATTTTAAATACACTTTCTTTATATTTTCTTAATTTTATATGGAGTTTCTAATAATATTTGTGTTGATTGGTAGCATTTTTATGTGCTAAGTTTCAATTCCGTATTAATTGTTTTGGTATAAGTGCAAGTAGGTTTGCATTTCGAGTTGGAATCGAGATTCATGGAAATTGATCTCGAGCAAAAAAAGCTTTTTTGCCATTTGGAAATTGAAAATTATACTAGAGCGATAAAAATTGCTCGAGATAGAAAAAAGTACTTTTATGTCCAATCCAAAACACATAAGTTCAAACAAAAGTAATGTTAAAAATGAAAAGTAAAAGTTGAAGTTCGTTTTTAAAAGTTAAAATTAAACCATGCGCAATCATTTTTACAAGCTCTTGGCGGTAGGAAAACTGAAAGCGTAAAATATTTTAGCGTACGGAAAAATTGTGAGATCTAAGCAAAATTACAATAATTAAAGAATCTACGAAAATCATTTCTAAAAAAAAACATGTATTTCAAGTGTTTGAATTATTCGGGTACCTGATTTGGTCATTAAAAAAAAAGCTAATATAACAGAAGGTAAAAACGAAAATCGAAAGGTAAAAATGTATACAATTATTTTTTAACAATAATGTATTACAAATTAATTTTTTCGGATTTCTTAAAGAACACCCTGTTGCAAATTCTGAAATAATATTGCTTCTCTCCTATCTCTCTTTCACGACAACACTTCTTATTACAGTCTATTTCTCCGTGGCTGTGTGAAGAAAAATGGAACTGATAAGAAACACGTGGAGAGTGTCCCTACTTGTTATTAGATATGTATACTCTGGTTGTGTTTCTGCTTCATCAGCGTTCGGATCTAGATCGACGGAAAGGGGGAAATGCACGATTTTTTTTACTTTTATTTTGTCACTTTACAGCGGTATTTGGTTACCTTAAGGTTAAGTCAGTGGATACCTAAGAATAAAGTTTCACCTTTTATTTCAATTAACAAATACATATTTTGTAGTAGGGGTAGGTAGGCGTTGAGTTTTAAAATCTGTAAATAGTTGGTGATTTCAGAAAAACCTTACCAGTTACTCCACGATTAATGCTTACATCAAAGCCTAATATCTTCGGCGTTTACATAATGTTACTTTAACTATGAACATTAAGTACAACTCTTAGATATAAGAAACCAGAAAGTACCATTATTTGATGCTCATAAAATACATATTATGTATATATGTGCGCAGATGTGTTTGTACACAGGTATACTAAATTTCCATCAATTTTTTATGCAATCCATATATAGGGAACAACCACTAAGTTCAGATTATAATGTATTGACTTCAGAATTCTTTAGAATCTTATGTCGTTTTCGATTTGGCTTTTCAGATTTTGCTCTCAGATTTCAGATTTTTCGTGTTGGTTGGAAAACAAACGAGATTGATCTGTTTTACTGCAATTGTATTAAGGTGACATTTCACACCTTGTTCGTAAAAGAAAATAAATAAGAAACAGAAAAATAATAAATACAATTTTAAAACACTTTCTTTTTATTTTCTAAATATTCTACACAGTTTCTGATAATTATTTTTGTTGATTGATATTTATTTTGATGTACTGCGTTGACATTTCATATAAACTGTGCTGGTGTTAGTTCAAGTAGGTGTAAATCTCGAGCAGAATCCGAGATTCACAACAATTTTGGTCGGTTGGAAAATGAAAATTGTACTAGAACGATAAAAATTGCTCGAGATCAAAAAAAAAAGTTCTTTTTTTGCCCAATCGAAATCGACATTAGTTTAAATAATATCGCTTCCTACTACTTCCTTTCTATCATGCTACAATCAAACAACGAGACTGATTTAGAGCACGGGCAACGCCGGGCAGGCAACAGCTAGTGTATTAACCCTAGAAACATAATCAAACTTTTATGTACCTACGTTAAGGATAATCATACGCCAAATTTACGTCTACTTTAAAATCGGCTATATTAACTATTTTATTTATGAATATGAATGTCTAAAAAAACTATAAGTTAAATTTATATATGTATTTATAAATGAAACATATTAATTTTTTATTGAAATTTTATTTATTTTTTATATAACAAAGCAAACTAAAAGATCATTCAAGATCACCAAAAACACAAAGTATTTTCTTCGGACTTCAAAAAATAATTAGTTTGCACTTTAACACCTTTTTTACTTTAAATTTAGGTTCAAGGTATACTTATGTATATATATAAACAAATAAAATAAAATTATATGCAGTTGGAACAAACGTCTTCGCAACGTAGACCATAGCTATATCTCAATTTTAACGTAACTTACCTCAATGAAACGATAACCCCATGCAACATGCAAGCTCTAAGCGACAAATGAGAATTCTTAAAGGTACATCCCGATCTATGCATCGGCTAAACCGTGACAACTAATAATTCCTAGAGCACACGTCAAATTGACGTAGATTATGCTTCTGGGGTTAATATACATCATAGACAAGAGCTGCAAAAATATTCATAATATATATACATAATGATACAATACAACTGAGCACCTGCACCTTTATAATTCAAAGCAAAGCAGACCAAAATATTGGTTTCATTTTCAACTCTCCTTAAGCGATTCAGAAATAAAATCTACCCATGCGGAATTTGTTGTTGTTGTGGTGAGTTATATAATTTGTTCGCTACCTGCTTTTGGTACTGGTGGTGAGTTGCTATATGTTCGTAGCACAGACATTACATTATAAAGTTATTTTCTGTGTTCGTAGCTTATTCCAAAAGCTCGTTTTTCTGTGCTTTTTGATTTCATACGCGTGAGACATCTCTATTTAATTGTCTCTGCTACAAGACTTTAATGTTTCACCACAGACAAGAGAAATATACAGATGTAGAATATGGTACACATCGAGTTTAATTCTCTTCTTTTGTGTAGATTACTAAAAAATTACTAAAAAGTTCCGCTAAATTACAGATTTTGCTAAATAAATGATAAGTACCACTAGTAGAATCGATTGAGCCATGTTTATCCGTCTGTCTGTATATCACCAGAGTTTTTGTTACGTAATTTTGGAGCTAAAATCGATGAAATTTTTTTAGGAGGTATTTTTTAATGCGTTGGAAAAACTCGAGAAATGTCATGAAAATGTATAAAAATTCACCTACTCTAGAAATCAGCCCAATTTGTTTTTTTTTTGCAATGGAAAAATAAAAAAAAACGTCGTTTTTTAAATATTTACAATAGAATGAAATCTACATATGCTGGCGTTACAACACACCACACGAGATAGGTGTGCACAGCTAGCGTCACGACACACCACACAGCGACACACCACACGAGACAAGTGGGGTTCTAGCTTTAGATACTTGCAAATGCAAGTTTTTCGGTCGAGAGCCCGAAAAATTGACAGAACATCTAGTCTACTTTCATTGAGGTCGGGGACTGGATTTTAGTCAAGAAATTCTTGACTAAACGTCGAAAACGCCTGACTTATTTGTTTGAATATACTGAGTGGCTGTTGTTTGCTTGTTACAAAAGGCGCGTTTTTTTGCAAATCTATATAGACTTCGAAAAAACTTTCCAAGTAAAAATAAGACTGGATAATTATCCAGGCTAAGGTTTTGTTGTATTTTACATTGAAAACATGTTTAGTTTATATAGATTTGAAAAAAAAACGCCTAAAAATGAAAATTTAAGTAAATTGTGAAGGGGTATTTTTTTTTTTTTTAATTTTTCATTCAGTTCATATACAATCAATGAACTCTGCAAATTTATAAATTGTAAGTTTGTTTTTGTTCTTACTTTCTTTAAAAAAAATTAATTTGTTTCAATTCTCCAAACAATTTCAGAGCGCAAATAGAAAGTAAATTACGTTTTTGACATTTGAACTGTCGACTAAATATTTTGTCATTGGGGGCGTTCTGAAACTTAGAAGGCCGTAAACTACTTGCATTTGCAAGTATCTAAGTTTCGGAATGCCCCCATTAACTAAAACAAATTTGCTTTTGACGTTCGCAACTGTCATTTAATTTGTTTTTTTTTGTTGTGGCAGCAGCTGTTTCACAGGCGAATGAAAACATATACCCCTATTACGGTTAGCGAATCGAACGTTCCACTCGAGACGAACTCCCAGGCGAATTTCTATTGTCGAGGTATTACGGTTAGCGAACGCTTTCATAAGCTAAGAGAATTCAGGGCTGTCTGAGGAAAAACTTCAAATATCAGCTGTGAAGTGTCAGCAAGCAGAATTGTTTAGATTGTTTGTGAAATAAACTGCAATTTAATTTGAGATAAAAGTTAAAATTGATTTCGGTGATTAAAGAAAATAAATAAAATTATTATTTGTAATGATTTGTCCCAGAATTTCACCTCTATAAGTTCAGTTTCTTTCGCAGTTTCAGAGTTTATACACTGGCCGCGTCTCTGGTCAACACATCACCGGACTATATTCAAAGATATCAGAAGGAATGCCTAGTGTAGCGTAGTGTAGTTTTTGATTTCCATTGTTGGTTCTATCTCGGAAGAAAATTCTCCAATGGACCACTCCTTTCCAGATGTTGATCACGTCTTTTAGTTCTTGCATCTTTCCTTTGTGATTTAGGTTGCTTTCAAGTATCTATTCTTTATTCACAATTTCCTGGAGAATGTCAACAGGTCCTTCTTTTAATTCTGGCAAGTGGATGTTGAATTTTTGCCAGTTTTACTCGACCGACTCCATCAACTCAACCAATTTTTGAAACTGGCGAGGATGGTTTTTTAAAGATTGAGATAGGTACATATTTCAACACATTATTTTATTGTTAACAATTTCATTTAATAGTAATTTTATTAATTTTTCATTTTTCTTTCACTCATTATCTAGCCACCAGAAAATTCCATTCGACTGATTTTGACAGAAGGAAATTGATTTCTAGCCGAACGTTCGCTAACCGTAAAACTGGAAATACACGATACAATCGTACAACCGCGGGTTGTATCAATATCGGTACAACCGTTGTAAGTAGCACACACACTATACAATCTGCGTGCGATTTCCATACAACGGCGCATCCAACCACAGGTTTTCGAATCAAAGCGTACAACCGTGCGATATCGGTACAACCGTCGTAAGCTAGCTAACACACGATACAATCGTCGCATACAACCGTTGTACAACGATTGTATCGTGAAGTCACAATTCGCCTAAACTCTGACATTTGACTCACATGAAATCTCGGCGAGTCGCTAACCGTAATACGAAATAGTCACATTCGCCAACTTTTTCGTTCGACTCGCTAACCGTAATAGGGGTGATAATACCACGATACGGGTTATTCGCTTCATATCGAATGTTAGATTCGCTAACCATAATAGGGCTATTCATTCGATCGATTTGACATACGAAATGATAAGTTTGTACGGTATTCACACCAGGGCAAAACAGCTAATTTCGTTGCGAATTTCCAAATTGTGCTCGAAATAAGATAATTTCCCATACGAATTGACACATCGAAGTTATATCATTTCAACATAATTTCGTTGAAATTCGTTCAAAATTATGTGAGAATAAAATCGAACAAACTTAACTTGAATGCAGTTGAATGATTCTGAATGACAATGACAGAACAAATTAATAAGGGAATATTAAAGTTTTCGCTGCGCAAAGATTAAACAACGGATTCTTATTGATCTCGTTGATCTAAACACAAAATAAAAATTATTCCGTACTTAAAAAAAAATATATATCGCTAATTTAGGAGATATTTGGTGTTTAGTAGTTATTTCCGTAAATAAACTATGTGGTTGAGATAACAATTGTCAAAGCTGATATAAAAACGAAAAATATAATGGAATAACATACAAAACAGAAATATCTTTGGAATGGTTTAATAAACATGGGATGTTATCTGAAAAAAAGAAATTGAAGTTGTACGTCGCGTAGAGGAACTCTGATCAACTGCATGTGGAGTCAAAGAGCGTCGGCCATAGGATTCGTACATACACATATCTGTCCATTTATTTTAGCTCCGCGCCCATTGGGGCACTTTTCTACAGTTGGCTCTATAGTCGACTTGATATCCACGCGCGTGCCTGGCAATTGTTGATATACCCGAAGTGGCAAAACCCACCCGAAAAGTGATATTTAAACATATTGACCCGAGGCAGCGCCGCATCTATCCATTGTCAGCTATATAATAGTCGACTTTGTCTACCCAACTGTTTAACAGTAACATCTAACTATTATTATTATACGTTATACCTATACTTACATGTGTATATAAAAAAATAATTTAATATTAAAGAATTTTATAACATGGCACCGACATAGATTTACTATCGGACTGAATGCATCCATTCACGAAATTCGCAAGCGTAGGTATGAACACTTTTTATTTGAAACTCGAAATTATCTCATTTCGACGCTAGTGTGAATCCCATATAATGGTGGATGTTATATCGCACTGTTTCTGATTCAATTTGTTTATTTCTGCAATTTCAACGTTCAAAGTTCTTGTATTTGTATTTGTATTTGTAAATATTTGGAGTTATATTTTACATTATACTACAAGATATTAGTATCTTTTAGAAGTATTAAATTTAAAGTTACATTAATATATATTTAAAAAACAAACAAATCCTTTTTTTAATTTATAGCAGTTGAAATTAACATAGAATATTTGAATTTAAGACTTATAAACTATTTATGTGAATAATAAGAAAAAAAAAAAAACAAAAAGAAAAAGAAGATAAAATGTCAAATTGCGAAACTGATGTCAGACAAAAAGATGAAAAGTTTCTTCTGAAATACGGTAATCGAATTTAATGTCTGCAATTCATGCGGAAGGCGATTCCACAGACGAATAGCAGACACAAAAAAGGAGTGCTCTCCAATGCGGTGTGTGAAACGCGGAATGAGAAGTTTTAAACCTCTAGTTGAACGAGCAAAAATAAGCATTTCATATAGATAAGTGGGACATTTAAAGTGAATAATTTTGAATAGCTTCAGAATGTTACAGTAACAATAATACTTATCTAAGTTCAAACCAAGGACAGAAGACTTAAGATGAGAAACACTACAATATCTGGGAATGTTATAAATAAATCGGATACAGTCATTAAACGCAACATTTAATTTTCGTTTACATTCATAATCAAGGCTAGGATACACAGTACAGTTAAAAATAAGAAATGGCATAATTAACGATCTGATTAAACGCGTTTTAACATTTATATCTATCAGGGTAGCCGAGTTGCTCAGGCATCGCAAACCAGCATATACCTTACGGATTGTTTGAGATACAGCATTACAACAAGTAAGTGAGGAGTTAATGTAGAAACCAAGATATTTCACTACATCAACAATAGGAGTTGGCTCTCCATTTAAAATTATAGGGGGAAAATCGGGGAAATGGAAAGCACTTCTTGAGCAAATCATACTAATAGTTTTAGCCGGATTAAGTTTAAGTTTGTTACACATAGACCACTTTGAGATATTTTCAAGATCTTCATTTATCCTGGCAACACAATCTTCAACCAAACCAATTGGACGTGTAAAATAAATCGAAATATCATCAGCATACATCTGAATTTTGCAGTTTCTAATAATGCTGGGCAGATCATTATTAAATAAGGAAAATAAAAGTGGCCCCAAAACAGATCCTTGAGGGACACCAGTATTAACCAAATAAGGAACTGAAACTCCCTTACTTGTGACGACAGAAAGAACCCTGTTCATCAGATATGCCTGCAGTAATCTAACCGCAGTTGGCGAAAATTTGAAATTATTTACTAATTTTGAAAGCAGAATCGAGTGATCAATGCAGTCAAATGCTTTGGAATAATCAAGCAAAACTAAGATTCCTATTTCATTAGAATCCATCGCAAGTCGAAGATCGGTAGTAACTTTTAAAACGGCCGATTCACAACTGTATTTGCTACGAAATCCAGACTGCCACTTCGACATCAAATTATTTAAACTAAAAAAATTTAGCATCTGGTTTGAGAGTATTTTTTCAAATGCTTTGGATAAGAAACAAAGTATACTGATCGGTCTGAAATCCGAAGGACTGAGAGGATTCGATTTTTTAGGAACAGGAATAATATTTGCAGCTTTCCATTGGTTAGGAAACTGACAACTATACAAACAAAAATTAAAAATATGATGAATATATGGGAGTAAATGAGGAATAAATAGTCTGATAAATCGTGGCGAGATTCCATCTGGACCCATAACATTTGATTTAACTGAAACAATTGCTTTAACTACGTCGATTTGTTCAATGCATTCAAAAGAAAACGATGGATTATCGGCATGTTCTGATGAGTCCTGATCAAAGATACTATTCGGAGAATCAGCAGAAACTGGTACGAAAAAAGCTTTCATTTCGTTTGGACATAGCGAGCATTTCACCGAATCCTTTTTAACTGTAATACCAAGTGCTTTTACATTTTTCCAAAGCTCTCTGGAATTCATTTTTGAGTCCAGTTTACTATAATAATACGATCGTTTGGAGTTCCGGACGAGAATATTAACTTTGTTGCGCGAGACGCAATATTGCCTTCTATTGTATTCAGTTGGATTTCTCCTATATTTTTTTAAAAAACATTCCCTTTCCTGAATTAGGGTTTTAATTTCATTATTATACCAAGGACAGCTTTTTGGTTTTATACGTTTGGATATAGTGGGGACAAAGTTATTAAACAACAAATTTACAAGACTATTGAATATCTCAACCTTTTGATTAACATTGGAGACAACATATATGTCAAACCAATTAAGATTGTAAAAATCTGCCACAGCATCGTCATATTTTATATTTTTAAAAGATCTATACGTAAAGCTATTATCACAGTTAGGTTGATTAACATTAAAATTCACAGAGCAGAACAGAAAATCGTGAATAAATTCACTTGTCGGTGTCAGTTGATCAAAGCACAAGATACTGGTTCCAGGGTTAGTTAAAAATATGTCAATTAATGATGGGTTAGTAAGGGATTGAAAACATGTAGGATATCGTGTATTAACTGGAAAAAGGCCTGTTTTATCACAGAAATATTGAAAAAGTCGAGTTGTATTATTGCACTTAAGTATATTAACATTGAAGTCACCACCAATTAAGATGTTTTGATATTTAGAGCTTAAAATGGTTAACTCAGCTTCTAGTTCTTCTAAGTGTTCCGTTTTGAAGCAAGAATAAATTAATTTGGACTTTACATTAGATCTTACATACATACATACTCCACCACCAACACGCTCTGCACGGTCATTTCTAAACAGTTCAAAACCAGGTAACAACACACTTTGTGACGATTTACTACAATTAAGCCAAGTTTCTGAAACCATCAAAACATCAATTTTAGAGAGGCTAAATATTTGATATAAAATGGTATATTTTGAAGGAATACTTCCTGCATTAATATGACATACATTTAAGCCGCGGTTAACTCCACACATAACATTGAGAACACTTCTTATGCCATCAGGATGCTTTGAGCTCATAGTAAAAAAATAATGAAATCCTGACTACCGCAATCAGGAAACAACCATTTAAGCAGAATCGCATTTTGACAAGCAAGTAAATAAGGATATAAAAATAAATTAAATAAGAGCATAATACTTTATCAAGAAAGCAATAATTCATAATAATAATTTTAGACACTAAGCTTAATTTTTTAGAGCTACGCAAAATTCGTTATATTATTACTTTAGTATTATTATAAATTAAAACAGAGTTATTGAACAAAACAAAGTAAAGAAAAAAAAAGAAAAAATAGATAAATGAAAAAATACAAATAAGTGGCAACACTGATATTCGAACTAAACTAAAACCAATAGAGAAGAAAAGAGACTATGTTTACAGTAAAAAATGAAAAATGAACCACAAATAGTGTACAAATGTGACTAAAAAGAATAAAATATATGTTATGATTATGATACCCCAGCTTCACCGTCAACAACAGCTTCAGAAGAAATGTTAGTCTCAAGATGCACTAATTGCTCCAGGGAGTACATGTTTACAATGCATATGGGTCTATTGTTAGCAGTCTGCTTGACGTAGATTCTCCCGTTTCTCGTAAAAACAGAGTCAAGGCAGTTTTTTTGTTGAAGCTCTTTGGCTCTCCGGAAAAGTGCATGGTTATGTTTAGTGAGGCTCTCATAAATACGTACAAATCTAGTGCTGTCAAATCCAAGGTCACTGAGAGACACTGGTTTGGAATTTGCTTTGAAGTACTCAGCTGTTTTTTTCAGAATATTTGTTTTGAGATGCTGATGCGGTAATTTCACTATTATTGCACTATTTGCTGTATTCTTCACTGGTTTAGTACGAATAATATGATTCGGTTGAACAGGAACTGAATGAATTGTTGTACAAAATTTCCTGAATACGTCCGCAAGATCTTCATTTGGTGAATATGGAATTCCGTGAAGAACAAGATCTCCTGCAATATTCTTCCGAGCAAGTGCGTCAATCTGTAGTTTTAATTGTGCGTTGTCATTTTGTAACATTTGCTCCTTTAGCATGGACAAATCAGTTTCCAGCACATCAACTCGAGAAAAGTGACTTTCCAAGTTTTCAATTCTATTTTGAGATGAGATCTATTTTCTTGACAGTAAAAAAAAAATGCTAGCCAACCCCACAGCAAAAGCACCAGGTCCCCAAACGATTTTCTCGCGGATCTGAAACGTCAGACTTTGTATGGAGAGATTCGATCCGTTCGTTTTCAATGATGAAGTGAAAAGTTGTTCACATTACCGACAAGTTCACGATTCCCTTCGAGCGGATTCAATGATACTGATTTTCGAATTTTCGTGAATCATTCTCCCCGGCGGATTTAATGATAGGGGTGAATATGTACCTACTCATGTTAATTAGTTAACAAATTTTTCCATATCTTCCCTTGAACGCCGCTTTAAAAATAAATAATCTGTATGGGTAAATTCGTAAACGTCAAACGACGATCACGTCATAGTTGCGTTGGCCTTTTTATAGTGCTGTGACGTAAGTGCATTGAAATGAAATCGAATCGTTGCACGATGTTTTGCCATCAGACGCAGTGGCAATATGTTTTCGAATTGTTGACGGACGTATCAAAACGTTTTCTAATTCTTAATCGTGATCATCGTCATGCAATTGACGTTTACGAATTCACCCTATTTTTATACAACTCCGGCTTTTCACCGCCGCGTTGAAAAATCAACGCTGAAATCAAACGCGCTCTGTGACTGGGCTTGTGTATTCCAGTACAATACAAAAAATAATCTACGCGACGTAAAATATTGTTTTCTGTTTTTTTCCTGTTTGACTAGGCTTTTGTATTTCAGTACAATACAAAAAAAAATAATGACCGTCTTCGAAAACGTCATCTGCATCAAATTGCTTTTCTCCAAATGTTCTTAAACGCAAACTTCACATACAAAACCCTTTGTGTTGCAAATGTTGATCGTCATTTGACGATCAAATGACGTTTTCGAAAATGGCCAATCTTAACGCGGCGTTCAAAACGCGTTCTGTTTGACTGGGACTGTGTATTTCAGTACAATACAGAAAATAATCTTTACGCGGCGTTAGAAAACGCGTTGTTTGGCGAGGCCTTAACGCAAAAATTAGTACATACTTTTAACAGATAACAGTAACACCAGAGCGAATTGAAGTGAAACAAAATCCGCCAGTGAGCGGATTGAGAACCCAAAATATCCTCTCAAACAAGTTATGTATAGAACAATATGGATGGAACATTCTAAAAATGTTTTTCAAAAACAAAAAAATAAACACAATCCATTTTTTTTTTCATTGAAAGTCTCTCTCCACTTTGCTTCACACCCCTTTGTGTAGTTCCATAGTAGGTAAGAGATATCGTTTTTATTATTATTTTTAATTTATCTATATTATATATATATTTTTCTTTCATTTAAATTAATTGAATAGATGTATTTATAAATATATAGAAAAGAAAAAAAATTAACGTTTCTGTCGAAATTGATAGAAGTTAATTAAAATAAATTGTTTATAATAATAAATAGCAAAAATTCAAAATGTTGTCTTTTTGTCAGTGTTGTGGTTTTTTTTTTATTATTTCTTTCTACACTAAAAACATTTAAGTAGTAAGTAATAGTCATATAGATTAGCTATATAAAGGCCCAAAATGTTGCTTAAATTGCAATTTGCATTTTTCTCATTTTGTTGTTTAAAATGTTTTTTATTTTATTTATTTTTTTCAGTATAATTGTATGGTTTTTAGTAAATACATATACATATATACTATATATAATATGCATATTCTCAAAGACAGAAGGAAGAAACAAATATGTTTTATTTAATTTTTATTATTTTGTTGGTATAGTTTGATTAATTTTTTTTCTTTAGTGGATATCCTAAATTAATTCGTTTAAATAGAAGAAAAAATAAATAAAACAAATTTTAATGGACAATAACTTTCCAGCAACGATATGAAAACTTCCTATACTATCCGTGAAAAAAAAAAATATATACTTAAAAGAATAAATAGTAAGTTATGCTGCTGTTTTTATATAAATTTGCTTTTATCAGGTGGTTGTCAATTTTGTTAAAATGTGTCCTTAAATTTTGTGGTGTGTATATTTTGTTCCAATCAGGCAAATGGAATGAGCTCCTCCCAACCATCGCGGGATCAGCTCCTTTGAGAAAAGAACAATGAACAAAAAAAACTATCAATTTATTTAAGTTTTCTCTTGTTTTTCCTTTTTGATGACTAAAATTTAGGATTTGTGTGGCAAATAAAATTAAGAAAATGCAATTAAAATGAAGAAAAACAAAAAACAATTCTAAGAACGTACAAAATTATTTAATTTGAAAAGAAATTCTATATGCTGGAGCGGGGGTGTGAACCATTGGAGAGTATTAGAAAGAATACTTAAAAGAATAAAAAATCAAAAGGATATTCCAGGAATGAAATAGTATAAAGAGAAAGAACAGATAATTTGAAAATTGGAATTCAAGAAGGAAGTTTTTTTTAGAATATACAAATCTTTTTCTTTCTAGGACAATTTTTTTTTGTTGCTTTTTTTAATTATTTTTTTTTTCTCTCAAATAAGGTATAGCGTGTAAGTGTATGTGTGTGTGTCTGTGTGTATCCGTGTGTTAGCGATTAAATATAAAGTTTGTTATTTTCTTTATTCCATTTCTCAAATATATTTAATTCCATTTCTCAATTAATATTTTTTTTTGTTTTGTTAATTATTTTCTTAATTGATATATTATGGTAGTGTTTTTTTATACGTCTGTTTTGTTCTTTGTTTCAATTCAATTATATCGAAAGTTGTTTTGTTTTATTATTTTATTAAGTTTTGTTTATCATTAATTTATTTATTTTTATTTAAATTGAATTATACAATAAGATTTTGTTTGTTGTTGTTTTTTTTTTTTTTTTTTCATTTATATAGACTTTTTGTGTTTTTTTTTTGTATTTTTATTTTAAATTTTGCTTTTATTTAAATTTAATTAATAATTTGTTTTTGTTTTTATATATTTTTATTTTTTTTAATAATGAATGTTATCCATAGCAGGAGCGTCGCGTGATATTGTTGCGCACAGCTACAGTCTTCATCAACATCTTAAACAAATAGAAAGGCTTAAAAAGAAGTAATTTAGCAGCTCACTTCGATGTCATCATAGTCACGAATTCTGCAATTAGAAGGAAAGAAAAATTAATTTATTGGTTTAATTATTATGCTTAAAAGATTTGAAATAGAGGCTATTGTTTTTTTTTTTTTTGATTATCACACTTAATGGAACTTTTTGCACTTTTATGGATAAAGTAATTGTAGAAAATGAATTTGTAAGATCTGTAACCTAAAGGAGAAAGGATTGAGTACATATTTTACTTTTATACTGAGAACTAGACGTCACGTTAATGTTCCCAGTAGGCAAGTACGGTATGTATTAATTTGAGAATCGAATACATAATTAGTTGTTATAGATGAGAAATATACATGCCGATTATGTAGTCCGTCGGATCAGATGCGGCGGGAGTCATCCTCAATTTTTAGTTTTTCATATTACTGAAAACGTCAGTAAGAAAGTGAACGGTTGTCGGTAAAAAGATAGTACCGTTGTGTATTTTTGATGTTTTTGAAATGTTAGCATCCAATGAACCCACTCTTTTTTTGAGATTGTGTTATAAACTCTGTTTGTCGTTGATTTCACTTACTTACTTACTTAGTTGGAGCTATAGCTCGAGGTGAACCTGGGCCTGCTTCTCGCAACCATTTGTATGTGCGTGTTGCACGAATGGAAGGGACCTACAGTTTTTTGCCGACTCCGAACGGCGAGTTGACAAATGATACTCTTTGATGCTTGTCAGGCATTCGAAAGAGGTGGTACCGTGAAAAAACCCTTTAAGGTGTTAGACCCGGCCAGAAGTTGAACCCGGGCAGCATTGCGTGGTAGTCCAACGCACTAACCACCACGACCACTCGTTGATTTCACTAGAACTTTCAATATTTCATCACTTGTTTCTTGCCAATTCTTCATAACAGCGGTCTTTAACTCATTCACGTTGTTAAATTGCCGTCCACCAGCATAAACCTTTCTTGCCAGAATACCCCGCAGGTTCTCAAAAGGGTTTAAATCTGGCGAACGTGCTGGCCATGTCATAAGGGAAATGTCTTTATCAGAAAACCACTTCTTACTTGATGCTGCCACGTGAATAGGAGCATTATCCTGTTGAAATTCATTAAAGTTCTGATCCAGCTCGTGAAGAAATGGTATGAGTGTTTCTTTTAACATCTCTTGAAACTTTTCAGCATTCATTCTAGAAGGCACGATTGCCAAACGACAAGTTCCATACCCACTGAACGCGACCCACACCATCACACTGCCGCCACCATGTTGGCGTTTTGAGAACAAAACTTCCTCCTTTTTAACAGTGCGCCCATCCATCAGTACCGTCTAAATTAAACTTTTTCTCATCACTCCAAACAACGTTTCGCCATTCTTCATTATACGTCATATGATTTCGAGCCCATTCCAATCTGGCCGCCTTATGTTGGACACCAAGAGGTGGTTGCAGCTTAATATTTTTGGATTAAAGCCGACCGGATGCTTTTACAAATCTGTGCACGGTGGACTTTGTAGCTTCTATACGGGGAAGTGTTGCTACACGACGAATGCTATTGGTTGAATCACTCAATTCCCTTAAAATGCGGCGTTTTTGGTGGTTATTCAAAGCAGCCGAACGGCCTGACGACTTTTTCCCCCGTAAGATGCGCCTAACTTTTTATAATTTGCAATTACATGATGTGAACGATTCAAGCCTTCCAATTTTACGAGTCGATTTACCACTGTTTAGCAATTCGATTATTCGTCATTTTTCGAACTCAAAGACTTTCCCCTTCCCATCAACGCATAAGCAAAAATTTACTGCAAAGCAAAAAGTTCTAAAACGTAGTAGTTTGCGCAAAAGCAAGAGCATCTGCGCAGTTATTAAATAAATACTGCTCATTTCACTCTGCATTTGCTTTTTTATAAGGCAAATATATGCTTTTGACGTTGCAACTGCTTTGCAACATGTGCTTTGCAAATGTTTTGCTTTGCAAGTCTTGCGTTTACGAATTCACCCATTTATTCAAACTACAAGTACTTAGAATCCACACTTGTGGATTGTATATGTATATTGATAGACTGCAAACCTTGGGCTGCGTTCGCACTGTCTTTGATTCTTCGAACAAAATGACAATGTATGTATATACTATAGTACGAACAAAATGACAATGTATGTATACTATAGTTTTAAGACACGGGCGAAGCCGGGCGGGACAGCAAATTATATAATACATTACAATGAATGAATTATATAATGCATTCTTAAAACACTTCCAGGTAATCGATTATTTTCCTAGGACATAATCTGTGTTAAGAATTTCTACAAATCCAACTGACCAGAGTGGCATTGAGGCAATCCCTAGACCCAAATCTGTCTTTATTTCTAGGCTTAAGCCCGACACTACTGTGGATGATATAGTAAATCATCTATTATCTAAAAGTTTGATATCTAATAGAGTGTCTATAAAGTGCACTAAAATAAGTAAGCCGGAAAATTTTGTTTCATCTTTTCAAATAATTACCCCTGTTTCGATCTTTGACTCACTATACAAAAATGACATTTGGCCCCCCAATACACTCGTAAAAGAATTTACCAATGAGCATCTAAAAGACTTACCAGCACATCGCAGGTTTTACATTCAAAAAACTCTCTCGATTGTCCTCTACTGCCAAAATGTAACCCGAGTAAAACTACCGATATTTTTGCCAACTCTCAGGCTTTTCCACATGACATTTTTGTTTTTACGGAGACTTGGTTGAACACCAATATTTTGGACACGGAACTCTTCAACTCCGAGTTCCTAGTAAATACGATAGAAAAGATCGTTATATGGATAGTTGCACGGGATTGGGTGGTGGGGTGCTTATTGCAGTTCGTTCTCACCTCAGTTCCAGCTTAATCAATGTTCCTTTCCCTTTGAACACAGAAACTATTTGTATTAAAATTTGTATTGAGGACAAAACTGTCTTTATCATCAATTCATACATTCCTCCTAAAAGTGATACATCATTGTATTCTGAGCTGTCGCTTATCTTAGAACACATTCTTGACTTATCCTGCTCGGAAAATAGCATTTTATTGCTCGGCGACTTCAACTTGCCACAAACGATCTGGGTTCCATCGGAGGATGGATCCTATCTTACAGCATCGTTTGATTCCGCTCAGCAGGAGCTTATTAAACTTGACTCTATTACGTCTTTTGACTTACAGCAAATAAGCTGTATTAAGAATTACAATAATCGAACTCTCGATTTGGTCTTTTCCTCTGACGCTGTTAGTACTGTAGTTCAAGAATCTTGTTTAAGCATAACTAACATAGATAGACATCATCCACCCTTGGATGTATTTTTTGACTTGAGCTGTCATATTTATGATAATAGTGACCCTAATGATGGCTCGTATATCATTAACTTTCAACGGGCTAATTATCAGCAACTGTCTGAACGAAAAAGGTGCTCCAATCTACAAGACATTAATGTTTCACCTAATGTTGAGGATGTAGTAAAATGCTTTTACAGTATCCTAAATGATTGTATATTTATTTTTATTTATTTATTTATTTAAACATCAATGTAGCATTTTAAGACTATTCGTCTTTTTGAGTAACACTACGCTAAACCCTAAATCCCTACTGATATTAAAATTATTATATGTTTATTTGTATATGTACATGAAGTCAATTACAATAATTTCAGAAGAAAAGAAAACAAAAGTGTAAGTTAATTACTGTCTATTAAAATATTGAATTAGGTCCCTCTCGAAGCCGCCTCTGCCGTTCACTCTCCTTATATTGGAGGGAAGTGAGTTCCACAGTCTGATGGAATAGACAAAAAATTGCTTTTTAGTTATGTTATATCTAAACCTAGGTAAAATCAGAGCCATACTTCCGCCCGAATTAGCAAACTGCAACCTTTGGAAAAGGTACTGAGGAATTTGGTTTAACTTAAGGTCGAATAAAAACATTAGAATTTTAAATTTTAAATTATTCTTCAAAGACATGTTGAAGACATTGTGCGTATATTCGGAGACATGATCAAATCGTCGTAGATTATAAACGAACCGCACAGTATTGTTAAATGCAACCTAGAATTTGCGCTGGCTTAAGCTATCTAGGTCACAAAAAAAAAGAAGTTGTATACCAACGAAATTATCGAAAAATGCAATATCGAACCATCCTTGGTACACTAAAGACCTCAAAACTCTAAGAAATAAAAGAAATAGAGCATGGAAAAATTATATGTATTAAAAGTCTCAGCCCAAATGACTTTAATATTTACATTGCATTTTTCGTTGAATTCAAACTGCTTTCAAGCAGCTTATACATTGTACAATGACTATATAAGCACAATGGAAACCTCACTTAGGAATAACCCGAAACAATTTTGGAGCTTGGTTAATTCCAAGAAAAGGTCTGACAGCAGAGTTTTCTTATAATAACAGCGTTTTTAATGACCCTGTTGATATTTGCAACTCTTTCGCGGATAATTTTCGTAAATCTTTTAACGATGTGCCGCTTAGTATTGATGATGATTACTTTGAGCATCTCAAAGATGTGTCTCAAGTTGGCTTTACCAACATTGCCTTAGACTTGCAGACTATTTCGAAATTTATTTCATTTCTGAAAGATGATTACTCTTCAGGTCCTGACGGCGTTCCTCCAATAGTCCTGAAAAAATGCAGTGATGTCCTTTCTCTGCCGTTTAAGTCTCTTATGAGATCTCCATATCAACTGGACATTTCCCTAGCTTTTAGAAGCAATCGTTTATTACGCCCGTCTTTAAGAAAGGCGATAGAAATATTATTACGAACTACAGACCGATTTCAAAGTTGTCATGCATACCAAAATTATTTGAGCAAGTTGTGTGTGAAAGCCTTACTTTTCTTTGTCGGGGTGTTATTTGTACAGAACAACATGGATTCGTTAGAAGCAGGTCTACTGTCACAAACCTGTTAACAATCTCCCATAACTGTTCCAATGCCTTAGAAAGTTGTCATGAGGTGGACTGTGTGTACACTGACTTCTCCAAAGCTTTCGATCAGCTTTCTCATGATATTATTATCTACAAACTCGAGGCGTTAGGTTTTCCCCCAGTATTTATTTCGTGGGTTGGCTCTTACCTCAAGCAGAGGTTAAACTTAGAGGTTGTCTTTCAGACTCCTTCTTAGCAGGATCCGGCGTCTCTCAAGGGAGCCACCTAGGTCCACTTGTATTTATTCTTGCTTCCATCAATCATAAAACATAGCAACATCCTTGTATTTGCCGACGATATGAAGATCAGTACAGCAATTACAACCATAAATGATTGTAGACTTCTGCAACCAGATATTGATAGTTTCAGTACCTGGTGCTGTAAAAATGGTTTAGTCCTTAACCCACTCAAGTGTCAGTCCATGACTTTCTCTAGGAAACGGGTACCGACTATATTCAACTACTTGATATCGAATCACTCTCAGTCGGGTTTATAGTTTTAAGGACCTGGGTGTTTATTTTAGCCCTGAACTTGATTTTAAAGAGCATATAAACCACATTGTGAATAAATCAAATTCAATGTTAGGTTTCGTTAAAAGATGGTGTAAAGAATTTAAAAATCCTTATGTCACCCTCTCACTATTTAACAGTCTTGTCCGTCCTCACCTCGAATATGCTTCGCAAGTATGGACACTTTATCAGAAAAATCTCAATACTCGTATTGAAGCCGTCCAGCGACGCTTCATTCGATTCGCATTGAAAGGTCTTCCCTGGGACGATCCTTTTAACCTCCCCGCATATTTGCATCGGATAAAACTGTTGCAAATGCAGCCTTTGGCTCAAAGAAGGGTCAATAATGATATCATTTTTATGCAGCAACTGATCTCAGGTCTGATTGATGCACCTGAGTTATTATCCTGTTTAGGATTAAACTTTCGTGGGGGATCGCATTACCTGCGTAGTATAGAGTTACTGCATGTTCCTCATCACAGAACTAATTACGGGATGCATGAGCCTATTAACCGCATGAGTAAAATCTCTAACTTAAATGTAAACTTTCTTGACTTTAATCTTAACAAGATTACACTAAAAAATGTATTGCGTAATGTAGTTCCTCGGACATAAATTCTAATTATGTATGTTTGTTCTTATATTTGTTTATTTATTGCTAGTGGTAGTGTTGAAATGTAGCGTGGCCTAACCACTAACACCAGCTTTAAATAATGAGCCTGTTGATGCATATTTTGCCCTGCAAATTTCTGCTTACGGCTGTTGCTTGTATTAAGCACACAATGACACAGATTTGATAGTGTTAAAAAAAAAATTAATTCTGGAATCAATATTGTATACAAGCGACTGATTCCCTGTTCGATTCGAAGAAATTACATTTTCCTGCTGGGTTGTTACTAAACTTGTCTGCAAGGATAAGAGTACGGAGCTGGTGCTGTCTTCTCTGGTGACATAAAAATAACGATTTTGTCGTATCACCAAACAAAAAAAAAAAAACAAACAGCGGTAAAATATCCCATAGAAATTAGGGAACTAATATTAGAAAAGAGAAGAGCTCGTAGGAAATGGCAAATGACACGGTATCCCGGCGACAAAACTATATTTAAAAAACTAAATAACAAGCTTAAAAAAAGTATCGGTGAATTTAAAAATAGATCTCTAAACAAATACCTATGTAACCTAACTGCTGACAAAGTCACAGACTACTCCCTTTGGAAGGCTGCCAAACATCTAAAGAGACCTCAAGCGCAAGATCCCCCGTTAAGAACATCTGATGGGAAATGGATCGGCGACCCAAAAGAAAAGGGCAAACTTTTTTCGGAACACCTGACAAATGTTTTTAAGCCTTTTCCACCTAGCATAGCAAACGAATGTCTTGATTTCTCTGATAGCGTAGATGAAGATCAGTACATGCATTCATAAATTATCCAATAGAAAATCGCCAGGTTATGATCTTATAACTGCCCAAATCCTTAAAGAGCTACTGCTTCTTAAAAGACTAGACAAAATCATAGAGCAAAGAAGGCTTATTCCCACCCATCAGTTCGGGTTTAGGAATAAACATTCAACCATAGACCAAGTGCATCGTATAACTAATGTTATAGAAAAAGCACTAGAAGAAAAACAAGTTCGTTCTAAGTCCACCCATATTAATTTTACTAATAAAAAATAACGAATCTTCCTGTGGTTATTAATAATCAAGTAGTTCCTTATTCTAACACAGCTAAGTATCTGGATGCTAAACTGAAGTGGAAGGAACATGTGAAAAAGAAAGAGCTAAATATTAGATATAGAAAACTTTATTGGCTGTTAGGATATAATTCAGAAGTGTCAATTCAGAATAAAATCTTAATATATAATCAGATTTTAAAACCTGTTTGGACATATGGTATCCAACTGTGGGGTTGCACAAAGAAAACAAATTTACTAGCCATACAAACATTTCAAAACAAAGTCCTTCAGGAAATAGTAAATGCCCCATGGTATATTAGAAATAATGACTTGCATCGTGATTTGCTTTTGTTCTTAAACCTTTAACTATCTGCTGATTAAATAAAACAATGACATTTATAAAAAAAAGTAACATTATCTTTATTTTATTCAAGGAGCTTTCAAAGTCTTTTAAATTTTTCTTGTTGAGATCACATTTTCAAAAAGACAAATATATATATATATATTAAAAATAGAAATAGTATTGAGATAATTTGTTTTATCAAAACAGAAAATTAACGCTTATTTCACTATGAACACAAAAAATACATGTCGCCGCCATATAAAAAAAGAGAACGTGCAGGGATTCAACTGCCTATCTGTATTTATCAGTTTATACCCTTTTTGCGTATTTTCGTTGAGCAAACCAGACAAACTGGCTGCTTGCAAGTACAAGTGTAGGCAGTTTTAGTTCCTTTTTTATAGTAGCATACGTAGCAGTATTTTCGTTCATCTACGGATAATTGTTTTTGTACAGCCCTTTGCCCGGGCCCTATGTAAACTCTAAATGTCTTCGTGTGTGTATCGAAGTTGACCAACATTGAGCCCAACATCATCCAAGTGTTGATTTTCAAGGGATGAAAGTCTATCTGTGCGAGGAAAATAAAGCAATAAAATAAGATACAACATGTTTGACAGCGTGTATTTGGAGAGATTTTTTTTCGAATTTTTTAAAGATTTATGCCTGGACTTTGGCAGGTCAAAGCAGACATTCAGGATATCAGGATCGGGAGAAAAAAAAGTCATGGAACATATTGTTCGAAAAATATAAAATATTAGAAACGACTGGAAGAGATGTTAAGAAAATTATCAAAAGTTTTGATTTGAATACGAGGTGACACCAGTTCCAATAATTGGTAATAATTTGCATCGTATATATTCGAATAACATTTTTAAAATCATCAGCAGCACAGTATTCAAATTTATTCAGTAGCTTACTATGAGAAAATTGTGCTATTTCCTGCAACCACTCATCCATTATCATATACATATTTCAAAAGTTTCCTTTTTTCACTAATTTTCCTTTCTATCAAAATTAAACACGCATACAAAATGCGATGTTAATCAGTAGCAATCTCCTCGCACACTGCGGTTGATCAACATGGTTGGACTGTGTGTACGCTACAGGCTCAACATGGTACTAGTACCAGGTATCAGTGTCTGTAAGCCCCTTTACACCAGTTTTTTATGAGTACATAATATATCCTAAGTACTAAAAATGTGATCGCATGCCGATCTCTGCTATGGACTTATTAGAATGAGACTCGTTTATTTAAATAAAGAAATTAATGTTCCATTAATAAACTTTTGCGCTTCTTGGTATGAATTGTCATTCGAAAAGTTGAAATTTTGAAAGCGAATTGATAACGTGTTCTCGCAATTGATAAAGTAGTTTTTGGACCGATAAAGCAGTTCTCATCCGACGGTTTCCATAATGGCTCTGTGATGAAATGCGGATCGGATGTCCCCCGGGGAGCACAATCCGCCGGATTCCATAATTGGCCTGAATATAAAAAATGTTATAGCCATATTGTGATACTTTATTTAAAACAAATTCTTGAAGTGTGACTTGTGACCGACGTCACATGTCGGCGAAAAAAATAACAAATAAATAAATTACTCATATGTATTTATAAAATATCAACCACCTGATTAATCAAACTCACGTGCCAACAAATTGGCCCCAGGGACAAAAATAGAAATAAAAAATTAAGTTGGAACATCGAGTACAAACATAATTATTGTCTAAGTTCAACTACGAAACGCGCCCCTTTCGCCTATGATAAAACGAATAAAATTGACCCTGACATCGCGCACTCAACCCTCTTGGCAAGTGTGCCAACCCGGCTGCTGCTGGCTTAGTTTCTAAGAGAAAAAAAGAAAACAAATTTAAAGCAAAAAGAAACCGGATCATGACTCACAGCATTAATGCTTATTTATTCGCCTAATTTCATTTATTCTTTCTGGTACACGCAGCAATAGAATTCGCTTCTCGACAAAGGAAACAAAAACCGCTCTCTTAATCCGTTTCTATTTTATCCAAATTTCGCTCATAGTTTGGCAATTAGCCAGCGCCGAAAAAAATTCCCTAATTGCTAATCAAACAGTCAATAAGAAAATAATACCATAAGCCTTTTTCGCAGTTACAGTTATTTAGTAATCTTCGCAGTTAACCCTCTAACAGGCAAAATTAAAATAATGACGGAGGGTAAACCAGAATTTTTGTTTAGCCTAGATATCGGTTAAAGAAACACGAATTTAGTGAGAAAGTAAAAAAAAAAAATTAATTTGGCCACCAGATAAACAAATAGGAAGGCCGCCTCAGGGCAGTCTTGTCCGTTTAAGCGAAAAAAAATTGAGTTAGAACAGCACTAATGGAGATCGCATTTCGAGAAAATGCAATGTGTTTGCGATATTTTCCAAAGTTTGCATTTTTTTACCTCCATCTTTGTCAAGCCATATTGAAAAGTGGTCGGTATTGTCATACCTTATGTCAGCAAATGGGTGTTTCGACCTCAGAACAAGTGTTGTGCTCGTTTTCTTATGCGGAAGGCTGGTCAACTGAACGTATTTCCTTATAAGACACAAAACCTGCAGCTATATCTTCACGAAATTCAGGCAGCTTGACCAACTTTCCATTCCCTCTGTATAATTTGAATCATCAGGAGATTTTTCAGCTTCGATGCGACAGTACAAAATGTATAAATTAGTAGCAGCCATGCCAACCAAATGATAAAAATTATATTCACATATGATTTGTGGACAATAAACTTCAAGGTACTTCTTTTCTTTCGATGGTAACGCAATGCTTTACTTACTACTACTTACTACTACTAATCTGACAATGTTATTGTCTCTCCACAAAACAGTTTAGTGGCTATCAGTAACGATTACCAGCTCACTTAGGGCTAAAGAGACCCATTGTGATACCAATGATCTTGGGGATATTTTCCCCGGTACTCAAGAGAACCATTTAGAGCTTTAAATAGAGCGAAATAGGGCTCTTACTTCTTTCTGTGCTAGGTCACTGAGATCGTTGATGATGTATTCACCTATGTGTAGTTGTCCACTATGGAAAAGAGCTGGGTGTGAACAGAGGAGATGTGTTGGACCATATGCATTACTTATATATTCAATTCAATCTCGTCTATCTTCTTTGACATTCTCATCCAAAGGAAGCTTACAGTTTGGAATTCTGTAGGCTCTGATTGTTCCAAGAGCATATACTCCTCTTCCACGCAAATATACCAATTCTTCTTTCTGGAGAGTTAGGTTAGGTAAGGTTAAAATGGTTATCCCCATCACTCTGGTTGGATTCACTTAGACACTTAAGGTCGATTGTGTTACCACATGGAGCCGTTTATCGAAACTCCCCTGCTCCTACTCCTCCTTCTGGAGAGTTACTTTCATTATAAATTTGTCATCTTCAGGTGATATTTCCTCTTCATCATCACTAAAATCGTTTGGACCTATTTGGACTGAATCCATGAAATCTTATATCTCTTCACCACACTTTTTGGATAAAAGTATGTAGAGTGGTAAGTTGGTAAGTTGGCCACCTGCGGTGCAAGAATCTTTGGCCAACTCATACAGGTGTCCAACTTATAACGGTATAAATAAGTTAAGTATTGGCCAACTTCGTCAGGTGGCCGACTTTCAATATTTTTTCTTAAAATTTCCAAATTTTATAGCCTTGGAAATTTCCTTCAAACAGAAAAAAAAATTATCCCGATATCTTTTTTCGTTTAGGAGCTATGATTTTTGCAAGCAAAAAAGTCAATTTGCCCCACTGTGTGGCGGGTACATATACGTCAACTTCGAATTTGCAATAAAGAATGAACATGAACTTTCCAAGTGAAAAAGACACGAAAAAACAAAACAACAAACGGAAAGACGTGCCACGGAATAGAGGCGCTGCTGTTGATGTTGCTTGAATTTATAATTGCAATGAACATAGATACATTTTATTTTCGAGTTGACTTGACTGTATTTACGCTTATTGTGCCAGAAAGTAATGTAAAGGGCAATACACGCCTCTGACTGTAAGTGCGCTATGTACATACATATGTATTTATTGAGGCAACTAACTAATTGCGGGTAATTTTTTTTTGTTCACCCCTAGAGGATGGTGGTATCGAGAATGCGGCACAGCGCAATTCATTGAGTAATGTTTGTAATAGTTTTGCCGTTCGCACATAGTCAGCGAGCTAAAAATAATTATACGGTCAATCGATTGATATTGAAATACAGTGGATGTTCAATATAGTGAACACACA
The DNA here is from genome assembly GCA_949775065.1 of Brachyopa scutellaris. Lineage (NCBI taxonomy): Eukaryota > Metazoa > Arthropoda > Insecta > Diptera > Syrphidae > Brachyopa > Brachyopa scutellaris. The sequence goes on from OX459112.1 coordinate 123,597,749, forward strand.
ATATTTTATACAGGCTACTCTAAATAGTGAACAAAAAAAAATCTCGCTACAGTGAACCTGTTTTTTTATTTTCTTTGAACCTTTCAGCATGCAAAAACTCATTTAAAACACATTAGTGCTATGCAGTCGGCAGTATCCATACAATCGTCCAAATTTACCGTTGGTTCTACTCATCGTGTTGTGCCAGTATCTTGCATGATTACGTACATATGTTCAGTGTACTCTCTCCGGACACCTCTCATAACCGGACAGATTTCAAAGAACGGAAATAAATACACGATTTTTCATATAGAAAACTCTCCCATAACCGGACACGGGCACCAATTTTCGTAACCGCAATAAAATGTCGCTCTCTCGTAAACGGACAAAACACATCTACGTATGGCAAACTTTTTACATACTTTATTTTGTATTTGTTTTGTTCTCCTCGTCGTTACACTTTGCAAATAAACGAAACAAAAATGTAAACTGTGGAGTGGGCCTTTGCGTCATGTCATTATCACGTTCGCGGACACATGATTTTCGGCGGGGAACGCTAGAATGACACGAATATCTCCTGCATTTTGAGAGATATTTTATATTTTTTTGTGCGAATTTTGTATAAAGATAAAAATGATTCCGCTGGTTACAGTGAAGTGAAAATTTGTCTCTGGTAGGACAAATAATGCCGGAATATGGAAGTTTACTGTATTTCTCGTCTTGTCCTAACATATCTAAAATTGTCATGACCCGCTTATTTCCTCAACCATTGACGGCATATGCTGTCTTGTCCGCGAACGTGTTATCCAACAACTATGTGCATTTATAAATCTGTTTGTTTTTTAAGTACATGGAATGTATTATTTTTGTTGCGTTTTACGTTTTTTGCGAATGAGTTGCTTTTTGTTAAAAATTTAATATTCTTTCTTATAAATATTGGCTTGTTTTTTAGTAATTGCAAAGAAAAATTGTAATTGATTCTATTTTCGATTAATTGTACGTAAAAACATACACATTTTGAAAAAAATGAAATGAAATGAAACCTCTTTGGGGAACCAATTTCTAATTTCCCATACAAAATGCGTTCTTATAAACGGACAGCTCTTATAAGCGGATATAAAACTCCAGGTCCACTTTAACTCTGGAAAGATAATCTGCGTCAAAATGACTCATTCGCGAGCGGAATATACCGCTCTTTTTCCAATTATTATGAATCACGAATGTGCGTTCGTGACTTTCCAGTCAGTAGGTATCCAGAGCAGAAAACTCACGTCTCATTGAGTTAAGTCTCATCAAATTCGAAATACATATGTTCTCACAACCCTGTGAATAAATTGTATACATGAGTGCCATTTTATACATCAAAATATGATTATCTTTCTACGGTTAAGAGAGATTTCACTGTACATTTGAGTAAAGATTCAAGTTGATGTTCTAAGTGAGCCAGGAGTACTATTTTTTGAGACTGTGAGGATGAAAAATGACTTTCAAACCATCTGACAGAACTCGATAGAACATTTCATTTGCAGAAGTTACACATAGTCGTTAAAAGAAAATTGTGACAGGAGCTTGAAAATCAATCCTAAAAAAGACAACAGAATCTAGGCGGTGTGGGTATGATGCAAAAGGTCATAACAAAAAAAAATACTCGTTATTTCGGAGAGCGATGGGTCACTCATAATGCAATCACCCGACACAAATATTTATCATATCCACGGCCAGAAGTTCCAAGTACACAATAAGAATTGAGTTAGATGTCCGCAATTATTATTGGATGACTCGCAGTGTTAAGTTGGGCGAACACTACTCACTGGTGACAGACATATTGTCACGCAACTGTTTTATTACCACAGCAAGTGGCAGTGTGCAAATTTGGCGAGGTAACTACATATTTGTTAACTTCCGCTCGCCAGTGAGTTTAAAATGGCGAAATTGTCACTTCTTCTTCTTGTTTGAAGTGTGTCATACCATTTTGTGTATTCTGTCAACGCGATGTCAGTGACACATTTGCACGCCCACATTAAGGCTCCTAAGAGTGACAAATCTATTATATAAAAATGAATGTGTGTATGTATGTTCGTACCATATGCGAGGGCGCATCGCTCATACGATGAAACTTTGGTAAGTTGTGGCGCGCCTGCCATCGAAGATGATAGGATAAAAATCCGCCCGCTAGGTGGCGCTGGAGATAAGTTATCAACAACTTCTATATTTATAGACCACTACGGCTCATATTCACAATACATATATGTACATATATTGGTTCAGTGCCAAAAGAGAAAATTATAATATCTGAACCTGATAGGTGGCTCTGGAGTCAAGTTATTGCTAACTTCTATATTTATGTACCAAAAAGGCTCATATTCACAATATAGTATGTTGTGCAGTCCAAAAAAGGAAATTATAAAATCTGGTCCCGATAGCTGGCGCTGGGGTCAAGTTATTACTAACTTCTATATTTGTGGACCAAAAAGGCTCATACATATTCACAATACATACATATATATTGGATCTATATGCATATGTATGTATGTATGTACATACATATATAAAAATGAATGTACATTCATATGTACAGTATTGTTCGAAACCTAAGCAACTTTTTCCTTTGAATTATTCGAAGTCAAATATTTATGCATTATTTATTTTTAATAAAAATAAGATAATTTTTATTTACCACATTAAGTACTGGGATAGATATAGTAAAAACAAAAATGTAAAATCAATTCATTCAAAGTAAATAAAAAATTAAATACAAATTCATCTCAAAATACAGCTGTTCGAAACCTAAGCGCAACTTTTAATATTCATTGTGATAACCATTATTTCTGATGACCTTCGGACATCTATGGGGCTTAGATTCAATTTGGTTTTTAATTGTGGACGCTGGTATCAATTTCCATTCCATTTTCAAACATGTCATGAGCTAAACCTTATTTTTGAAGCGCTGAGTCCCAACTCTACGCTTTAAGATGCCAAAGAGATTTTCAATGGGATTCAAGTCCGGGGATCGAGGCGGCCACTCCAAAACTTGTATCCCATTGGTTGATAACCACGCTTTGACCACTTTCGATGAATGCTTCGGGTCATAGTGGTGTTGAAACACCCATCGAAGTGGCATGTTCCATTTGGCGTATGGAAACATTTGCTCATTTAATATGTCTCTGTAGGACAAATCGATCCATTAATTTATTTTTTTTATAAAATAGTCCAAGTCCAAACACTAAAAAGCAAGTCCATACCATAACTGTTCCCCTCCATGCTTTACTGTGCCTTCGCAATACCGAGGATTTAGCTTTTGACCGTTTCCTTTATGAACGTGACAGATACCATCAGAGTTAACCCTCACACGTTCTTTATTAACCGGGGTTAATATTGGCACTTTCATTATATCATATCTTGGATACTTTTGAACTAAATGTCTTTTCATTCAGACTCAGTGACTAAATATTTGATATTTTTCGAAAAATATAGAAAAAAATAAATGTTGATGTTGAAATGTTTTTCGACAGATTTTTCGTCAAATTGTAGCAAACGTACCTTATTAACCCAGGTTAATATTTTAACTTTTGTATGAAAAAATTCTGAATTTGTCCTTTAGTTCTACTTTTTTTTTAGGAAAACATAGCTACATACATACATGCCTACGAGTTTGTATGTATATATGTAAACATATAGATATATATGCACACATGTATATACCGATGTTTTTACATATGAGTATGTTGCACATACAGTTTCAGTTGGGTGGTATCTGCAAGCTACATCTTCAAATTTGTGAACGAAAGAAACCAATTTGTTGTTTATTACATTTCAGTACCTCTATGAACATGCATAGGTAAGGTACTATGTACAATACATTGTACATATTACATTTATAGATTAGTAGTTTCGAACTTCGTCATTGTCAAACTACGCACTTAGGCTTCCTTCACTGTATGCAACTCTTTCGTGTTGCTCTTTTCAATTATTTATTTTTTTTGCTGATAACATAATATAAAGCAAGAACCTCTAATTTTTTGGCCACCTGAAGATTCATCCTGAGAAGCATCATCAGGCAAAAATGGCTAGAAGGTCTAGGTATTGTGTTCAATTTGATCAATTGGAATATCTAAAATGCGATTTTTAGTGTTACTTTTCCCAGATTTCGAGGAATTCGAGCTCTTCTAGTTATTGTAGGCGTACAAAAATGCTTCCTCAACTCTTCAAGAAACTCTCTGCGTTGGCTCGACTGTCTTAGACAATCGTATTATTGGACCAGAAGATTAAGTCAGCTACATATGAATATGTGTGTATGTCCATGATGTTGTAAAATAGAGCCAGCGGTTTGTTTTCATCTTAGTTGTGTTTTGACCAAGCATTTGATTAATCACATCCACACCTCCTTTTGTTAAAGACTGTATGCTATCTTCTTCATCATCAGAATGAAGTGTATCAAGAACCGATTTCAAGTATTGTTGTTGTACTTCGTGTGCCAATCTTGAAGAAAAATCATATCATGTATCAAATTGCACACCCTAAATCTACCTATCTAATTGTATGTGATGTGTTAATATACTTTACATGGATAATGCCCACACTTGAAAGAAATTTAAATTTTATTTTGATCCATTTTCACACAAATGAAATTCACAAGTGTACTGATTGAATATGATTGTCAAACAAATTTGATAAGGAAATTCGCTCAATTCACATAAAATTTAATTTTCCAATGTAAATCGTACTAATGGGGGATTTCCCTTGTTATTTTCCAGGTGCGCAAAAAATATAATTTGCAAAATTTATTCAAAAAACAACAAAGAACAATTAAAAGGAAGGCAGGAAGTAAGAATTTTGTTTTTGTAGACCATAGAGCTCATAGAAAGAGGTTGGGAATAAAAATATTAACCTGGGTTAATAAGGTACTGATTAAGGGGCAAAAATTGTCGACCGTGTGAGGGTTAAACAAGTTGAACTTCGATTCATCACTAAAAAGAACTGTATTCCAATTGTCTGGGGATTAATTTATATATGCTTTTGCTAAATGTTCTAGAGTTCTAGACAGCAAATTGAAGTTCTTTTAAATAGATCTATATTTTTAAATGCTTCTTTGCTAATAATAATAATATTTTAGATAGCCAATAAATTTTTAAGTCGTTTTCAAGTACACGTTTTCTTGCAGCGTTAGAACTCACATTGAGTTGCAATTCATTCACAATGTCTCTCGATGACATAAAAGGGTTCATTTTGGATCAAATCGACAATTTGTCTATCAGTTCGACGTGATGTTTTACGAGTACGTCCACTGAATTGCGCTTTTCCGGTTGATCCAGTTGCTCTATATTTTTTAAAAAGCCGTGAAATAATAGACTTGTTGATATCAAACTTTTTAGCTGTTGAGATCTGGGATTTACGCATACCAAAGCATTCAATAATTTTAGATTTAAATGTTTTTCCATACTGTGTACGCGGCATAATTAGTTAATAAATTAGTTGAAAAAAAAAATGTTAAATTGGAACTTATTTATAAGACAAATGCTTTAAGTTAACTAAAACAAAAAGCGTTGCATGTAAAATTGCAAGAATTTAAAAAAAAACTACCGTAAGATACCGTTTCTCGGTGAACAATTGTGTTTACGTCGAAGTTGCTTAGGTTTCGAACAGCTGTATCTTGAGATGAATTTGTATTTGATTTTTTAATTGTTTTGAATGAATTGATTTTGGATTTTTGTTTTCACTTTATCTATCTCAGTACTTAATGTAGTAAATAAAAATGATACTTTTTTTTATTAAATCGAATTAGTACATATATTCGACTTTGAATAATTCAGAGGAAAAAGTTGCTTAGGTTTCGAACAATACTGTATGTATGTTTGTCTTTTATAGACTCGGAAACTACCCAACCGATTTTTGTAGAATTTTCAGTCTGTCTGTCTGTATGTCTGTCTGTCTGTCTGTCTGTCTGCTTGCCTGTCCATCCGATAGACAGATAGATAGACAGACAAACAGACATACAGACAGACAGACGGACGGACGAACAGACAGACAGATAGATAGATAGACAGACAGACGGACATCCAGACAGATAGATAAATAGACAGACAGACGGACATCCAGACAGACAGACAGACGAAGAGACAGACAGACAGACAGATAGATAGATGGACAGGCAAGCAGACAGGCAGACAGACAGACAGATAGACAGACAGACAGACATACAGACAGACAGACAGACTGACAGACAGATAGATAGATAGATAGACAGATAGATAGGAAAAAAATGGAAATTGATGTTGAAAAATAGAAAAGCAGCGATTGCTATGTACTTCCTTTCTATCATACCCGAATAACTATGTGCGCAAATATGCAAAGGGTTTAGCCGTACTTTCATAGTGAATTTGCCCCCAGAAGGAATTATATCTTTATGTATATCGTTTTGTAGGGGAGATCAGTAGTAATTAATACACATAGATATTTCCGATTTGTATTGATTTACTTAGGAGATATTTAAGAAAATTCCGTCCGAGAAGGACTTTTTTTCGGAACGCTTTATTTCTATAACCATAGAAGATAGGGCAATAAAACAAAATGCTATAGTTAAACCATACTCTAGAGTTTATATAATATTTTTTTTTTGAAAGGACACGCCTCAGTACAAATATTAAGAAAAAAAACAGTTAAAAATTTGCATGATCGATTTTTACTGGTTCCTATTAGTTGACCACTCTGAAAAAAATACAGAATAATTGTCTATAATTATATATTCTAACACTGTACCAAAAACGGTTATTTAAAATACATACCTAATGAAGAAATTGCGCAGATAAATATTATATAAGGACATACATAGCTTACTTACATAAGCAATACAAAATATAAACTAAGTACAAGTAAGCTCAATATAGCTAAAATAGTTATTTGTTTCTTAAATGATTTACTATATAAAGGTGCTTCTCATTATTTTCGTTGAATTAACTTCTCGGACGGCATAAAGATATAATTCCTTCTGGGGGCAAATTCACTATGGAAGTACGACTAGACCCTTTTGAAAATATACGTGGAGCGAAGCGCAACGGGTTACGGCTAGTACTTAATGATCTCAAAGGATTACAACTGTATGACAAACCACAGCGGAGTTAAGAAATGTTAGAAGAAGCTTATCCTTGCTTTCTTCGTCAATGGCGTGAACAGTGAGGTGTGGTAATAAATTAAGTTGCAGTTGTCCAGCAAAATGTTTTACGAGTAAGTTGCCGTCTATTGATTTTGTTTTTAAATTTTGTACTATAAATTGTGGCCATGTGTTTTGTTTTAGAGTGTGATCTATTTGCAAAATGTTGAAATATGTTGATAGATTCAAAAGCACCAATAAAACTTGGTTCGATCGATTTTTACTCTGGGTGTACCAATGCACTTTTATGTAGTTTTCCCACTTGTACGAGGGTGGTCTGAGAAGTTTCCGACCTAACAAAAATACAGACAAATTTTTTTCAAATTTATTTTTATTTTTCTACTTGGTTTCCTTGTAAGTCTGCACACAGTGATGCTTCCATCTCTTTAACGCGTCCAAATAGTACTCGGCGCCTTACTCTACAAAATAAGTGTTAACGAACGTGTTGGCCTCCTCATTTGACGAAAATCTCTGTGCTCAGATTTTTTTTTTACTTTTATATGTGGTGACTAGCTAGCTGACCCATGCTCGCCTTGCTTCGGCTTATGCCACTGTTAAGGCCAAACAAATTGTATTGGAGATGAGTTCCGAATTATTTTTCCGAATTCACCCACTTAGAGAAAAACGCTCCCTAAGAGGACGTCTATGTCATTATAGAAATTTACTGTACTGAATGGACTTTCAGCACTTTCAGTCCAGCGATTCGGTCCAATTAAACGATTGAATGGTGTTTGATTGTACAATACAATAGCAATTACATTTACAGACCGAAGTGCTTTCATCAAGTTGTTCGCTCAAATTATGTGCTTACTATTATCACAGTTACATATTATACATAAAATCTTCATGCATTATCAAAATAATCACACACTTCTATAAACTGCTGTCGAAGAAATTATTTGTTTGCAAATATGTACCTACAAAATCCAACGAAATTTTCTACTTTTCCAGCCATTTCGTTGTGCCTTCGCATATGCATATAAGTACATACATACATGCACATTCGAATACGCGGAAACAAAATTTCCATTCATGAAAGTTTCAGCACCTGCCGCAGCAGGTACTACGAAAATCACACAGCCACGGTAGAGTCCCTTTTCCCCTTTACACTTCTAAGTCTCATTCGTTGGCTGTCTGTGGTCTGTGCATAGAAAAATAGATAGATAGCTGTTACCCGCCCGGCATTGCCCGTACAATTTTTTAAAATTTGAATTTGCTTTTACAATCATATTCATCGTAGTAGGCCGGGCACAAAACATCAATAGAATTCTATTTCATGGTAACCGCTGAGGTGTGGACGGCGCATGGTCATGGTCAAACTTTTTCCGCAATTTCTGCCTACAGCTTGTCAAGTAAAGATGCGTAATATGCTTCTGTAATGGCTTTTCTTTTTGAAGATACATACATACATAATAATCGTTAAAGATAACTCCATCAGTCGGCATCACTTCCCTAGCTGAAAAAGCCGATTTTGGTTTTTTGGATTGGAGCTGATTCCCCCTTCGCAGTCGACTGTTTATATTTTTGTTTCTGAGGTATAATGGCATATCCAAGATTTATTAACAGTAATTAATCGGCGGCAAAACTCTGACTTTTTGTACCTAAACTGCGCCAACAGAGAGCGTTGGAAATGTTCATTTGAACACGTTTTTGGTCTAAAGTGAGCAAACGCGGCACCCAACGCGATCAGCTTTCTCATGCATAGATCTTGATTCAATACGTGACAAACACGTTCTTTCTCTTTCACTTTAATCGACGGTCGTATAGCACCATTTGGTGAACTTGAGCGATGTTATGGTCAGTGGTTGCAGTTTTTGGACGTCCCTAACGTTCATCGTCTCCCAAGCTGGTACGATCACGTTTAAATTTAGCTGCCCAAAATTTCGCGGTGGTAAATTATGGTGCGAGTTTCCGTACACAGCGTTCAACTCGTCTTTGATTTGCGTAGGCGTATTGCCTTTCGAAAAGAAATATTTGATTACAGCCCGATACTCGATTTTGTCCATTTTCACAAAAATACTGACTAGAGACGTAATGGCTAGTAATTTAGCCGTATACCGGGATACCGGATATTCGGCACGTAATAAGGCCGGATAGCCGAATATTCCGCGGCCGGATATCTGGCCGAACAAAATGCGTACCGCGGTGCATAATTTCATGTTTTATGCCCGCAAAAAGATCAAAATAACTAAATAGAACTCAGCCATCCCGTTAACAGGATGTGAGGTAGATGACTAAAATGAAATGTGCAGTGAACAAATTAACTGGTAAAACGAAGTCTTTGAAATTTAGTGAACGTGATCGGTGTGGGAAATTCTCCACTTAGCAGAAAAATAAAATGGGTGAAGGTGATACTCATGGTCATGATACTTTTTGGGATTGTTTTCGAGATGATAGTCTAAATGAAGCTTCAAAGAAAAGTGACACAGCCAACGAGCTGGACTTTTATTTTAAAACAGTTCGGCTTGGTCGGAATAGTGATCCTGGCTTGGTGATTAGTTAATTAATACCCAACAATTTCCAATTTTGTCTAAATTTGCCCAGATTTATCTCTCAATTCCGTCCGACTATTTTCGGAAGCAGGCGTCATTTACGAAAAGAAACGTTATCGTTTATTACCTTTCAATGTAAAAAAAATTGGTTTCATCTACCATAATTTGCCTTTAGTAAACTTTCAGTACTAAATGGATTAATCTACTTTTATTATTAAACTGTGTACATATGTACTTGTTTATTCTGAAAAATAAAACTCTTAAAGTTAATTCTTAGATGTTTTTTTCTTTTCCTTATTTTTTTTTACCTTGTATCGACTATCCGGCCACCAACCAGATACCAAGAGATATCAGAAAAAAGGCCGGATACTAACCGGATATCCGTTACATCTCTAATACTGACATCGATTCAATCAAACGATTGTTAAACAACTGTGCGTCCAAAGTAGTTGCTATTTTGGTGAGTACCTTTCAAAAGTTGCTTGAACACATTCCCTAGTTTTTGCTGACGAGTGTGTTGCCATCTTCATGTTGAGGTCGGAATTTATCTCTCACATATGTACATAATGTACATTGAAACATATGCATGTAAATAAGATCGCTCTTATTCACTCACAGTATATGCACCACAACTACATGCGGACTTTATTTATGTAGATTAATCATGAAGTAGTACAAAGCATGCTGGACTCGTTTATCTCCGACAATGCGAAAAAGCTAATTTGACTTTTTCGTTATGGAACCATGGCAATGTGGTGTGCATGCTTAGGAGTTTGCTTCCATTTATATGTGGACTCGAATGGGTCATATTGCTTATGATTCACACACAAGTAACAAGTACATACATACATATGTATGTGCATATGTATTCCGACAACCACAATAAATGATCAAAGTCAATTAGTTTGTATTCTCACGCGCTATATCTATCTACTTCTCGTTTATGGTGACAAATGACGCTAACATCAAATTGCCTGTGATTCATAAGATAACTCATTATATTGAAGGCGAAGTCAAGTGATAGAATTTATTATATATTTGCTTGCCAAGCAACGAATACACCTGTATGTTGTGGTAGAGATATTGTATGTATGGACATATACGAGTATGTCGTTGCAAACATTTATTTCCGTTGAAAACTTTTTTTTTAAGAAAATTCGCTACGTTTTATTTAATTCCCATGGGAGAACAACGACGCGATGAGACAAGTGACTTTTAAATGACAAACAAGAATTTCTACGGAATCTTGAAAGTGTCAGTTGGAGAATGATGTCGTTTATGAGATCATACCAAAGATAAGATGGCATGTGTTAATCATAGATCGTCACAATCCCAATACCATTGAAGAAATGTTGACCCCAATTGATAGTGTTCTCTCGGGTTTTTAGGCAAAAATGTAATTTCTAATATTTCTTGAACTTTGCTTGATTTTAGCAACTACTAATATACACTCCGCGACACTTGAATAGAAACAAGGATTTTTCTGAAGATTAAACCGTTAAGCGCTTTGGTAAGTTAAAATAGCAACTTTATTGTTTTATTGTTTCAAAGAGGAATTCATACCGAAAAACAATGCATACTTAGAATAATGCAGTCATGTTAGATCGTTATTTTATGCATTTTTGCATTACTGTGAAGAAAATACTGTTTTTTTTTTTCGCTCCACTTGAATAGAAACATTCGCTCCACTTGAATAGAAACATTCGCTTAACGGTAGTCGCTGCATTTCTTTATGATACGGTACGATGAAAATAAAGGAAAAATAGTAATAAGTCTACAGACTGAAAATATCTTTTTTCATTTAGTGCAAAAATGGGCTGAGCAAATGCATTAACTTCTGCAGAAAAAGTAAAAATAGAAGTATAAGCTAAAAATGGACTCCCCTTACCCACAATCGCCGAAAAAATTGCAAGAAGTGCTGAAGTTGTGTGGTCATTTGTGTAGCAGAAAGAAAACTGCGGAAAAAACATAAAAGAAATGTAAACAGGAGCCACATCAGAAGCAGACAGAAGAATAATTCTTAGATTAGCTTCTAAGGCCGTGTGCCAATTGCGTTAAAATATTATCCTCTGGCTAATTTTTGACGCTAGTGAGGTGAATATAGACTTCAAAAAATTAGCCGGCTCTGGAGCTGCATAAAATATTATCCTATGGCTAATGTTTGACATTTGTATATACCCATGAAGGAATGAGAAAGACGACGAGAACTTTGTGTTTGTTTCGGTTTTCCAAGTCGATTGTCGGTGGACAAATGTAGTGCACTAGTGTTCACATACGATGGGAAAACTACCCATTGTGAAAATTATGTAAAAACCAGTTCAACATATTTTTTTATAAAAAAAAAAGTAATACATATGAGCAATATTGTGTAAAAACAAGTAAAATTGATAATTTGAATAATGTTGATTGGTGAAATTTTTATCTTTATATTTTCCATTTACAAATGACGAACTTTGTCGTTCAATCATGTACACAAATTAGATATAATCTACAAACAAAAGCATTAACACGGAAAATAATTATTAGTTATGGTTTTTTTTTTTTTATTTAAAACTGGGAAAACAGTTAGGTAATTTTAGTTATAATAAAATCTGATGTGAATGAAATTCAAGGGAAATTTTTCAATTCTAGTGGGAAATTAATGAAAACAGCACCAAAAAAAAATCCCATATAATCCAATCGATACAGCAAAAAGCTAAAATTTTATCCACCTCTTGTAGAAACGTCAAATATTAGCCAGTGAATAAAAATTTAACGCAATTGGCACACAGTCTAATTCCAGCGTCTCTGCAGCATAAATCAAAGCAGGCTGGTGTTAGTGCTAGGTTTAATACCGTTAGGCATGTAATAAATAGTGGCAACATTTGAAACGCCTGAGATTGTAAAAAAACACCGCTGAACCCATTACAAAATCAAAATCGCTTGGATTTTTGCAGGGCGCATATAACGTGGGATAAAATGTGGACAAGAGTGGTTTTTTCAGATGAAAAACAATTTAAAATGGATCTTACTTCGTTGGCGCTACAGCTCGAGGTGGACCTGGGCCTGCTTCTCGCAACCATTTGTGTGTGCGTGTTATATTTTTGCACGAATGGAAGGGACCTACAGTTTTTTGCCGACTCCGAACGGCGAGTTGAGAAGCTCAATCGTGACAAATGATACTCTTTGATGCTTGTCAGACATTCGAAAGAGGTGGGCACTGTGAAAAAACTTTTAGGTGTTTGCGGCGGGATTCGAACTCAAGACCGCTGGCACAGTAGTCCGACGCACTAACCACTTGCGCTACGGTGCCCACGGTGGATCTTCCGGATTAATATAACCATTATTTCCATGATTTGAGATACCAAGTTTGTTGGAACGTTACCAGCTGCGAAGAAGGTGTTATGGTTTGGGGAGCGATTTCATGGTATGGAACTGTAGATCTGGAGTTTCCTACACTAAAAATTACCGCAAATTCCTACAAGAAGATATTGGAAGTTGCTTTCCCAAAACTTAGCAATGTCTTCAGACCAATATCTTGGACATTCCAACAAGATAATGCACCAATCTACTCTGCAAGGAGCATTAAAAGTTGGATATCCAAGCAAGTGTGAGCTTGCTACAATGTCCATCACACTCACCGATCCTTAATATTTCGGAAAACGTGTGGGGATGGATGGTTCGCAGATCCTACGATAACGAACAACAATTTCACAATAGTGAACCTCTCATTACTGCAATTAATGCAGCATAGAGTGACATTTCGTTAAACCATTTAAAGCAACGTCATGATTCACTTCCCAAAAGGGTTAATGAAGTTATTTGAAATAAAGGTGGTAGTGGTAGGTGGTACAAATTATTAAAAGAAGAAAAAAATAACATTGGTCTTACTATTTCTTCATTTTAATTAATTTAAGCAAATGCTTCTATTCAAGTGGAGCAAAAAAAAAACAGTGTTTTTTTTCGCAGGAATGCAAGAATGCATAAAATAACAATCTAACATGACTTTTTGCATTATTCTGAGTATGCATTGTTTTTTGGTATAGATTCCTCTTTTAGAAAAATAAACAATGAAGCTGCATTTTTAGCTTACCTTAACTCGTAAGAAAAATTGTTGTTTCTATTCAAGTGGCGCGGAGTGTGCATATAACAGAAGACGTCTATTACATATATAAATAAATAAAAAATTAATATACGGCGTCAGTAGTCCTATACAGAACCAAGCCTAGCTCTTTGATTGCTTGTCAGACATTCGAAAGAGGTAGAACCGTAAAAAACTTTTTAGGTTTTTTAGCTGGGATTGAACCCGGGCAGCATGCGTAGTAGTCCAACGCACTAACCACCACGGGCACGGCAACCACAATACATACATATACCTATGTATGTATGTACATACATATACCTAGTATGTATGTACATATTAAATACGACAGGACGTGGTCGTGGTTGTTTGTAAATTGTTTTCTTTCATTTTCTGAAAAAAAAAAATAGACAAAATAGAAAACCTCAAAATCCAATTAGCAGTCACCTGAAAATCATTTTTAATGCTGCACTCGAAACGGTTTAACTTAATTTGCGACAGAAGAATACCAATAAGAGTTAATCCAATTTTCAATACTTATACATAAATAGTTTCAAAAGGAAAAACGTTTGAAATTAACTCACCTTCGTAATTGACCTGACCATCACCATCGATATCAGCTTCTCGGATCATTTCGTCTACCTCTTCATCTGTTAGTTTTTCACCAAGATTTGTCATCACATGGCGTAATTCTGCTGCTGAAATGAAGCCATTACCATCCTTATCGAACACTCTGAATGCTTCTCTAATTTCTTCTTCGCTATCGGTGTCCTTCATTTTACGTGCCATCATTGTTAAGAATTCAGGGAAATCAATTGTTCCATTACCTGGAGGGAGAAACAAAAATTAATTGATGAATGATACATAATGTACATAATGTAATTCTTGTAAGAATAATTTTGTCATATACATCTTTAATGGAAAACGAAAAGTTGTTCGAACTTCAAAACTAACGTTCTTGAAGAGGATCCTTTTATTGGGATCCACACTCTCTGCTACTACTATTCTCTTTAATCAAATTACTAGATCTTTATTTATTCATAACTTGTACGTGAATAATGAAACATTTGTCCGGTGCTATAAAACGGATACGTGTCACATTTTATAGTCAATTCAAACTGCAGAGAGCAACGAGAACACCCTTAAAATTGATTACGTTCAGCAATAATAGAGCAGTTCAATTAAAATCAATTCACCATAGCTGCCAAGTTTTAGTTGTCATCTTCGATCGAGGTTTTTATTTTACAGAAAACATTTTAAAACCAAAAAATGATGCATTGTTGTTCTGCCAAACAACTGAGCGCACACATGCACTTTCTTTATTTGCAACAAATGAATCGATCCTACCCTAACAGAAGGGCGGAAATACAAAAAAAAAATTAGAATAAGGAGGAAGTAAGCAGTTTTTGATGTCATTTGCATCTGGAATCAACGGAAATGTTTATAGTTTCGAGGTTTCCATTTCAATTTAACCCTTTGTTGACCAAGCTATTAAAAAGGTATAATCTTTATTTATTATTTTTTTTTTTAAGAATTTTTTAGTTGAGGGTATTTTGAGATGGAAAACTCATTTTTAAATTTTTCAATGACTCCTAGAGACAAAATATGAAGGTCTACAAAGTATCTTTAGGCTATAACTAAGGTTATAAAAAGAAATTGTTTTTATTTAAGGATTTATATAGTCAGTAGAGCTAAAAGAAGCGATTTTTCCAGAATTTTTCCTGAGAAAACTTTTAAAGTTATTAATGTAAATTACACATATTCAGGTAACTTTTAATTGTATTTCAACATATTTTATTTGTAAAAATAATAATTTTGATGGCTGCTATAGCTGATCTCCCAGAGCTCCTCTCAAAAAAAAGGCGTCTTGCGGTGACCACGATATCTCTGGACTGGATCATAGAAATTGAAAAAACCAAACGGATATCGTTAAAGAAATGTATAATCTAGGTATTAATCGAAGGAATAAGCAAAATAACATTTTTTGGAAAAATGGCGTTCTCTCAAGAAAAAAAAAAACATTTTTGGCCAACATTTCGGCATTAAATTGTTAAAAAAAAATATATATATTTATTGGTGAGAAAAAACCTTGGATTAATTACTAAAAAGATACATCAGAAGCTTGTGTTAAAATTTGAGACGGATCGGTTCAGCAGTTTCCGAGAAATCGTGGTCACCGACTATAACACCATGGTTTTGAGAAAAATGCGTTTGAAGTTTGAAAAGCACTTTACATAGAGTAAGGAAAGCGCTCTGATGTCTTTACAAATATTCGTGTGTAACTACTAGACTAATTGTCGGATTGACTTAAAATTTTCTGTGCGTGTACCTACAGTAGGAACTCGATTCATTCAACCCCCTATAGTTGCAACTACTCAGTTAGTGCAACCCTCAAAATGTTTTCATAAGCTATCTTATAATTGCAACGTTCACCAAATTGTATGTTCGATTCTTGCAACACCAGAAAAGGAATTGATAAATTCGTTGGCAAACTGAAACAATATCCCTTTAAATTCGCTCTCTTTGTTTCGTTCTTGCTATGGTTGATCATTACTTGAACTAACAGATAAATTTATGTACATATGTATGTAAGCATGTACAACGCATACGCTTCTGGATAATTTCCTCTGTTCGATGTGGTGCAAAGCAGTCTAGATTGTGTTTACTTCTACGAAATAAGTTTTCTGCGTATTGTTTTTTTTTTCGGTCTAAAAATGAGTGGAAAAAAACAGTGTTGACTTTTCTGACTTTTCCGGAGGGTTTTCCCAAAATTCGTAAAAACCTTCTGCTGACAATTACGAACCACTGAAAAAAAATTTGAGCCAAATCGGCCCACCCGTTCTCAATTGATGAATTACTATACATTTGTTTACACCATTTATAAATATATATATATAGATAAACGAACCACAGGCCACGTCATATTGCATCTTTTCAATGTCAGAAAAATATCCATTTGTCTTTGTGCAGAAATATGACATATTCACACTCGTTACCTAGAACAATTTTCCTTTCTCTGTCAGTGATCTACTATTTTATTATATTTTACAAAGAATCCTCTTAATCCTGTTTTCCTGTTTCTTTTATATTGCAACATAAAATGCACACACAATACACTTCTAGCTACTCTTCAGTGGTACAATAAGCTCTCAAAGGAAAGCAATTACTGTCCTTCAACCATGTTACAGTGGTTTTGTACTTAAATAACTTTGTTACTACAAAAAAAAAAAACATGTACACAAAAGGTGTACAAAAAGGAAAAAAAGAAAAAGGTTTACAAAAACAAAAACTAATAGCAATAAAAGTAACAACAGTAGAAGAAAAAATGATTACCCACTAGGTATAGAAAATTAGAGTGTGGGTGGTTTTTTTTTCTTCCAACTTTTCTCAATAATCCAGGGTATAGCAGCTTTGTTTTGTGTTTAAATAAACAATTTACGAGAGTATAAAATAAAGAGATAAAGCAAGAGTGAACGAAACATAAATGGAAAAACAAAGTCTATTCGAATTTAATCATAAAGAAAATAAATAAAAAAAAATGATGTTGCTTTTTCCGTCCTTATAAGTAAAATAATTTCTTTATAATTTTCTAATGCGGTAAGAGATGTGTTGTTCTACTGTTGTGTGCCCACTGATGGAAGGAGATGGGATAGCAAAAACAAATTCACAAATTTCAATTGCTCAATTTAATTTTAGATAATAGACTCATTAAGAACATTTGAAATGTGTGTGAGTTTGTTAGAGCGGTTGAACGAGGTAGGAAACGAATACATAAACATCTTTAAAAATATTTTGGTCGGCAAAAATACTACCACAGTGAAAAGCAGTTTATATACACAATTTTTTCTGCCAGCAGAAATCATCCCGTGTGCGCTGGCCCATGAGATAAGCAATTGTAAAGGGCAGGGGAATAGAAACTATACCATGGCCAATTTATTGTCTGTGCCATGGCTGTGTGATTTTTAGCAAGTGCTCAAATTTTCTTGAATTCATATGTACATGTATGTAAAGGGTGATTTTTTAAGAGGTTGAGAACTTTTTTAAAAAAAAAAAACACAAAAAATTCGAAAAAATGAATGAAATATTTATTTGAATCGATAGTTTGAACCTTGCAATTTAATGTTTAAAGATAATTTCATGCAAATGTTGACCGCGGCTGCGTCTCAGGTAGCCCATCCGCTGAGTCCAATTTTGGCATACTCTTTCACACATATCGGCCGGTATCTCACGAATGAATGCATGGATGTTGGCTTCCAGTGCGTCAATCGAAGCGGGCTTGTCCCTATAGACATTAGCCTTGACATACCCCCACAAAAAATAATCTAATGGTGTCAAATCGCACGATCTAGGCGGCCAATTGACCGGCCCGAAACGTGAAATTAACTGTTCACCAAACTCGCCTCGCAATTGCGCCATTGTTTCGCGTGCTGTGTGGCATGTGGCACCGTCTTGTTGAAACCACATATCATGCAAGTCAAGAACTTCCATTTCGGGCAAAAAAAAGTGCTGTAACAAAGGCCTAACTGCTGGGAACGGCGCCGAATCGACATTTCGCGGTCTTCTGTCACACTAGCTGATACGGCCGCAATATTTTCTTCACTACGCACAGTACGTAAACGTGTTGGTGGTTTAATGTCCAACAAAGTAAATTTGGTGCGAAATTTGGTCACAATCTTCCGAATAGACTGCTCAGAAGGTCGAGAATGCCGATCATAAAATGGAAGCAGCGCGCGATGAACATTTCGAACCGAGCACGAATTTTGATAGTAAAATTCAATAATTTGCAAGCGTTGTTCATTTGTAAGACGATCCATGGTTAAATTGCAAACCAAACTGAAGCTGTTTGACAGTGACACAAGGTATTAAATAAACGTCAGCTGTCAAAACCAGTGTTGCCAAAACCAAACCAGCTAAAAAATCACCCTTTATATGTATATGCCATGGAGCAATAGAAGGGCGGAAAAAGTAGATAATTTCGTTGGATTTTGTGATTGCAGAAAATAATTTCTTTGACAGCAGTTTATAGAACTGCGTGATTTATTTGATAGTTCATAAAGATTATGTCAGACGCAACTGATTTTAATATAAAGAAGTTATTCAAATACTGAATTGAGTATTCAGTTTATCTGAATAGGTAGGTATGTATTTGGAATGTAGAAATTAGAAAATTCTGTTTTTTAGTGGATTTACTACCTTCAATGAAGTCTGATTCTTGAGTACCTAGTTGGCCCCCTCCCTGAAGTCGGCCACTTGACTTTTCAGTAGTCGGAATCAATTTTTAATCTTTTTTTCATTCTTTTGAGAAATAGTTTTAGAGCTCTTCGATATGTAATAAATTATTAAAAACCATTACTTACTTACTTACTTAGTTGGCGTTACAGCTCGAGGTGAACCGGGGCCTGCTTCTCGCAACCATTTGTGTGTGCGTGTTATATTTTTGCACGAATGGAAGGGACCTACAGTTTTTTTGCCGACTCCGAACGGTGACAAATGATACTCTTTGATGCTTGTCAGACATTTGAAAGAGGTGGCACCGTGAAAAAAAACTCTTTTAGGTGTTAGACCTGGCCAGGAGTTGACCCCGGGCAGCATTGCGTGATAGTCCAACGCACTAACCACCACGGCCACGGCGACCACCAATAAAAACCATTGGGTACGAATAATTTAATTTAAAAAAAAGAAACGTTTATTGATATCTACATACAGAGTTACCCAGTTAAGAGTCCTTCAGTCCTTTAACTGGAGATTCCTGAAGCTCTAGCAAACAAAAAATCGTATGACAGGGGGGTCTATTTTTACCCCTCTCCAAGTTATAGCCCGTCGAAGTAAGGCACCTCCAATTTGATGGTAAGACCACTTTAAGTGATATAACTTCTGAACTACTTTAGCTACAAAAATTGTTTTGTACATTTTAGAGAGGCAAACAGAAGCGCATACAAATGTTGAAGAATTTGCGTAATTCTTTGCAGCCGCAAAAAAGTTATGGCTCCTTTGAGTCTGCTTTAAAGATTAATAAAGATCCATGTAAAGAAGATCCACTTTGTAAATGAATAACACCTTTACATATGTATTAAGTTTTTATATTGACCAAACGAAAATAATTAGAATTTATAAGTTCTGCATAGTAAAAAAACACATGAAATAACACTGAACTGAACTGCTTTAAATTTACAATGGATATTAACGCGGATTTATTTGAGTGCACCTCACAAGAACCTTCAGATATACATAAGTTCAGGTCCCGTACCATTGTTTTCAATTACGTCTACTGTTTCGCTACTCGTTCAATCAATATGAATCTCATGCTCTGGATTTTCTTTCGTCATATCATTGTCTATTGAGACTGAATAAGGCAATACAGGCAGAGTAATTGAAATCGTAAACAGGAAATCCCTAAATTTGGGCTTTCTGTGAGGTACAATTTATAACATAATTTTGTGCCTCGCGTCCGTTGCTGAGGGGTTCGCGTCCGGCGTCCGACAAATAAAGGTCATGCAACTAGGTATTAATTTTAGGTAAAATACACGAATTCTTTTCATGTTTCATAAGTACGCATTCATTGGGCAAATCGGCAAAATAATGAATTGCAAAATTATGAATTATGTAGTTGGAAAATCGCACTAATTGTTAACTGTGGTTAAAAAAGTAGGTAAAAAATCATATTTTCGCTTTTTACCTGCTGTGGTTTCTTCCAAGTATACTTAGTTTTTCAGAATACTTATCACAGATTTTTTTGTTTACAATTGTTACGTTCATAAGAAAAAAATAATAAAACGGTATGTTTATTACTAGTCCAGTGCAATTAGTCATTATAAATGAAAAATGACGGAGCCCAGTTATAGTGAATGGATTTGAATGATTTTTTTTTGTTGGATTGCTAATACCATAAACTAAAAAGTTTACCTCTTAAAAATTACCGCAATTCTTAAAATCCGTAAATTTAAGCAAAAAATCAAAAATACATTTTTTTCTTACCATACAGGGTGGTCCGGTTCGGGGTACAGATATTTTGGGCTCTGAGTCATTGGTTCATGCAATGAAAAAAATCGTATGAGGGGGGGTCTATCTTGAACACCCACTGAGCTACAGGGTGTCTAAAAATGTTAATTGTAGTAGGTACCAACAGTTATTCTATTACAACTTCTAGTGTATTAAACTTAGAGCAACCAAGGTGGGATTGTTTCATAGACAATTGATTAGTGCTTATCACAGTTAAAAACTATTACCATCCGTAATCTCGGTTTTGAGATATTGGTCTTCAAACACAGATTTTTATAATTTTTTTAAACCAATTTTAGTGAAAATCGTATTTTTCTCGGAAAGTGTGCTTAGTTTTTTTTTATTAATATTATTATCATGAGCCATAACGTCACCTACAAATTCACCATACAAAGTTTTTACCTGCGGCTTACAGTTTTCCTAGTATTAAGTTAATTTAGTCACAAGGACCTGTAAAAGGAATGAACTTATACTAGAAGTGGCATCATTTTCATGGGATAGGTCTTAAAAGAAACAAAAAACATTAGCGGAAGGTTTCAAAAGGTAAACTTTTTACTTTATAATATAAGAAATTCAAAAAATCCCGAAACATCTAAATCCATTCACTATAGCTGGGTATCGAGGTATAAACCTAATTGCACTGGACTATACACATTTTTTGTAGAAAAGCGTCCTGAAAGAAAAAAATTGCATAGGCAATATAAAGTAAACTGGCTTAAAAATAAAATATCTGGAAAGCCAAAAAAAATATCGGTTTTATTTAAAAACAGTTAAAAAGAGTATTATTTCTTCTAAAATTAAAGCCCTAAATGAAGGAAATAATTACTAACGGAGATATTTGTATTAGCATGGGTCAAGGTACACCAAAGTAGGTCTTTTGTTAAATTCTCGATAAATGATGTCCACATTGGAGATAGACCCTTGACATTTAACTTCATAACTCGCTGTATAGTAAACTTAATCTGAATGATAAAACCCTTAATTTATTTACAGAGAGAAAATAAAAAAATATTCACATCAAGCTACAAACAAAATAACAAGCATGTATACACCCAAACATCTTCACACGTATACTATCTACACGGGTCTATATTTACGAAAACCACCGTATCAACGAACGTGCCGGCACTCCGCGTCCGCATTCCCCACCCAATCACCGTCAAGTTAAAATAAGCATACAGATTTTTTTTTGTTTTGTTCTTGCAATAGAGGTAACCAACGCAACGTTGTGACTTGTGTGTGTGTGTGTGTCACAGAATATGGGAGAAAGAAAAATGTTCTGGGTGATGCGTACTTTTGACGGAGTGAAGTAGACAGAGGGAAGGAGAAAAAAGGGCCTTTTTTAAGCAGATTTCGTTTTCATATACCAGTTCTTCCCATATGAATGCAACATCTAGTTAGTATAGTATTGATCACGCAATTCTTTTATCAAAATTGAGGAATAAATTCAATTTCTCTAGTACTGCTCTTCGTTTGCTGTACAACTATCTCAGAGACAGGGTTCAAGAAGTAAATACTGACAGCGGAACTTCCAGACCAGTTATTATAAATACAGGGGTCCCACAAGGCTTAGTACTGGGAGCACTACTATTTTCATTGTATATTAATGATCTCCCGGATTCTGTAAGTTCCTGCAATATACAAATGTATGCAGACGACGTCCTGATTTACCTTTGTCGTTCGGTAGGGCTGATGGAAGATCTAGTGGCAAGGATGAATGAAGATCTAGCAAGAATTCAACTCTGGTCTGATCTCAACAAACTTAAACTTGACCCCTCTAAGACTCTAGCAATGTTATACTCAAGAAGGGAATTGGAGGCTTCAGAATTTCCCTGCATTGTTCTTAACGGTGAAATTATTCCATACGTTGATCAAGTTAAATATCTGGGTTTTACGTTAAACAACAAGTTAAGCTGCTGCGACGCCATTTCGACAACAATTGGGAGAATATACTCTGGTTTGCGCAGCTTAAGATGCTCTGCCTGTCTCCTTCCACCGAACATGAAACTGCGTCTGGTTAAAACCCTTATTATGCCCTATTTTTTGTTTAACTGCTCTGTATATGCCACATTAAACTACGAATGCAAACGCAAAATAAATGTAGCATTCAATGACTGTCTCAGATTTATTTATAGCGTTCCGAGATATACCAGTGTCTCATATTTCAAAACTTCTCTTTTAGGCATCTGTCTAAATGATTACTATGACTTTCGTAACTTGCTCAAACTCCATGCAATTATTCATAACCATTGTCCTGTGTATCTGAACGAAATGCTACGATTTGCCCAATCCGGTAGGGGCCTACGTTTAATCTTACCCCGATTCCCACACACTATTGCTGAGCGATCTTTCTTTGTAACAGCAATTCGACTGTGGAATAGACTTCCGGTTGAGTTGCAGAGAATAAGCTCATCGACCGAATTTCGGACGAGGTTATTTTCTCACATATCAAACACTAATTGAAGCCACATAATATCTATTCCCTTATCCTAAGCCTAATTATCATAGCTTTTTTTTTTTTTATTTTGCCATTTGTTTATCTTTTCTTCTTTATTCTTGCTTTTTTTTTCTCTCGCATTTTCTTTATATCTTTAACATTAATTTTTAAAATTTTTATTTTTAATTTTAACTTAAGCTTTGTAAATGCTATCTTGATACTTATTATTAGATTTTAAAATCTAGAAGTATATTGTTAAATAGAAATGAATGAATAAATAATAATAATAATAATAATAATAATAATAATAAATAATAATCTGTATATTTACTGTCTTTGATAATAGGTAGTAAAGAAATAAATACAAATTTGGTAGAGAAGCCGCCTCACTTTACCTAGTCCTGCCGAAGGTTCTATTATGCAATTTCCAGCGCTCATTGCTTAAAACCGTTTCTAGGAATAGAACCGTCAACTTTTTTCCAGTACACATGCATTGACTAGTACAGAATACTATCCAGTTTGATTTCAGTTTGCGATTCTATTATCATGGAGTAGGGTGTTAAAGAGAGAATCGAATCACGGTAATAGCGCAGAAAATTATGTCCAAGGAATAAGATATATCAAGCAGAACCATGACTAGGTTGATTCGGGATATCTCCATATAATGGCCTATCATCGGTAAATAGGACATCTTTAGGCTGGAAAGATGCAAACGGCTTTTGTAGTTACACGCGGAAAATTTTAACCGTGGAAGAAGCTTTCAACAAGCAATATAACCAAATTTATGCTACGTCATCTAAAGAAGCGAACAAAGTTGTTCCAAACGTTCCACGTGGCCATCATCCCACTTCCATAATGGTTTGGTGTGGCGTCTCTCAATAAGATGTCACATTTCTCAATTTCTGCAGAAAATATGTGAAAACGGGAGCAAAAATGTGCTTGAAGGTATTCTGAAAAGTTTGACCAATACTCGAATCAAAAAAGAGGACTGAAGCCAAAACAGGAGTGACTCAGGGTCAATATTCCTGGCTTTATAGCAGCAGATTGCCCGTCTGGAAGTCCAGATTTGAGTCCACTGGATTATTCTTTATAGTCAGAATTGGAGAGCATGGCCGGCCTGCAATGTTCCTCACAGGAATTTGGGAATCCTCAAGGCAGCATTAACCGCAGCAGCTTCAACGATGTGTATGAAAGTCGTGGGTGCCGCTATAGCCCAACGGCCACAACGTTTGAAAGCCTGTGTAAAAGCAAAATGCAGTTTCGAGTGAAACCTATTTTGTCTAATGATCAGTATTATGGTCTAATAAATGAAACAATACTGAATACAAAATGTTTACTGGGGCCCTACTCTGTATTTCGTTTCGAAAGTGAAATTTTCCGAAAACGAATATTTTGTACTCTCTATTTCGATAGCGGAATGAAATCTACTACTTTCGGATTTAGATTTCCGAAAGTGGAAATTTGGTACTCTTTAACTCGTTTCCTAATGTTCAAAAGCATTGAAAAACGGAAAATTTGTTTCTACAACTAATTCGCTAACGGAAGGATTTTAAAGTACCTGAAAATGCAAGTTTTTATGAAAATCTTTGTGATGATAACAATTATAAGCAAGCAATGCATGTGTGCACATCCCGATTTAGCCAAAGGACAATTAATTTTTAGGAATTATTAAATCTAAATGAATTAGTGTCTTTGTTTTTTGTGTTTATTGATTTATTAAATTATTTGTGATTTACTCTCGTATTCTCTTAACAATGTTAGAGTAGGCATCATTATGTTCTCCATGTTACTGTTCAATGCTGTTTGATGATGCATCATCGGGTATTTTAAATTTACAGGAACTCCAGTGAATCCCAAAGGAGAAGGAAATTCATCTCGTATGCAATTCAAAACATACAAAAAAGCATCCTTCGAAATGCGAAAGTTCTGAACAAAACTAAAATAATAAATGATAAGTAATGGTGATATGAATCATTGGTACCAACCGAGTTTTACCTTTTATTACCTTTTTCAATAATATTTGATTTGTCCCGTATAATTTTCCGCTCAATCCGTTCTTAATTTATTTCTTCGTCCCTCCGAAGTGCAACAGAATACATTTTTCTGTCTTATTATATTAAATTCTTGATTTAAAAATCATAACAATATTTTCCTTCTATTCTCGGTTTATTTATTTGACATATCTCATAAGAAATATATCGAGACTCGACAAAAAAAAAATTCTTAAGTGGAAAAAGCATCTAGTAGTATTTTTTACATTCCGAACGTGTTACAGAGTACCAATTCAAAAGCGAAACGAAAAGCAATTTCGAATAGGATCGACTTTCGAAACGAAATACAGAGTAGGGCCCTGGTCTTTTTTTACGCCGTTTTGAATTTGCAACAGAACTTATGGCAGGACTAGGTACAAACAAGACGAATGGTCTGATATCTGTTTTCATGACACTCAGGTTCTAGCAGAGTTCGAAAAAAAACCGTACACTAAACGTACCGTGCCTAAGAAGAACACATACGCTATGATCATTCAAAATGTTTGCGTTTATGTACACATACGCTACGATCAGTCATAATGTTTACGTATGTGTACACAACCGGTATACACTACGTAGTGAACACGATGAGTAAGAAAGAGCCCTAAGATAGTGTTCTGTTCTTCATAAGCAAACTCTATTTTTAATTTTAGTGGTTGCGTACGCAACCAGGTGTCCAGTTATGAGAGGTGTTCGGTTATAGTGGAAAAAAATCCGGTCAAGTGCAAGTTTTACTTGCGCAATAAGTGTTCCGTACTGTGTAGCAGTTATTTTAACTACATACATATGTATGTCATAGATTTATGTTGATAGATCTATATGAACCCTTTCTTTACGATACGATTTCTACTAAAGATACAATGATACTTTGTTCGATACTCACATATATGAACATACATAAAAACATATATATATATATGTAGGTATATAGGTACATATATGTAAGTATACACTTGTATATCTGCAGATACAAGTAGTACATATGTACCTACATACATAGTTTTATGGTGCACAGCACATTTCAATACAAACAAATTGAGCACAGTTTGCGAAAAATAAATTCAAATTTGTACCTACATAAATGTATACCAACACAAATGTAAGTAAGTTGAACAAATTACCTACATATGCATGTATGTATGTACATATGTCTCCTATGTCCTTTCTCATCTGCTCAGAAGAATAGTTATACACACACACAAAGTAAAAGAAAAAATGCATACATACATACATATATTTTTTTTTATTTTTACATTTACAAGAAATGTACGCTTGTGCATCAGATTTAATTTTTCGTCTCGTTATTCGTTCAATTTCATTAACTGCGTAGAATTTTGCGATTTGTCTCCCTCTCTGTGTCTGTATATACACAAATTCAATTTTTCCCAATATAGTAAAAGTAGAGACACCTACATTATAATAGGAAACCATCAAGCTTCCTTTATGTGTTATATTATGTATCATTGGTTTAAGTCTTAGGTCAATAGTTATCCGGTAGAAATATGCCACGAAAATTCGCTGCGGGTATAACACTTTTGCCATCAATTATTCAATTTTTACTCTCGTATCTACTTTTAGGCGTTGTGATATTTTTCTGGATATGTAAACAGAAGGGTAGTTGAAATTAAAAAATTAATTAAAAAAAAACGGTCAAAGTAGGGCAGTCGTAATAATTATGTTTTCATCTACACTTTATTCTCAATGTTTGTGATTTTATTCAGATTTTTCTGAGCGATATTTTCGGAGAAAAAGCTCGGGACAGCAAGTTGTAACGTTTTGTGAAAAATTGTTAGGAAACTATCCCCCCAAAGTCGAAATTCAGCTTTTTGAGTTCTGGTCTGTGTTTAGGCCACTAATTGCTACAACTGTTCCAAATTTCAATAATCTAGGTTAAGTAGTCTCTCAAAAAAAGGCCTGTGACAGACAGACAGACAGACAGACAGACACCGAACTGATTCCATTAGTGTTCCGTTTTGATACGGACGGAACACTAAAAACAAATTGACATCAACGAAACACAATTAATAGACATATGGTATTAGTTTTATTTTATAAATGAATTCCTTTTTATGTGATAAACACAAATTACCGAAAAATTCATACTTCTGTCTATGGAAATCAAGCTTGAAATTACACTTAATATACAAACCTATTTAAAAAGGGCAACGGGATTTATAAATGCACATAGCAAAAGTAGATAGAGCTACTGTAAAACAGTGGACAATTGTTTCTAGTGGTACACAATTTGAGATAAGTTCCCTCCTGTTCTCAGGATAAAATGAAGATAGAGAAAGGTAGCTGCAACTGAAGCTCGGTGGATGAGTTGGGTGCATTGACTTAAGTTCGTTTTGCGCATCTAAGCTGGAAGGGCGTCCATCCGCGTTCGCCTTGTAATGTTGTAATGAGCTACCAACTCAAGTTAGTACTAACCTACCGCAAACAACGTCGCGCCTTAACGCGACGCAGCAGCGAATTAAAATACGAGTCAAAACAAAAGAATGGGCGGCTTAGAAAACTAATGAAATCTTACAAAATTAATTGAGATCAATAGAACGATATTTTTCGCTTTAACTGTCCACACCTGAGAGATGAGACCTCAAACTACGTTAATGAAAAAGGTCATCCACCAAGTAAGCGGAACTGAGGGCAGCTAGCTAACAATCGTCCAAGCTGTAGCGCTGAAACATTCCGTTTTAGTATCAGCAAGATGTTTGTAGTGACAATGTATGGAGAAAGATACAACGACCTAATCACGAGCTAGTCTCCGAATGTACAACGTTCATCAAAATGGCCACCAAATAGATGATGACATTACTTTAAATTTTTATAGAAACTTATTGCTCCGAAACAAGCGACAATATTCTGTTCTCGTCAGCTTAATATTGCAAATAAAAATTCCGGGGAATTTCCATAACATTCACACGCGAAATTCGCCCAAGCAAATGTTATTTTGCAAAATAAACAAAATCTTTTCTTCTTTCACACCTACTGAAAAAATTGAATTGAATTCCCATAACAATGTCAATAATAAACGTTTGCCAAAAATTTTCTAAATTCATCCCGCGACGCATACGAGAAAATGGTGTTTTATCATAATTTGCTTTATAAAATTAGGAGGATTTCCCTAAAATGTTCGACAAAAACCAAAAGATTCAAGTCGCCGCAGACGACAAAGGAGACTATGCACCAAAACAGAACGGAATCCATCCGAAGAAAGCAGACAACAAAAATAAAATACACGTACAACTGAAAATTGAAACTCAGAAATTGTAAATTTTGCTGAGAAAACATCGCGTTTTGTGCATAATTTCTTTACCGGTACCGTAAGTGGAAAAGTCTCGAGTCAAAACAACCGACCGGTCGTGCCCGGGAAGAAGCACGTTGTTTGATGATGATTTTGTGTTTTTCCGACAGAACCATTTGAGTCTTTCTATTTTACACAGAGAGCGCCGCGCACAATCATGCTATAAAAAAACTGAATTCCTATAATAAATATAAATAACAAAACAGAACAAAACCATTCCAATCTTTGAAAGTGTTGTTTTAAATTAAAGTGTTTATATTTTTAGACGAAAAAGCGACGACAAACCCTTTCAGCAAATAATTTGAAGAAAACAACAATGAGAGAGTAGCCACAAATTTATGAACGACTCGGCTCTCCGGTTATCGTTTTTATTTTATTGTTTTCATTCTCGTAGTTGACAGTCCTCTTCAAAAGAGAAGATTATTTTTTCTTGTTAACAAAAAAAAAAAAAAAAAAACAAAAAAAAAAATAATTTAAGAAAATTCCAAAAATAAACCCACACGCGAGGCGTATGAGGAATATTTTTAAGTTGCATGCATACATAATTTCCTCTTCATGGGGGTATTTTTAGAAATTCAATTGAATTTATTCCGTGTTTTTTTTTTTGTGTAATTGTTAACTTAAAAAAAAAATGTCGGACATTTTTGACAGAAGGTCGACGTTAAAAGGGAAAGCTTACTTAAAAATTTTAATGTTTTCCGTTTTTACTTAAATTTAATGTTTAAAACTTGTATTTAATATATAATGTATATACAAAAAAAAAAAACAACAGTCAAACAATGATGTTTTTTTCTAAGTCCAAAAAAGGAAAAAAAAAATTTATTTAAGCAAAATTCAAGGTGAAAGGTGAATAGATGAATAGCATTTTAATTTAACTATTTTTTATTCCATCATTTGCCTTTTACGTTATATTCTATTTTTTTCTTATTACGGGTGTTTCAACAAGAAATATAAGTTATTCGGTTTTTTCCATGGCAGTGGTGTTAATGGCTCCAGAAAATCTCTGTATATACCGTTATGAGAATGTTATTTTTATTCCAGTAGAGAACGTTATTCTCTACAATGTTACCAGAATTTGTTCTGAACGGACGTGTTTTATTTAAGTGCTCAATATTTTTTTTTTTAAATGGAGGAAAATTAGTGAATTTTAGGTATATTTTGCTCTTTTTATTTAAAAAAAAAGTGTCAAAGCAACAGAAGATTTGAATGTATGAAGATTCGGTAATAAGCGCTGACAGTTACACGCTTTCGTTCTGGAAATACAGGCCTTGCTGACGCTGTTCGTTCCAGGCGTCAGCCCACCACAGACGACGATCAAATCTTGGCTGGAGATACCGTTAATGGACATTTGACGACACGAGAGATCGCTCAGCGGTTTAGCATTGTCCATACAACCGTTTCACAGAGACTGAAAAGTCTTGGAATGCCAAAAATGGTGGATGTTTGGGTTGGGCTGTTTTCCAAAATGACAGCGCCAGATCACAAACAGCTTTTGTGACAAAACAAAACCTGAATTCCTTTGGTTGCAACGTTAACGGATATTGTCAAAAATAAGGTATATCCGTTTACATATATGTATAAATAAATTTTACTTTATTAGGGTTTAAATCTATTATACAAGAACAACTTTAAGGGCTAACTTATTAACCGTCTCAGAGTTTTTGGCGAATTTCTAAATAAGGAAAAAGTGACATAACCTCCTAGTTTGTAGCTTTGAAAAAGTTTATTATTTTATACTTACGTAAAAGCGCCACAACTCATAAAAACACTATTAATCTGTTCGTTTAATTTTTGTATTCTCACTTTCAAACACTCAAAACAAAAAAAGTTATAGCTTAAGAATTCACTAATTTGAGAAGAAGTCCAGCCATGCTCAAATAGCCGAGATGGTTCGAATTGGGTGGTCTTCAGTAGTCAACATACCAAAACACGTGGACATACCAGGCGATTAAACCTTGGTTACGCCAAATAATAGGCAAAATTGTGGCAGAAAGAGAAAAACAACACCAATGACTGACCGGAAAATCGTTCATAAAGCTCTACAGCAACGTAATGGACCAGTTCACTGCATTTTGAAGGATTTGAACGAAGCTGGAATCGACTTATCGTTGAGAAGTCTGTGGCGTCGATTTAAGGAAAACTTTTTGGTCTGTATGAGACCAGCAGAGAACCCCAAATTGACCAACGTCATGCGAAAACGGTGATTGTATTGGGCACAACTTTACAGAGATTGCGGGAGTGGCTATTGGAACAAGGTAAGTTAATGATTTCTTCAAACTTCTTCTCACAATAAAAGATGACACAGTTTTAGTTATTCTACCGTAATCACGATTTTATTTTAAGTTGTCCTAAGCGATGAGTGTCGCTTAGAAGCCGTGACGGAGAATACACACATATGTATGTATGTATGTTTATACACATGTATGTGCATATGTATGTACATACACATGTATATATGTATGTACAATGTACTCTCTTCTTACGGACACCTCTCATAACACGTACACCAATTTTCGAAACCGCAGTAGAATATCGCTTTCTCTTAAACGGTGACATGATTTTCGGTGGGGAACGCTAGAATGACATACGCATATCTCTGACATTTTGAGATATTTTATATTATTTTGTGCGAATTTTGTATAAGAATAAAAATGATTCCACTGGTGGTCACAGTGAAGTAAAAAAATGTCTCAGATAGGACAAATAATGCCTATATAACACAAAAAACCTACAGGAACATAATTTTTATTTAAAATAGTCTGCTATACCTACATGACTGAAGTGTGGATTTTTTATTTTGATTTTCAAATTACATATAGGTATACAGTATACAGAATCGTTTGATTTTCCACTTGTCTTTAAATATAAACGCAAAATGGTTAACGAATTTGCAACCAACTCATTTGAAGGTGGTTGAATCAAATCGTCATCCAAATCTTCCTCCATTTATCACTGTCGCTATCATCGTTGTTGTCGAGCTGTGCAGATTCGGATTCACATTCACATCTAAATCTTTTTAAAAACTTAGCTTTGAGTTCGTATCGACCAATATACCAACCTTGTAGTGTGTGTTCTAACCCCTACTAACAAGAAATTTGACAATATTCGTACTCACACATAACGAAATCACGATTTTCTACACTAGGTCATAGGCCATACAAACACAGTGCCCCGAAAGCGATGCATTATTATTATTTTTTTTTTTATAACTGGATGCTGCCCCAAGGCTGATACTGCGACCTTAAAGATCTATTGTATCATAGGATACTAATTAGCCCAAAAGGCAAATCACCTTTCTAATAAAGGCGAGGAAGTCCTTGGTTGACGCATTTTTTAATTCGTAAGGTCGAAGCAGTTCTTTATGTAGGGTATGTCGTCTGGCTCCGAAAAATGCCGGGCTTTGCCCATTATATTATATGTAAAACGAACATGTAAAAACACGCAGAATTTGGGAATTCCCCTTCAGAATTCGACTCATCGAAGGTGACGACAAATAATCTCTTCGATTTATCGAGACATTCGAGTTATAGAAGTTCGAGTTATCAAATAAAAATTACATGTAAATTTCAGTCTTGGCGCTTTTGCCAACCAATTTCCTTCGAGTCATGACCCGCTAATTTCCTCAACCATTGACATATATGCATACGCTGTCTTGTCCGCGAACGTGTTATCAAACAACTATGTGCATTTATAAATCCCATTGCATTTTTTAAATAAATTTGTTTGTTAAGTCAGTATATACATATATATGTATGTATGTGTAATTTTACGCTTGATTGTCATATACCCCGTTTATATGATAACTCAATGCGCATTGGTTCAATCCGCATAGAAAGGTTGCTGTTTACATGAAATTATTCAAAACCGAATCCAAAATAAACGTGAGAAAATTGAGAGAATTTAATAAACAGCTGATTGAACTGACAGTTTGATAAAATAAAAATTAATTAATTAAAAATTACACTATTGAATTGCCTGACTTTAGATGACAGATAAGAGAATGATGAGAGCGTGAGAGAGCAAAATGTTTCAATGCGGTTTGAAAGTGTTTATATGATATTTCAATTCGGTTTCAAATTTTCAATGCGGTTTATAAACAGGAATGAACGAATGCGGATTGAGTATTTCAATTCGGTTCGAAGTGTCGTTTATATGAGCGGATTGAACCAATACGCATCGATTCAATGCGCATTGAGTTGTCATATAAACGGGGTAATAGACAGAAATTAGTATTTTTCGGCAATTTATGTTAATCTCATAAAAATGGATTTCTCTATAAAATAAAATGTATACCATTATGTCTATTTTTTTTTTTTAAAGAATGTCTACATATTTTTTTCTCCCATAACCGGACAAATTTCTCGGTACCATCAGTGTACGGTTATGAGAGAGTTCACTGTACAAACAGTTAAGATGTAAAAAAAATAAGAAATCAAAATAATCCTAAGCCATTTTGGAATTTCTTTTTTTGTTCAACACACTTATCCTCCATTCTCTTCCTTACAATGGAATTTAGAAACTATCACTGCCAGTGACACTCGAGAAAATCTCCCAACGAGTTCTTATCCTTTTGCTAAATATTCACATCTTGCTTTATCGCTCTCTTTCTACATTTCTCTAATTCCTTGCCAAAAGTTAAGCTGACAAATATTTGTGTGTACACATTCGTTCTTACTCGTTTTTATTTCTATAGATGTAAACGTTAAGTACATTTTCTACTTGGAAAAGAGGTATACAAATACAGGAGAAAGACACAGTTTTAATAGTAATCCTTTTGCTAGAATAATTGTTTAGTTACGAAAAAATGATTTTATTTTTGTTAAAAATTTGTGCTATTAATTTATTTATTTATTTATCCCTTTAGAAATTTAAAAAATCGATTTTTTTGTTTGTTTCATATTTCGAAAATATAATGTATTGAGAGTATATTGACCCGAGGAAAAATTACAATATTAAATATTTACAGAGTTATTGCGCATATAGTCGAGCGCATATAGTGAACTGCATATGGTAAAGTGAAACTTTAAACGCGATTATCTCGAATCCGTATTTTCAAAAGCTGCTCGTGCTTAACTTAAAAAGTTTTTGATCGATTTGGCTGAAATTTTGTGAGGCTTTTCTCGATATCATTACCGGAAGGATAAACTCAAAGTTTTAAAGATTTCATTTAAATAAACTACTTTTTTAGGATGAAAAATGTCGAAAAAACTGTAAAAAATCTGAACATTTTATTAAAGAGCGTACATAATTTTTCATTTTATACTTTTTTATGATTTTATAGATTTTTTGGACCTCGCGTCAAAGACACCTGAAGAGGAAATTGAACTGAGCCGCCATTGTGTGACAAAAAAAAAAAAATTGTTTTTAAATTTTCATAGTTCGAATAAAATGAAGTCACAAATTCAAAATGATACAATTATTTTATCACTTTTAAACACTGTTAAAAATTTAGCAATTTTGAAGCGTTCTAAAGGGATTGCCGCCCTCCTTAAATAAATTATGGATGGGAAAAATGTAACCCAAGATAAGAAATCAGAGGCAGAGAAACCCAAAAAAGGAAGAATAATTAAATATTTAATAAGCTTTATTTATGAACAAATACACGCACGAAAAAAACAGCAGAGATATTTAGTGTGCAGCATTCTCCATCAAAAGGAAATGAGAAATTTACCAAGAAAAATTAAAATACATACATATGTACATACAGTACATACATACATATGTACATACAGTACATACATACATATGTACATACAGTACATACATACATATGTACATACACTACATACATACATATGTACAATTGAACATAGATAAGAAAGTAGAAGTTGGTAAGTATTAAAGGAATAAGAAAATGAGATTTTCCTGGGGTCACGCGACTCTTACACACATGTACAGTTTTCATTCAGCTGTTTTCTTGATTTGAAATCCCGAGAATTAGGAGTATTCGGTGGTACTGCGCTTGTGCTGTTAAACTTTCCTGGGTCGAACTTGAAAAAAAAGGAATCAAAACCAAGTATGTACGTACATAAATTTCAGGAGAAGGGTGCAATAAAATATACAGAAGAAGAAGGAAAACTTAACGAAACTGCATATGTTGTTAAAACTGGGGTCTGCCATTTTATGAAGGGATGTGTTTGAAAAACAACTCCCAGCATTTCATGTAATTCCAGAAACTGCGCGATAACTAGCTTTTTACCCTAAAAAATTTCCGTTCGAAATTGGGTCGATGGATGTATGGAGATGACGTGCTTTTTGATATTGGAATGATTCATGCTTTTCACTGTTTCTTTGTGTTGAGAGAGAGAGTTACATATCGTGTTGGTGTAAGTGTAAATGTGTAAATGTAAAACTTAACGAAGGAATAGCAGTGAATAATTGTTGCCATACCACCGGTGGGGTGAAAATATCCAAATTCAAATTAATTTATGAACATTTCTTATTCACTATAGGAGCAAATCCAGCTAAGCTTCTTAGCTTTCAAGTTCTCATTAAAAGTAAACATTAAAAATCAAAAACAGTATTTAGTTGCTTTTTATTAATAACTTCCTTTCAAGATTAGGCATTAAGAAGGATGTACTGCTCGTACATACACTGAGTCCAAAAAGTCTCCGTACAGGTATCACTTCTTACTTCTCAACTCCTAAAAACATCAAAGCAAAGTGATTTAAGATAAAAGTTCCACCCTAATTTGAAGAAATACATCTGACGAAATAGTTAATCAACAAAGAAACAATATTTTAGTAAAATAAACATACAAAAAAAAAAAAAACAAAAAAACAATTTATCAATTCAGTGCTTGAACAAAGCAGAAAAAAGGATCCGTACAGTGGTTAATTTTCTTAAAAATATAAATGAATATGTATGAGAAAAAAATACCAAATTAATACGTAGTTGTTCCGTCTCTATTATGAGTGATGTCTTTTAATTGGTTTCACGTGGAATGAACCAGGTTAGATGTGATGCCTGGGCCATTTTTTCTCCAATCACACATTAAAATTGTTTTGGCTGATTTTTATTGCTTATAGAATGCTGGCAACCTTTATTTTAAGTTATTCTACAAGTGCTGAATGGGGTTCATATCAGATGACTGCGCTGGGTGTTTCAGCTTCCTTTGAACATTGTCAAGTAACGAATCTCTTACCAAACCTGAGGTGTGTTTGGGGTCATTATCTGGTTGAAAACAGAAAGTTGTTGCCAGACCTTAGTTTAGTTGTGCTTAAATGTAGATTTTCGCTGAGTATATTCAGAATTGCACATTTATCCATTCAGCAATCGACGGAAATAAGATTTCCCACGCCGGAGGAGACCATGCAACCACAGACCATTTCGTATCCATATTCGTATTTTACTGCGGGCGCTAAATGTTTGATATCTATTTCAGTATTGGGCTTTTTCCACTCCATATGACGACCATCCGATCCAAAAATGTTAAACTAACTGTCGTAGCTGCATATAAACGTGTCTTAAAATGAATTATCCCTGTTAATAGTCTGAATAGCGTACTGCAATCTGGCTTACTAGATCTATTTCTTGATGAATGGTTTCCTGCTGCTGACTAATTGATAAATAAATACATAAATAAATAAATAAATAAATAAATAAATAATGAGTAAATGTGTTAAACAAATAATAAATAAATAATTACAAACATACATAAATGAACAGATAACAAAATAATGTAAATAAATAAATAAATAGAAATAAATAAATAAATAAATAAATATAAATAAATAAATA
This sequence comes from Brachyopa scutellaris, assembly GCA_949775065.1. Lineage (NCBI taxonomy): Eukaryota > Metazoa > Arthropoda > Insecta > Diptera > Syrphidae > Brachyopa > Brachyopa scutellaris. The sequence goes on from OX459112.1 coordinate 123,633,937, forward strand.
AGTAAATTTAAAAATAAATAAATATAAATTAATATATATAAATAAATAAATAAGTGAGTAAATAAATTAAATATGAAAATCAAGTAAATTATACATATATTTTTACAATAGCTCTTTAACAAAGCATTTTCACTATAATTAAATTTTCTGAAAAAAATTTCATTGAGAATTTCTATTTTCCTTGCAATTGGGACAACACCGGCTTTGTTATGCAATTCTCCAGTGGAAAAGAACCAAGGCAGTGCCAACATCATTTTAAGAATTTTATTTTGACGTATTTGTAACTTGTAACTGTTTTATATGAGTATTTGCACATTTTGTGACCCATACGTAATAATTGCTTGAAAAACGACTTTAAATATAATGATCTTATTGGAAGTGTTAAGCAGTGATCTGCGATTTGTTTTATCAGTGGTCCTTTTTATATGTTCACCAAAGGTCAGTCTCTTGTCTAAGTAAACACGTACTTAACCCAGTTGACACAAGGTATTTCAAGACCGTTGATGCGAATATTTCTGCTGGGTAAAAAGCATTACTTTCCCTTTCTTGTAAAAAAGATAGCCTGGCTCTGATCAGCATTAATTTTAATTTTCCAGTGCTTATAATATTCGTATATAATGTTTAACCCTGTTTGCAAGTGGCTCTCAACTAAATTAGCATGTTCATCTGAGCAATAAATCGCGATATCGTCAGCATACATTGCTACATTGCAGTGCGGAATACTGGGGAAATCAGTAGTAAACATGTTGTAGAGAGTAGGTGCCAAGACTGAGCCTTGAGGAACACCAGCTGAGACCGTTTTTGTTGACGAGTTAAAACCATTTAGCGCTACGAAAAAGCTCATTTCAGAAAGAAAAATCTGAATAATAGATTCCGCAATTGGGAAGCTCTTTATGAATTTTGTTGTTTATTCTGTCCATTCCAGGAGCTTTTTAAATCAAGTAGGATAAACTCAATATCTTCTTGTGAAACCATTTCACTTAATGAAGAAACCGATGGTCTGCTGTTAAATTCAGCAACAGTGTTGTCAATTATTGCACTATTCGGTAGATTATTGCTTGGTGCATTATGGACGGTCGCAAAGGTGTGCGCTAGTAATTCAGCCTTGCTTTCGTTGGTAATAGACACATTTCCCGATGATTCGAGAGGTGGGATTAGGGAATGTTTCTTTTTAATTATCTTAGAAATATTCCAGAAGGGCTTAGAATTAGGGTCTAGCGAACTTAATTTCTGATTCCATTGAAAGTTTCTATATTTTGAGATCTCCTTACTGATGAGACGACTTAGACTTAGAGCATTCATTTGCCTGAGGTCGTTTGGGAATCTATGGGGTCGCCACCGTCTAAAATGTTGCGTGGAAGTGTAATTACTCTTGTGAAAGGTGATACCTTAGGGACTGATACATTAACACTATCTAGGACCTTCGCTTCAAGGTACTCTACGATATCATCAATATGCTGAAAATCACAGACATTTTCAACATTGAATGAACGATTACAAACAGCTGACGTGAAGTGCGAACGAAATAAATTCCAATTGGCATTCTTAAAATCCAAATATTGAATATTGACTAGATTAGGGTTAAGTTAAATATCACAGAGTACAGGAAGATGGTCAGAGCTAAGAGCGTTTGCTGTATTGTTTGTAAGGAATAAATCTAGCGTAGAGGGGAAGAGGGAAGACAAACATTTTTTTTTTTGACAGTTCACGCTATGCCCTGAACTAAAAAAAGAAAAACGCCTGAGTAATCATCAGGGTTCGGATTTTGTTGACCAAAAAAAGCCAAAAAAGGCAAAATAATACCACAGAAAAAGGCAAAAAAAGGCATTTAATAATAAAGGTTTTTATGCATTATTATTAACATTGTAACCCAAAACATTTTGAAGTTCTCTGGTTTGTAACGCCTGCAATTACCTCTCAAGAAAGCCTTGAATGAAATAAAGGACCTTATAACATGGGCAGAGCCTAGTGGAGCCAAGATAAGAGATGTCACGTCCTTGACTTTAATATTTGAGTCAAATTTAGAGTTTGCAGCCATTTCGTTAATTTGCTGAAAACCCCGCGTACAATTTGTTCATCCCATCTTCAGCTACTGGCCCTTTAGCTTGTTGTAATTTCTCCTCGAGTCCATTCAAAGTCTTAAACACCTCTTTTTCCAAATAATACGCAGTGCACTAAGATCAAGTGCTCAAATTAAAATACATACAAGTCGACTAAAAATCATAATTTCCAATTTCACCACAAACTTTCATTTTCACTTTTAATGACAAGCAACACAATATTTTAGGAGCAGCACGCATTGTAGAGTTGTATTGGTGTGTAGGGATTTTTTTTTATGCGCGCTAGTGTAAACAACGCGTTATGTGCATGTTCATACAAGAGAAAAACATGCTCTCATACGTGTGGACACTGAAATTTCTTTCGTGTGAGCAAGAATAAATCGTATAGTTAAGAAGAAAGTGCACACCTAATTTGACAAATAGCACCAAAAAGGCAAAAAAAGGCAATATGAGTAAAAAAAAAGGCAATATGATTAAAAAAAAAGGCAAAAAAAGGCAAAGTCAACAAAATCCGTTCCCTGGTAATCATATATGTATAATGCTATGTTATCAATCATATGTACACATACACTGAGTCCAAAAGGTCTCCGTACAGCAGCACATGCCCAAAAAAAATGCATCAATGAAATCCAAATACAATGATTAAATACAAAAAAAAAGCGTTTATATGAAAGAGAATCCTTTCTTCTTTATTTTTACCAAATTTAATTTACTTTCACATTATAACTTGAAGTTTATGAACGCAAACGTCCTGTACGGCCATTTTTGCAGAACAGTTGCTTTTCGGAAACGATCAATTGTGTTTTCACCATTGTTGGTTAAAAAAGTGAGTTTTTTTTAATATGGAGGAAAAAAATAACCAAATTCATATCGCAACTAAAAAATATGGTTTGTCTAAAGGAAAAAGGTAAATCTCTAGCTAAATTTTCAAATATTGTTAACAAAATTGGTTCTTCGGTACAATATGTCATCTAATTATTACAGAAAAACAAAATTATAACAAATAAACCAAGATCCTGGACGACCTCGAAAAATTTACCATCGCTTAAGAAGAGAATTATGAGGGTTGTGAACAAGGTTTCGAAAACAAGTCCCTGTGCAATAGCTGCAAATCTTCAAACAAATGATGAAATTAATGTTTTTTAAATAGATAATAAGAAATGTGTAAGCAATGGGTTGAAACGAAATGGTTTTAATGGTCGGGTCAGCCAGCAGGAAACCATTCATCAAGAAATAGAACTAGTAAGCCAGATTGCAGTACGCTATTGAGAATATTAACAGGGATAATTCATTTTGAAATACGGTTATATCTAGCTATGGCAGTTAATTTAACATTTTTGAATCCGATGGTCGCCGTATGGTGTGGAAAAAGCCCAATACTGAAATAGATATCAAACATTTAGCCCCCGCAGTAAAATACGAATATGGATACGAAATAATCTGGGGTTGCATGGTCTCCTCCGGCGTGGGAAATCTCATTGCCGTCGATTGCTGAATGGATAAATGTGCAATTCTGAATATACTCAGCGAAAATCTACATTTAAGCACAACTAAATTAAGGTCTGACAACAACTTTCTGTTTTCAACCAGATAATGACCCCAAACACACCTCAGGTTTGGTAAGAGATTCGTTACTTGACAATGTTCAAAGGAAGCTGAAACACCCAGCGCAGTCATCTGATATGAACCCCATCCAGCACTTGTAGAATAACTTAAAATAAAGGTTGCCAGCATTCTATAAGCAATAAAAATCAGCCAAAACAATTTTAATGTGTGATTGGAGAAAAAATGGCCCAGGCATCACATCTAACCTGGTTCATTCCACGTGAAACCAATTAAAAGACATCACTCATAATAGAGACGGAACAACTACGTATTAATTTGGTATTTTTTTCTCATACATATTCATTTATATTTTTAAGAAAATTAACCACTGTACGGATCCTTTTTTCTGCTTTGTTCAAGCACTGAATTGATAAATTGTTTTTTTGTTTTTTTTTTTTTTGTATGTTTATTTTACTAAAATATTGTTTCTTTGTTGATTAACTATTTCGTCAGATGTATTTCTTCAAATTATGGTGGAACTTTTATCTTAAATCACTTTGCTTTGATGTTTTTAGGAGTTACGAAGTAAGAAGTGATACCTGTACGGAGACTTTTTGGACTCAGTGTACCTATGTACTCTAAAAGGCGAATTCAAAATCAATTCTTCATATTGGAATATTGGAACTTATGTATTTGGTTTAAATGCGCGACCCCGTCTGAGAAATTCTCCATTGATGCATCTGCTTCCTTCTATATTGATGTTCCCCTTTAGTTTCCCGGCGAGATTTCGTTAGTGCTTAATGCACATAATCCAGAAATGTGAACCCTCGAACATGTGAAAATGCCCATGTTTTATTTAATAAGTTCACATTATCGAACTTTTGGGCTCAACCAAAATGCGCATACGGAATCAGAAGGTTATGTAATTATTGTTAATGTTCCCATATGCTTCTGATAGTACACGAGGTGACCATAATAGCTTTTGTGTGCATAGTTATTTGTCAAATCTATAAAGGATTTGCTAGCAAGTCAAAACTGATTTGTTTGCATACCATATACTTTAAATATTCCCTTCTACTAATAGTACTAGTATTTACTTCAACCTTGTACTACAAGTATGTACTTAAGTTTTACCAAAGACCATATAATACCAAAATAGTGCAACTGACACTTCAAATTGACGAAAAGTAAAAAGCTCTCTCACGCACGGGCGGTCGGGAACAGAAGATGATCATGTTGTATTCGCAGAGAGGAAAGCTTTTTCCCTTTTCTGGATTGTTAATACATAAGTATGTACATACATACTATTGTGTCCAAAAACGAGTCGGAATTTTTTTTATAAATCAAAAAATCTTTATTTATTCTTCCAAATCAATTTCGTCCCCTTCAAAATAGCCCCCTCCCGATATAATACACTCATGCCACCGCTTTTTCCAGTCCTCGAAACATGCCAAAAATTGACTCAAAACGGTTTCCTCGGAGTGGTCTTTTGAGTTTTGGAAATAGCCAGAAGTTACACGGAGCCAAATCAGGTGAATAAGGTGGTTGCGGAACGATATTAGTTGCATTTTTGGCGAAAATCACGAAGAATCAGTTCTGTTTTTCAAGAAAATTCAACATTTTTGGTACCAATTGAGACTTGACACGTTTGAGGCCCAAAACATCTTTCAAAAAGGTATTAATTGTTCCTGTTGATACGCCAATCTCATCAGCAATGTCTCTTATAATTAATCGACGGTTTGAAAGCACTAATTCTTTTACTTTTTGGATGTGAGCATCGTCAGTTGAGGTCGATGGTCGACCAGGGCGCTCTCGTCTTCAACGCGTTCTCTACCTCCTTTGAATAATTTATACCAATCATATGTTGTTGATGTTGGTAGAGCTCGGTCCCCGTAAGCCTTCTTCAACATGTTCAACGTTTCTGCAGCATTTATTCCATTCAGGAAACAAAATTTGATCGCACTTCTTTGTTGAATAATTTCAGACATTGTAAAAATCGCCAAATTCACTTTTTGTGTCGCACAAAAACAAGCGTAACTCAAACACTAATGAATATTTTGACATATAATTTGGCATGGAAGTCAGTAACAGTTCTACCAACTTAAAAAAAATATATTGAGCGAAAATATTTAGTTTGAGTTTGAGTTTTGAAAAAGGTAAATCTCTAGCTAAATTTTCAAATATTGTTAACAAAATTGGTTCTTCGGTACAATATGTCATCTAATTATTACAGAAAAACAAAATTATAACAAATAAACCAAGATCCTGGACGACCTCGAAAAATTTACCATCGCTTAAGAAGAGAATTATGAGGGTTGTGAACAAGGTTTCGAAAACAAGTCCCTGTGCAATAGCTGCAAATCTTCAAACAAATGATGAAATTAATGTTTTTTAAATAGATAATAAGAAATGTGTAAGCAATGGGTTGAAACGAAATGGTTTTAATGGTCGGGTCAGCCAGCAGGAAACCATTCATCAAGAAATAGAACTAGTAAGCCAGATTGCAGTACGCTATTGAGAATATTAACAGGGATAATTCATTTTGAAATACGGTTATATCTAGCTATGGCAGTTAATTTAACATTTTTGAATCCGATGGTCGCCGTATGGTGTGGAAAAAGCCCAATACTGAAATAGATATCAAACATTTAGCCCCCGCAGTAAAATACGAATATGGATACGAAATAATCTGGGGTTGCATGGTCTCCTCCGGCGTGGGAAATCTCATTGCCGTCGATTGCTGAATGGATAAATGTGCAATTCTGAATATACTCAGCGAAAATCTACATTTAAGCACAACTAAATTAAGGTCTGACAACAACTTTCTGTTTTCAACCAGATAATGACCCCAAACACACCTCAGGTTTGGTAAGAGATTCGTTACTTGACAATGTTCAAAGGAAGCTGAAACACCCAGCGCAGTCATCTGATATGAACCCCATCCAGCACTTGTAGAATAACTTAAAATAAAGGTTGCCAGCATTCTATAAGCAATAAAAATCAGCCAAAACAATTTTAATGTGTGATTGGAGAAAAAATGGCCCAGGCATCACATCTAACCTGGTTCATTCCACGTGAAACCAATTAAAAGACATCACTCATAATAGAGACGGAACAACTACGTATTAATTTGGTATTTTTTTCTCATACATATTCATTTATATTTTTAAGAAAATTAACCACTGTACGGATCCTTTTTTCTGCTTTGTTCAAGCACTGAATTGATAAATTGTTTTTTTGTTTTTTTTTTTTTTGTATGTTTATTTTACTAAAATATTGTTTCTTTGTTGATTAACTATTTCGTCAGATGTATTTCTTCAAATTATGGTGGAACTTTTATCTTAAATCACTTTGCTTTGATGTTTTTAGGAGTTACGAAGTAAGAAGTGATACCTGTACGGAGACTTTTTGGACTCAGTGTACCTATGTACTCTAAAAGGCGAATTCAAAATCAATTCTTCATATTGGAATATTGGAACTTATGTATTTGGTTTAAATGCGCGACCCCGTCTGAGAAATTCTCCATTGATGCATCTGCTTCCTTCTATATTGATGTTCCCCTTTAGTTTCCCGGCGAGATTTCGTTAGTGCTTAATGCACATAATCCAGAAATGTGAACCCTCGAACATGTGAAAATGCCCATGTTTTATTTAATAAGTTCACATTATCGAACTTTTGGGCTCAACCAAAATGCGCATACGGAATCAGAAGGTTATGTAATTATTGTTAATGTTCCCATATGCTTCTGATAGTACACGAGGTGACCATAATAGCTTTTGTGTGCATAGTTATTTGTCAAATCTATAAAGGATTTGCTAGCAAGTCAAAACTGATTTGTTTGCATACCATATACTTTAAATATTCCCTTCTACTAATAGTACTAGTATTTACTTCAACCTTGTACTACAAGTATGTACTTAAGTTTTACCAAAGACCATATAATACCAAAATAGTGCAACTGACACTTCAAATTGACGAAAAGTAAAAAGCTCTCTCACGCACGGGCGGTCGGGAACAGAAGATGATCATGTTGTATTCGCAGAGAGGAAAGCTTTTTCCCTTTTCTGGATTGTTAATACATAAGTATGTACATACATACTATTGTGTCCAAAAACGAGTCGGAATTTTTTTTATAAATCAAAAAATCTTTATTTATTCTTCCAAATCAATTTCGTCCCCTTCAAAATAGCCCCCTCCCGATATAATACACTCATGCCACCGCTTTTTCCAGTCCTCGAAACATGCCAAAAATTGACTCAAAACGGTTTCCTCGGAGTGGTCTTTTGAGTTTTGGAAATAGCCAGAAGTTACACGGAGCCAAATCAGGTGAATAAGGTGGTTGCGGAACGATATTAGTTGCATTTTTGGCGAAAATCACGAAGAATCAGTTCTGTTTTTCAAGAAAATTCAACATTTTTGGTACCAATTGAGACTTGACACGTTTGAGGCCCAAAACATCTTTCAAAAAGGTATTAATTGTTCCTGTTGATACGCCAATCTCATCAGCAATGTCTCTTATAATTAATCGACGGTTTGAAAGCACTAATTCTTTTACTTTTTGGATGTGAGCATCGTCAGTTGAGGTCGATGGTCGACCAGGGCGCTCTCGTCTTCAACGCGTTCTCTACCTCCTTTGAATAATTTATACCAATCATATGTTGTTGATGTTGGTAGAGCTCGGTCCCCGTAAGCCTTCTTCAACATGTTCAACGTTTCTGCAGCATTTATTCCATTCAGGAAACAAAATTTGATCGCACTTCTTTGTTGAATAATTTCAGACATTGTAAAAATCGCCAAATTCACTTTTTGTGTCGCACAAAAACAAGCGTAACTCAAACACTAATGAATATTTTGACATATAATTTGGCATGGAAGTCAGTAACAGTTCTACCAACTTAAAAAAAATATATTGAGCGAAAATATTTACCCGCGTAATTTAAATCGAAAAATTCCGACTAGTTTTTGGACACAGTAGTACATATGAATATTGCCTTTTCGCCAACTGATATACATATAAATATAATGCGAAAGCATTTGCGTTGTCATGTCACCACAGCAGGAGCTACAACCTACATAATTATGTACAAAGACAAACATATACATATATAGGTGTATAGGTATAAGCGATCGGCGTAGGGATGAACAAATAATAGCAGACGAAATTTTTGTTTTTTATTCTGACTGCTGTTTGCGTATCTTTAATTTGTGACATGCTTTCACGTTGTATGTGATTGAGTATACATATAATTACTTATCTTTGGAAACAATTTTGTACGATTTTTATCAATTACAATTTTTATCATATCGATATTTTTGCACTTTATTTTGTATTTAATTTTTATTTTTATATCTTTGATTTTTTTTTTAAATTTGTATTATTTTCAATACTTCTTTTTCGATTATTACATTGTGTACAAATTGTATTGTAGATGAGTGCCGAATTATTTTTCCGAATTCACCCAATTAGAGATGGAGTTTCAAAAAATCCTCCCTTAGGCCTTTGCCACACGAGCGTCTTTTTCCGCGCTCCCATTTGGTCGCGCGCCCTGAGTGTGAAGCAAAATGTACACACGACGCCCTTTTGGTCGCGGGCGGTCGTGTGTACAGTTCTATTGGTTTTCTATATACTTATAGCGCGCGACCAAACGGGAGCGCGAAAAAAGACGCTCGTGTGGCAAAGGCATTAGAATGTCTATGTCATTAAAGTAATGTACTGTCCAAATGTCAGCCCTTTAGGTCCATTGGTTAGGTCTGTATGTTGTCTGTCAGTCAGTCAGTGAACTGTTTTATATATATAGAGAATATGTACTGCACATACATAATGTATATGCAATATGCATGTAGTATATGTAAGTATGTAGGCACAATGCAAAGAAAAAGAAAAGATACTGCAACCTGTAACACACCGAAAATTAAATCAAATACGATAATATTACGGATATGTATGTCTGTACATATTGTACATAATATGTACGGATAATATGCATATTATGCATATACATACCTACCTAACCTACCTCACCGAACACCACAAAATCCAAGAAAGGACAAGTTTCTGTTCAGCTTTTTTCCTCCCTTTTATTAAACAAAAACAAATACATACGTTGAAGCACTGAGAGCGAATGATCTTTTGAGAGCTAAAACCTAAAAGACTCTGAAAAGCTCGGGGGTCATGTGATAGGCCCCCCATACAAAAATTTTGGGAAACAAGTTTTGTATGGCGTGCACTATCTTGATATTGTATGGTCTTTGGTTTTACACATATGGCCCAATGTTTAGAACAAAGGTATAAATATTTAATGTCAATTCGTCCAACGAGTATTGAACAAGAGCGTGCATTTTCTGCTGCTGCACGCTTTGGCAATAAAATTAGGATACATATGTACATTTAATAATGATTTAGTCTTTCCCGGGATCCCGGGATTAGCATTTTCAAATCTCGAAATCCCGGGTTTGAAAAAAGTTCCCAGGATTGCAATCCCTATATGTACGTTACATATACAGGAAGTAGTACTACAAACATGATATTTACCGGTGTACTAAATGTGTGCGTTGTTTCTGTTGTGTTTTCTTTTTTCGTTTTTTTCGTTTGCATCTGCTGAATGTGAGTAAGTATGCTTCTTTCAAATTCAAATCAAAATAGAAACAAAAACTCAGTTAGGGAGAATTTCTTGTTTTTGTCCGTCTAATGGAATTAAATTACATATGTAAATAATTTCTGACAGATGTTTCCGCGTACAATCAACGGAGTGCCCGGTTAAGGGAAAGTAAAATGTAAGCAATCTGAAACATAAGCTTGGTAAGGAAAATTTGTCCGTTTAAAGGATCGATCCGTCTAAGGGAGCTGTCCGTAATGGCAGATTTCACTGTACACATATATGTAACATTTTTTTCTTCAAACTCTTGAGTTGTTTGTTGTTGATTTCCTCATACGACTTTTGCGTCTTAATCCCACTGTAATGAAAGACATCCCTATTATCGTGAAGGGATCTTTTTTCCCTACACATTCAATTAAAATATGAGCAAATTCATATCCTTCTGAATTTGCAATTGTTTTATTCGTTTTTTTTTTTTGTGTTTAATTCAAAACAACTGTCAAAATTATTTATATGCGTGGATCGAATGAATTCGCTCTCTTATATTTGTGAAAGTGGACGCAAATTTGACGAAACTGGGCTGACAGTCAGTATGGGGCACAGTATACAATTTATGTACATTTGTTAATGTTCGTATACGTGCACACGCACGCAAATGTTCATTATGTTTCTCACTTTATTGTAAAAATAAAATATACCCGCATAAAAATGTGATTAAAACCAACATTTTTGAGATCCATTTATTTTATTTGAATAAAAGGAACATAAGAAATTCAAAAAGTATGCTAAAATTAAAAAAAAAAAGTTATTCAGTAGATTTTTGGGGCTGTACCCAAACGGGTAAAATGGCACAATATCAACTTACCAAATGTTACCAAACTGTTTTTTTTAATGCAACTTGTCAACAATATGAACACACAACCCTTTTCCGTCCCAAAACAACAAAATAAATTTCTAATTATGATGCAACACACTTTCTAAGCAGCCATGATCATCGCTAAACTACTAAAAACGCGTGAAATTGCCGAAGACGTATAAAAAAAAGGACAAAATAACAACAACCGCTATTTCTGATTGAAACGCAAAAAGAACTTTGCAAAATTGTTTTTCTAATTGAAACAACGGCTTCTTGAATGGGCTGTACCTGCTTGGGTACAGTGGCTATTAATGGGTAAATTTCAAAGAGCGAATCATAACAAAAAAAAAAAATAAATAAAATCCTATCCTGTCATTCATAATTTCTTTTTCAATATTTGTTTGATTACTTTCACAATAATTAGAATGCACTGCGGTGCGTACCAATTTTATTGCGGCAAACAAAAACTGTCAAAAGGTAGACGAGGAAGAAAGAATGGTACATGAATGGTTGAACAAAATTATAATTCCTCTCCATACGTTTGAATTCAATGGATATATGTATGTACATGCATACATAATGTATGTACATATGTACAGTACGCCGCACAGTGGGACGAATGGTGTAAAAATTGCGACATGGGTTGAAATTGCATGTGTATCTAGTACGGCTGTTGGCACCCACGGTCTCGTTTTTCCACACGTTTTTTCAATAAACAACGTCAAAAACGAGTATAAAAATCTGCCATTTTAACGAAAATTCGTGATAAATTGGGTTCCGCTTATCGCCAAGGCATGTTATTTTTTGTTGGAATAAAGGTTTTTTTTTTTGACATTATTTTCGGGAAATTCTACCCGTACAAAAAAGTTCCGGACTTCACAGGCGTTTACCTTAGGTATTTAGTGATAGATATACGAAAGATTTATATCCGACTCGGTCCGACTTCGCCCGCTATTCATGTTTGAACAATTGCCTCCCATAGTAAAATACAACCATAGGCAATGCCTGTATACGGTTTGGGATACAGATATTTTGGGATCTGATTCATTGGTTCATGTTATGAAAAAAAATCGTATGGGAGGGGGGAGTTCTATCTTGAACACCCACTAGCTACAGGGTGTTTAAAAAAGTTTCTTCGGGGAAAGAGGTACCAACAGTTATTCAATCATAACTTCTAGTGTATTAAACTTAGAGCAACCAAAGTAGGCTTGTTTCAAAAAAAATTGATTAATGCTTATTACAGTTAAAAAGTATTAGAATTCGTACGAAATATTATTTCATATAACACTAAATAAAACCGAAGGTGGATATTTTGTGGACTGTAGCTTCTTTTGCGTTGCTCCTACAGCCAAACACCATTCGATTCAGCGTGAAAAAATACATAAAATATGATCCACGGTGAAATTTTTTAGTGAAAATAACTGCGTTAAAATGCCATGTCCAGTAAATTAAGAAATTGTTAAATTAAATTTATCCGTATGCATACTGTGTGCATCAAAATAACCATGAAAAAACCGAACGGAATAACATGTTGGTAACTTTTTTCGGATAAAACACCTCCACATCATGCTTCCTTTTTTATTACCACCTTCTGACCTAGATTTCAACAATAACCGAGGGGATTTTCCATTTGCCATGATACTCTTCACCGTTTTCAAGTAGAGGGGAGAAACAAAAAAGGTTTGTATATCATTCATAATTCGAAATGTACATACTCATATGTCATATCCTTACCACAATCCCACCCACATTATTACATGAATATAAGATTAAAATCGATTTTTGATAAATGTTGGGTGACAAAAAAACATGTCACGTGTTTTGATCCAAACAATTCAGAAAAAAAAAAAACACCAAGAATGAAATGTTAGTACACGTCCGTACAGTTTTTTACAAAATTTAAATTAAAAAAAAAGTGATAAATGTTCTCACTAGGCAACCGACGACCGCTCCCCATGGTCGCTCGGTGGTAATGAGAAATGAAATAAATTAAAACTCGTTGTTTTCTACCTAAATATGTACATACATACATAATTGAAAAAAAAAAAAAAAAAAAAAAACAGTAAACCGGATATTACTACTTGTGCAGCTACGTAGCTTGTGGGTGGGAGTTGACTGCAAAGGGATATACATACATTATGTACTTACATACATACTCGTTTAAAAGTAAAGTTAGTGGGCTAACAATTTTCATCAGTCTGGTTTGATAAATTTCACAAAACAAAAAGAAAGGTTTTAGTAAAGCACTCCACAGGGAACGTAGACAAACAAAAATAAAACAGTTTTATCAAACTTAATTTAAAATAAAAATAGGATTTCTAAATTAGACATGGCCATATGGGAGGGCATTGAATAACTAAAATTTAAAATGTCACAACGGTATGATTTACTTAAATTCAATTTTAGTCTGTTTCAAACAATGCATCAAAAACTTTCCAAGCACCAAGTGGACGAAACAGCTTTGACTGACGACAGACATTATGTATTATAACACCCTCATTTCAAATACCAATACAGTGCGAACTGGATGCTATTCGCAACCACGGCTATACTCTGAAAATCATTGTTTCGTTTCATCTTGTTTCGTACTTTTTAGTTGGTTTCTCCCGTAGTCGTAGTTTTTTAAACTTAATTTTTTATTTATGACTTTTTAGTTTCAAAAAATATGTATGAGTAAGCAATGTCGTGTTCTACTTGTCAAACCCTTTCATTTGATACCCATGTTAGGGATGTAGTAAAGATAACGGAAATCAACTATCTTGGCGGGCGTCTGCCATACTGAATTTAGAATAACGTCATATCGTATTGTATTCTACTCGCCAAGCCCTTTAATTTGATACCCATATTAAGGAGGTAGTAAAGATAACAGAAATCCGCCATCTTCGGGCATCTGCCATACTGAATTTAGGATTACGTCATATCGTATTGTATTCTACTCGCCACGCCCTTTCATTGGATACCACTATCAATGCTGTTGTAAAGACTAGTCGGGTAAAAAACAAAATAAAAATGGAAAAAAGATAAGAGGTAGTCCGCCATTTTGCTTGGTGTGCCCGGCATATTGAATTTGTCTGTGACGACACATAGCCTAGGACACTCTCCGGATCGAGACAAATCCAACGACACCTCATTTGTTGGAATCGGTCCCATAGTTTCGGCTGTACGAGGTGACATCCTACAAACATACATACAAACCAACAAACAAACAAATCCAGCCTGTTAAAATCATAACCCTTCCTCTGCGTAGTCGGGTAAAAAGTATCCTTTTGACTCTACTTTTTAAGAAAGTTACCTCGATAAATGCAATTTTTTTTCTTACGCCATTGTAAATTCATTCAAAGCTGTGGGAACGCTATATTTCAGCTGCCTTTTACCATATTTGTTGTTGAAAGGAGGTACTTGTAACAATCTCTGGGCGTGGGCATGTCTTCTGGTGTTGACCTCATGGTCGATTAGCCTTTTGAATCGGATGTCGTCATAATACTCAAGAATTAGAGTCATCTTGAAGATATGCTGGACTGGTGTCGCTGAAAATCTTCGCTCAACAGGGCCCTCATCACGTAAGACAGTTGTCATCGTTTTCCATATCGTTAACGATAGCGATGCTTCACGTTGACATAAAAATCCTCTTCGTTCAATCGACCGATCGACTTTACTTAACTAGAAAATCTGTCAAGTACAATTGTCTCGGCGAGCGTGATAGCAAGCTGTCGTTCTCCTGTGTTTAGTGCAATTTCTCTGCGTTTTCACTTTAAATTCGTTTTTTTTTTTTTTTGGAAATTGAATTTGGTTTCTTTGGCAAAAATACGAATTTCATTTCTAAAGTGAAAATGCATAGTCTCCTTTCTGTCTACTGTCATTTTTCATTTAAAAAAATTAAATATAACTTAAAGATTTCATTAGTCTATTAAAAAAAATACAAACCTTACCTCTTTATAATAATAGTAACGGTTGCCTCCCATATACAAACCTTTCCTCTTTATAATAATAGTAAAGAAGTAAAGATAAAGATAATAAAGGTAGTAAAGATAAAGATAAGTGCTGATCTCAGTTCGACCCGACATCTTTCATATCCACTAGCAAAGTGAAGTCGGACAACATGTTGGACAATGTGAACGCTGACGATATTGGTCTTTCAGGCATCTGTCAGATATGTAGGATCGTGTGTGGCCCACTAATGTCATAGGGACAGGCACAGCGTAGTACTTTCGGTAATTTGCGTAATTTGTGTTTATCAGATAAAAATTAATTCCTTTATAAAATAAAATTAATTCTTTTTTAAAGGATGTCAATTAATTTTTTTTATTCCATAACCGGACACCTCTCATAACCGGACAAATTTCTCGGTATCGTCAGTGTCCGGTTATGAGAGAGTTCACTGTAAATACTTTCAAACAATCGATGTATGTACTTATGTACATAGCATACACTGCAAGCTAATAATCGTGTAAATTCGTCATCAAAGCAAGTGTTTTAGCTCAGATGTAAAAATTGCAGCGCATATACAATGTACGTTAGCTTTTCCGGATATTTCTGCGAAAATGAATCAGAGAAATGTGTTTTACAAGAATAAGCTTACAGAAAAATATCAAAACTTAAATGGTGGGACATTACATTTTCTATTTGTTCGCAGACATTTGTAACCCTGACAAATATTTACGTTTTTTTAGAATCAGTTGCTGATTCTGACAATTTCATAACTGGTTTAAGAACGCTGCGCAGCACTGTCAAACTCTTTGTTTTGTATTATTATCTGTGAAATGCCGCACTCATTCGTTAAAAAATATATACATATATACGGCGTCAGCAGTCCTATACTATAAAGAACCAAGCCTAGCTTCTCGCAACCGCGTGTTATTTTTTCCACGAAATGGAAGAGACCTACAGTTTTTTGCCGACTCCGAACAAATGATACTCTTTGATTGCTTGTCAGACATTTGAAAGAGGGGGCACCGTGAAAAAACTTTTAGGTGCTTTTGCTGGGATTGAACCCGGGCAGCATGCGTAGTAGTCCAACGCACTATTCACCACGGCCACGGCGACCACATTCGTTAAGTTTTGTTAAATTTGTCCCTTTAGAGTTTTCAAAATGCTTTTTGTGACATTCTCGTTTATCGGTTGGGGAGCCAACATTTTTTGGGATTGCATTTAAAAAGCTTCATTGACAATTTTAAAAGACCAAGACGAAAATATTGCTAAACATGATCTTGGTTGGTATATTCAAAAATGATTAAGATACTCACTTAGTTAAAATAGTCTAAATATGCAACTTAAGCTCACTGCTTTTGACATATTTTTACCAACTAAACTTCCATCAAATCGAGTTCAACTCTAACAACATAAATATGTTTACATACATTTATGTATGTACGTGACTGTATCTTAACTTTGCCAAAGACACTCCTTTGCATTCCATTTCGCATTCATACAACTCTGACACGAATCAAAGCCAATGACATGAACAGAAAGAGGAGAAATTAAAACTATATCTTCTGTAAAATGCACTGACTGCATTCTTGTCTAATGAGTATTTTAAAATTCTTCCAACTTCTTACCCCACCCATCAGATCCTTCATACCATCGTTGCTTCGGTCGCAAGTTTATTTTTCTTCCTCCTGATTCCTCAAAAACACAATACAAGCAACAAACACATCAGCCGCCGCAATAGAAACACAGTAATGATAGCATGTGCTATTTATAAAAACATGTTCTTTCTCTATCATTAAACTGAAAAACCACAAAAAAAAAACTATCGCGCGCGCAGCAGACCGGCAAACGTGGAATGTGTCGAAAGCTTTTACCACCCACCCACCAGCAGCAGTAGCCTCTTTCCATGTACTTATGGATTACCCAGATTTCTTATCTTATCTCAAACGTATGTACATACATATAAACAAAAAAAAAAAAAAAAATACAAATTGACATAAATGTTAACATTTGTTGCATTCCATTTTCGCTGCCTTTTCTTCTCTTTTTCCAATATCTTTACAATAATTATAGTTTTTTCTCATCTTTCCTTCTGGCTATGGGCCAAGTTAACATAAATTCTATATGCGTGTGTACGCAACACATAGAAAGATATTTTTTTTTTTAAATTCATTCTCTTTTACAACTTTGCGTTTCCTTATAGAATAGATGATGACAAGATTATCTACACTACCACGGCGTAAATTTCCTTTTAATAATATTAATAATTTTTATGAATGAAAAAGATGAAAGAGCGGGGAGGCTGACATGGTCGGACCATATTAACCAGTGGTTATTGTTGCACACAACGCTAATGCGTCTCACCATCTCCTCATCTCATTTTTTTTTCATAGATAGAAATTATTTTTATTTTATATTTATTCGCCACAAAAAAAGTATGAAAGAGTTTATTGAACTTACCATCGGCATCGACTTCATTTATCATATCCTGAAGTTCGGCCTCTGTTGGATTTTGTCCTAGCGATCGCATAACTGTTCCCAATTCCTTTGTTGTGATTGTGCCATCGCCATCTTTGTCGAATAGCGAAAATGCCTCTTTGAATTCGGCGATTTGTTCTTCTGTTAGTTGATCGGCCTGAAAAATTAAATGAGAAAAAAGTGTAAATATGAAAATCGTAAGTTTGTATTAAAGAATTTTGTTGCTGCTTTTTTTTGTGGAAGAAATATCACGAGAACCCGTCTCTTTGTTGTTAAAACGTTTTGTATCGCTTTGAAACTAATCCTTTTTTTTTACTATACCGTAATGGACACAAAAAAGTTACCACCCTGAAATTTCCCAAAATCATTAAGTAGCAACGCTAATTATATTTTTTTATGACCCACATCCGCAAAAATGTTCACGGAAAAGTAGGTAGCGGTTAAAAAACTATCACGTTTTCATGTTTCTTCTCATCAATTAAAAATCAGTTCCGCTTTTAGTGCAGTGCAGTCACAATGGGTAAACAACTTACCAGTGAGCAGAAATGTGTAATTGAATAAAGGCTTTCAGCCCGAGCTATTTCTAAGAGAATTGGATGCAGCCATGTGACAGTTCTAAAATTGCTAAAAAAAAAATAAGAGTGTATGGAACTTCTGCCAGGAAAACTGGCAACGGTAAAGCTAAGAAGACGGCCGTAAGAGAAGACCGAATTTTGAAAAGAATTTCATGCGCTAATCGAAAAAAATCAGCAAAACAAGTGAATTCGGAGAATTCGGCCAGCAGAAGGCTAGATTCATTTGGATTGGTAGCTAGGAGACCACGAAAAAAACCATCTTTGACCTCAAGCTGTGAGGTTGCAATTTGCTAAGACTCATCAAAACTGGACCGAACATGGCTGGAAAGCTGTCATCTTCACTGATGAGAGCAAATGTAACCTGAATTCATCTGACGGTATCCAGTACGTACGGCGGATGCGCGGAGAAGATTTAAAAAAATTCAATTCAATTTCAATTTTCAATTCACTCTTTTCAAAAAGAGTGCGTTTTGGCGAGAAATAAATTTCCTCTAAGTTTTATAAGCATTTCGTACTTCGGTCAAGGCGAATTGGTATTTTGCACCGATTCAATGAACGGAGATAGCTATATCAATGTCATAAGGGACCATTTAGTGTCTTCCATAGATACCCTGTTTCCAGTCATTATTGGTCCTATTTTTCAGGATGATTCTGCACCATGCCATCGAGCAAAAAAAGTAAGTTCCTTTATTATAAAACTCGATTAAGCATTAGAAATGAAATGGTGTAACTTATCAATGATTTTGCATCTTATGTGTCTCTAGGTGAATGATTTTGTGGCAAGCATCGGTCTAAAAACATTAGATTGGCCTAGAAACAGACCCGATTTCAACCCGATTGAGAATTGCTGGGCTCGTTTAAAGGCTAAAATAGTCTCCAGGAACCCAAAGAGAAAAGACGAATTTAAAACCGCAATTCAAGAAGCCTGGAAAAATGACATAACAAGAGATTACTGTCAAATTCTAGTGACTTCTATGCGACGGAGAATTCAAGCTGTAATCAAGGCCCACGGTGGTCACACAAAGTACTAATCAACTTGTTATCCTCCAATTATGTACTTCTGATTAAATTGTTTTATTAAAAGTAAATAGCTTAGTCGGATTTTAATCAAATTTGTTTAAAATGATTCTATGTTAAGTTCACTTTTTGTATTACAGTAACACATTATTGTATTGCACTAAAAATACGATAGTAAAAACTTCCAAAACAAGAAATTTCGATTGCAAGATTAATGTAAGATTATCATCAACATTTACTGATAGTTTTACTCTCTAAAAATTTTAAATCATAGTTGTAGCCTGTAACGATATGTTCTTAAAAATTCGGAACTTTTATTTGTCCATTACGGTATATGCTAAAGGAGCGCTAGATATTTAGCATTCGCTGTGAGGAGCATCTGTTATTTGCCAATTGATCAGGGCTCTCCTCACGTAATTTCACCGACGATTGGCGACCACACGACAGACAGTACCAAACGACGTCGACGAAACGATGCTTCACGAAACACTACCAGTCTCGTGTCGTCCATCAACCTCGTTTTCTTTTCAAGTTTGAGAACCACAGAAAACAATATTTATAAGCGATTTGACATTTGCTGATGAAGTCATAATTTGACATTTGTGGTTTTGGCGGCATTTTCATATTTCATATTTATTATTAATTAATATTAAGATCATTTACAATAGACTAATGAAATCTTTAAGTTAAATTTTTTTTAAATGAAAAATGACAGTAGACTGAAAGGAGACTATGCATTTTCACTTTAAATTCGTTTTTTTGGAAATTCGTATTTTTGCCAAAGAAACCAAATTCAATTTCCAAAAAAACGAATTTAAAGTGAAAACGCACCGAAATTGCATTAAACACAGGAGAACGACAGCTAAATAGCTATCGTGCTATCACGCTCGCCGAGACGATTGTACTTGACAGATTTTCTTGTTAAGTGAAGTCGATCGGTCGGTTGGACGAGACAGGATTTTTATGTTAACGTGAAGCATCGCTATCGTTAACTATTTCGATAACGATGACGACTGTCTTACGTGATGAGGGCCCAGGTGATTTAACGCCATTGGTTTATTTCTTCTATGTTAAGTCGCTGGTCTATGGCGACAAGTCAAAGAATTCCGCGATGGTTTTAAACGAAGCAAATAAAGGTCGTATTCTTACTCTTCAACGCGAACATTTATTGAACAGGTGCATCGCATAAGTTATGGGTTGCCCCGAAAGCGCTGACGCGGCTTTTAAAAAAATTCAGGTCGACGGGCAAAACGGAGAGCCAGCCTGGAAGCGGAAGACCGAAAAAGACGACAGCAGGGCAAGATAGGATTTTGAAGCGCATGTCACTCAAGAATCGCTTTGCAACAGCCAAGGAATTGAGAAAGGAGCTGAACGAGATATGTATGTGCTGCTGATATCAGCACGCGGAGTGTTTAGCGCCGGCTAAACGAAGTGGGTCTTCAAGTCCGTCGACCTGCGAAGAAGCCACTTCTATCAGCAAAGATGAAGAAAAAAAGGTTGGTGTGGGCTAAAGAGCACTGGGGGGAATGGACCGCTGACGATTGGAGAAGAGTCATATTTTCTGACGATATACTGATGTCATGGTATGGGGATGCATGACAAATTGGGGTCTTGGACGTATTCTGCTGTTGGATGGTTCTGTGAATGCAGAAACATATAAAGAAATCATTGCTGATGGTGTTGTTCCTACAATAGAGGAGTTATGCTGCTTCGTCCCAAATCCCATCTTTCAGTACGATTCCGCTCCCTGTCATCGTGCTCGTTCGGTAAGTAAAACCAAATTATGACTTAAAATCTGTGCTCCTAACCTCGTCGAATTATTATTTTCTTTCAACAGATAACCCTATTGAAAGAAGATATTGGACTGGAATCCGTAAATTGGCCCGGAAATAGCCCTGACCTGAATATAATAGAAAACTTGTGGTCAATTAAGGGCCGCAAGGTACGCAGCAAGGCTCCTAAAACTATTGCAGAGCTCAAAGCAGTTATAAAAGAGGTATGGACATAACAGCACAAGAAATCGAAAAACTTTATGACTCGATGCCACGAAGGGTTCAAGCGGTCATAAAGGCTTAGGGTGGTGCTACGAAATATTAGGGAAAAACTAAAACCGTTTTTCTTGTAAAATTGACGAAAAAACTACCGTAAAATATTTTTGTTTATTTTTCTTTATTGCTGAGTAGAACGATAAATATTCCTATTTTCTACCTGCTTTTTGCTAGTGTCTACCTATTTTCGCTCTTTTGTATCATTTGTGGGAAATTTGAACACAAATTTACAGACGATATTAGAAAGGACAATCCCTCAGTTAAATACAGTACTTTTTAGAAAATATGCATGGGTACGGATTTTTTTTTTGGCACGAGGTGTAATTATGAATGAGAGATGCATTTAGCTCGTGATAGCTGTCCAAGATGAACCAAAGTAACTAAAAAAAACAAAAAAGGGAAAATCAGTTCCGAGTGCCAATCTAATATTTTTTGTCTTTCACGTCTAAATTTCACAACCCGTCAAATTTCTGAAAAATGTAATATTGCTCAACGAACTGTGGCAAGGAATTTAAAAAATATCGTGAGACCGTGACTACCAGCAGAAGGAAAGGCTCAGGGAAGTCAAAAAAGACGACCCCAATGGAACATAGTTTTTTTGTGCTCCAAAACCGTCGGCCTCAAGGCTTCAGTGGATATCAACAATTAAGTGCCATGAAACGTTTGAAAATCATACTACAGTACTCCCTCGATAATGCGAATTACCGATAATGTGAATTTCTCTAAAATGTGAATCGGTAAAACTTTACATTGTCATCTTTATAATGTGAACTTCCGAAATTGTCAACCTCTTAAAATGTGAATTTTTTTGTAAAAATTTTTATATTTCCCTTGTTTCTCTTGCTCGTTTTGAGTGCGATATTAGGGACTAAATTACTGTTATTTGTCTTTAAGTTATAAATGCAGCTGCAGACTAGAGAGACAACAACCGCCATTTGGGTGGGTATGGATGTTATATGATCAGTTTGTGGTTATCTTTTTTCAGTTGGTTGTGTCTTGTGTGGTTGGTGTTTCTTTTTTCGTTGTGAATGTAAAATAAGCTCAATTGGTACCTATTGGTATCTTAACAAAAATTGCATCGATTTTTATCGATTAAAGATAAGTGCAAAATTAATAAATATTGAAACTGTGTTTTAAAAAATCATTTTGTGTTGTTTTTAATGGATTTGAAAATCGTTTCAATCAGTTTAGTAAGTACTGAAAAAAAGTTCCAGTAATGTGAATCCCTCTAAAATCCCAAAACGCCTTGTTTTAATTAGTTCACATTATCGAGAGACTACTGTAATCGGTTTGTATGATGTCAGCCCTGGCGGACAGGTATGGGCTTTTAGGGTAAAGTTTTCGGACGATCCCTACTAGTAACCATTACAAGAAGACTATACCTACGGGTATATGGTTTCTACATGCGGGATTCCTAGCACTGGTACACTAGTTTAAATTCATGCCGATTATGGAATCCGGCGGATCGTACTCCCCGGGAGTACATCCGATCCGCATTTCATCCCAGAGCCATTATGGAAACCGTAGGATGAACTGCTTCATCGGTCCGCAAACTGCATTATCAATTGCAAGACCACGTTATCAATTTGCTGTCAACTTTTCGAATGACTATTCATACCAAGAAGTGCAAAAGTGTACATTACATTAATTTCTTTATTCAAATAAACGAGTCTCATTCTAATTAGTCCAAAGTGACAGTGATGACAGTTCAGTCAAGGTAACATTGAAACTTCGCGGGGGTTTTTCATTCCAATTTTTTCTAATTAATAATCTCCATAATTTCCAAAAAGTGAATTGATCGCACATAAACATTGTCTTTTTCATCTGGTCATAAAATTATCCGTGAAACATAAACATTTTTAATTGAATCTGCATTTACCAGTTTCTTATTTGTCGTTGAATTGTAGCGCGCGAAACCCACTGCAATGACAGACCAAAGATCTTCTCCCCGCACAACAAGACTTACATCTAAACAAATAAAACAAATAGTTCTCCATTGTCATCTCTAAGCAGCGACCTAAAAATGCTCTACAAACGTCTAGCTAAACGAATTAGTGAATGCAATTCTCAACTAAAAAATCTTATTGGAGAAAGCCAAAACAAAATTATGGAAAGGCTGGACAGAATTGTCATTGACTTTAACGACCGTTTTAACTACGTCAGTAGAACTCAAGCTGCCCTAACAATTCGTGTGGAGGTGCTGGAGCAAACATCAGACTCTGTGACGTGTAAAAAAATGGAGAGTGAAATCTCAGTGCTGAAAGGAAAAAATAGATGTCATGGAACGTGAAAAATTGTCCAGTGACGTTATTCTTCATGGAGTCCCTATTTTTTTTTAATACACTATCAGATCTGTGTCGTGGTGTGCTTAATACGAGCAACAACCACAAGCAGAGATTTGCCGGGGCAAAATATGCATCAACAGGCTCATTATTTAGTGCTGGTGTTAGTGGTTAGGCTACGCTACTTTACAACACTACCACAAGCAATAAATAAACAAAAAAATAAGAAAAATACATAACATTATTAGTATTTATGTGCGAGGGACTACATTGCGCAATACATTTTTTAGTGTAATCTTGTTAAGATTAAAGTTAAGAAAGTTTACATTTAAATTAAGGAGTTTACATGCATCCCGTAATTTGTTCTATGATGAGGAATATGCAGTTACTCTATACTACGCAGGTAATGCGATCCACGAAAGTTTAATCCTAGACAGGATAATAAGTCAGGTGATCAGTTGATGCATAAAAATGATATCATTATTGACCCTTCTTTGAGCCAAAGGTTGCATTTGCAAGTTTTATACGAAATATGGAGGGAGGTTAAAAGGATCGTCCCAGGGAAGACCTTTTAATGCGAATCGAATGAATCGTCGCTGGACGGCTTCAATACGAGTGTTGAGATTTTTCTGATAAGGTGATATCGTAGTTAAATATAGACGGTACCCGTTTCCTAGAGAATGTCATGGACTGACACTTGAGTGGGTTAAGGACTAAACCATTTTTACAGCACCAGGTACTGAAGTTATCAATATCTGACTGCAGAAGTCTACAATATTTCATGGTTGTAATTGCTTTACTAATCTTCATATCGTCAGCAAATATAAGAATTTTTCTATATTTTATGATTGATGAAACATCATTAATAGCAAGAATAAAAAATGTGGACCTAGGTGATTCCCTTGAGGGACGCCGGATCCTGCTAAGGAGTCTGAAAGAAAACCTCTGAATTTAACCTGATATGACCTCTGGTTGAGGTAAGAGCCAACTCACGAAACAAATAATGGGGGGAAACCTAGCGCCTCGAGTTTGTAAATAATTATGTCATGAGAAAGCTGATTAAAAGCTTTGGAGAAATCAGTGTAGATACAGTCCACCTCATGTCCATTTTCTAAGGCATAAGAACAGTTATGAGCTATGAACGGATTTTGTTGACTTTGCCTTTTTTACTCATATTGCCTTTTTTGCCTTTTTGGTACTATTTGTCAAAGTAGCTGTGCACTTTCTTCTTAACTATACGATTTATCCTTGCTCACACGAAAGAAATTTCAGTGTCCACACGTATGAAAGCAGGTTTTTCTCTCGTATGAACAAGCACATAACTGCACGCGTTGTTTACACTAGCAACTACAACTATTGCGTTTGCTTAAATGCGTGCTGTTTCCAAAATATTTTGTTGCTTGTCACTGAAAGTGAAAATACCCCAAGCCAAGTTTGTGGTGAAATTGGAAAAAGATTTTGTCGACCCAAAAGACCACATATTTAAGAGTTTACAAATTACAAGTGACTCCTAGTAGTTGTATGTATTTTAATTTCTACACTTTGATCTTAGTGCAATGCGTTGTATTTAGAAGAAGAGGTGTTAAATACTTTGAACGGACTCGAGGAGAAATTAGAACAAGCAAAAGGGCCAATAGCTGAAGATGGGATGAACAAATTTTACGCGGTTTTTTCAGAAAATTAACAAAATGGCGCTGTGTACTCTAAATTGGACTCAAATAAAAGTCATGGACGTTACATCTCTTATCTTGGCTCCACTAGACTCTCATGTTGAAAGGTCCTTTATTTCATTCAAGGCTTTCCTGAGAGATAGTCGCAGGCGATTGTTACCAGAGAACTTCAAAATGTTTTGGGTTAAAATGTTAATAAGGACATCGCTGCATTTTTTCAGGACAATTGGAGGAATGCCGTGGGGACCTGAAGAGTAATGATCTTTTAGATATGAAATACACTTGGAAATAGTCTCCAAGTCTAAGGCAATATTGGTAAAGCCAACTTGAGGAACATCTTTGAGATATTCAAAGTATTCATGATCAATACTTAGCGGTACATCGTTAAAAGATTTGCGAAAGTGCTCCGCGAAAGCGTTGCAAATATCGACAGGGTTATTAATAACACTGTTATTGGGTGGTGTGAATAAAAACTGAGGGTGAGTGTTCCCTCAAGTTTTTAAAGGGAACCCTCCTTTTGGGGTGAATAAAAATATTTTTCGTTAAGTTGAACGAAAACACTTCACTCACACATTTTGACATTTAAGGGGGTTCCCTCCATTTTGGTGTCAATAAAGTCGCATTTCATTAAGGTAACACTCGAGAAAGTTGAGGGTGCTTGTGAGGTACTTTTGAAATAATTAAACATGAATACCATTATGCGGACGATCAAAATATGGATGAAATCGAAGAAATACCGACAAAAAAAAATAAGATTTGAATGGAGGAATAAGCTTTTGTTAAAATCTCGCAATTTTATCCATGTTTGTTTGAAAAAAGCCAAATTCCAGCGAAGAAAATTAATAAACAAAATGCGCTGCGAGCTGTGGAAGAAAAAATAAAAAAAAGTACATGTGCCATTGAACTGAACAGCTCCAGTTGAATTATTATTAATTATGTTAAAAACAGCTGAGTTGCGTCAAAATAAAATAACCCATATGACCGAAACGCCGAGAACTATAATTTTTAATTTTTCGCATTTGTAAGTTCCAAAATATGATTATTAATTTTTATTTCAGTTTTGGTGGTAAATCTCAAGTAACTTGGGAATTGAATTTGAC
Organism: Brachyopa scutellaris; assembly: GCA_949775065.1. NCBI lineage: Eukaryota > Metazoa > Arthropoda > Insecta > Diptera > Syrphidae > Brachyopa > Brachyopa scutellaris. The sequence continues at coordinate 123,660,091 of OX459112.1, forward strand.
AGTTCTACACTCAATTTTTAAAACTGCAACTTGAGGGGAAGTGCCTACTTGAAAAACATTTTTATTCACACCAAACTGAGTGGACCCTTTCAAGAAAGCACTTCCCTCAAGAGGGTTTACTTCGAGGGTTCCCTCAGTTTTTTTTCAAACCACCCATTATAAGAAAACTCTGCTGGATATCCGTCAGACTTTTTCTTGGAATTAACTAAGCTCCAGAATTGTTTCGGGTTATTCCTAAGTGAGGTTGCCATTTTGCTTATATAGTCATTGTATAAGCTGTTAGAAAGCACTTTGAATTGATCGAAAAATGCAATGTAATTATTAAAGTCATTTGGGCTGAGGCTTTTAATATAATTTTTCCATGCTCTATTTCTTTTATTTCTTAGAGTTTTGAGGTCTTTTGTGTACCCAGGGTGGTTCGATATTGCATTTTTCGATAATTTTGTTGGTATAAAACTACTTATACAGTCATTTAGGATACTATAAAAGCATTTTACTGCATCCTCAACATTAGGTAAAACATTAATGTTTTGTAAATTGGAGCACCTTATTCTTTCAGACAGTCGCTGATAATTAGCCCGTCGAAAGTCAAAGATGACAGCAAACGAAGATCTGTGCACCACCTAAAGCTCTTTGCGACTCACTCGAATTACAACCAACGCCAACTCCCAAAGACATTTTCCGCAGTAAACCCAGAGGGACATCAGTGGACTCTGCGATTGTAATTAAGTTGCAATCGCCAGCGAGCAAAACCTCGCTGCTTAGATCCGCAGGACTTCTTTATAAAACAACAAAGAAGCCGCTTCGGTTACGTCACCTTGGTTTGCAATCAGACAAGCAAATGTTCTTAAACGAAAGTCTTACTGCAACCAACCGCTCAATCTACCGCAAAACTTTTCAATTAAAAAAACAAAATCATCTGATCTCTGTTTTCACCCGTAATGGCCGTGTGTTTGTGCGTCAAACACCAACTGGAGAAGTTTTTATAATAAATTGCATTCAAAGCTTGGATTTACTCACTGCTCACTGCAACGTAAGTCGCTTTTCCAGCTTTCACATTTTCTGTTTTTATTTTTATTGTCTTATTGTGTACTCTTAGTTCGATTATTTTTGCGCCCTTTGCTTTGCAATTCTGTTTTTAATGCATTTCTTTGCTATGTAAGCCTGCCGCCTTTGAGTGTGAGTTTTGTTTTTGCACATCAGTTGTTTTCTGCGAGAGGAAATTTTGTGTTTGGTTCTAAATGTCTGAATCTAGATTGATTTCTCCATTCTATAATGGCAGGAATGATAAATTGCGCATTCTCCCGAACATTTTATACAAGCAATGCGAAGGGGTTCGTGTATATCATTTGAATGCACAGTCTCTCTAAAACGAAATTAGACGAGTTCAGAAGGTTGTTTGTTGGTTCCAGTGTTGAAGTTATATAAATGTTTCAGAGACTTGGTTTAATCCAAATGTAAGTGACGAAGTTTATTCAGTACACGGATATAAACTTTTTCGCGGTGATAGACATGATCGAGTTGGGGGTGGTGTAGCCATTTACATCCGTAGATCGCTGGCGCCGAAATTGATCTGCAACTCAACAGCGGGCAGTCAGGTAGATTTTTGTTTTCTGCAAATTTGTAGCGGAAGAAGTAAACGTCTTCTTGGTGTGGTGTATAGACCAAGGAAAAATATCGATTTAGCCAGCATTTTCAGTTTTCTTGAGACCTGTTTTTTTCTAATATAATTTTGTGTGGTGATTTCAATTGTAATATCCTGAACCATGGTGAGTCCAGAAATTTCGTAGATTTAATGCAATCACTTAACTTGAGTCTAGTTAGTGCTACAGTTCCAACAAACTTTAATACTTATTCTGGCACTCTTCTAGATTTATTCTTGTCTATTTTTGTCCAAGATGTTTTTTAAATTCAAGTTTCTGACTTAACGACTTAATCTTAAGGTAACCAAATACCACTGTAAAATGACAAAAAAAAAAAAGAAAGTAAAAAAAGCGTGCATTTCCCCCTTTCCGTCAATCTAGATCCGCACGCTCATGAAGCAGAAACACAACAAGTCGGTAGCAAATATCAGCAAAATCATCCCTCTTCTTTGTGCCACAATCCCACAAAGCATTATTATTAACACGAACAACTCTCTCTTTCTCAACAGAATGACGATCAATGGCAATGGTTTCCCATCATTCAATGCGCATATGGGTAGAATGAAAATTAAAGAGTAAGCGATAGCGATGGATTTGTGGCGAAGAGAAAACCATAACATCTACAGAAACAACCCTCTCCCAACAGAATGACGATCAATGGCAATGGTTTACCCATCATTCAATGCGCGTATGGGTAGAAAGAAAATTAAAGAGTAAGCGATAGCGATGGATTTGTGGCGAAGAGAAAAGCATAACATCTACAGAAACAACCCTCTCCCAACAGAATGACGATCAATGGCAATGGTTTACCCATCATTCAATGCGCGTATGGGTAGAAAGAAAATTAAAGAGTAAGCGATTGCGATGGATTTGTGGCGAAGAGAAGAGCATATTATCTATACGATCCACCCTCTCCCAACAGACTGGCGATCAATGACAATGGTTTACCCAAAAATAATGAGCAAATAATAAAAGCGGAAATTGGAATAATGCGATTTATGGAATCAAAGAATTGTATTTTTTGTATAAAAAGTAGCCTAATTTCTAATCCAGGAAGTAGACTATCTATTCCCGAAAGTTTCATTTAAATCTGTTAAACCGTTAAGGTGTTATTGAGCAACAAACATCCAAACATCCAAACATGTGCCACATGGCACGTGGGTGTTGTATTGTTAACATAAGGTATAATTTATTGCCGTATAATAATAGGTAGTGTTTTTTATTAGGCAATGGTTTACGAATTGCAAATGATGATTGATTGATTTTCATTACTTTCACGTGGTTAATGTTTGTGACGGAATTGTGTATGTGTGCAAAGACTTACAACCTACCTACATATGTACCTACCAAAAAAACAAATGTATTCTACGAAGGCTGCTCTACATTTAGCATGAAATTAGCATGAATTCATTTTATTTACACTCGCAATGACTTGAGACATTGACGGACAGCCTAAACAAACATTTCACATTTTTTGGTCAATCAAGCAAGCGTAAGGCTGCGGTTATATAACAAGCGTGTAATACAAGCGCTTGCTCGCGTTTTAAATTAAATGCATTTTATCAGAGCATGGTGGTTATGTAACAAAATATTACAAGCGCGAGCAGGCGCTATTATTACACGCTTGCTATATAACCGCAGCCTAAGCGTTGTCTAATATAAAATGTACCTGTCAAAGAGTGACAGCAAATGTATAGTCGCAATCTTCATAAGCTGTGATAGGACGGATATGGGGATAGAATCCAATATAGAAACTAGCTGTTTTCTTACCTATGCGACTACCAGAGTAAACAAGTTTCGCTGCGTGTGTCAAGCAAAACCCCAATTTTCTGCAAAAGCATAGATTTTGGAATATTTGCTAAGTCACAGACTCACAGGGACCAAGTGAAAGGTCTTAAGTCCAAAATTTCATGTGACTTCGCTTCGTTGCGTTATGGTTTGCGAACTAATGCGAACATTGAGATTGAACCCGTCATAGTATGTACAGTAGTCGAACGCACTAACCAACTCGTAACGGCGCCCATTGTTAGTCAAAGAGCTTTGGCGTTAAACGAATATGGCATAAGATAATGTCCAAAAATATACAGTGGATTCCGCTTTATTGGGACGGCGGATAATCGGGACAGCCGCCTAACTTGGACAAATGGCAAAGAACAGACCAGAACAGTTTGGTTTTTTACTTGATCGTCACATCGGATTATTGGGACAAAAAAAGAAGTGTCCCAAATAAGCGGAATCCACTGTATATGCATGTATCGATGTACATAATTATGTAGTTATATGTTTGTAATTCAGATCTCAACCGTAAAAACTGTCTCTTTCGTAGCAAAAAGGAGAACTCAAGATACTACTCGTATACTCGTATGTGGTCAATTTATATAGCTGACATTCTATTTTTTAGATAAGCATGCTATTTTTTAAGCTATTTTTTAAATCTCTTTAGGCATATTTCACTTATCGCTAACGAATCACTTAATCACCACCGCCATACAATGAGCTAAGCATCCAAAATAAATGCTCGACTTCAAAATGAAGTTAACGATTGCGTCACCAATGACACATGGAAACCCGTAGTGATATCTAGAGATACAAATAAACAGCAGTTTAAGCAAATATCTTTGTGAAAAAGTTTATCTCATACTAATACTACTGTGCTGTTGACCTAAGTACGAGTAACTCCAAAGTTCAAACGGAAAGGGAAATGCCAATCCTAAAAAAATATCTCAATTGCAGCGTTTTGAAAAATAAACTTGAAAAAAAAATCAAATTTGTATCACAATTGAATTTCATCGTTCACATTTGAATACAGCCACGAACCGGTTTATCACAGTTCGTTGAATCGGTTTGTTTTTATAGCATACACGATTCTTGAACGAGGGGTGAAGGGAGAAGTTGCTAACCAATCTTGTAAGTCTTTTCTGCCGGCCGGTAAATATATGCGCTACACTAACATACACTGGGGCATATTTGAATATTTTCCATTTTCTTCCATTTCATCGTATTCATAGTGTCTTTTTCTATGCGCACAATCTTCTTGTATCTTTATGTGCTAAAAAAAAAAAAAAAAATTGACGTTCCAAAACGAAATAAGATAAAAAAAGATCTTGGGACGGATCGTGTTGAATCTGTTCATTTAGACGGGGTGAATCGTGAATGCGGCTAGTGTGAGTACGCCGGCTTCGAGTAAGCAGAATATCAGACACAAATTATGTGTATGGCTGTGGCATATTTTCTGTGTGGCATATTTGAATTTTTGTCGCATTTCTCTACCCACACGATTTGCGATTTGTTTAAAATGTTTTTTTTTTCTTATTTAAATAAATTACAGCGTGGTGTCGTTGCTGCCGCCACACAAATATGAAATCTCGCTTCGGTTGGCAACGGCTGCGGAGAGGTAGTAAAGTACTTCATCTCTCAAAAACCACGATGGTAGATGTCAGAACAGTGGAGGGAAAAGAAGAAGAGCAAGCAGCACCGCGTTTTATGTCGTGTGGTATGTCTTTTAACTACTGAGCGATGCGGTGCGCTTCTTTGCTCCAACAGATAGCGTGGAAATGCTCCATTTTATTTATGGCGTAAATTACTAACACACCAAACACATTTTTTCATGAGTTTTTGTTGTGTGGCGAATTTCACCGAAAACAGCGAGTTTTGCAAATAAATAATGGGGAGCCTATTGTTTCGTCTTTTTTATTTCGCTCACCTTTATTTCGTTTTGGTCACAATTATTTATGTTTACTTTGCAAAAGTTGTTTTGCTTTTTTTTTTACTTTGATTTGCGATCATTTCCTCTCACGATTGCTTCGTATTTCTTCTTTTGTTCTTACTTGTTACGCATTTCCATTACAACTGGTATGGATTACTTTACTTAGGCTAAGGTTATCTCGTCAATGGTTGTTTCACAATTTGTCTCTATTAAGATCTAGTGTTTTGCAATGAGATTACTTGTCATCAATGGGATTATGATTGATTGTTAGTCGGTACGTGTTATTGGGTAAGATGCAAATATTTAAATGGTATTCTTAAAAAAATGGAAATTGGAAAGGTTATAATTCCGTCTGTAGTATGTACAGTGTTGTGCAAAACAAACGCAACAAAACTCGGTTTTGGAGTTCTGTTGCTACAACTTTTTTTTTCAATTGAATTTCGAACTAATTTATAACAGATATTCATTTAACTCTATAATTGCTACAAAACGGTATGTAATTGAAAACAATAACAATTCACATATAAAAAAAAATATCCATAACAGATGACAGTGTGCAAAACTAACGCAACACCTTCCTGTTCTGCAATAAACAACACAATACAACGAGCTTACTTTGTACAGTTTGCAAAATGCTTCTCAATGATTAAGACCTTGAATCATTAGAATTTGCATTAGTTAAATTTAGATCCTTTTAGTTAGTGCAGTTTTCATCAAAAACAAAAAAAATTTAAGATTATTTATTTATTATTTGTTGCTAAAAAATATAGCACTTATAGATCTATTGTATGCCAGTTAGTAACAAAAATATAAAGCAACAGGTAGAGTCCCTACCAGTGCATTCAGGTGGACTACCTCGCAAAACGACCTACAGGACATGCAGAAGAATCTGCAGTATAATTAAAAAAGATACATTTCTGAGTTCGCAAGAAATTGTGAGTGGACTGGAACTTAATGTGCATTCAACCACAGTCCGGAGACGTGTCATGGAAAACGACCTTGGGAGCTACAGGCCAGCTAAAAAGCTAATGCTTACAAAGACGCATTTGCAGAAAATCTACTTTCATTTAAACTTTGATCTAGACGCATTATAAATCCAAAATCGATTTTTTTTTAAATTGAGGCTTAAGTTTACAAGAACTTATATTAATTAGTCGTTTAAAACTGGAAAACCATCCTTTTTAGTGACAAAACAAAATGTAAGTTAATTAACCCCGATGGTATGGCCACAGTATAATGTCACAAAGGTGAGCGACTGAATTCACGAAATTGCAAAATGACATCAAACCGTGGAGGTGGTGTCGTGATGGTTTGGGCACAAAGAGTTGATCATACCCATGAAATAAGAGGGATAATAGACTGCTTTATTTACAAAAATAGCTTAGAAACACAGATAATACCTAACGCCGAATGGAGTATGCCACTTCCATGGGTACTTCAAAACGACAACGAGCCGAAACACACATCGAAGCTGATTAAGGAATGGTTAGAAAACAATGGGATTCAAGTTCTTGATTGACCAGCACCATCACCAGACTTGAATCTCATTGAAAATAATTTTGGGATACTCAAACGGCGAGTCACAGGGCAACGATTCCAATATAAACTGGAGCTACTGAAAAAGTTAAAAGAGGAGTCGGAAAACATACCCCAAAGCTCAATTAATAATTTGATATCATCCATGAACGACAAATGTGCCGAGATTATTCAAAATAAGGGACAATACACAAAGTACTGCATATGTTGCGTTAGTTTTGCACAGGCATATTGTGAGGTTTTTTTTTTCATATTTTTTTTTTTAATAAATTAATTATTATTTTGTTAAAAGTATACAAATATAATCTAGTGTTATGAAGACATAGTTCAAAAAAAAAAAATTTTCTAAAATAAATTAATCGGTAACAAATTCGCTTCTAAATTCTGTTGCTGAGTTTGTTTTGCACAACACTGTATGTACATTTAAATCAATAGGAGGAAAAGATAATCTAAATAGTATATACCTAGTTTTGTTATTTAAAAGATTTTTTTTTGATAGAAATAAACTTTAGTTAAACTAGTACTCAAAAATTAAATATGTACCTATCTAATTTTTTCAAATCTTAATTTTAAAATTTTAAATTTTGCAGTTCGACTTCAATCATTTCGCCATCGTTAGTTTCGTTTTTTTAAATTTCGAGCATTGTATAAAGTAATAGTGAGAAATTCGCGCGAGTTTTTTTTTTTTTGTTTTGTTATAAAGATACAGTGCACTGTCGATTTTTGCAACCTCGATTTCTGCAAACCTCGATAACCAAAGTAAAAAATTCTCGATTTTCGCAACTTTAAGATTTGATTTTCACAACATACAAAATTTGTGTGTGTAAGTGTTAATATGCAATGTTAAAGCCAAGAGCAATCTTCTGCCGACATCACAAATCGTCTTGAAGCCGTAGCAATAGTAATAACAACGCGTCTAGATTCCATGGCGAATCCCCGAGTGAAACAAATGGAAAACATTTGTCTTTCCTTCATAGAGCCTTTGAAATGATCGTTTGAGCAGTGTAAGCAGTAAATTCGCAGACCATGTAGCAGCACTCAAAAAGGTTCCACCGCCATAAAATACACAGCCGAATGATCATTGCAACAACGTCTGTTTTTATTAGATGTACTGTCATTTATTTTTAAAAAAAATGTGTTCATGTCTTTAAAACAAAATCCTGATTGAAGTAGCTCCGAAATAATAATAATAGTTAAAACGTTCAAAAATAAAAACAGATGGAGAAATCTAAATGTAGTAATTGAAGTAGACTGTTTCAACAAAATACATAATGGAAATGGACATAATTAAAGCAGGATGGGTAAAATGCTATGTCAGATAGTATTTTAACTTGAGAAGGTGTTTCAACTACCAGGGTTTCAATCACAAAGCAAGTGGATTGTAAAAGTAAAGTGGCTTGCATTCGATGTGGGGGTGAACATGGTGTTAAAGGCTGCACTAGTAATATAATTAAATGTACGAATTGTACTAAGCTATGTGCTTCCTTGGAAATACAGACTGAAATCATAGTGCCAATGACAAGGATTACCCAGTTTTGATTAGACAAATTAAAGTCCTTAAAGGGAAAATTGAGTACTAGCATTTAAATAGCATCTCTTGCCTGTACCTAAATGCACAAGGAATGAAAGCCAACTTTAATGAAATTGAATCCATGACATTAATAAAAAACTTCGATATAATAGCTTTATCGGAAACGCATTAACTGGTGATATCAAAAATGAAGAAATAAGTATCGAAAATTATTGGACTCCTTTTAGATGCGATATTACTTGCATAGGGGTGGTGTTGTTTTATTCATTAAAAAATGCTTCCAATTCAGAAATATAGAGATTAAACATTCGAGGGCTATAAGCGAAGTGCTTGTGAAAAAGTAGAAAAAAGTGTTTCTGCGGAAACTGTGTCAGATCTAAAAATTAGTGACCATGAGTCGATTGTTGTGGAGATTCCTGTAGAAAAAGAGTGAGATATAGCGAAAATAAAATGGTACAGGTTTTTAAATATCAAAATTAACAATTTAAATCTATAACAGAAAAATGTGCCCGAATCCAATTAAGTGATTTTCATGTTACGTCGGAAAGTTAGCAAGTAGCACTAATCGAATGTGTTCAGAAACAAACAGTGCTAAAACGCATTAATCAGTGCAAAAAAAGATGGTTCACGTCGGTTTTAAATGAAATGAAAGTGCAAAAAATTCCCATCATATCAATGATTAAGAAAAATTCGATCATATCAGCGAGCGAGCATTTTTAACTTAGCAGCATATTGGTATGAATATCATAGATTAAGAAACTTACATAGGCGAAACGAAATTACATTTGCAATAAAATTGAAAATAGTGCCAGTCAAAAAAAAATGTGGTCAGCCATAAAAAGTTTGGTACTAAAAGAAAGAAGTCAGGAAATAAGTGAAATACAATTTCCTAAAAGTAAGGAAAATGATGAATCGGTTATTGCAAATAAGTTCAATTTGTACTTTGTTGAAAGCATAAACAATGTTAGTAATTCAATCCCGGCAAGTAATGTGGTGTTTAATGTTGTGGAAGAGTGTCATTCGTTCTTTAAATTTAACCAAATTACTCAGAGTGAACTGTACAGTGTATGCAAAAATTTTAAAAACAAAAAGGACGCTCCAAAATTAAATATAAAAATTATTTTAGAATGCTTTAATGCCATTGGTCCAATCAGAGATACAATTATAAACGGTTCCTTTTGTAAAGGTGAATTTCCAAGAAATTTAAAAGAGACAATTGTGATTCCAATTCCCGAAGAGAGCAAATCAATTAAGTGCGACAAGTTTATACCTGTAAATATGATGCCTATTGTGGAAAAAATTATTGAAAAAACGACGTACAAACAGTTATTTGATTTTGTGGTGAATAATAACATACTGGTAGAAAACCAGTCTGGTTTTAGACCAGGTCATTCGTGTGAAACATCCTTAAATTGGGTTATTATGAATTTTAAAGAACAAAGGCACAAAGGTAACATAATTGTAGCCATCTTTCTAGATTTCCAAAGTGCATTTGAAACAAGTGATCGAAACATTTTAATACAAAAACTACGTACATATGGTGTCAAAGGGAACGAAATTCAATGGTTTAGATCGTATTTAAATAATAGAATACAACGAACAAAAATAGGTAGTGCTGTCATCAATAGCACATACATCTTTTAGGGTGCCCCAGGGCACCCTTGTTGTTCTTGTTGTATACAGAGGTGGCAAGCTAATTAGCACACCCATTGAAATTTTTCTTTCTGGTGACAAAATGCATTAAAAAAGTTCACTAACGCATTCCAAATACAAATATTTAGTTTTATTTAAACACATTATTATATTTTACGAAAAATAAAAAAAAATGTAACTATAATTTCGAGAAAAAAAAAACAATGATGTGTTATTATGTTATGCAGCTGCTCTCTAAAATGATACTTAGAGAGTGTGAAAAATAGTTTGTTGGTTTTAATGCCATTACACGTCGTTTGACGATGACCCATACATTTTCTATCGGATTGATATCCGGGCTTTGTGGGACCAAGTCAGAATGGTAATATCGTTTGCATCAAACCACTCCTTAACTGTGCGGGACGTATGGCACGGGGCATTGTCTTGCTGAAACACAATAAGCCGATGTGTTGCAAGTTGAAAATCATCATTAAAATGTACCAAATTGTTGGCAAATATGCTCTGGTACATAAGCCCATCCATTTTTCGTTTAACTTGGACTATTGGCCCAACAGTAGGTAGTCGCGGTAAAGCAGCACCATAACATCACACTGCCACCTATATACTTAACCGACTTCGTAGTGTACTTTGGGTCCAAATCCTTGTTGTGAGGATGTCGTACGTAGGTTCTGCCATCGGTTCCATACATATTAAATTTGGATTCATCACTCCAGATGACAAGATTCCAAAGAAACTGAATTTTGAAGATATGTCATTTTCCGAGATCCAGCCGTTGTCTTCGATTAGACTATGAAACATTCGGTTTTTTTAGTCTCTGGCATCCTCGAAGATTATTTTGCAAAAGCCGAGCTCTCACAGTCCTAGCTGATATATTCAGACAGCAATTTTGGTGCATTTGAGCTCTTATTTCCATTGAAGTGGCGAAGTGGTGCCTAAGGGTATGTCTGACTATCGGACTATTCTTATGTTTTTCGGTCTTTGTTGACCTGGATTGTTTCTGATTTGCAGAAATCCCACGTTAATGGTAATGCTTAAGTTCATTCTGTACTTTTTTTTTGGCGAAAAGCCGATTAATCTTGTGATTTCGGATATGTTCTGCTCTTTTTGGTGCAAATTCGTTGAACTCTTTTTTTTCCCATATTTATTCTCAAATCTTAAAAAAACAATGAACAACTAAGGGAGATTCCAAAAAATTAGCTCTGATCACAGAATTAGATTTTTTCAGTAAAAACTTTCTTGAATGCTTGGGTGTGCTAATTAAAATGCCACTGTAAAACACAAACAGTTACGGTAAATCTTATATAGCACGGAATCGTATTGCAAAACGATATATTTTTTTCTCGAATAAGTTTTGTCATTGATGTACGTATAAAACTCTTAAGCATTTGTTCGCTTATAAGTAAAAGAAATTGCAGAAAAAAACATAAGTTTTCATTTTCATAGGGGTGTGGTAATTAGCTTGCCAGCGCTGTATAAATGAAATAGGTAAGATTCTGAAATACTGTAAGATATCAAAAAATAAAAATGTACTTTTAAATTACGTTGAATTTGATTTAAAAAATCTACACCAATGGTTAGAAACGAACAAACTTAAACTAAATATTAATTAAACTAAATGCATGTTGTTTAGTAGTGAATTTATCTTAAATTTAAATATAAATGGGGAAGCCATAGAACAAGTTCGTGAAATGAAGTACACTGGTCCCTTGCTTTGCGCGACTTCTCTTTGCGCGGTTTCACCTTTGCGCGAAATGCATTTGCCTACCCAAATTCGATTTGCTCGGTCTCGCTTTGCGCGAAGTATGACCTTGAATATTTTCGTATTTTATTTGTCAGAGACAGATTTTTTTTACGTTTTATTTTGCTTCATGTATCTAAATTGGTACGGCGCGGCAGAGCAATCGCCCGAGAACGTTTCAAAGCAAACGTAAGGACTCCCTTGGCACCTTACCGGGAAGTGTAGTATTGCGCCATACTGCTTATCAGTACAGACATCGGTCGCTCTGCCATAGTCTGTGCTGAGCTACATATTGCTCCTCGAATTGCAGAAAAGCTGAAGCAAAATACATGCTACCACGGACTGCTCTGTGATCATATGCGGTTTGCTTTCTTAATTAATGAAAAAGCTGAGGCAAACCATGTGCTACTACAGCTATAACTATGTAAATGATATGAACATGTCAGTTTTGTTTGCCTATTTTATTTGCGTGTTTGCATTCATTGTTTGTAACTTGCCGCAATATTGCACGGACATCGGAGTAGTACAATTGATTGAAATATATGACTTTTTTCCCGAATTATGGGATGTTTCTTCTTTCCAACTATTTATTTATTTATTTTAGTCTATAAGTACAATAGTTGGTATTATTAATGTTGCTAATATAATATAGATACATATATATGTACATAAGCATAAATGCCTTTCAATCATACACAATGCCGTTCATAACATTTTTGAATACTTCTTTAGGACAATTTAGATCAATTATATCGGCATATTTACTAAAGTAATAACAGGCTTTAGTGACTGGCTCATTACAGCCATTGTTGAGTGAAAAGGTATTGAAAAGAAGTAAAAAGCCCTCGGTCTTAAGGATCGAGCTGGTGAATAAAGCGTAAACAGTGATGCCAAGGGAGCACAATTAATGTAACTAATAACATCTCTCGCAAATGAGGGATTCTAAGGTTTCCGTGGCGCCAAGGTTTGAAAATGCCATTTTGTAGATCTCGGTGAAATAAACACAAAATATAAAGTATATATATATTTAATATATTTCCTAAACCTTTTCTGTATTCTTTCGATACGGTTTGAAGCATTTTTTGTAAAACGGGGATTAGACTATGCAGCAGTATTCAAGGATGGGACGAACGATGGTAACAAAAAGCGATTTCAGTGTGTACGGACATCGGAAATCCTTAGAATTCCTGAACACAAAACCAAAATCCTGAACACAAAAATAAATATAAAAAAAACTAATTGTAGAAACGGAAACAGCAAATGTCAAATATTTTGTAGCAACTACTATTGTTTGCACTTTCATGCGGTGTGAACAACCGTGCAATATTTTGAGGCAAATTGTCGTGCAAACAATTTGCATGAAGATTCAAATGAGTTTCAGCAAACTTTTTGCAAGCTAATTTTGCATAGGTGTGATTAACTACGCAAGCATTTGCTGCAAATGATTGCTCGTCTGTACGTAGCTTTAGGGTATAAACAGAACAAATGAAAAATAACAGTAGAACTCGCATGTAATTTGATTTCGTAAGAAAATGACAAGCGACAGGCACACGAAGTGCCTGTTACCCCAGGTACTTCGCTTTGAAATTTCAGAGCAGAATACATATCAACTCAGATAAATAGCGTTTGCTGTGATGTAGTATACATATAGTCTGCTTTGCACTTACTTGAATAAGCAGACTATTATCTACTGCAGAGCGACCGATGTCTGTGCTGCTATAGAGTATGGCAATACGCTACCGGGAATTGCACATTGAAAAGTCTAAAAAAGTCAAGCAATCCGTGGTGACAGATCTTCTTAAACGTCCACCAAATGAAATTTTTTAGATCCTTTATTTTCCTAAATTAATTTTGTAACCGTTTTTTTTTTTTTTGAATTACTGATGATATAGTGGGGTGCTAGATTACAAGACTTCCATCCCATATGACCAATTCAATTATAGGATTTATGGTCTCTTCCTTTTAGTTTCCAATATTGGATATTGAGGTGTTTTACTCAGAACATTGCCACGGTTAGTTACTCCAAATTACTCCTCCACGTGCTTCTCCAAGCGACAAATGAGTTTCCATTTCGGATCGACCACAATAGACACGAGATTACGCTCATATTTGAAGAACTTAGACATGTAAAACTACACATGAAATTCACTCATTTTGTGTCGACGTTCGGTTTTACTGTTTCAAGCTTGTTGTTTTTTTTTTTCTTTTTTTTTTTAACTAAAGTATTATGGAAAAACTTATTACTAGCTACGATGTCTTAAATGATTATAGTTCACTTTTCAGGAACGCAACCACCTAAATTACATGAGGTTAATACTTCGGGGGATTCTACGGTTTCCGTGGCGCCCAGGTTTGAAAACGCCATTTTGTAGATCTCGGTGAAATAAACACAAAATATAAAATAAAAAAAATTGATTAATCGCTTAGTTTAAGAGATATCGAGGTTTAAAAATCAATTTTTTCCTATGAAAATCCCATTGAAATTAATAGGTCTGTTCCCGTACCTGTCCAAAACAGCCGAAATCAGTCAAATCCTGTTCCCGTACGAAGACTTTTCATATGTTTTGACAGAAGAGAGTGTAGTTTTCGGCTGTTTGCAACAGTACGGGAACAGACCTAATTATTTTCGCTTCGGAACATAAAAAGTGTTGCATACATCTAGGCGTAAAACTAAAGAAATCGCTTTTTAACAATTTAGTAAAGAAATTTTATAAACTTTCAGTTTTTGATCATCAAATTTGAAAAAATCGCGCGATTTTTTTAGTTTTATTTTTTCAAAGTCTGATGATCAAAAACTAAGTTTATAAATGTCTTTGATCAAATTTTTAAACCTCGATATCTTCTAAACTAGGCGATTAATAATTTTTTTTTACTTAATATTTTGTGCTTATTTCATCGAAGTCTACAAAATGGCATTGTCAAATCCTTGCGCCAAACTTATCGTACTCGTGCCAATAAAAAAAATTGATTAATAGCTTACTTTAGGAGATATCGAGGTTTGAAAATTTGAGTAAAGATATTTATGAAATTGTATTTTTTGAGGATGAGACTTTGAAAAAATAAAATTAAAAAAATCGCGCGATTTATTTCACCGAGATCTACAAAATGGCATTTTCAAACCTCGGCGCCCCGGTTATCGTAATAATGCCAAAATTTTATAAATTTCTTTACTTAAATTTTAAACCTCGTTATCTCCTAAACTAATCGATTAATCAATATTTTTTATTTGATATTTTATGCTTATTTCACCGAGATCTACTAAATTGTATTTTCTTTTTTCACCGAAATCTACGAAATGACATTTTCAAACATTTGCGCCAGGGTAATTGTAATCACGCCCTCAAAACAGCAGTATAAATATCTGAGTATAAATCTACATTCAAACTACAACTTTAAAGATTTTAGTTGATTCATGCATATAACAACGAACTTTACTACGTGGAAACAAAGTATGAATTTTTTACACAGTAACAACCGAAACTCACTAACTACAAAAAAATTAAGTTTTTCTTTGGCTCCACTCATCAGCACTGTAAATGACGATTATACCGGAAATCACATTTTCTTAAATCGTTGCTTGAACATTTCAATAAAAATTTATTTAACTGCCATAAAAGTTAAAAGCCGTTAAAAATATTTCACACGACAGGAGCAAATACAATAATCATTCGCCGGAATTCCATTTGTCGTTTTTTTTATTATTTCGATCTTCTAATCTTGAAAACCCACTCATGGAGTTCAATTAGAACACCCAGCGATAACGGGTTAACATAAGTACAGTTCAGCATAATTTGTAGCTTTTTTTGCTGCTAAACAAAACGCACGCTTCATGCGCGCTTACACTTCGTCGATAAGAAAAAATGTGACCAGTAAAATTGGAACTCGAATTATAGAAAGGCGTGGTTCGCAACACGAGAAAAACTAAAAATATATATATATATACATCCACAATAGATATGCAGTACTCTTTTTATTTGTGTAAATAAAGTACAATAAACAATAGATTTAATTAGGCAAAAAAGTTAATAAGTATTATAAGAAAAAAAAATTCACCATTTCTATTAGCTGGTAACGTGTGATGTCACCCTTCCCAAATTACACAAAATATTACACACAGCAAAGAGCAACCGTAGTGAAAAAGTTGCAAACAACGACGTTTAAACCACAAAACGGAACGAACGAACGGAATGGAGAAAAATATAAAATAATTTCTTTTATTTTATTTTATATGTACAAGTACAATCGAACGTAAAAGACAAGAGCCGAGTTTAAACTGCGGCTGACAGCGACGACGATGGCGAAAAAACTACTCAGTCTCAAACAATATTGCGAAAAGCAAAGAAGCTCAATAAACGGAAAAATTAAAGGGGAAAACGAATAAGAATATTAAGAATTCCGCACCAAGAGAGAATAAAATCCCCTTGCTCTCATCTCAAACGTCACAAGTCACACACAACGTCACAACTCACAAACTTCAAAACGCACTCACTTGAGAGCGAGAACAAAAACCTGAACCACTTTGGTGTTCTCTTCTGGGAATTTCCCCCGATGTACTGTTGAATATACACTTTTTTTAATTCAATTAACCAAGATTATTGATATATTAAATTAAAATTTAGACTGGCCTAAAATTCATAGAAACTTTTGTAAATTTGCAAAAATCTGTTCCAATTCGTATGCGTCTTGTTTTTCCTTTTTCCTTAGTACATTCTCGACAATTTGACAGTTTGAATTTCAATTTTCAATAGAGCAGAAAAGAGAACGAAGAAGAGGTAAGCATAATCGGAAAATAACCGCAATGCGGCAAAGTCATTGGGTCGAACCGTGTCACAAGCGAAACGTAGATACATACAAACGGCTGGATTGCACGAGTAAGGGAGATAACACTAGGGTGATCAACACGACACACATTAAAATGGGGAAATTCTTGAACCGATTCGAAAACGAAAAATATGGAATAAAAGGGGGAAATAAATAATAAATACAAGAATTTCTGTCGTTGACTTGTGTTGTGTCGCCCATTTCCCTGATTGTGTTGGGGAGCACAGCGCCATCTTGATCACCTTTCGGGAATTTTTTGTTTGCTCCATCTTTCATTTTTTTCATCGGTGTGCTCCCGGATGAGAAAACTGGGATTTTTTTGTTTCCTTTTAGCCACGCACTCACAATTTCCTTATTTAGCACACTTCAGTGAATTTTTGGGGAGAAAATGTATCTCTGCAACTTTACACCACCAACACAGACAAATTACTAGATTTTATTTCCTTCAAGCATAATGTATATTAGAAAGAGATGTAAAGATGAACTTTTTTTTTTCGTGATATTCTGGTTTGTTTTTTTTTTTTGCTGATCAAATAAAAATGAAATTTTCTTATATTTACCATTTTATCTAAAAACTAGTTTTTGTTAAGGGGTTTTGATTTAATTAAAAAAATAATCCTTTTCTATTGATAACGATGAATCGATGTTTCCCGCAAACGATATTTGAAGTTACTGCGACAGCGGCGACAAATCTACTGATTACGATTGGTTGAGTTTTGAGAATTGCGACTGGTGGACTCAAAAGTCAAAACAGATGGCAAGTGTTTCTTTCCCGCAAAAGAAACAACCCACTTAGACCGTTTGCCGAACTTTGTTCGTTTCTTAAACCGATACCGTTTTTTATTTGAAGTTAGAATTGATTTTAGCGTTTTTGTTTTGTTTGTTTCCCCCCGTTTGGAAGTTTTTTTTTTTTAAATTGTTTAGCTTATTTATATGAGACCCGCTCAGTGATTCTATTAAGTATTTAAGTCCGATACGGTCCACAGCAAAATTGCAACTGAAACTGAATTGTGTCGGAAGCAACGTCTATCTGGCGCAAAAGATTTCCTTTTATTTTACCGTTCGCCGTTTTCGTCTATTTTGCTTTGTGAACCGTTTTTCCCCAATCCGGATTAGAATTAGAATGCCTATATTTTGTCGATGGCACGGGTGAAAATTCTTTCCTGAAATTTTGACGAAGGGGTGCTCTTTCGTTAGGTTTTGGTTTGTGTTTGTTTTTTTTTAATAAAAGGGAAGCAGGGTTGGCTAGGGTTCAGAGTAGACTATACAACTGTACTGTGCCCTTGGGGTGAGGTTTTGTATCTAATTTCTGTGAGCTGTTTGAGTGTAAGTGGTAAAATTCTTGGGACTATTAACTGATGTCGTATTGTTGTTTTTGGTGGGGTAGGGTGGTTGTTAGCATTTCTATACTGGTAATGGTAACTGGTAGAGTATGAGAGTGCATTGTGAATGCGTTTGCGTTCACGGTGGCGGCTTTCATTGGATGGTAGTTTGCTGGAATTTCTTACTTGTATTTCAATTTTATCCTTCAAAATAGGGTGAGCAGTGGGATGTTTCTTATTTACAGAGTAAATTCATTTTTGCGAAATTTTAATTAAGATGTTTCTCAGCCCAAAATAATTGTTTTACTCTGACTTATTGGAGAATACGGCTTCACTATTTGCTTGAGTGCCTGCTGAATTTATTTTTCATGTATGTACATAGCTCGAAATAGATCACTTTTGATATCCACAGAAGAAATGATCTTCCACTGGGGTCATCTGTTTTGGCCTGCCTGGTAGTCCCGGAACCCGGTGTCACGATATTTTTTTTAAATTGCATGACAGTTCGTTGGGGAACATTAAATTTTTCAGAAATTTGACGGGTTGTCCAATTTAGACGTAAAAGACACAAAATATTAGATTTGCACTCCAAACTGATTTTTTCAATTTTTATTTTTTTTTCGGTTCACTAGATTAGAAAGAAGCAGGCATTTGGGAAATGAAAATGATCTATCCTCCGATTTGTTTGAGAACAAAAAAGGATGGTAAAAGAAAGAGTGGTTTGTGTGCTCAACACTGTGAATTCCAATTTTTTAAGAAAACAAGCTAACTGTACTTTTAAGACATGTTAGTTTAATCAGTCAGATTGGCATGTAATTAAATTGGTTCATAAGATTAGAAGCAGTCAAATTACTACCTATCGTTGTTTGGGAAGGGATTTTTTTTTTTTGTATGAAAAGTAAATTTTATCAATAAGAAAAGGTTGGCTTTATTGGCTTTATTTTTTGTTCAAGAATGGTAAGCAGAATTCGGAAGGCTTATCTTACACCGCGTTTCCACGAGACATACGAGACTTTACTGTAGCCGTGTTTTTTATTAAGTGAGTACATACTCACTTTTCAATTTACCCAAACTACAAAAACAAATTCGCTTGCTATAACACTAGGTAAAATTCTCCAAGTAAACGCTTTACTTGGTACAGCAGTTTCAGACTCTGAATACCAATGGCGCTGAAATCGGTTAAAGGTTGGAGGAAAATTTGTTTTTGGCATTTGTAATTGGATGTGTCCATAAGTTTTCCTTTTTTTTTAAATGAAGTTGATAAATGCAGTGCGTTTTTCTGATTGGTTAAAATACATTTATTTTATAAATATGAACTTATTTTGATAGGAAATCATGGTCAGATTGATAGCATTCGCTGTATTGAATTGAAAAGCTTAAAAAAAACTATAATAATTTCTTTATAAATGCAAAACTATAAGCTCTTTGTATGGTGAATTTTTAGGTAACATTATAGCGCACCAAAAAAAGAAAAAAAATAAAAGTTATTAACACACTTTCCCGAGATAAATGCGATTTTCACTTAAATTGATTAAAAAAAAAAAATTTAAAAAACTGTGTTTGAAGACCAATAACTCGAAAATGAAAGCTGTAATAGTAACAGCCATGAGAAGCTGTGATAAACATTGATCAACTATCTATCGCACGGACCCACTTTGGTTGCTCACCAGAATTTAAAATTGAATAATTATTATTGGTACCTACCTACTTCTCTGAATGAACTTTTTTAATCCCATGTGCATAGCTCCGTGAGTGTTGAGTATAGACCCACACTCTTATATGTTTTTTTTTTTATAACATGGACCAATGAATAGAATAGTTATCCGCAGTAGCTTTTTTAGTCATAAATCCCTTTAACCAATTTATCGTGAGTGAATCATAAAACAAAAAACAAAAAAAGGTGTGTGCTTAAGCTACGAGTACACGACATGCAAAAACCACATTTAAATGTATGCGTGACGTCAGAAAAAATTATGAATCAATGCTCGCATTTATTGTATATGTAGTACATGTGACGAAGCAAAACAATAGTGAGTACATGTCAGGCATGTCAATTTCACATATTTTCATGTTAATTCTGTCCCACAAGTCATGTGAAGTATTTTGAATTTTGTTTATTACATTTTTCGGCATTTAATGTAGCCCGCAAAAATAAAGCGAGTACACGGCAGGTGGACATCACATTTTTTCATGTGCATGCAGTGAGTATTTTCATACGCATTTTATTAAAGCGAGTACATGGGATGTAGACTTCACATTTTTGCATGTGTATGCAAAAAACATTTTAATTCGCATTTATATATTGACATTGAGGTGGAACAATTCATAGCCGACATACAAAAGGCAGCCGAAAATAGAAGGTACTGGTACACCAACGTGACGCGACGTATCGACAGAAGAGGCAAGCCTCTGTAAAATATCCAGCAGGAATTATTATAAAGCACTAATATTATAATACATCTGATGGGAAATGGTTTGGAGACCCAAAGGGGAATGTTCGACTCTTTGCAGAACACCTGACTAATGTCTTCAAACTTCTTCCACCTGTAGTGGCTAACGCAAACCTGGAACCTCCTGACAAATTAGACGATAATGTTATGCAAGCTTTACTTTACTCGAAAGATCATTGCCTGCGTACACAAACTATCTAATAGGAAATCACCAGGCTATGGTCATATAACTGCCCAAATTATGAAAGAATTGCCATTCACTAATATATGTATAATTAATTCCAGTTTAAGATTAAAATATGTCACATTACTGGAAGATAGCAGAAGTAATTGTTATACCTAAACAAGGTAAGCCCCTGTCAGAAATGACCTCATATCGGCCAATCTCATATAGAGTAAGTACGGGCAATATGGACCAGTCGGGTAATGCGGACCGCCTGGATAATAATAATCAAACTGTGCATCATGGTTTGTTAGAAACAAGGACAGTACGAAACAAGATGAAATGAAACGATGATGTTCAGAGTATAGTCTTGGTCGCATTTATATATGTTACCAACCAAACCCGATTTCAGGCAAACCTAGTTTGGCCAAACTAGTTTTGAATTAATATTCGAGTAATCTATTGGATAAAATTAAAAGGCAAATCAATAAGATGAGCAATATTTATTCAAATAAAGTTTACTTAATTATAAAAAATATTATTGAGGAATATTTTCGATTTTTTTCAATAAAGGAGAACTAGTATGTACAATGAATTTACGGCAGCTATCAGTTTATTTGTTTGTAACTATTTCGTTATAGAATATTCTGCATTCACTATATAAAATAAGCGAAATAGTGAATGCAGAATATTTTATGGCGAAATAATTGCAAACCTAAATGAAAGTTTGCCAAATAAAAACTGTGAAGAAACAAAATGCGAGTTGTTGATATGCGAAGTAATAAATGAACTGATAGCTGCAGTAGTAAGTTCATTACACTAGCTCACCTTTATTGAAAAAAAAAAAATCTAAATTCCCCTCAATAGGTACTATTTTTTATAATTAGGTAGGATTTATTTGAATAAATATTGCTCATATAATTGATTGCCTTTAAATTTTACCCAATAGATTACTTGAATCAGAATTCAAAACTAGCTTGGCCTAACACGCTTAGGATAAACAAGTTTGGTCTAGACTAAACTAGTTTGTCCTGATATGCTTAGGATAAACTAGTTTGGCCTAGTTTGGCCTGAAATCGGATTTGGCCGGTAACATATACAAATATAAATATGTACGTTATTATTACGGTGCACCATTTGGGATTTTTATGACTTTATATAGCCTCCGGGTCAAGAAGAATCTAACGACACTCTAATTGTTGAAACGTTTGCTTAAGACTTGGTCATACCGCAGCTGCCCACCAACACCTGCGATGTAAAAATAGCCCTCCAATTTGTACCACCTTTAAGGTAGCTCTTAACATCTCTCATGCATCAGAGAACTGCACTAATGAACATAGCCTCCTTAGATATCAAGCAAAAAATATGAAACAAAAGTCAAAAATGTAAATATTTGAAACTCATATTAAATATTTGAATATTTGATATTAATACATTATTTAAATACATATGCATCTATATTTTCAAACTATTGACCATCAAAACGTTGGAAAACATAGATAAACAATTTAATTTGACATGTACATATATGTCAAGAATTTATAGAAATGTGACAATTTGAAAATCACAAAACAGCTGTACAAAAAGTGAGTATAGATGTGAGTATACCCGTTTTTTTTATGATTCCACAAGTGAGTATGTACTCACTTTAAAAAAAACACGGCTTGTATTTATGACAAAACTACATCTTGACTTGAAACAGGTTTTTTTTTTCCTTCGTTGCGCAGATCATGTCAAGACATTTCATTCTACAAGATGTCGTCGAGAAAGAAACAACGGGCAATTCTCGCTTTAAAAGCAGCGAAATACTCTACGAAAACACCATAGAATGAAAATCTACCTACCCAACCAGCATGTTCACTCTATGGAAATACCAAAGAATGAAAATCTACCTACCAAACCAACTCAGTTCACTCACCGAAATACCAACCGAAGGAAAACCTACCTGCCAAACGGCCAAATGTCAGAGAAAAATCTGGATTTCAGTTTGCCGAGAAGACAAAATTAAAATGCTGACATCGCGGACATGTTTTTAGTTTGGACATCAAATTAGGGGTCTCGACGAGACATTTTCATGTCAAGTCGAAGAACATGTCTTGTGAAATGTCTCGTGGAGACTGGGTATTAGCATGCTATCTTTGGCAAGATCAATCGGAGTGATCATGCTGTTGGTAGGGTAATGGCTCTAGTCGTCGCACATAGGGCTATTTGCCTCGAAAAACCGATCAAAAATATTTTTTGGTCCTATCACTTCACTTGTCTGAAACAACTTTAAAAGTATTATTAAGCTTATTTCAGTCACTTTAAGGTATAATTTAATTTTAAGCCTAAAATCTCTTAATTTTTCCTACGTGCAAGACGCTTTATTGAGCAAATAGCTCTGAAGATGACCCAGTTTAGCCTCGAAATCATTCTCTTTACACTCATTCATAATGCACAGCCCAACCGATCCATTTTTTTTTTTTTGTTATTGCTTCCTGACATCTTACTCTATAAGCTGATACCAAACAAGTTACCGAATAACACCGAATTATATAACAAAATGTCCATTCAAAAAAATAAATAAATAAAAAAAATGCCCATTTACATACATTTCAAATAAACCCAATATCTATTAAAGTAAAGCTCCAATAAACGCAAAAATAGCTTCTAAATAAAGTACACATCTGCAGCTGATTCCTTCATAACAAAAAATTTGGTACACAATACAAAAAAAAAACAAAAATTTTATTATTTAACAGCGCGTTTTTGCGCACAAATCAACAGATTCACAATTCAAGTTTACGATCGATGACTTTGAACTGATGCTGTGGTGAAGTGTGTGTATGAAAATGAAAAAAAACTACGATACATTATGCAATGGGTATTAAACTACAGCTTCTTCTAAACTCTGCATTTTGAAATATTGCGGTTTTTCGATGCAAATACCCCTATGTGCGTCGGTCACATAACTTCATTTTTTCCACTTTGCTCTTCTCCAGTTATACTAAAGTACATACCTACATATTTCGTAAAAAACGTGAAATCAAAATTTCATTGAATATCGATATTATATTAATATTAATAAATTAAGATATTAATCGATTAAAAAGAGAATTTTTAATTAAACTCTCACTGTTGTCTAGAAATGTCCAAATTATGGAAAAAAAGTCATATTGCGCTAGTGGCCAAATTTCAGTGATCGGCCATAAAAGTTCTAGTGGTCGGCCAGGTCCAAGAAATTTTTTTTTTTTTAACGAAGGTGAAAATCTCGAAAGACATTGTGGGGTCAGAGTAGTGTGGGATTCTAACCGCACCAAAAACACCTCCTTAATCATGACCAATCAAAGAAAGATCGACAAATGATTTTAGTTTCAACATTTAGTTGGGTTTGAGAAGGTATTTTAATTTAAATACTGGTTCCTATAATTGTCAGATAACAAGTTCGTGAGGTTTAGTTCTACTTAATCGACGAATATTAAATATATTATACATTTAAGGTGTCTTCTATCTCCGGATTAATATGCATCTGCAGAGGCACGTTGTGACGGATTGCGTTCTTTTTAATTACTTACGTCACGTGATCAATCTGCAAATCACGATGCAAGTCATTATATCTAATATACCATGGGGCATTTACTATTCCCCGAAGGACTTTGTTTTGAAATGTTTGTATGGCTAGTAAATTTGTTTTCTTTGTGCAACCCAATAGTTGGATACCATATGTACAAACAGGTTTTAAAATCTGATTACATATTAAGATTTTATTCTCAATTGACACTTCTGAATTATATCCTAACAACCAATAGAGTTTTCAATATGTAATATTTAGCTCTTCTACTTTCTTTTTCACATGTTCCTTCCATTTCAGTTTAGCATCCAGATTCATACCCAGATACTTAGCTGTGTTAGAATAAGGAACTACTTGATTATTAATAACCACAGGAAGATTCGTTATTTTTTTATTAGTAAAATTAATATGGGTGGACGTTGCGTCCAATCACACATCTCATTAACTGAATTTTGTAGCTTTTCAGTTGCTTTGGCTATGCAACTATCAGTTGATAGGAGAGCAGTGTCATCTGCAAATGTGGCTATCATCGTGTCATTCGCATGTGGTATATCCCTAGTATATAATAAATATAAAGTGGGCCCTAGGACACTTCCCTGTGGAAACCTGCTTGTATTTCTTTAAGATCAGAATACGCAGAACCGTAGCGTACTCTAAAGAATCTATTTGCTGTACAAGATTTTAGTATCTCATAGTATTGTCTACGTAAGTCCCTATGAAGCTTATACTCTAAACCCTTATGCCAAACTTTATCGAAAGCCTGAGCAACGTCTAGGAATAATGTAGTACAAACTTGTTTTTCTTCCAGTGCTTTTTCTATAACATTAGTTATACGATGCACTTGGTCTATGGCTGAATGTTTATTCCTAAACCCGAACTGATGTGTGGGAACAAGCCTTCTTTGCTCTATGATTTTGTCTAGTCTTTTAAGAAGCAGTTTCTCGAAAAGTTTTGATAATACGGGTAAAAGCGATATTGGTCTATATGAGCTAACTTCTGATAGAGGTTTACCTTGTTTAGGTACAACAATAATTTCTGCTATCTTCCAGTGAAGTGGGACATATCTTAGTCTGAAACAAGCATTAATTAGTAGCTTGAGTTTTAATAGCGCTTTGAAGGGTAGCTCTTTAAGGACTTGGGCAGTTATAAGATCATAACCTGGCGATTTTCTATTGGATAATTTATGGATGCATATACTGATCTCTGTCAACGAAACATAAGCAATTACGCCTTCATCTACTCTATCAGAGAAATCAAGACATTCGTTTGCTATGCGAGGTGGAAAAGGCTTAAAAACATTTGAGAGGTGTTCGGAAAAAAGTTTGACCTTTTCTTTTGGGTCGCCGATCCATTTCCCATCAGATGTTTTTAACGGGGGATCTTGCGCTTGAGGTCTCTTTAAATGTTTGGCAGCCTTCCAAAGGGAGTAGTCTGTGACTTTGTCAGCAGTTAGGTTACAGAGGTATTTATTGAGAAATCTATTTTTAAATTCACCAATACTTTTTTTAAGCTTGTTATTTAGTCTATTAAATATAGTTTTGTCGCCGGGATATCGTATGTATGTATGTATATTTTTATTTAGTAAATATTACTATTATAATTCATTTAAGTAAATACTTATAAGTAATTATAAAGTTTTTAATAAAGTATGTATACACGTAGAAAACTGACTAGATATTAAATATTACAATTGAA